>CM053773.1:145835162-145937733 GCA_028658325.1 Potorous gilbertii
GGATCAAAAAAGAGAATAGAAACAATGGGGGGCAGGATAGGATGGAGGGAAATATAGTTAGTCTTATACAACACAACTATTATGGAAGTCATTTGCAAAACTACACAGATATGGCCTATATTGAATTGCCTGCCTTCCCAAAGGGAATGGGTGGGGAGGGAGGGATGGGAAGAAGTTGGAACTCAAAGTTTTAGGAATAACTGTCGAGTATTGTTCTTGCTACTAGGAAATAAGAAATATAGGTAATGGGGAACAGAAAGTTAACTGGCCCTACAGGACAAAAGAGAAGATGGGTTAAGGGAAGGGAGGGATGAAAGAAGAGAGGGCAGATTGGTGACAGGGGAAATTAGAATGCTCAGTTTACTGGGGTGGGGAGAAGGGACAAATGGGGAGAAAATTTTGGAACCCAAAATTTTGTGAAAATGAATGTAAAAAGTTAAATAAATAAATTTATATTAAAAAAAATTCATTTATACCTACGCTTTCAAATGTTTTTATTAGGAAAGAGTGTTGTTGTTTTTTAAAGCTTTTTTTCTGTATTGATATAACCATATTATTTTGATACTTTTAGTATTGATATAATCAGTTATGTTAATAGTTTTCTTATATTAAACTATCTTTGCAATCCTGGTATAAATCCCACTTATTTAGAATGTATAATCTTTGAGATATATTCATTAGTGAAATTGGTCTATAATTTTCTTTTTCTGTTTTGGCTCTTCCTAGTTTAGGTGTCACCATCATATTTATTTCATAAAAGGGGTTTGACAGGATTTCTTCTTTGCTTATTATTCCCAATAATTTATTTAATATTAGAATTAATCTTCAAATATTTGATAGAATTCACTTGTAAATCTACCTGGTACCAATACTTTTGTTCTTAAGAAGCTTATTTATGGCCTGTTTAATTTCTTTTTCTAGGGTTGTGTTATTCTTGACAGTAATGGAGAAATAAGAGAGATAGAGCATATTGATAAAGAGTCATTTTGAGAGAGAAGAAAGTTAGTTCCATTTTGGACCTGTCCAGTTTAAAATACTTGTAGAACATACAAAAGGCAGTTAGAGATATTTGACTATAGCCCAGGAGTGATATTAGGGCTGGATATTTAAATATGGGAATCATCTGGATAGAGATGATAATTGAATTTATGAAAGCCAAAGAGATCACCAACTGAGTTACTATAGATCAAAAAGATGAGAGAGCTGAAGACAGACCCTTGGAGGAAAGCCATGAGTTGTTAACATTGAATGAAAATCCAACAAAGGAGACAGAGAAGGAATGATCAGACAGATATGAAGGAACCAGGAGAAGTCAGTGTCATGAATGCCTAAAGAGGAGAGATTATCCAGGTGAAGGAGCAAATTCTGCAGAGGTCAAGGGGGGATCAGAATCACTGGTACTTTTGGTTTTAGTTCAGTGATCAAAGATAAGATTGCAAAGGGTTTAGAAAAGAATGAGAGGACAAGAAGTAGAGATGTAAATTGTAGACCATTTTCTTGAGAAGTTTAGCCATGAAGGGGAGGAGAATAGATGGAATAGTCAGATAAAATATGTTTATTTTGTTTTAGAGAGAGACTGAGGACAAGAGAGAGTAGGGATGGTAGTGGGGACAATTTGATGAAGAAATTTGGAAGCAATGAGAACAAGAACATGGGCAGAATGACTTTCCTTAAGAAAGAGAAGAGTCCCCTCTTCATCTAAGGCAAGAGTAAGAGAGGAAAGAGTAGAGGGAAATGTCTGAGTGATGTGAGGTGGGAAAGAGGGGAGAAGGGAAAACTCTCAGTTAATAGTCTCAATTGGAGAGAGAGAGGAGGGTGAGGTATAAGGTAAAATGCTCATCTTAGAAGGAATGGGAAAAAGATACCATGAGAAATTTGAGAGATAAGGTTTGGAACTGCTGTTGTAGAGAAAGAAGTAGTAAAACATTTAGAGAGTATTAGAAAGTTTGCCTTGAGGACTTGAGGTCCCAGTTGAGACTAGATAATATAAATTTATGGTAGGTTCAATCCACTGAGTTTTGTGATTTCTTCAAACTACATTCAGCAGAATGGAGATGGACAAAGACAATAGTCATGGTTGGGTCTTGGTAAATCAAGATTGTCAATAGGACCAAAAGTCAAGAGAATCAAGGATAGATGATAGTACAGAGGTAAGTTGGTTTACCAAGGAGTCAGGAAAGGGAAGAAAAGAAAACTTCTAAGTGTAGGGATACTGGTCTGGTTCTCATAAAAAGGAAAAGTAAAATCCTTCTTTGTACTCATTTATCTAATAATTACTATGACTTGGGTGGTGGGTGGATTGATTAGTGGTATCGTGACCAAATAACACCTACCATCTACATAATAGTATTGCATTACATATTTGAAAAGGTTCTGTAAAAAAAAGTATTTTGAAAGCCTCAGAGTACTACATAACTAAAATTAATGCTATTATTATTTGGGTATGACTGATTTTAATTAGGATTAAGTTGACTCAGATATGTGGTTATTTTGCTACTCTGTTTCTTATTTTGTTCAATAAAATAAAACCCTGTTTTTCTGTACCACATATAATCTATCATTTTCAGATAATTGAGGTGCATTTCCACCCCCAATCTCCAGATTTAATAGCAGAAATAACAGGAAAGAAGTGGGGATTTGGTGGCATCAGTACACTATAATTAGTAGGAATTATACTTAATTTGAATGAGGAAATGTACTTAGAAATGTTGAAATCCAATTTTGAGGAAGATACTACAGGAAAATAAACCATCCTACTGAGTAAAACGTGATTCTGGACCTTGAAAGATCTCAGTGGCTACATCTGAATGACTAGAACTCAGAGTAGATGAGAAAAAACTACATTATGCCATCATTGTGGTACTTTCTGCTTATTTCCCAAATTTTACTCTCTAGGAAGACACTTGCCGTGACTCCATCTGTTAAAGCACCAGCCCAGGCAGAGGCAGGAATATATAAAGTGTGAAATTATAAGCTAATTCCAGTTTGCATCACACCAGAACTTGGAAATTCTTTAGGTTCATCTCAAAGATAGACAGATAAATTGTATGGTAGATAGGACACTGAACTTAAGGACATAAAGACCTGGATTCAAATCCCACCTTAGATACTTGCTAGCTCAGTGACCCGTGGCAACTAACTATTTTTATGGGTCTCAGTTTCCTCATCTATAAAACCAGGGGGTGGAAGTAGCTTCAATGTCTTCTACTTCAATGTAAATATCAATGTCTTCTACTGTTCCTGCTCTAAATCTATGATGTTATAAGAAGGGACATTCTCCTAGAGCATAGACAAGACTGGATTGTGATAATGTGCTTGATGTACAAGCACGCATAAACACACCCACACACACACACACACATATGCTTACAGATACTGGGCAGGACCAGAGATCAAAAAATAGTTGACATTTGTTTAGGTTTTTATGGCTTATAAAGTGCTTTCCTCCTAACAGCATTGTGGAGTAGAGAGCACAAATAGTATTGTCTCCATTTCTATAGATAAAGAGCCCAGCTTGGAGAAATGAAGTGGATCGTGCAAGGTCACTCATTTTATCACTTTTTAAGGCCACAGAGCTACTAAGTAAGTGGCAACAAGGAGGAGGGAGGAGTTACCAGAAGGCGCAAATACAAAAAGACTGCTTATATTCCAGGCACTCGGAGTTTTTGCTGAGAAATTTTTTAGCAAAGATGAGGATGGGATAATTACGAATGTAAACACTGAGGTTCCCCATTCCTAGGGGCTTTAGAGACTTGACTTGTTGGAGCTGAGCACTTTCTGAGGAAAGTGAGGGCAACCAATCAGCCATATCTATACTCTACCCTTCAGCCTACAGTGTGGGTATAATTTCCAATCCTAGACAGCGCCATCTGGCTCTGTCAGCACTCAAACAGCAAATGCCTCGCATGACTGTCATCCATCATTTAAGCAGAGATAGCTCTGTTTTGTGGTCCAAGGTTACCAGTGCTAGAAGCAAAGATCTAGAAATATTGGCTAGTAGAGCTGGAAGGAGCTATCCAGACAAGATAACCCAATCACCTCGTTTTATAGATGAGGAAATTGAGACCCAGAGTGGTGGAGGAACTTGCCCAAAGTTGTTGTTCCTATTTCTTTTCAATTGAATGCAACAGATATTGATTAAGTATTTACTTTGGGAAAAATTCTAGCCTAGGTACTGTGAATACAAAGACAAAAATGAAACAATCACTCTCCTCAAGGACTTTACTGAGGGGGCAGTGTATTATACATATATATATATATATATATATATATATATATATATATATGTATATATATGTATGTAAATATGAAGCAATGCAAAGTGATTTCAAGAGGGGGAATAAATAAAGGCCTCACATGGGAAAAGGAAGCTGAGCTGGTGTTGAGGCTTCTGTGGCCAGCTAGGTGGTACTGTAGATAGAGCATTGGACTTGGAGTCATGACAACTCCTCTTCATGAGTTCAAATCTGGTCTCAGAAACTTACTAGCTGTGTGATCCTGGGCAAGTCACTTCACCCTATTTGCCTCAGTTTCCTCATCTGTAAAAAGAAAGAAGGGAATTAACCTCACTGAGGGCCCTTCCAATCCTAGATGGATCATCATCCTTTCTTAAATAATAATTTCCACTAAATATAGTTCTTTAAGGTTTGAAAAGTCCTTTCTATATGTTATGTTGTTTTACTTCATCAGCATGATGTCTGAGATATGTTCTATTACCCTCATTTTAAAGATTTAAATTTAAAGATGAGATAACCAAGGTTGAGAGGAGATAAGTGATTCGCTGAGGGTCACACTACTAGTAAATGTCTAAAGAAGGTTTAAAATTCAGGTCTTCTTGATTCCAGGTTCAGCACTTGATCCACTTCACCCCCAAGCTGCTCACTTGTGCAAATGAGAGGGAATGGAATGTAGGGGGACAGTCAGTGAGCCAATTGAACTTGAACACAGTATGTGAATAGGATATACTGCAGAGATTTTGTGGGTTCGATTTCATTGTAATGAAGTGAATATCACAATAAAATGAGTCACACGAATTTTTTTGATTTCCCAGCACATATCAAAGTTATGTTATGTGAAATACTTATGTGAAATAGCATTATGTCTAAAAATGCGCATATATTAGTTTAAAATATTTTATTGCTAAAACTGCTAACCATCATCTGAGCCTTCAATGAGTTAGTAATCATTTTGCTGGTAGAGGGTCTTGCCTCGATGTTGACAGCTGCTGACTGATCAGGTGGTGGCTGCTGAAGATGGGGGTGCCTGTGGCAGCTTCTTAAAAATAAGAGGACAATAAAGTTTGTCAGATGGATTCACTTAAACACACAGAGACCAGTGTAGGGTTCTTCATTGGCCTAATTTCAATAAGGTTGTGTCTAAGGAAATAGAGAGGCCTGGGGAGAGAGAGAGAGATGGGGAACAATCAATGGAACAGTCAGAACACACAACATTTATCAATTAGACAGACTCCTTGTCTTCTAGGGTTCATGGCACCCCAAAACTATAGCAGTAGCAAAGCTCACTGAGCAGAGATCACCATAACAGATATAACAGTAATAAAAATGTTTGAAATATTGTGAGAATTATCAAAATGTGACTCAGAGACATGATGGGAGCACACACCATTGGAAAAGATGCTGCCAATAGATTAGCTCAACATTGGGTTGCCACAGACCTTCAATTTGTAAAGTAAATAAATAAATGAATGAATGAATGAATAAATAAATGGATGGATAAATAGATAAATAAATAAATAGGTGAATGAATGAATAAATAAATGAAGCAATGTTTGTGAAGCACAATAATATGAGGTATGCCTGTAATATAAAACAAGGCTGGATGAGTAGGTGGGAGCCACGTTGTGGAGGAATTAGAATTTTATCCTAGAAACAGTAAGGAACCATTCAAGATTTTTGAGTAGGACAGTGGCATGGTCAGATTTATGTTTTAGAAACATCAATTGGGCAGCTATGTGATGGATGAATTGGAGACAGGAAAGACTGGAGGCGGGTGGCCAATTAGGAAGCTAGAGCAATAGTCTGCTCCAGCCTAAAAGGCGTTCGTACACCATCTTTCAGAGTCACATATTTCACACGGGAATCCAGGGACTGTTAGTGTCTTTGCAAGGTTTCTGTTCCTGCATATTGACACTTCCCGCTAGCTCTGTGGCTGGAGTTTTATGAGAGCAGTAGAATCTGATATGACTACCATTCAAATGGTAATATAACCAGACTTCAAGACTTCGTAAGCACCAGGACAAAATCCAGAAAGAAATCCCAATTCCTGTTTTCCTTGAGAAACCCATGTAAATTAGACCAAAACAATTTATTCATTTGATTCTTCCCCCACAGACTGAGGCTGGTCTCTCTCGTTTTCTGCCATATGCTTAAATTTTAGGGAATAAATGTCAAAGATTTAGAGTAAGTAAGGTGAGAAAACACAGAAAAGATGAGAAATAAAGAAATAAAGTCTTAAGTGAAACATTAACATTTACACTTAAAAACTATAAGCTTCTATGGTCCATAATACTTCACTGTCTTGAAATATTGAACTAGCTTCTTCAGTCTCTCCTACTCCCAACTTAGTGACTTAGTGACTTAGTGACTGCCACTTGAGGAAAACAAGTGGGTCCACAGTGAATTCATTATAATTAACCTCTCCTGGATCCTCATTTACATGGAGATCTTTTTAGTCTTTCCTGACTGATGTATGTAGGTGGACAGAGTTCAGGGACTGATGCCTGGATTTGGAGTCAGAGGATCTGGGTTTGAAACCTGGCTATGATATTTACTAACAGTGTGCCCTTGGGCAAATCACTAAGCCTTTCACAGCTGAATATCATCATTCAAAAATGAGGAGAAATGCTTTCTACTCCCAAAAGAAGAACTGATGGAGTCTGAATACAGACCAAGGCATATTTTTTTAAAAATTTATTTTTTGGGGGAGTTGTTTTTAGTCTGTTTTCTTTTGCAACATAGCTAATGAGGAAATATGTTTTGAATGACTGCATATATTTAATCTATATAAAATTGCTTGCCTTATCAAGGATTGGGGGAGAGAATTTGGAACTCAAAATTTTTAAAACATGAGTGTTAGAAATTGTTTTTCATGTAATTGGAAAAATAATGTATAAACTTTTAAAATAACAAAATAGAGGACTTTCAAGCATCTCTATTTAAAATACAAGAACTGAATAAAAAATTTGACCTCTCAATACAAGAGTTAAGGGAAACATAGAAAGATAAAAAAGAAACAAGAAAGAGAAGACACAAGAAATTCAATTGGATTTAACAGTGTATATTTCTATATGGCAAAATAACATTTGTAAATTTTAACAATTTTATTACTATAAGAACATTAGAAAGTGTGTGTGGATATAAGGGAACTTTGATAGGATGATACTCCCCAAAATAAATAAAGAGGTAAGAAAGAAAATTGCACTGAAAGAGAGGGAGATATTGATTGGGGTAAGTTATCCCACTTAAAAGAGGCATGAAAGAACAATTATAATGGATAGGAAGATGGGGGGAGGGTCATGGGCAAAGCTTAAACCATACTCTCATCAAAACTGACTCAAAGTGGGAATAATATAGCAACCTATCTTACCCTATAAGGAAATAAGAAAGGGCAGGAATAATAAATAGAAGGGGGAGGGGGACTGACAAAAGGGAGAGTATATTGGGGAAAGTGGGCATCAGAAGTTGAGAGGAGGGACAGAGTAGGAGTAAGAGAGAAAGGGGGATAAACAAGTGAACAGTAGCATGAAGGAAAAACACAGTTACCATAACTATAAATATGAATGGGATGAACTCACTCATAAAATGAAGGCAGATAGCAGAATAGATTAAAAAACAGAGTTCTACAATATGTTGCTTACAAGAAACCCATTTAAAGTAGAAAGATAGACACAGGGTAAAGGCAAGGGACTGAAGAAAAATCTATCATGCTTCAGTTGAAGCAAAGAAAGCACAGATAGCAATCATGATCTAAAACAAAAACAAAAATAGGTCTAATTAAAAAAGATAAAGAATGAAACTATATCTTGTTGAAAAGTACCATGGACCATCAAGTCATATCAATATTAAACATAAATGCACCAAATGGGATGGTATCTAAATTTTTGGAGATGTTGAATTGAAATAGATAATAAAATAAATAATAGCTAGATAATAGATACTAGTGAAGGACCTCAACTTTCCTCTCTCAAAATTAGATAAATCTAATGAACAAATAAACAAGAAAACATTAAAGAGCTGAATAAAATTCTGAAAAATTTAGATATGATAGAAATCTGGAGAAAATTGAAAAGAAATGGAAAATAATATACAGAACAAGATACTTACACAAAAATTGTCGCTATATTAGGACAAAAAAGTCTCACAACCAAAAGCAGAAATAGTAAATTCATCCTTTTCAGATCATAATGTGATAAAAATAATATTCAATAATGGACAGTGGAAAGATATTAAAAATTAATTGGAAATTAGATAATCTAATCCTAAAAAACACAAGTAGGTCAAAGAACAAATCATAGAAACAATCAATAATTTCATTAAAGAAAATGATGACATACCAAAATTTATGGGTTGCTGCTAAAGGGTACTTATGGGAAAATTTATATTTCAACATATTTACATCATTAAAAAAGCAGATCAATGAGTTGGGCATTCAACTAAAAAAACTTAGAAAAAGAACCAATTAAAAATCCCCAATTAAACACCAAAATGGAAATCCCAAAAATCAAAGGAGAGATTAATAAAATTGAAAGTAAGAAAACCATTGAGCTAATGAACAAAACCAGAAGTTGGTTTGATGAAAAAATGAATAAAATATATAAACCATTGATTAATTTGATTTAGAAAGGAAAGAAGAAAACTAAATTTCTAGTAAAAAAATGAAAGGGGTGAATTCACCACCAATGAAGAGGAAATTAAGACAATTGTTAGGATTTATTTTACCCAATTATATGCTAATAAATTTGACAATCTAAATGAAATAGATGAATATCTACAAAAATATAAATTACCCAGATGAACAGAAGAAGAAATAAAATACCTAAATAACACAATCTTAGAAAAAAGAAATTGAATAAACCATCATTGAACTTTCTAAGAAAAAAATCCCCAAGGCCAGATCGATTCACAAGCAAATTCTAGCAAACATTTAAAGGACAATTAATCCCAATATCATATAAGTTATTTGGAAGAATAAATGAAGAAAGAGTGCTACCAAATTCCTTTCATGATACAAACCAGAAAGATCCAAAATAAAGAAAATTATAAGCCAATTTCCCTAATGAATATTTATGATTTGTTCAATTTCAACTAAAAAAAACTACTTGAAATTATTAACAATTTTAGCAAAGTGGTAGGATATAAAATAAATCTACTAAAAATCACCAGCATTTCTATATATTACCAACAATGTCCAGCAGCAAGAAATAGAAAAAGAAATACTATTTAAAATAACTGTGGACAATCCAAAATACTTGGGAGTTTACCTGCCAAGACAAAGCCAGGAACTATATGAACACAACTATAAAACCTTTTTCATGCAAATAAAGTCAGATATAAACAATTAGAAAAATGTTAATTGCTAATAGGTAGGCAGGCTCAGCCAATATAATAAAAATGACAATTCTACCAAAACTAATCTATTTATTCAGTGCCATACCAATTAAACTATCAAAAAAATCTTATAGAGTTAGTAAAAATAATAAGAAAATTCATCTGGAAGAACAAAAGTTCAAGGATATTAAGGGAATAAATGAAAAAAAACATGTAAAAGAAGGTGGTCTAGCTGTATCAAATCTCAAACTGTATTATAAAGCAGTAATTATCCAAACAATCTGGTAGTGGCTAAGAAATGGAATGGTGGATCAGTGGGATAGATTAAGCACAAATTATGTTATAGTAAATGACCATAGTCATCTAGAGTGTGATAAACCCAAAGATCCAAACTTTTGGAACAAAAATGCAGTATTTGACAAAAACTTCTAGGAAAACTAGAAAACAGTATTGCAGAAACTAGGTATAGTCTAACATCTCATACTGTATACCAAAATAAGGTCAAAAGGGACAAATGATTTACACATAAAAGGTGATATCATAACCAAATTATGAGAGCATATTTCCATAAATATATATATAATATAATAATAATTATATATAATATAAATATTACCATAAATCTGTTAGATTTATGGATAAGGGAAGAATTTAGGACCAGCAAAATACATCATTTTGATTACATAAAATTAAAAAGGTTTTGCACAAACAAAACCAATGCAACCAAAATTTTAAGGAAAGTATAAAATTGGGAGAAAAATTTTTGCAACAAGCATCTCTGACAAAGGCCTCCTTTCTCAAATATATGGAGAACTGAGTTAAAATACAAGTCATTCCCCCAAATGATAAATTTTCAAAGCATATACACAGGCAGTTTTCAGACAAAGAGGGGAAATGGGAAAATTTGGACACTAATTCACTATTAGTGGAGTTGCAAACTGATTCAACTATTCTGGAAAGCAATTTGAGACTCTGCCCAAAGGGCTATAAAACTGTGCATGCACTTTGATCTAGCAATACCACTGCTGGGTTCATATCCCAAAGACATTTAAAAAGGAAAATGACCTATCTGTGCAAAAATACTTATAGCAGCTCTTTTTGTGGTGGCTAAAAATTGGAAACCAAAGGGATGTCCATCAGTGGGAAAGGGATAAATATGGTGTATATATGTATATGTGTTATATGATTGTATATACATGTGGCATATGATTGTAATAGAATTATTGTGCTATAAGAAATGACAAGCAGGATGATTTCAGAAAAACATGAAAAGACTAATGTGAACTGATGCATAGTGAAATGAACAAAACAAAGAGAACATTGTACACGGTAATAATAATATTGTAAAATGAAGAACTGGGTAAGACAACTATTTTCAGCAATACAATGATCCAAGACAATGCCAGAGGACTAATGATGAAGCATGCTATCCACCTCCAGAGAAAGAACTGATATTAATTAAATATGTAAATTGACTGAAGCATGCTATTTTTCACTTTCATTCAAGTTGTCTTGTACAAAATGACTAATATGAAAATGTCTTACATAATTGCACATGTATAGCCTATATATGATTGCTTACTGTCTCAGAGAGGAGAGAAGGAGAAAGGAAGGGAAAGAATTAGAACTCAAAAGTTTTTAACAAAAATTTTAAACTTTTTAAAAAATCTTTCAAAACTAGGGGATTAAATGATATGATCCTTAAGGTCTCTTCTAGCTCTATGTCTATGAGTTATGGCTCTCTGTTATCCTCTTTGTCTTTCTTCAAACCCTTTGTGTTACCCCTATCCCTCTCATTCAGTAGATGACCTCTTGCTGAGAAAATTGAGGCTGTCCTGAGTTCTTCTTGTTCTATTCTACATTTCAAAGCTCTTCTTCTTTATCTATTGAGATGTAACTAGAAATCGTTGCATGCAGAGCAAGTATGCCTACAGGGCACATGACATAAAATGCACCCTCGAATGTGATTATGGGGAACCTGCAATACAGGCTGAGAAGGAACTCAAATGGGTTGGAGCTGCTATGATAAGGATGTGTCTCCATCTGGTCGCTTATTTTTTTCTTGCTAATGAAGTGCTAAGTTCAGTTGTTCTACAAATCCCAAAGTAGCCAAGAGAATTCATTAAATAAACTTTACTGAAATGAGAGTAGATAGAACTATTTCTCCTCAAGGTCTCGAATACAAAAAAAAAACCACAATCAAAAGTGAGATATGGATGATATTTCAATGGTGGTGGTTATTGTCCTTCAGTTCTTGAAGAAAACCAAAATGACATCACCATGACAAAGTCTAGTTTCAATGTGTCCTACTGTGGCTGATCAGACCAATACTATAGATTGGGTACAGATAGTCCATGTGAATATTTGGAGTGGATTCTCCAAATTTACACATCCTATGTTACCTTTGTGCTGTTTCAATTCTACTTTGCTCATAGAACACAGTACCCTTTCTGATGTGGGCAAGTCATGCTGAGTGGTCCTATGACAGTGTCTCCTATGTTGCGTGGTCAAATCCAAAATTCTTGAGAGAAACCTTGAGAGTGTCTTTGTATTCCTTCTTCTGACCACCATGATCATCTGCCCCATGCAAGTTCTCCATAAAATAGTCTATTTGACTAGCATCCATTTTGCATTCAAACAACATAGCCAGCCCATCGGACTTGCACTCTCGGAAGCACAGTTTGCATGCTTGTCAGTTTAGTTCAAGCAAGAATAGTTTTTTAAAAGGATTTGACAAGTAAGAGATTATTGGCAACTTTGGAGAACATTTTTAGTGGAGAGGTAATATCAGAAGCCAGATTTCAAGGGAATGAGAAATGAGTGAGGTAAGAAAAATAGAGGTAATGAGTATAGATGTCTTTTTTAAAAGAAGTTTAGAAAATAGTTATGATGAACAAGCCAAGTCAACAAGTATTTATTGACTACCATGTGCCAGGTATTGTGTTGTGATAGCATAAGGAAATAGTATAATCAAGTGAAGGCTAAAGAATGTCTTTATGGTGGAGAGTCTTTAAGAGTAATGCTGATGAAAAATTAATTACCCTGCCTCTAACTTCTTTAAATGACCAATGACATCAGGAGGATTATGTCTTGACTTTTAGTAAATTGGATTTAAGTGAGGTAGGGCTGTGCAGTCATCAGCCTCACTCTTTCCTCCAAAGTCATCTAAGTCAAGTGGCAAGATATAGATCAGGATGACTGGAGATGGTCACTTATGCAGTGGGGAGACCGGTCTTTTTAAGCTAGTCGTTCCCAAGTCTCAGTCTGTCTGAGGCAACACCTATTCAGTGATTCAGTGACTTAAGGCTAAGCTAGAAATGAGACAAAAGATGTCCTGGTTTGCTTCATCAAAAAAAAAAAATCTACGTAGTAGGGGAAGACCCTTAGGGTTTCTGGCCAGACTAGAAACAATTGCTATTTATACTCACTCTGATCCATCAAAACCAGAACAAAGACCAAAGGAAGCTTGGGTGGGAGTTATTATTGGCTAATCACTGAGAGCCAGAGTGATTTGAGTTTAAGTTATAGTCAAGTAGCTCCATATCAGTTCCAGTGGGCTTTATGAAAGACTGGTTATCCAGAGTTCTATTTCAAGAAATAATTAATGAAACTACAAGGGACAAAAGAGATAATTGTCACAGTGTTTTGGGGTAAAATGATAGAATAAATATATCACAGTGTTCGGCAATTGAATGCCAGTGCATGATGGTGAACATCTGCAATCCCTGCTGCAGGAGAGGCGAAGGTTAGTGAATCTCTTGAGCTCAGGATTTCTGAGCTACAATGGACTCTACCATTCTGGTGTCCACATCAAGCTTTAACATTAATAGAGTGAGTCACAAGGAATTTGGGAAGAAGGAATGCACTAGATTGCCTAAAGGGGGCAAACCCATCAAGTTAAAAAAACGGAGCATGTTCCCTTGATGATCCATGATGGGATTATGCTGTGAGTAGCCACTGTATTCTCAGGTGGGACAAAATAGGAGATCTAGAATTTTATTAAAAAATTGAGTGTATACTGTTAGTTGTGATGCTTATATGCTTTGTGTTCCTACTCTTTCATATGTTTAGATAACATCTCAGGAAAATTCCAGTGCAAACTATTGCTTAGAAGTTTGCTGGCAATGTTCTACGGTGGTTAATTAGTATGATTTAGGTTTTGATTTTAGAAAATCAAGTTTACATGTGACTAAATATTGTCTTTACAAATTGCCTGGTCTTTGATTCTCTTGGTAAAAGTCAAGAGACTAATTATTAATTCCAGAAGAGAGAAGGGCAGGGGAAAGGGACTTGCAAAAGGAGGATCTGAATTATATGGTGGAATATGAATTAAATCAGGGACAATGCCCTAATAAAGAACGTCAAAGGTTATAAGGCAGCAAAGTACCGTGGAAATAACACTGATTCTTGAGTTAGAGGACCAGCAAGCTTTCCCTACCTTTGATATGGATTATCTGCATGACCTTGGGCAAGTCATTTTCCTCCTGGATAAAATGTTTTCAAGATCCCTTTCATTTCTACATCTAGAATTCTGTGAGAGCATAAAAATCACTCTAGAGTAAGTGAAAAAAGGAAAAAAAATCGGGAAAAGAATCTGACCCTAACACTATAAACATCTCAGAGAATGGCTATAGCTGTGCTAATAGCCCCAGGTTTCTTTCCTAAAACTTGAAGGCAAGTTGGTCTCAATTACTTTTATTGAAGACACACTCTAAAGCCCCTTTCAAACTAAATTTAAGCCAAGAAGTGGGAAAGGGGGAGAGGGAGACTGGTTGTGGTTCAACCTGGAATGGAGCATCCAACTTGATTAAATGGTTTTCATTTTAATATATGCATATTTTAGCTTTTGATTTACTTTGAAACCATCAGATGGGGGAAAT
Source organism: Potorous gilbertii (assembly GCA_028658325.1). Classification (NCBI taxonomy): domain Eukaryota; kingdom Metazoa; phylum Chordata; class Mammalia; order Diprotodontia; family Potoroidae; genus Potorous; species Potorous gilbertii. The sequence goes on from CM053773.1 coordinate 145,849,609, forward strand.
GAATGAGTTCATTTTGATATTGAACTCCCTGAAATGTATTTCAAGTGAGAATTCAAAGCAGGTTGTTTTCCTTATGAATTTTAGAACTGGGAAGAAAAATACATACCACTCATTCAGCATCTTGTCATCCCTGCCCGTGATTACTTCCCCTTGGAAGAGATCATCATTTAATGTTAATAGATAATAGGAACTGCAGAAGGGGATGGAAGCAGAGCAGTTTTATCACTATCTTGCTAAATTTAATATACACTTAATAGGAATTGATGATATAATATAGAATCCTCTTTTTGTAACTGCATGTTGAAATATTTCCATTTATTGAAGATTATGTTTGTAATAAAATCATTAAATAAACTAGGGTTGATTCAAACCATAAAGTCACATGACTTTATTTATACTTATCCAGAACTTGAGGAGACTTGGGCCCACATTTGAATTTCCAACATCTTCACTGAAAATATTTCTTTCAAAGCACATTAGAGAGAAAGAATATTTAAAATAGACATCTCAAGGCAAGGGTATGTATAGGATCTGCCTTCAGAAGGAGAATGGCTTAGAAACACCAAAATTCTAGGTTCTGCCCAGCTCTTAGGAGATGATTTGGTATAAAAGTTTAGAATGAGAAACCTATCACCTTACTGTTATCAAGTGGTTTGCTCTGAAGGTTTGAAAGCACTATGTTGCTCATCACTTCATTCATTTAAACACCATTTTCTTTGAGTTAACTCTGGGTTGCTATCATCACTCCCATTTTATAAGAGTACCTGAAGAATAGAGATTCTCACATGCATGTATAATGCTCGTTTTCTCTTCTAGTTTGTAAATGGAAATACTCATTTTTATTTGGTGTTTGTTAAAGTTCAGAATAAGAGTGAAAATAAAAAAACAGGCAGAGAAAATTATTTCACAGAAAATAAATATAACATTAATGATTGTTGATATTTACATAGCCATTTAAGATTTGTAAAATGCTCCATGATTCCTACAACAACCATGAGAGGGTGATACTCTCATGAGGTGGAGGTGCTATTATCCCCATTTTACAGAAGAGGAAACTGAGGCTCCAAAAAGAACAAGTGATTTGCCTGTGATCATATAGCCATAAAGTATCTGCATATGATTGTGATGGAATACTATTGTGTTGTAAGAAATGATGAGCAGGATGGTTTCAGAAAAACCTGGGCAGACTTAGGTGAACTTAGATGCAAAGTAAAGAGATCAGAGCCAGAAGATTATTGCTCATAGTGACAGCAATATTGTATGATGACCAACTGTAAATCACTTAGCCATTCTTGGCAATACAGTGATAGAAAACAATTATTAAAGACTTATGATGAAAAATGCTATCCACCTCCAGAGAAAGAACTGATGAAGTCTGAAAGTAGATCAAAGCAAACTTTTTACTTCCTTTATTTTTCATTTTGCTTGTATGGCTAATATGGAAATATGTTTTGTATGACTACAAAGTATTTGCCTTCTCAAAGTAGAAGAAGAGATAGAATTTGGAAGAATTTTAAAATGTTAAAAATTGTTTTTACATATAATTGAGAAAGATAAAAAAATTTCTATAGAAAAAGAATGTGTCTAAAATAGAATTCAAACCAACATCTTCCTAACTCCAAGTCAAGTCCCCTATCCACTATGGCAGCCTAATTTCTACGGGCAAAAACCCAATTTGGTTTTTGACCCACTGAAATCCATTAAACAATTCAACAAACATTGATTGAGAACTTCCTATGAGCCAGACTCTGTGACAAGAAAATAAATGAAATAATCCCCGTCCTCAAAGAACTTACATTCTTGAACACATAAAACCTCCAAACTCATTAACACATGGTGTCCCCAAAGTCTTAGTTCAGCTTTAGGATATTAATCTTATTAATTTGAGCTATGTTATAAGTGATATTAATTAACTTATGAATTGTAAGCTATTAAAACTTATAAAAACTATTAAGATTTTCGAGGCACCTTGTATAAAGGTCTCAAATAGCATTAGCATCAGAAGATCGAAGCTTTAGAGATGGGAATGACTTACGAAGTCATCTGGTTCAACTCCTTCGTTTTGCAGGAAATAAAGAAACTGAGACTCAGGTTTTTGATATAAATGCTCATTATATCAAAGTTTAATTTATAAATTACATATAGGTCTAACAAATCCCTTTTGATGACTTGTTTACACTCCTACTACTCATGAGCAGGTATGGCTACTTAAAACCAAAGGGACCAACTTCACAGTTGTCAAAATCAAGCTGCTTTAGAACTGCTTTCTTCTACAATGTTTCTGGGCAGTGATGTGGAAGAACATCATGAATTGGGCACATTACCATCATTTTCATGGGCCAAGCTCCAGTGATACCAGCTGCAATTGGAGTAGGAAGACAGTTGTTGCTGGCATGCATCAAAGCTTTCCCTCTAAAGGTGTTAGACTGACAAGTGCTTGACTACCATTGTGCATCCGCACTCTGATCTCCCCTCCCCACTGGAATCTTTCCATGGCATACCAAAATACCCCTGAAAACAGGATCCTGATTTGGAAATGGGTGGTTTTGCCATCTACATTTCTATAGGCAATAATAAGAGTGGAACAAATCCACACAGATGGAAAGTCACACTATTTATTAACAATTTTTCAAAACTAAATCTGAAGAAAATGTCTTTGGCAACACTCTAAAACACCCAGTACTTGATGGTGAAGCCACATATTTAGTGATATAGGTTAATGGAGCATACCAAGTCCTATGGTTTTGAAGATCCTTCAACTCTCTCTCTCTCTCTCTCTCTCTCTCTCTCTCTCTCTCTCTCTCTCTCACTCCCCCCCTCCTTCTTTCTCTCTCTGTCTCACACACACATTTAAAAATTTAACTGTATGACATCATTAACACATGAATGAATAGGGAAGTACTTAAGGAAAAGAAGTGGCAATTCTATGAACACTTTAAAAACATGATCAGAGAATCTCGTGATGAAAAGGACCTCAGCAGCCATCAATTCCCATCTCTTTATTTTACAGATGAGGAAACCAAAGTTCAATGAGGGTAAGGGACTGTCACAAGATTCTGCTTCCCTGCCCCTCACCATGGGAAAAAAAAAGAAAAGAAAATTATACTCTAATTCTATATATCATGCAAAATTAAATGTGCTTAGGCTTATGTTTTCTTGTAGTTTATCATCAGGAAGGCAGACTGGTATTTCAGAAAAAGTCCTCACTTTGGAGTCAGGGGATGCAGGTTCAAATTCTGCCTCTGTCATTTACTGCCTGTGTGATCTTGGGTAAGTAATCTAAATTTTCATCTGTAAAATGAGGGCATTGAAATGACCTCCAGGTTGCTATTTCTTCCAGTTCTAAATCTATGGACACTTTTTTTTAAGTCCCTTTCTTTTCCTTCTCAACAAATACCCTAGTTTTTCAAAAAGTAAACAAATAAATGAATGTAACCATGTCCATCAAACTGCATAATCTCAGAGTATGACACTAATACAAATTAAGAAGAACCTCTCATTAAGATGGATGGGTTCCAACATCAGGGACAAACAGAAAACATTAAACTTGGTTCCACGGCAAGCATGGGGATCTTTCAGATAACAAGAGAAACAAAGGGAGCTCAGCTTGACTGAGCTTTAGGTAAGTGTGAGACATTGCTACGCCCAAAGTCAGCAGTCTCACTCTCTCTTCCAGAGTAATCAGAATTCAGTGGCAAGACAAAAGTCAGAAATGGTCTGGGATGCAGTGGATGATTCTGGTGTCTTCAGTGTCTCACCAAGCTCTGAGCATTCCACAACACCGGCGTCAGCTGCCTTCATCACCACTGGAACAAACTGTTCTGATCCCACCATTCTACTGGAGGTGTCTTCCTGTGCTTGGAGTAGACATACTCCTAACTCACCAATGGGGATGAGTGCTGTCAGCTACCCTCAGTCTGACTTAGCCTGTCTGCTGAGATGGTTTTATCAGGATGTAGCTGCTGTGCATGCCACTGAGTCTACTACTACCACCACCACTACTACTACCACTACTACTACTACTGCTGCTGCTGCTGCTGCTGCTGCTGCTACACATTTATATAATGACATGATTTGTCAAGTACTTTACAAACATTTTATTCTCACAACAATTCTGGGAAATAGGCACCATTATCTCCACTTTACACTTGAAGAAACTGAGGCAGAGAGAGGTCAAGTCATACAGCTATTAAGTGTCTGAGGCCAGATTTGAAGTTGTTTCTTAACTCCAGGGACAGCACACTAGAGTATGCTAAGAGCTCTACAAATATTTAATTTCGTTCTCACAACAACCAAAAGAAGCAGGCACTATTGTCATCCCCATTTTATAGTGGGGGAAACATCAAGGCAGAAGTTAAGTGACTTGCCCACAGTCACACAACTAGTAAGCGTCTGAGGTTGGATTTGAACTCAGGTCTTCCTGACTGCAAACCTGGTCCTCAATTCATTGGGTCACCTACCTGCCCAAAGTTGTACAGGTAGTAAAGGTCAAAAAGGAACATTTAATTCTGCATAGATCAGGAGAGGCTTCCCATAGGAGGTGATATATAAGCTGAATCTTTCCAAAGCATTTTGCCATCATCACTGATTTGATGGGAGAATATTGTGACTTAGAGGTAGCAGGATATAGGTAGTATGGAAGGGACACTGGACTGGTAGTCTGGAGACGTGAAATCTTGTCCTGGAATTCCATAGGATCATGGACCAGTCACCTAGGTTCTGCAACTAACTAGGTATGTAACTGTGACTAAAATCATTTCATTTCCTTGAGTCTCAGTTTCCTCATTTATAAAATGAGGGGGTTTGACAAGATGCCTTCTAACATTCTTAGCAGTTCTCAAACTCTCTGTGCCTTCAAGTTATGATTCACGGTTCACCCCCACCCTTTTATTCAAATGGGAAGTCTCAGCGTATGTGAATAATCCATTCCCTGCTCATTCAACTTCCACATCACATCTGTGCTCACACCCACCAATCCCTCCCGCCAATAGAGCTCAACATATCCCTTAAACATTGAACTGAAAATAACTTTTTTCCTATTGAACAAGCTTAAAGGAAGGGAATCAGCTGTGAAAGAATATGGCCTTTGTCAAGCCTACCTCAGCAGCCTCAGTCACCTGAACAGATTTTAATCCGCAAGTCTACACCACCAGTGCAGTGACTGCATGCTAATAACACCATGACAAAACAGAAACATTTTTACTTGGGGGAAAAAGAAATCATAAAAATAATTGATCTTTTTTTTTTTTAATGAGAAGAAAGTGAGTCATGCTCCAGCAGGTAGACAACTACCAGGGACCTGGGATTGGAGACAACAGAAAGCAACAGTCAGCTCCAGGAAGTCTGCTTCTACTACCACATCAGTAACTCAGTCTTGTCTAGCAATGGTCTCATTCAAATTCTACCCTAGCAGAGTTCTCTCCACCTCCCCACTCTCATCCACCCTCTAAGTAGGTTGGATTAAAATTTCATCAGTTCTTAAGATAAAAACCCAGATGGCTTGTTTTTTAATAGTATATAGGTCTATTCATATTCATTCACCACACCCCCCATTAATTGAAGGTTCAGTAACCTTTACTAAAGGCCAAATGCTTAATATTCCTTCATGTCTTCAGGTATTCAAGTACCAGCAAAATCAAGGCTAATATAGCATTATTTTTGCTTAATGGAAACAAGAGTTAATTTTTTTTTCAAAGGAAAAATGAAGGGGGCAATATGGATTGATCTTTCTTAGATAATCATTTGTAGTAGTAAAAAACTGAGATGCATGCCTAAGACTCCAGTACAGAGGGTTCCACAGGCTCCAGGCAAATCCAAATCCCAATTCTTAAGTGTCATTAATAGGCTAAGGTAGGATCACCTACCTCATAACCTTTAGAATCATCTGTTCTAGGTCTCCTCAAGAAGTATCAACTACAGTACAGAACCTAATTGCCACATCATTTTTCCAAGTTGATAGCGACTACCAACACACACAAGTCCATGGAGAGTCCATTGGTAACTGTCAAATGTGGCTAAAAGATAAATCCCTAGACCTTCCACAGCCAATGGTTACGCTTTAGAAAAGTATTGTAATGAAAAATATTTTTCTAATGGAATCATAGCTAGGGTTGACATTTTCCTCTTCTCTTTCTTGATCCCATTCCTTAAGGATTGTGGAGGTAAGTGTCCTCTTAGCAGCTGGCCAGTGTTTATATGATTTTATTGACATGGAAGAACCAATAATTTTGTTGTTGCACCAAAAAGATTTACTCAGTCACAGGCAGATGCAATATTCAAACTACTAGCAATCTTGAGGTGTTTTTTTTTTCTTTTAAATAAAAGCACATTGAGGCTGCTAGGCAAATTCCCCACAGATGTCAACAATGAAAAGGAGGGACTTATATACCCCCCAATATTTAAAGGAGCACTTTTTGTGGTAGCAAAGAACAAGAAATAAAGTAAAGGTCCTTTAACTGGGGAATGACTGCATCAGTGTGGTTGGTTGTTGTCCTTCAGTCTCAAAAAGGACCAAACTGACATCACCATGATAAAGTGAAGTTTCAGCGTGTACGACTGTACAGACCAATACGAGCTGATCAGACCAATATGAGCTTGGAGTGCTCTGCCACAGGCTGAGCACAGACAGTCCGTGTGAACATTTGGAGAGGATACTCCAAATTTGAGCATCTTACATTTACTTTGTGCTGTCTCAATTCTGCTTTGCTCATAGAGCACAGTACCCTTTCTGAGATGGGCACGCCATGCTGAGCGGTCCTGTGCCAGTGTCTCCCGATGTGGAAGACTGCACACAAATAAAATCAGCCTTTTTTGATCTTTAATTTGGAAGAATTTTCTTTCTTCATACTTCATTATAAGGGGATGACTCTGGGAGCCAGTGGGTTCAGGAATATAAAGATAGGGTAAAAAAAAAACTTATCAATAAAATTATTTTAAAACAGCATGTGGGAGATCTATTCTGATTTGTAATTATTGTCTTGCCTATAGAGCTTACATTTAAAGACTTCATCCCTCCCATTAGTGTTGTGGTAGGTAATCCAAACCCCCAAACAACTCACATGTGAGGACTGTAGCTTTAAAAGCCCTCTGAAAGCCAACAAAAATGGATCCAAACCTGTAGGAGCAAACTGAATTTGGATGGGGAAGGAAAGGTAGTGTGAGGGGAAAACAGAAACTGGAAACCAATTTGCACATAATTTTTGACAAAGGTCAAAGAAAACAATTTGAGGAACATCATAATCCCTTAGAACTATAGCTCAAATGGCAAGAAAACTCTAGATAGCTTGGATGAAAAAAACTGCCTTTAAGAGCAAAGATTTAGAGCTAAAGGAGAAGCCCTAAATCAAGTTCAACTGCTTTGTTTTACAGATGAGGAAATGGGAAGAGAGGGGTTAAGCAACTTGTCCGAAGTCACACAGAGTTAGTCGGATCTGAAGTGGGATTTGAACTTAGGTGCTCCTGACTTCAAGTTTAGTATCCTACCCTCTCCAACAAGTTATGAACCGTCTTTTGTTGAAAACATATATACACTGTGATTAGTCTCATTCTGTACAGATAGAGGTCTAAGCTAAGCTAACATTAGCCAAGGAGGCTAATATTGATTCAAGGGAGATAAAGAAAGGCTTAGTGATCTCTTGGGAGTCACAGAGCAAGTGGAGGAAGGCAGAGGTGGAAGAACTTTAGGAGACTTGTGACCATGGGCAGACCACTGAGCCTAATTCCTCATCTGAAAAGTGACATTGGGTTTGGTGGCTTTGAAAGTCCCATCCAGCTATAGATCTGTGCTTACATGAAATTCAAAGGTCTTAACCCTCAGGCTTCTCCTCTTATAGACCACAATACATCTATCTCTTGGACTTCCATATGCCAGCAATGAAGTGGAGAGACTATTGAAGCTGGAAGTCATAAACATAAAGCTATAAGGGACCCAAAAAGTCATTTAGCCCATCCCCCTCCATTTTACAGATGAAGAAACTGAGACCTGTAAAAATGAAATGACTTTCCAATGTCTCAGAAATTATCATTTCAGCCAGGGAGACCTGCATCCTTTGCCTCAACTTCATCCTAGATGTGAAGTCCTAGGCTTCATTTGTCCACTTTGGGATCTGTGTCTTCCTCCACAGAATTAGACTGGCAATCTCTAACAGCTCTAGGCTCTCTTTCCTCTCCCAAATGCTAGCAAAGAAGAATGAGTTGAAGACTGTTAGATTTTTTCCAGCTTTGGTTGATGTAAGCCAGACTTTCTAAGCGATTTCCACATATCTCCATAAGGAAATTTTCTTCTAAACCAAATTGGAAAGAGCTCCCATAAAAATGCAAGAGGCCTAAGGGGGAAAATACCCCAGACAACTAGAGTGCTTATTGTTTATACAGTAGCTTATCAGATGGTTCCTTTCTAAAATATGCTTGTTTGGAGAAACTAGACAATGTAGTTCCCCACTGTGACCACATTTTCATCCTGCAAACTCAAGAAATTAAATGCTTGAAAATTTAAGGCTCCATCTTTTAAAATGGAATCATGGAGAACTCTTTTTCTCCCACAAAAACATAAGGAAATGTTTGCAGCTACAAAAATTCTTTTGTTTTAACACTACACCAACTTCAAAAGAGCATGAATCTCTTCTCGGGAGATTTATAAAACAAAATAAAATAAAGCTACACACATTTGTTCTTGATTATTTTGTTTGCCACGTTCTTGGTCAAAACGACCTGACACGTTGCTCTTCCTGCTCTTTAAAACACAGAGAAAATAGGAATGGGGTTCTACCAGGGGTAACATGCCCACTGTCATTGGTACTGCCATTGTTAAAAATGGTGTAAGACTTTTGGAATCCTCTTCTCTTGAAAGGAAGAATTTCTGAAAGCTCAAGGTTTTCCTATTCACTGCGGAACTACTTTTGTAGAAAGACTCCCTTTCCTTCTTTGTGTTGCCCTCAGAAGCTTGGCTCCAAGGAGGCCCCCAATCATAGCCATTGTGTGCCACCATCATGCACAGGTCAACCACTCATTTTTGAATCTAACTCACTCCATTTGAGGATATCAGGTTTCTGTTGGGTCTAAGGTATTCCTGCATTATTCATATGCTGCATGTTTGGCTCAGACGGCTCTTTATGTAAACGTAACATTCATATTTTCATAGTGTTTTGATGTTCTTAGCCAAGCTTATATTATTTTCTTATTTGAGACACATACAGGTCTCAATTATGGCTGATTTACTGAAAGTTGTCATACTTCCATCTCCAAGCATGATCTTTTGGAGAAATAAGTGAATATTAATTTGAAAATCCAACCAACAAATACACATTTTCACGAGCAAAATGTTTTGTTTCATATTTTCCTTCCTTATACTCAGAAATTGTTTGGATTTTTTTGTTTTTGACTCTGAGTATAGTGTTTGTTTTATTTTCTGTGGTGTCTGAGCTTTTAATTCCGTAAAAAAAAAAAATAGCATAGGTAATGGAAGAGGAGTTTACAGACAAAATAAAATAGCAGCCTGGAAATATTCACGACCAACACAATTTTGATTAAAGAAAGAACTCTGATTTTTAATAGTTTTGATCATTAAAAAAGTTTAAACCTGCATAGCAATCATTTCAAAAATAATTATTTAATGTTCCATAATTAAACTGTACACAACCTAGTCTTAGGACACAGAAGCCTGTGAGGTGAGTTTGCAGTCCAGTGCAATCAATCCCAGGAGCAGGGAATCAGTCTCCCCTTGGCCTTTGACTTCTATTTGTCTGTGTTTTGTTTTTGTTTTGGGTTGTGTGTGTGTGTGTGTGTGTGTGTGTGTGTGTGTGTGTGTTTTCTGTTACTTGGCACAGTCTAGCCCCGCATGTCAGCGGATCTGCACTGGGAAGAGAGAGCAGCTTGACTCCAGTCCTTTCTCCCCTCCCCTCCCCCCACTTGGCAGGACTTCCTTCTCAAAGTCGTTCAATGTCTCGGTATTTCTTCCTCAAGATGGAGACCTGGTCTTTAAAGAGGACGGGGTCGAGCCTCATCTGAGAATGGCTCAGCGGCATGTAGCCAAACCAGCTGGCAAACGTATTCATGCAGCTCTGTCTCTGGGCAAAGTGGTCCGGGTCAGCCCAACGAGAAGCCCGAGAAGTCTGGAGAGAAAGAAAAGAGAGGAGGGTGACATAACGGAGAGACGTGGCATCAACCAAGAAATGAGGTTATTATTAAGGAGTCGACGTGGCTATGGGGCAACACCCACTACCCAAGAGTCTAAAGGAAATGTAGTGGGGGAGGGAGACAGAGGAAGTGGGGGGGATACTGGTTTTGGTTCCTGACTCTGTCACAGAAGCACAGGATAACAGCGGGAGAACTGGAGGAATCATAATAAAAGCTCACGTTGATGCAGTGCTTTCAGGCACACAAAGCATTTTACATACATCCTCTCATTTGAGTCTCACAACAACCTTGAGAAGTCAATGCTATTATCTCCAACTTACAGATGAGGAAACCGAGGCTGGTATTAAATGACTTTCCCAGGGTCACAGAGCTAATAAATATCTAAGGCAGGATTTGAACTTGGATTTTCCACCAGAACTCCCTAATTCAATGTGAATCAGGAGACATGAAGAGTCACTGAGTCTGACACCTTTATTTTATGGGTAAGAAAAATGAGATGCATAGCAGTTACATGATTTTCCCAGAGATACAAACATAGTGAATGTCAGGCAGAATCTGAACTCAGGTCTTCCTGATTCCGAGCCCAGTATCCTATCCACTATGCCACCTAGCTACCTAGACTTTCGGAACTAGAAGAGATCTCTGAGCCCCTCTAATCTAACCTATACCTGTATGAGGATTCCCTCTACCACATACCTTGACAAGTGACCATCTACCTTTGCTCAAATACTTCTAATGAGAGGGACCATCTTTATTCCAAGGTGGCCCTTCACACTTTCAGATACCTTTAATTTTCAAGAAGTTCTTCCTTATATGAGTTATCATTTATCTAGCACTTTAAGATTTGCAAAGAGCTTTACATATGCTATCTCAGAAGGAATTAGGAGATCTGTCCATAGACAGATAACTAAATCCGAATGTCCAGTGCTCTACCTTTGACTGAGCTAACTCAACAGATACAGCCACTAGCTTTCATGTCTACAGCTGATATTCCTGAGGTCAACAGTGTCAATCACAGACAAAATGCATATGAAGGCAAGAGGTACAACCACAATATCCACTTTCCCTCTTGCAAGGTATGATCTGATAGGGTGGAAGTGGCGAGTTCTCTTCTCGAAGCTTCTGAGTTTTGTCACTGTTGTTGCTTTGTATGAAATGAAGGTTAACGCAACTAATTATATCCCAAACTCAGGATTCAACACATTCCCAAATTTGTGTGTGCCTTTTTTTTTAAAAAATAAAACAAAGTATAGTGATTTTTTTTTTGTTATTAAATGGAACTTTTAGGGGTATGACTTCAATTTGTCTGAAACCCTAACTTATGCTTACAAGCTATAAAGCATTTTTCCCATAATTTTACAACATTTTATTTAAAGTTCTGAGTTCCAAATTCTATCCATCTCTCCCTCCCTCCCTCCCTTCTCCCTTCCCTCCTCTTCCCCCTCCCTGGTAAACAATCAGATATAAGCTATACATGTGTGATTATGTAAAATAGTTCTATATTAGTCATTTTGTACAAGAAGAATGGAATAAAAGAAAAAAGAGTGAAAAAAGCATGCTTCAATTTGTATTCAATCAATATCAGCTTTATCTATGGAGGTGGATAGTATGCTTCACCATCAGTCCTTTGGGATTGTCTTGGATCATCATAATGCTGAAAATAGTGAAGCCATTCCCAGCTCATTGAACAACATTACTGTTATTGTGTTCACTTCCCTATGTCTGCGTAAGCCTTTCCAGGTTTTTCTGAAATCATCCTGCTTGTCATTTCTTGCAGGACAACAATATTTCGTTACAATCACATACCACAACTTGTTTGTCCATTGCCCAATGGATGGGCATCCCTTGATTTCCAGTTCTTAGCCACAACCAAAAGAGCTGCTATAAATAATATTTTTGTACAAATAGGAGCTTATAAAGCTTTTAAAGACAGTTCACAGAATCTAAAAGGCTAGCCAGGTAGTGTAATAACAGATAGAGTCTGGAAGATCTCAGTATGAATCTCTCCTGTGACAATCATTGGCTGTGTGCCCTTGGGCAAGTGACCTGACCTTTCAGCATCAGTTTTTCCAACTGTAAAATGGAGACCGTGATCACACCATTTTAAAGGGTTATGATGAGGATAAAATATATAAAAGTACTTTGCAAACTTTAAATGCTAATTAAACATTAATGAAGATGATGACAAGGATGATGTTAGAAGCTACCTCAGAGGTCCCCTACTCCAACCAATCATCAGTTTGACTACTGAGTACTAAACTGCTACTCTTCTAGCTGACTGAAAGTAGGGGATATATTTGTTTGCGGTTTTTGTTTTTCTAAGTAGGAAAACATTTGAAAGCTATCATACTGGCACAAGGGCAGGCAGAAGCATCCAAGCCCACACATTTTCAAGGTTTGCATTGTGTCCTCTGTTGAGAAGACATTTTAAGTTTGTTTAATGGGCAGATTTAGTGAATGTTCATTAAGCTTGGAATATCTATCAAATTCCTCTAATAAGATGCCTTTAACTATCTTTTTTCCCCACCAAGATTGCCCACAGATTTCAAATTCTTTTTAAGGGTCTCTTACACTCAAACCATCGCTTATTGAAACTCAAGATTTCTAAATTTCTTACTCCACTTATCCTGCCCCACTGGTACCTTTACCAAACACAGTCAGCTTTGAAAATAGTCATTGCCCACTCAGGATAGGAAATTATCGATCTTGGATGAGTAGTAATGTTGGCTGTCCTCATTAATTTACTTTCTAAATACCTCTGGAGAAGAGAAAAGGACGGCAGTTTCTTTTGGGGTTAATTAAATGTGGGCTCCTTGAGGGGAGGAACTATTTTTGTTTTTCTTTATATACCTATTCCTTGATATGTAACGTTTAAAAATTCTTATTGATTGGATGTGCAATACTTTAAAAAAAGGTGGAGGGGGAATAGCTTTAAATGGTCATAAAAATTCTGAGTAGCGCTAATTAGCCATAGGATCATAGTTCGAGAGCTGAAAGGGGATTCAGAAAGTGTCCAGTCCAGGGGTGAGGAACCTGTAGTCTTGAGGTCACATATGGCCCTCAAGCACAACCTAGTTTTGAGGCCACACAAAGGGCCACACTTGAGAACCCAGAAGGTTCCCCATTCCTGCTCTAGGCAAACCTTCCCATTTACAGATGAGCTGATTAGGAAAGTTGAAAGATTTGGCCAAAGTCACCTAGGTAGTAAAACTCAGAGGCAAAATTTGAACTCAAGCTTTCTGGTTTCAGATTCAGTGCTCATTACTCTATGCCAACAGTTGGCAAACTACAGCTCACAGATTGTCTGTTTTTGTATGGCCCTTGAGCTAAGAATGTATTTTACATTTTTAAATAAAGTTTTATTGTGATTAAAAATGTAAAAGCTATCCTTAGCTTTCAGGCCTTATAAAATGAAGTTGGCATGCCAGATCTGGCCCTCCTATTGTTGTCTGCTGATCCCTGCCCTCTATCATAATGCTGCCCTTACTTAAGGCATAGGCAGATTCTTGAAAATAAGGTTTTCTTGAAAAAATGAATTTGAGGAAAGCCTAGGTAATGGGATTACTCAAACTGTTTTAATAAGTCCACAGGCAGATGTGTGCACTGATTTATGCTTATGTGATGGTCTCTGGGCAGACAGGTGGCACAGGAGATAGAGTCTAGGCCTGGAGTCAGGAAGAACCATCTTTCTGAATTCAAATCTGGCATCAGATACTTACTAGCTGTGCCACCCTGGACAAGTCACTTAACTCTGTTTGCCTCAATTTCCTCATCAAATGAGTTGGAGAAGGAAATGGTAAACCACTCCAGTTTCAATCAATCAAGAAAATCCCAAATGGAGTCATAAAGAATTGGACATTACCAAAAAATAATAATGGCAACCATGTGGCCTTTTTCGCCTGGTATAATTGTCCATCGTTCCTTAGATGGGCTATACTCAGTTTCAGAGGGTCATTGAGGGCCATTTACAAACCAGCCAAAGAGTCAACACACTTTAAAAGAAGGCTGTTCAAAATGTGAATGCCAACTTCCCTCTGGAGAGAAGAGGAATCAACATAGCAAAGAATCTAGTACCTCAATAATATTAATTGCTCAATAATATTAAGTGCTCAATAAATACAGAATTTAAATGTGAATTTATTAGAAGATGTCTGTGAATTAGTCATGCTTCAAGAACTCTGATGTAAAAAGCCAAAGAAAAGAGATATGAAGATTAAGTTGGCTTCCTTAGTTCAAGACAAAAATAACAGTTCTCACCCTGGTAAATGGCCCTACGTTTGTCTCCTAATAAGGACATGTCTTTTCTATTGATAAATGATCAAATTTCCATGTGCATACTTATGTAAATACCCAACCTAAGGAACTTTAAGTGAATGGTTCAGATGAATCCAAAGTAGCTTGTGCTCTCTTTCCTAAGTAAAACTTGTTACAATTTAAATATAGTCTAGTTTCAGGGAATTAAATTATGCTCTGGAAGATGTCATAGGAATATAGATCTAAAAGCTGGAAAGAACTTCAGAGCCCATGATATATATTTGTCAGATGAGAAAACTGAAACCTGCAGATATTTATGTGACTTACCAAGGTGACCCAGGTAAAAAGTCTAAGAGGCGCAATTTGAAACCAGGTCCTAATCTTAAGATATGTGGTTTCTTTTCCTCCTTGCTTGATTGACATAAGTATTCAACAAACTAATTTTTGTGTATATCTAAGAGGCAGTTACATATTTATGAACAGATTGTGTTCACGTGTAAATTAGCTGCCTGGAATTCAGAACAAATTTCCCCATAGAAACGATGTTACAAATGGCAGTGACATAGCCTAGTCATCTCATCAGAACTTATGGAATATCCATGATATTCATGAAGCACAGAGCATTATAGTTTGGGGCTTAGATTGAGATTCCATAATTTGTGACAATGTTCTTAGGGGGAAAATATTCTGAAATTTCAACCTGGGATTCTGCTAACCCTACAGTAAGAAAAGGGATATCCATATCACTTGGCAAGCATGGTTAGTCTGGGGTGGGGAGCCAGACAAGGCAATGAGAGATTCAAGAGGCCTCAGAGAGGGAGAAAGGAGTTCAGGGGCCAGAATTTCAGTTATCATAAACTCCTGGTAACATTTCTTGGTCCTGAGCTAGACAGCTGGTTGTAGTTCATTCAATTCGATAAACATTTATTAAGCACCTGCTATGTGCCAGGTACTATGATAAGTACTAGGGAAACAAGAAGAGGGAAAAACAGTTCCTGGTCTTCAAGGACCTTATAATCTAGTGGCGGGGTGGAGGGGGGGATGACCAGTATACAAACACAACCAAAGCAAACTAGATAAAGGATAAATAGGAAATAATTAACAGAGGGAAGGCAGTGGAATGAAGATGGGTTGGGGAAAGCTTCCTTTAGAAGATGGGATTTTAGTTAGGACTTAGAAGAAGTCAGGGAGGTGCCATCTTAAAACATGATAAAGCACTAGAAATCGGAGACAGGAAAAATGGGCTTGAATGTTGCCCCAGACACTTCTTAGCTGTGCAACCCTAGGCGAGTAATTTAACCTCTCCAGGTCCTAGGTGTGTCAGCTATGAATTGAGGGGTTAGACTCAGTCACTTCTAAGGTCCCTGCCAGCTCTAAATCTATGATTCTACAATCGTTATATTGTATATGATATAAAAATGAGTATTTTGTGCTAGTCAGGGTCTTTCTTCTCCCTGATCTGCTGTGCGCTGGAATTTAGCTTCTCAGCTAGGTTTTCCTTAATGTATTTACACAGCCCTTTGAAAGTATGTTCTATGGGAGGGACTCTAATGCTGGGCTCCACAAAGTTCGGTGGGCCTGTGAGCTTGGATGGGACAAAATACATCTCTATCTTCACTAACCTCTAACTAAAATTTAGTATTTTCTTCAATTATGAATGTAGTCAACAAAACGTTATTCTGAGAAGGGTGTCCATAGGATTCTAAAGAAGACCACCAAAGGGGTCCATGACATTTAGAAAAAGCCCTTCTGTTATAAGGTTTTATAAAAGAGGGTTAAAAGATTGCCTCCAAGCTCTTCCTCTTCCAACAGGCATACACATTAGCACACATGTTCAACACAAAAATCCCTTTCTTCAGGAACAAAATGAGTCTTTGGACATACAGAGGACTGCTCTAAAGTATCATTCATCAAATGAGATAATGTAGGTAAATTTTTTTGTAAACATCAAATGCTACATAAATGATATACAATATCATAAATGTATAATATTATATATTATCTACTCTTTAGAAGAAAAACAACTTCAAGCTGGGCTAAAAATTTCATTAACAAAAGTTAGGGTAAGGGGAAAGGTCCTGGAGATAAGGAGAATAGGCTGCTTGTTAGCAAATGTGAGTAGGTGTAGAACCAGAGGTGGTAGGAAGGAAGAGAGGAGCAGTTGCTGGGTTGGGGGTAATGGCCAAAGGATTAGAACTCAAGCCAGGAGAGACCCCAGCTCAGATCTTAGCTCTGACACTTAACTGGGTGTCTATGGCCTCAGTTCCTTTCCCTATAAAATGGGGTTAATAAATATATCTGAGTTATAGTCAGTCACCTTATAGGATTCTTAAGAGGAAAGAGTTTGGCAAACCTCAAAATTCTACACAAATTTTTGATCAGATCTGTGATTTCATCAGTGCAGGAAACTCCTAAAATGCTAACACCTTTTACTGATGCAGAACAACACCACTTCTGTAATTCAGCCTTAGAGAGCTACCTGGGGCATTGAAAGACTAAGCAATTTTCCCAGGATCCCACAGCCATTATGTGTCAAAGGTGGGCTTGAATCCAGGTCCTAAGATCCTAAGGCTGGCTCTCTATCCACTGCTCCACATTGCTCTCTCCATCTTTATGAGCTATTATTAAATACCTTCTTTCCTGACTATTGTCAGTCCTAACACTATAACCTCCTTTTCTCCTTTCTTCCCTCCCCACCCCCCAACTGCAGAGACCTTGAGGGAAAAAGTAGGAATGGGATATGGCAATGGAACCAATCCAGGTATCAGGAGGCCAGGGGACAGGGAAGTAGTAAGACAAAAGAACTTCAATAGATGACAAAAGAAAAACAAAGAAAGCTTTTGTGGCCACCACGCTGGGTGACCATTCCAGGGTGTCATGTTATATAAAAAAGACAGACAAATTGGATGAACAAAAATTGAGTATTTTTTTGTATATGAAAAAATATAGAATGTAAGCATAGCTAGACATGCCTGACTAAATTCAGATATGGTCCCAAATAGTGTTAAAATTGAGTATAATCAGAACTGGCACTCTTAGATTGGATAAATTTAGCAAGTCACTAGAAAAGGCAAAAAATATACACTGAGTTATGCAATTTACAAGCTGAACTATTAAAAAAAATTTGAATTGCAATAAACAAAAATAAGATATTTATCAAAGTACATTCAATGAATGAAAAAAATCAGAAACTGAAAATATTTAGGTCTGCTTAAATTGTACCTATTGTGAAAGAGAAACAGTTTACATTATTTTCAATTACTTGTTGCCATAAGATATCCAGACAAAGCTATAGAGTTGTGTTAAGATGCTATCTTCAAGCATGCCTCATTGGAATTGACCAAGTCTATTCAGGTATTTCTAGATTTACCTGGACAGATCTATATAATCTTTAAGAATAGGGTGTTTGCAAAAATGACTACTGCAGGAATGTTTTACATGATTGCACATGTATAACCTATATCTGATTGCTCACCATCTGGGGAAGGGAAGAGGGAAGAAAAGGAGGGAGGGATAGAATTTGGAACTGAAAACTTTAAAATATTTTTCTGGCCATATCTAGATTTGTCTTCCTTTCTCAATCCTCCTCCTCCTCTCCCTCCCCATCCTCCTCTTCCTCCTCCTCCTCCTCTCTCTCTCCTCTTCTCTCTCTCTCTCTCTCTCACACACACACACACACACACACAGAGCAATTTAAAACTGGTAAGACTTATGACTTCCTTGCTAAAGGAATTCCCCTTTCCAATATACACATCACAAATTCTTACTCTGTGCATCACATATCCTGTGTCTCCTTTTCCTATCACTCAACCAGCATCATTACAGCAGTTAGAAAGAGCATGAGGTCTAAGGATCAATCTTATTTTCTCCTCATTTCATGAATTAGCATGGCCAAAAAATTCATCACCTTGTGGCTGCTTACCTACTAACTTTCAGAGGATCATAGCACCATAGATATGGACTAGGAAGATGGCTCAGATGCCATGTACACCAACCTCCTCACTTTAATGATGAGAAAGCTGAGGGCCAAAAAGGTTAAATTACTTGCAAAAATAAATAAATAAATAAAATCACACAGGTAGTAAGTGACAGAGGCAAGATCTGAAACCAGGTCCTTGGACTCTACAGGTGAAGTTTTTCCCCTTTGGCCCCAAATTCTGGTAGGTTCTCAAAGGAGACAGGCCCCTGAGGCTCTCATGCTTGATAGGACTCCTGAGAGCATGCTTTGACAGCTGAGGGCCACCTCAACACTGTGATGAGCAAGGCTTTAATGGAGGACCATTAATTTATCACATTCTAAATCGGGACCACAAGCATGAGTGAAAAATGAGACACATAGGCACAGAGTTAAATCTCTAAATCACATTACTGTGATTGTTAATGATCCTGTCCCAAATTAAGATAAACCACAATCTGAATGTACCCATAAGTCTATGTTAAAGAAGCTGTCATTATCCCTGGATCAAATTAACTAGCTACGAATGATACATCAACATTTCAAGGACCTATAATTTAATCCATGAAGGCACTTCCTTCACAAATGCAGACCAAATTCCATCTTAAATTTAGCAGATAGTTTTTTTTTTTTACCCTTATCTGGGTAACATCCTGTTTTCCCTTTGTAGATTGTAAGTTTCTTGAAGACAGAGACTTTCATTTTTGTCTTTGTACCCAGCACCTGCTATATTACCTGGCATATAGCAAGCACTTAAAAGCTTGCTGACCTGAACTGGAACTTTGGAGCATTGGTAGGGACAAAAGAAATTCACCATCCTGTAGCCACTATGTTGCTGAACCTCTCCGATCTCAGCTAGCATGGCTCTCCAGTCACACTAGAAAGCACTTTAGCTGGGTGGGAAAGGCCAAAGTCCTCTGTATCACTGAGTCTTTGAGGGGAGGGCTTAGTCCTAGAGTGGACAATTTATGTAAATGAGGATTAAAGTATAAATTGTAAGGGTTATTAGAGGTCATTTAGTCCATTTAGTCTAATGTCCTCATTTTACAGATGAGAGAACTGAAGTTCAGAGGAGAGGAGAGACCTGCCTGGGGTGACACAGATAGGAAGGGTTGGAAGCAGGATTTGAACCAGGTCTTCCTGACTCCACATTCAACAAATTGAATTCTTGCACTACACAGATCTTGAGACAACTAATCACATAAAGGCTGGAAGAGTTATTAAAAGTCTTCTTCATATCATGTCCTAAATCAGATGTGAAGTAGCCTTTTCTTTTTCCTTTCCTTCTTTTTTCCTTTCTTCCTTCTTCCTTCCTCTTTCATTTCTTCCTTCCTCCCCTTCTTTGTTTCTTCCTTCCTTCCTTTCTCCCTCCCTCCTTCCATTCTTCTTTCCTTCCTTTATTTCTTTGGTATGGTTGGAGAGGAAAGACGTATTTCTGGTCAATCTACTAGGTTCCAATCTTAAAACTCCCTAAGGTCCTCTACATTTGGACTTATTTGAGTCTATCTTAATGAATCTTCCAACTGGTAGCAAGCACCTTGCTTAAGAGTTCTTCAGCTAAAGAAACATTTAAACCCTTTGTTAATAAGCAAGACCAAGTTACGTCCCCGCTGCCCTCACCTGCCCCATCATCGTCTCTTTGTACTGCTTTTTCTGGGTCACTTTGATTGGAGGCAGTTTCGTCACAGCTGACACAAGGAAGTTCATCAGAATGTCCTCACAGTTGGCTAGCTGGTCCACCATACTCTTCAGGCTGGCTGGCAGATAATGAGTGTACAGGTAGTGATAATATCTATAAAACCGAAGGACAGAGATAGCAATTCATGCGGAGATGTCATTAGGGGGTGATACGTGATTCACACACACAGAAAAGACATACAAGCCAGCTGGACCCCGAAACAAATCATTAGAATTGACTTGTCATGGATCAGAAATAGGGGTGATGGCTCACCCAGGCTAACACATTTTCAGGTCAAATCTGTTAGGGAAGTACATCTGAACACTTGAAAACAGCAAGAGGAATAACTTAAATATTATTTATTTACTGTGAAAGACCTTGCTTTATGATTCCATGGATGTAGTTTAAATTCAAACCAAATCATAGTAATATATAGAGCATCCCTCACCCAAGAAATCCATTACATGGCTATCCTTGTCCTTGATACTATGAATATAGTATTCTACCACAGATGGCTCACAGTACAAATATTTCAAAGACACAAACTCTGATTCACTGTGCCTGAATAGGCTGGACCCTTCAATTAGCCAGAACTTTTTCCTCTCAACTTTGTTTTCAAGAGAGAGAAATTAAATGACATTAGCAATTTGTTTGGTAAAAAAAATACTTTCAGGGAACATTCTGGGCCTAAGTGGCACAGAACACAATCATCTATGTTTTGTATATTTAAAGGACTTTAACGGCAAAATGATGAAATGGAAGAAGATATTGATTTGAAGTGAGAGGACCTGGGTCATATCCTGGTTGTACTTTCTAGCTGTGCGACCCCAGACAACCTCTCTAGGCCTCAGTTTCCACATTGATGAAAGGAGAGGGTTGAACCAGATGGTCACAAGGAACCCTTCTGACTCGAAATCCTATAATCTAATGACTGTCTCTTGCCAAGTGATATTTGAAGTTATAACCTCAAGGCCCTTAATGCTCCTCAATCATCAAAGTCCCAATTATGGCTGGCATTTCCTCCCTTAGTATAGAGGAGAGTAACATATTAATTAACACTTTTTTCTATCTTTAATTAAAAACAGCTCGTATTTACATAGCGCTTGAAGGTTAATAAATCACTTTCTTGAAGTTGAATAAAGCACTGCCAAGAACCCTTTGAGGAAGATGATACCAATATTATCCCTCCCATTTTTCAGATGGTGAATTGGAGGCTACAGAGCTGCAATGACTTGAACATGGCTGCACTAGTAACTGCCAGGGCCTGGATTCAATTTCAACTCTTTGGACTACCTCCAGTGCAACCTTGGACAAATCCTTCTACCTCCATGGGCCTCGGTTCCCTCATTTATAAAAGGGGGGGTGGAGGGGCTGACAAGGTCATGTCTGAGTTCCTTTCTCTTTAAAAAGACTGCCAACAACAAAACTGCAACCATAAAGTTAACCATGAGTAAACAAAAAATAAGTCAGTTAAACAGAATAACCCATTCCCGGAGCATGCTGGGATTACTGTATTATGACAATCAGAAGGCAATATGCTTAGAGGTTTCTCCACATACAAGTTAGGGCAGCCAGGCCATCTGAGCTGAGCCAACAAGTTAACTGATTCACTCCCACAAATGATCTGAACATGGCTGCCAAGTTTCAGCTCCGGCGGCAGCCAGAGCTTGACCTGACGCAGCATTCCAGGAGAACCCCGTTCGATCTGCTTACTTGTGGTAAATAGCAGCTCCTGTCAATACCATGGAATAATCATTCGTCCACTTAGACGTGTAACCCCACCGTTCTTTAGTGTTATCCCAGAAATGGCTGCGAGCTGGGTACCCGACAATCCTCTCCGGAAAACTCTGCCACACTGTAAAGGCAAAATCCACCTGCAGGCAAAACACAAGCCAAACAAGCAATCAGCAATGTTAACAAGTGTCAACAAAACATTACCTTCCCCGCTAATTCAGAATGCAAAATCCGGGGACTGTTGCAAAACATTAATTCTACGTATTCATCGGTAAATTAAACTGACTACTTGACATTTTGCCCTGTGATTATGCACATTTTAATGTTTTCTGTTAAAGGAAGCTCAGAGCATTGCAGAGTTGAAAAAGAAATTCACAGACAGGTCCTTGTAGAAACTCCGCTTGCTCAGGGGAAACCATATTGGTTTCGTTTGTTTATTTGTTTTTTCCCCTAGTGGCAGAAGTACTATCAATTTGCAGGAGGTATATAGGTATCATTGAATAAATGGAAATAAATTTGCCAACACTGCTGTACTGGCTATATTGTCCAAGTGAAATGGAACCAATTCAAATAAATGTATTGAAAATAAAATGCATTTTTAAAGGTGATTTTAAAAAAGGGCAAGTCCTAATGGGAGAATTTCAATATGGGGATGACATAATTAAGAATGATGATTACTGTGTTTTTAGGAGATGAAGGTATACCATAAGAGAGTAAAATTTAGAAATTAGATGCAGCAAGATCTATTTAAACTTCTATTTTGTTTTCTTTTGTTGAGGGAAATGCATAGTTTTAAGAGTATATAGTAACTTGGCCAATTACAGTTTCTAAGTAGTGGTCCTGCTTTCAAGAGTCATTTGTAGCTAGCAAATAAATATTTAAAATCAATGTAAGATTTTTTTTCTGATTCTAAAAGACTATATTGTATTTTAGATATTAAAAGTGTTTAGAAATCACCTTGCAACACTGCACAAGGAATCCTTGCTTCATGAATAGTAAAAAGGTGTGAAGCAGTGGATAGCGCCATGGGCCTGGAGTCAGGCAGACTCATTTTTCTGAGTTGAAATCCAGCCTTGGGTACTTACTAAGTATGTGATCCTGGGCAAGTCACCTAACCCTGTTTACCTCAGTTTCCTCATCTGTAAAATAAGCTGGCAAAGGAACTGGTAAGCTCGCCCAAGTATCTGTGCCAAGAAAACCTCAAATGGGATCATGGAGAGTCAGACAATGACTGGAAAATGACTGACTACAAACATCAATCTATCCTTTGTCAGAATGAGCACACATTTCCTACTGAGAAGGTAAAACCAATGAGGTTTTACTGTGTCTCCATATAACACACAAAGTAAATCACCTCCTTAATTAGTGAGGCAAAGAGTCATGAATCACAGATCCTGGCTACATAATGATCCTGGGGTAGATATCACAGAGGGCACAGACTCCAAGGCATGGTTTTCTTTTTCTGTCATTCTTGATGCCTGCTGTAAGTGTTGCCTCTAAAGAATAAATTTTAATCAATGGGTTGAGCCTTAGAGAGAACAGCTTTTTCAATAGGACTCATCCAATTCTACTATCATCAAAATGATTACTCAAAACCCAATGATTAGAGCATCTTATTTGTTAATACAAACTAATATTTATTAAGAAGCTACTGAGTAGAGTGTTGAGGAAGATGCAGTTTAGGAAGATTTTGGAGGTAGGGAGAGGCTAGAGAAGGGGTGGGAAACCTGAGGTCTCCAGGCCTAATGTGGGCCTTGAGGCCCTCAAATGCAGCCCTCTGACTGTCACACTTGAGGACCTAGGGGGCTACATGTGGCCTCAAGGCTGCAGGTTCTCCACCCTGTGATTTCATGGGTTAGGAAAGAATCTCTATCAATGGAAGGTAATGTTGCACAGTGAAAAAATATGCTGATCTGAAATCAGAGGGCCTAGGTTTGAATCTCAGAAGTGTCACTTAATCCCTCTATGAGAAAAGACAAGTCAGTTGATCTTGCAGGTCCTTTGAGATCAATTTCCTCATCTGCAAAATGAGGAGGTGGGGCTCGTGGAATTGTTGTGCGAAGTCTCTTTCAGTTCTAAATCCATAATCCAATGATCTTCGTACAGGTAAGCAGCCTTTCTGTAACTTGGAGTATTAAATGGCTGCCTGGGGGCACTGAGAGTTTAAACGATTTGCTCAGATTTCCACAGCCAGCATATGTCGGAGGCAGTACCCTGATACCAGGTCTTCTTGACTTTAAAGTCAAGTCTCTGTCTACTATACAACAATGACTCTCATTAGAAACATCAATCAATCTTATTGGTTAAAAATGCCACTAATATTTGAATATCAGTAATTATTCAATTACTCTTCTAACAACAATTATTGTTATAGTCGTATTTGAAGTTTCCAAGTACCTTTATGTCTAGTCTGTCATTTCATCTTCCCAACGACCCTGTAAATTAGGCAGGGAGGCAGTTGTATTTTACATATGAGGAAACAGAGTGAAGGATGTACCTCCATGATGGATGCCACCAAGACCAGAAATGAGACCATCCAACATTTAGCCTTGTGTTCTAGAGGTCACACCTCTCTATAGAGGTAGAATGCTTCAGGAGGAGGATAGAAGGAGGGTGCCCATCAATTGTAGGTTGGTTGAACAAATTATGGTACAGGAATAAAACGGAAAACGATTGTGCAGTAAGAAATGATGAAAGGGATGGGTTCAGAAAGACCTTGAGATGAAATGACTGAACGAATGCCAGGTAATGTGAGCAAAACTGGAAGAACAATTTATACAATAACAAACGACATCAGAAAGACACAGACAATGTGGGAATTTGTTTTGCTTGACCATGAATATTTATTAGAGGATTTTGTTTTCTTTTAAAAATAAGTAGAAGGGGGGGAGGGAGGGAGAGAGGGAGAGAGAGAGAGAGAGAGAGAGGGAGGGAGGGAGGGAGAGAGAGAGAAGTTTTTTAATTGGAAAATATGAAAAAATTTAAATGGAGAACATAGGATCGGAAGTCAGACAATCTAGGTTTCAGTCTCCCTACATTTACTCTTAGTGAGAACTAGAGGAAGTCACTCGCACTTTTTGATGCACCCTACCTGTAAAATAAGAGCGATAACACATGTCTACCTAACTCATGAGGTCGTTTTAAGGACCAAAAGAGGTCCCATATAGAAAGTACATAGAGTAAAGCATTAGAGGAACGTCAGCGTTATTATGATAAGATAGGAATGGAAGATTAAAAAACAAGGTAAGGCATTTGAGATTTGTTCCATAGCAACAGGGAGCCATTGTAGGCATGTGGATAAGGGACTAGCCCAATCAAAATTGTGCATCAGGAAGATTCATCCGGCAAATAGCACACGGGGCAGACTGGGAGGAGGGAGTCCGGAGGCAGGGGGCCTGGGTAGGAGGGTGTCATCCTGGACTTTCAATGGAAAGTCTACTTCTACTGAAATATAGCAAGAAAGTTTGATTTACATGGCTTCCAATCAAATGCTGCTTCCCAGAAAAACCTAGGGTAATAACAGCCACAAGCATTTCTATGGTGTTCTAAGATACATAATACATTTATACACATATAATACATATATACGTATACGGATTTTGTTGTTTAGTCATTTCAGTTGTATCCAACTTTTCATGACTCTATTTTGGGATTTTCTTAGCAAAGACACTGGAGTGGTTTGCCATTTCCTTCTCTAGCTCATTTTACAGATGGGGAAACTGAGGCAAACAGAGTGAAGTGACTTGTCCTCTAGGGTCACACAGCTAGTACAGGTCTGAGGCTGGAGTTGAACTCATGAAGATGAGTCTTTTTGATGCCAGGCCTAGCGTTCTATTCACTGTGACACCTAGAGGCACATGTACATGTATGTGTGTTGTGTGTCTACACACACACACACATACATACACTCGTTTGATTCTCATAACAGTACTAGAAGGCCAGTCCCTGCTTTACTCAGGAGGAAACTGAGGCTGGTTACCCAGGGCTAAGCGTATAAAGCATGATGTGAACTCAGGTCTTTCTGACTCACCACATCCAATGCCCTATCCATTTTTTTCCTAGGGACCTAAAGACTGAGAGACATCACGAGAACTGCCAGTATTTCTTGGGATACTTAAATCACATAGTCACAATCTCTACATTGTTTCTAGTGTTTAATATTTAAATGTCTCAGAATAATGAAGAAATTATATCACACTCATCTTCAGAGAAGCACCCTCACTGTTATCACTTTAAAAAACTATTTATGACCTCCAAAGAGAAATATATACATTGGCAAGAACTGGAAAGCCCAACGGGGTATTTTTATCACACGGATTTCCTCTCATTTCCAAGATGTTTCAAGTAATTTCAAAGCAAGTTAAGAGAAATTCAGATAAAATTGTTATTCTTGTGATCATTCAGATCTAGTCCAGATCATTAGCACATCAAAGAATCAAAGGTCAGCTTAGGGCCCTTTCTCTTAAAAACTGACATCTGTTTTCTTTAGATCACTTGGACAACTCAGATTAATGTAAATAACTATCAACCAAGTGTGTCTAATGTCCCTTCTAGCATACTATATAAATATCTGTCCTTGTACTAAGGGGAGGCATTAAAAAGAAGCTGAACATACTTGAGGGAGGGGGAAATAAGCCAATATATAATCAGGTAAAAAAAAAAAAAGAAAATGAAGCAAAAAAAAAAAAAGGAAGAAAGAAACCCTCGCCCTAGATCATTTTAAGTAGCATTACCCCTCTAGTTATCAGCAAGAAGAGCAAACCAGCTTGCCAGCCTCTTAAATCTCCATATCATTTTCAACCCACATTGACTTCTAATTACTGCACATACAACAAATGTCCCTCTCAGCATGCGACACGGTGCTTGGGACTGTTACTCTGAGAATAGAAATTGACATGAAATGTGTGTGCATCACAGAGGTAAAAAGTTGTTCTATCATGGACCACCAAACATCAACCCTAGGAGGGCCTCTTGTGCCCTGGAGGGTGGGGAGGAGGGCTGGGAAGTGGGAAGAAGCAGGCAGGGAGCAAATATTCCTGATTACATTTTAACAATGGGATTTTCAGCACATGCCATGTTCCCAAATTGCAGCAGTAGCCACACAGCGATTTGTGCCATCCCATATCAGGGCTTCCATGTAAGCTTTCCTCTTCCAAAATTTAGTTGCCTACTTTGCCCCCACTCAACACAACTGCCTTCAAGAGCTTCCTCCCTCATCTCAGAAATAGCAATGTTTTATTGAGAAGAAGGAATTCCTGAACACTTCTGTCTCTTCTAGTATTTCTCTATGAAGTCTGCTTAACTCCATGTTATGGAAATAGAACTATCAATTGGGCTATGAGAAGAAGACAGTGGGTCCCTAAGCTCAGTCAACACCGAGCCTTATTGAGGAAGGGAAGGAGCGCCAAGAGAATCCACCAACAATGACCACAGATCAGACCGTGAATGACAGCAAATGCTAATGTTTAGTTAGAAGGAAAAAGCTTATGAAAGAGGAGGAAAAATGAAGAGGAGAGGGGGAAAGGAGAACAAGGAATAAAGTCTCTAAGATTTTTAGTAGCTACCATTAATAATGTATTTCCAATATGCTACATTTTTATATAACTGTCTTTGGTCTCCCCGATGGTTTAAAGAAAGGTTTCAGGGATCAATACTCATCCAAGTTGTAAAAATTGGTTTTCTACAGTATCTATCTTTCTTCTTCTCTCTCTCCCCCGTCATGCGCTCTTTTAGTACAATCTTATTTTTGGCACAAATATCTGAACATCTGAAAGAGCAGGGATCTCCATCTCAGACTTAAAGTGAAACCATTTGCTCTTGTGTGGGTGAAAGAAAATCAACACTTGTACCAAGGCAGAAATACTGTTTTTAGAACCAGGAATAATGTTCCATAACAGAGGCGGCATACACCCGCACATACATTAAGATGATTAGAGAAGGGTGGAACTGTTTTCTCTGGATAGGATGGTTAAAAGATGATGCTAAGTGGACCCCTCTGGGCCCCTACAGCACCCTACTCCCCTTAGCTCCACCTACCTGATGACAGCTGTACATACAGAAACAAACAAGGGAAAGGCAGAGAGAAGGAAGGCTGAGCAATGCAAATGAGGAGCCAATTAATCCCAATGACAAAGAGGGAAAGGCCCTCCTTGCGACAGGTGGTGGCAGGGTCACTGAAAGAAGTATAAGAGGTTGAAAAATGATACTGTGGGAAATTGCTTTCAAAATTTTTTTTTCTCTTCTCTTTTGAGTTAGGAAAAGAAAGTTGGGAAAGCTCTGGTGGATGAGTGCAACCACTCAGAAGAGTTTACCTCTGAGCATCTGTAATGACCCTAGAAAACCAAGGATGGGACAAACTTCTCTCCTTTTTTATAAGGGGGGGCTGTAGGTACAGAATGCTGTATACACTGTCAGACAGTCATTTTGTCAACTGGTTTTGTTTCACTGCTTTTCTTTGATACAAGGGTTGGCTCACAGTAGAGGGTAGACAAACCTGAAAATGATTATGAGGTAAATACCACATCATCAAAACACTTAAAAAAAAAAGGATGTCTTTCTTCAGATAATGGGCATTACTCACCTCAGTAGTTGAAAGCACAGTGTCTTCATCAAGACTTAGAACTGCATCTGTGACAATGTTGTCGTAGGGCAGAAAACGACTGCTCATGACCTGTGGGTCGGACAGAGTAAGAAGTGGGTAAGAGAAAAACCTCAGTTCTCTTATCATTAGCAGAAGGAGGAAAAGAGAGGCAGAACCCCCACTTTCATTAGAAGGCATGCTCTCCTTGATTTTGTCCTTTACTTTTCCTTTCCTCCCCTCAAAGGTACATCCTAATTTTTTGCATCTGTCAGGGAACTGCTCAGCACAACACCAGAAAGCTGTCATTCTCCATGAGCGTGGCAGTCAGCTTATACCTTATACCACTGGAATTAGAGAATCTGCAAATCTCAGGGTTGGAAGAGACCTTAGAGGTGAATTTGGAGCCAATCTTCTCCTCCTCAGTATGCTGTCTGATGATAAATCTCACGCTAACTCTACCGGTACCCATTTGGAACATAGTCTTAGGAATCACATTAACAACAACAAAACATTTGCTCACTTCCTTCTAGGTAACAAATCTACTATGCTTCAGTCAAGAAAGGAAGGAAAGCAGCTGGTCTTGAAAGTTCTCTATGGTCGGAGACTCTTGTAACAGAGCAAACTCAAAGTCCAATATGGTGGAAATGGAACCAAAAGGAAAGAGAGTGGTGGGGAGGAGGGAGAGAGAAAGAAGGAAACAGAGGGAGAGAGAAGGAGAGAGAGAGGGAAGGGGAGAGAGTGAGAGAATGAGGAGAGAACTCTGATGATATGAGTTCCTATAATCTACTGAAGAATAATGGCCCAATCTCAGCCCACTTAAAAGCAGACCAAGTTTTACTTAAATCTAAACTAAAAGCCAGTCCACCTACAAGGATCACCTAAAAAGCTGTTTTCTAATTGATTAAAACCCCTAGGCAGGGCTTAAAGAAAAGCAAGTGTCCATCAGAACCCATCCCTGGGAGCTCAAGGGATGTGTCTGCAGCTTTCATGGTTCCAGGGGTTGTTCTTACCCATCAGCCAACTGGCCCAGGGTTCTAGTTGCTTTTTGCTTTTTTTTTTTTGGTCCCTCTTCCCCAGCCTTTCAAAATGAAATAAAAAGAGATCACTACTACTACATATGCAATGGTCAGAAATCACAATCCTGAAGCATCTCCTGACACTGTTCACATGTCCAGTGACTAAGGCAGAAGCCATCAGCTGCCAGCTTAGCAGCACTCTGATCTTTCCCTTGTTAAGTCTACAGGGGAAAACTGAAAAGACAAGACCCATAAATTCAAAATAGCATTTTGCAGCCAAAACGGCCAACACATCAATTTTGAATTCAAGGCCAAGCATCCTCGTTATAAAATGGGAAATAGGGAAGGGGCAGGATCTCTCTCCTCTTGTCTGACCTAGAGCTGGTTTCAGAGGACATAGTTTCCTTTCTTAGCTTCGCCAATAGAGGGCACCATTAGCTGACCCAACCTCTTCCATCTCACAGCTGCACAGGTAACAGTTAAGCTCCTTCTAAAGGCTCTGGCACCAGGACCTTCCCAAAAGGTGGACTGTAAGGAGTCAGTGAGTGAATCAACAGCCACTTATTAAGCATTTGTCATTTGCTAGGCTAAGCACACAATATACAAAAGTAAGCTGAAATGTATATCAGCAAAAGGTGGGGCCAAGGAGGAGCCCACAATAACTAGAATATGAAGAGGGTAGGGGTGGCACGTGAAATGAGGAAGTGAGGGTTGGGAAGCACTTAGTCCTGGAGTCAGGACTTGAGGAAGAGAAGGACCTAAGCCAGTGGATATGAAGATGAAGGACATTTCGGTCATGGGGATCAGTTTGTGCAAATACAGGAAGACAATATAACACAACGTCTAGAGTGCTGAGCTCAGTGTTCAAACCCCATCACTTCATCTTGGGAGCCTCCATTTCCTAATCTGTAAAATGAGGGAGTTGGATTCAATGACATAAAAGGTCCAAGTCTAAATCTATGATCTTATGAGACTGAGATCAAGAGAGAGCTATAAGGGTGCTTTGTCTGAAACAGTTTTATAGATTTAGAACTGGGAGGGACCTTATCTAGGCTATGGAAATCTTTTTACAGATAAGGAACCAAGGCTAAGACTGGTCAAGATGGTGAGTGGGAAGAAGTAATGTGAATGAAAGCTGGCAAAGTTGATGGGCACTAAACTGTAGAAGATTAAATGCCATGTTTTTAACTTTGGATTTTATCCTGTAGACAACACAGAACCATTTAAGATTTTCTGTACCAGGGAATAACATGATGAGACATGAGCATTGGAAAGTCAACATTGGTAGCAGAATGAAGGATGGATTAGTGAAAGAAGAGACTGGAGGCAAGAAGACTAGCTAGAAGGCTGTTACACTAGTGAAAGTTAGAGGGGGAGTTGGAAGTGACAAGAGTGAAGGCGGCAGGTGCGAAAGACGCTGGAAGTGGAATCTATGAGATGTGGCCATCATGGGATTTGGGAGATTAGGGGACTGGAGAGAAAAGAATCAGAGGTGAGTAAGATTTTGAGAGTAGGTGACCAGAAGGATGTGCTGCTATTGATGGAAAGAGGGAAGATTGAACAAAGGATAGATAGAAAATAATGAGTTCAGTTATAAATATGGTGAATCTGAGGTATCAACAGGAGACTGAGGGGGACATATCCAAAGACAGGAATAGATAAAAATACTGACACCTGCATTTTTACAGAACTACTGTTTCCAACCAACTTTATATACATTAACTCTGAGACTCACAACCATTTTACAGATGAGGAAACTGAGGTTCAGAGAAGGTAAGTGATATGCCTACAGGAACGCAGTGAATAAGTTTAATACAGCATCTGAAGCTAGGTCTGCAGGTTCATAATCATATCCATTATATTATAAAGCTTATTAAGATGGGGGGAATCCAGGGGAGAAACTGGGCATGAATATTATCATAGAATTATTATTTAGGTTATGTGAGTAGACAAGATGTACAAGCCATTTTTCAACAAGTGGTTATGGGAGTATCACAGGTTTCAATCATACAACAATGAAGTCATAACAACAGCTCAGGGGAGCTTTTGAATCACTTCCATTTGAATTGTCTTAGGAAGATTCTGAAGATCCCCTGGCAAGATGAAGTAAGGGACACTGAGATCCTTCCTTGAGCTGAACTGCCAAACTCTCTGCTGAAGTAAGTGTAACGCTGAAGGGCTAGCTGGCCATGTTCTTTGGATGCCAAATGCACATTTGCCCAAAAAACTATTTTACAGAGAACTCACAGAAAATGTGCTCACACAGAGGTCAGAAAATATAATGCAAAGACATGCTCAAGGTCTCTTTGAACAACTCTGGAAATGATTGAGATGTGGCAGACACTGGCACAGGACCACTCACCATGGCATGCCCACATCAAAGAAGGCTCTATGAACAAAGTAGAATTGCAATAGTTCAAAAGAAATGTGAGATGCACAAATTTAAGAGACATCTCCATTCCAAACGTTCATTCGGACTATTGGTGCATGACCTGTGGTAGAGCCTTCTAAATTCATATTAGTCTGATCAGCCATACTGTACACTGACCCTGATATACTGATGTCATCTGAGGGACAATAACCACCATGTGTACTTTAAGTACAAAAGTGGTGAGGGTCAGAGGTAGAGAACAGAAAGGAAGGCACAGATTAAACTCTTAAACCAACAGAAATAAATCCCATTTAGATGTGTGAGCTGAATACATCTCATGAATCCATGATCAAGAAGCCTGCAGCATAATTCATGAAACATACTTCCCTTCTCTTGTCCCAGAGGTAGGGAGCTACCAGGGCAGAATATTGTATTCATGGTCCGAGAGGGTCACATTTACTCAACTCTTTGTTACAAAGAAGGATTCTATTCCTGGGGTGGTGATGGAGAGAGAAAGGATGCAGAACTGACTGCTGTAAAAAGGAAAGCCATCAAAACAAAAGCCTGCGGTGCTGATGGTCACTCTGGGTGAATGGTAAAGCTGAGGAATTTAGCCAGGATGATCACAGGACTAATGAAGAGGGGGCTTAGTCACAGAGCAACTGCAGAGCGAGGAAACCTGAAAGCAAAAATTCCAAGGTGCAAGGATGGCATGAGCAGACCCTATGCAACCCTCTCCTTATCTCCTTGAAGGCCACCTACCTTGCTTTCTCCTTCTATGACGATGACAGGTACGGGAGTGGCTGGCCAGCGGTGTTTGGCTGGCAGGGGTTTGTCACAATTCCAAAGAACTATAATCTGAAATGGAGAGAGTGGTTTATTAGATGTCTGGATAAAAAAACCCAGCACTTACACAGGCTTAGGACACAAAGGCTCATTTTGTTTACAGAGGGAGAAAATTAAGTCTGGAGATTTCAACACAAAACAGAATGAGAGCCTTCAGAATTGGCTTTAAAGGAGGGGCAGATAATCCACAAGCCTTTCAATGTCGTGCCATTTCAAGAACAAGAGAGAATGGAAAGAAATGGTTTAACTTCTAGAAAGGGTGCCTATTCAAGTTATAATGTAGGGGAGGGGAGAAAGAAAGGATGTAATTTCACAGTAACTGGTTCTGGATGCCAAGTCATTTTTGAGTGCGGCTAGATGGCGCTGTGGATAGACTGCTGGACGAGATTCAGAAAGATCTGAGTTCCAATTCAGCCTCACACCATGAACCAGCCTCTTAACCCCACAGCCTGCCTCAGTTTCCTCACCTGTAAAATGGGGATGCTGGTAGGATAAAACAAGATAATATCTGTTGAGTGCTCTGCAAACCTTGAGGCACTATATAAACACTAGTCATCACTGGAAATGGGGAGCGTGAGCAAATATTATTGGTGCTATTTTACACCTGTTTACAGAACGTCCACAAAATCCAATGTTGTTGCCTTACTGTGGTGTGGAGGCAACCCTGGGTTCTTGCCTGCAGTAGGCAGGTCTTACCAAGCTGGAATGGTAAGGATTCAGTGACAGCCTGTGTGCTCTAAGGACCAGATTAGAAAACATCATCAAGAAACCCTCCTCCGCTTTGTGGTCAGGGGGATGACTTTTGGGGCCATAGCAAAGCAACTCTCAAAGAACACATACTAAGTCACAGACAGGGAGGCTGCATCTTGCATGGATGAATGGTCTACTCATGCCCATGAGTACAAAAACACAAGATGAGAAAAGTAAGCTTCATGCAGCATGAGTTAATGAAAAGAATGCCAGATGGGGAGTCAGGAGACCAGGTTTGAGCTTTGTTTCTATTAGCTCACTAGAAATGACTATGGACAAACCACTTTACTAATCTGAACTTCAGTTTCCTTATCTGTAAAATGGGGTTGATATTATTTTCACTCTCCACCTCCTTCAGTTGTTGTTAAGGAAAACACTGTCAGTCTTAAAAAGCATTATATAAATGTAAGCTGGTAGTAATACTATGCAGTGACTTTGCCCAAGGTCATATAACTAGAAGTATCACAGCCAGGAATGTACCCCACTCATTGTGATTCCAAGTCTACAGTTCTGTCCATGTTAGAACATAATACTTCATGTTTGGGACAAGTGGCCATTTGGTCAATTGTATAAACGTTGATTTAGGGCCTTCTGGTCATAAGATAGTGTGCTAAGCACTTGGGGAAATGTGAAGTACAAGATGGAGCCCCAATTCCCAAGGCGTTTATTACCAGTCACTATTGCTGGGAAGGAATCAGGGCAGAGCTACTTCCTCATGATGCCTGGTGTCCCATGCTGTCTCAATCCCTCAACTTCTCCCACTGCTGCCTCTGTGGTTGTTAGCTAACCACTTAAAGACACCACCATTTGCCTGATCTTTGGTGCATCTCCCCCATAGATTTCCACCTCACCCTCCCAACAAAACATGCCAGATTTCCCAGGTATCATCAGAGACCTCAAAAGGAGTTAAATCAAATAAAGAGCTTAAAAGGAGAAGGCAGTTAACAAGGTATGAAGATCTGTTTTGGGGAGGAGTGTGATAGGGGATGAGGATGCCTTTTTGGAAAGGAAGAGGGGGTTTATAAAGCCAGATGCTGTTTAGCAAATGTTCCCACTCACCTGGGCACAGTACTGAGACTTGGCTGCAGCAACTAGGAGTTTCAACACTGGCTGAGACTGAGAGACCAAGGGGGTCACTGCATGGATGACTGCAGTAAATTTGGAAGGGGGCTTTAAACCTGAAATAAAAATCACAGAGCTACTGAACAAAGCACTCAAAAACCGCAGAAAATTATCCTGCCCTTGTCCCAATCTCCCCACATGGATCCACTCTAGCAAACGTTCCCTTTGCGTATAACTCTCCCTTGCCTTCTTTCTGTCACTAGGGCAAAGCTATCTATTAACCGCTGCTAAGTTGTGTATTTAAAGAAGGACAAGTCTTTTTTTTTTTTTTTGATGATCCTACCCTCCTTACACTATGCCTTTCCATCAACTTGGTGGAAATCAGTTTTCTTCCTCTGTTCCTATTCTGAGGAATTCAACGCCATTCCCATAGAAGAACTTATTCTCAGGAAAGGATACAGGTTAGATCTCAGTGTGAATTTAGGTAGCTACTTTACCTCTTTCAGGGTAATTGTAGAGAGAAACTTTCTAATGATGGATGGAAGGCTTTGCCTGCATTAAAGGTACTTTAGGAGTGTCTCACCTAATAGCAAACAGAATCAATGGGAAGGCCAATGCCCCTTTGCAAGAAGTACGAAAAAAGACCTGGTAGTCTTTTTTTTCTCTTCCTGGTAGAAAATATTAAACAAAACAAAATAGTGCCACAAAAGTCTTGGTGCAGTTTTCACTTGTAACCTACTGAACATTACAAGAATGCTACTTTGAAGCTAAATAATTCAGCATTCTCTACTTGCACAAAATTAATAGTCTAATTATAAATAGCTGTCTTTTCATTTGAAAGTGATAAGGCAAATAGGTGGCTTAGAATGCTACCTGGCACACAGTAGGGACTTAATAAATGTTCTCTGATTCACTGGCACATAGCTAAATTGACAGAAAGAGCATTTGTTGAGTGCTTACTTACTATATATCACACTGTGCTCTCCATCATTCTAATTCTTGGCTCCTGGCATTTTCTCTGGCTACGCCCCAGGCCTGGAAAGCTCTCCCTGCTCACTGAAGTTTACTGGCTTCCTGGCTTCCTTGAAATCCCAAATAAAAATCCTACCTTCTATAGGAAACCATTCCCAATTCCTCTTAATTCTAATGCTTTTCTCTTTTAATTACTTCCTATTTATCTTGTATATCGTTTGTTTATACACTTTTGGTTGTCTCCCTGATTAGATTATAAGCTGACTGAGGGCAGGGACAGTATTTTATTCTCTTTTTGTAACCCCCCCCTCCCCCAGAGCTTAGCACACCTTCTGACACATAGTAGGTAATTAAAAATTTCCTATAGGCCTACTTGACTGTGATAAAGGTTGGGAATAAGAAAGCAAGATGATCCATATGGGCACAGAGTTAGCATTTTGAGGGAAAAAACAGCACATAAAGGGAGCTGGAAAGTGGAGCCAGAGGCTCCAACCAGGCAACAAAAGGAACTATCAGAAAATTGCATAAATCGGACTTTGTGTTACAACCACGAATCCCTTGGTGATTTTATTTTTATTCATATTAATAGTATTGATACCGCACTTTAAGGTTTTCCAAGCTCTTTAAGGTGTTATCTCATTTAAGCCTCACAACAACTCAGGGATGTAGGGGCTAATATTATCCCCATTTTAGAGATGAGAAAACTGAGGAGAGCAGAAATGACTTGCCCAGGGTCACACAACTACCAAGGATATGAGGCAGGATTGGTATCCTGATGCCAGGTCCATCACTCCACCCATGGTGCCACCCAGATCTCCTGATTATTTTCATTAAATCAAGGATTCATACTCTCACCCTGTGATTTTTCTCAATTTTGGTCTCATTATATTATTATGTTCCTACTAAACATGAAAGCTACAAAGGCAGAGCTATATTGTGACAAAAATGTGTGTAATCCAATGTATTGGATATCCTGGGACATGGCGGGGGAGGGGTGGAGAAAGAAGAGAGGGAGAGGGAAGAGAAAAGAGAGGGAGACAGAGGTGAGAGAGAGAGGCAGATAGGAGGGGAGGAAAGGAGTGAGGGAGAGGAAAAGGACAAGGAAGATAGAGGGGAAAACAGATTAGGAGACAGGCAAAAGAGAAAGAGGGAGAAAGGAAGGGAGGAAAAAAGGTAGGGAAAGAGGGACAGGGAGAAGGGAACAGAGGGAAAGGGAGAGAGTGAGAGAGACAGAAGGTAAAAGAAAGGGAGAGGAGGAGAGTGAAAGAGAAAAGAGAGAGAGGAACAGACAAGGAAGAGGAAGGGAGTAGATGGGGAAGAGAAAGAAAAGAGAAAGAGAGAGAGAGGGAGGGAGGGAGGGAGGGAAGGGGGGGAGAGAGAGAGAGAGAGAGAGGGAGGGAGGGAGGGAGAGGGAGAGGGAGAGGGAGAGGGAGAGGGAGAGGGAGAGGGAGAGAGAGAGAGAGAGAGAGAGAGAGAGAGAGAGAGAGAGAGAGAGAGAGAGAAATTTCCAAGGGATTTACTGAGACAAGAACTATAAACCTCTCTAAAGAGACTTTGTTTCACAGCAATAGCATGGCTCTTCTGCATGGTCTCTTCTCTCAGTCCCGTCACTTCAGCCTCCATTATCACTTTACTCTCCAGTCTACCTTTCCTTTTAGCACTTCTCTAAGTGAGAGCCCTTCTTAAACCCATTTTTCTCTAGTACAGAGGTGTCATGGGGACAAGGGGATTATGGATGAAAAAAATTCACAACAACATAGAACCACCATTCTACATTGCTATCACAAGTGACTATCACAAATGAATAGCTATTGCAGTGTCTGAGTCAAGGCTATTCACAAATCTAGTGAATCTCATTTCACAGGACTGTAGACTTAGAGGCTCTCAGAGGTCACTGAGTCCAAATCTCTCATTTTACAGATGAGGAAATTGAGGCATCAAGAAATTAAGTAACTAGTACAGAATCACACATCTACCCAGATCTGATCCCAAGTTCAGCGCCTTGGAGATTCTCTAGCCCAACTCTTCTTCATGACATGGTATGCTACTGCCAAAACCATCTCCATATACCCATTCCCAGGAAGGAATGGTAGTACCATTAGATTTTCATTCCATAAGGAATTGCAGCACAACTCACTTACCTAGGTTAGCATAGTAGTAAGGGAAATCTCCCAGATAAGATGAATACTGTGGCAGTACGAACAGCCCTCCAGGATGCTTGTTCCATATTAAGCTGTTACGTGATATGTGCTTGAATATTCTGTCCTGAATAATCTGGAAAACAAAAAGCAGAGGTCAAAGTTTAAAAAAATGGACACTGACCAAATGCTAGATTAAACATAGCACTTTTCCAACTATGACCCCAATCCTCCAAACAATGACTTTAAACAATAAGAGATCAATACATGTTTAAACATTGAACATGCTATAAAATAACAGAAAAGTCATAGGATTTAGAGGTTAATAAGTCCAACCTCCTCATTTTCCCAATGGTAAAACTGAGACCAAGATTGGGAAAAGATTTGCCCAAGGTCATTTGGGTATTAAGCCGGGAGCCAGATCTGACTCCATATCTGGTCTTTTTTGGTCCAAAGTCTGGGCTCAGTTGGGCACCTCTTCACTTCAGCACAGAATCACAGGGTTGGAAGAGGGTTCAGAGGCCATCGAGAACCACCTATCACTTTAGAGATAAAGAAAACTGAAACCAGAGAAGGAAGGGTCCTGTCAAAATTGTGGAAGCTGTTCTGGATTCCAGTCCAGGGTTCTTTCAAGTGAACTGTGAGAACTATTCTCCCCCTCCCACCATGGAAGATTCAAATGCAAAACCATGGTGTATACTGGAAATGTGAAGGGTTGGAAATGCATAATTATTTTCATCTACCATGACAGGAGGACACCCATATGATTTGTTGTTTCTATTGCTGTTTATATTAACGTGGAGTTCTAATAATAACACCAGTCAGCATTTATGGGGTACCCTCACTCTACGTTCATTGTCTCTTCTGCTCCTTACTACTATCCTGTGAGGTATGTGCTACTTTATCTCTTCTTTACAGATGAGGCAACTGAGTCTGAAAGAAGTTAAGCGACTTGCTCAGTTTCACAAATCTAGTTAAGTATCTGAGGGTGCACTTGAACTCAGGTCTTCCAGACTCTGAATTTTACCACAATGCAGCCTCTGTTCTAGTTAACAGACAAGGATTTCTGGTTACCAAAAATTGCTAATGCTTACAATACTGCTTTAAAATAACTTCAGAAGTTAATCGATCTACTCTCTGGTCTTAGTAAAGGACACTTATCACAAATGAATCTTTCTTCTATCCCCAATAGAACACCTTAACATAACGAAGGGTGATGCATTCAGTGAAGTGTCATAAATGCCTATGTAAATGTACACATGGGTACAAAGGCAGAGAGGGAGCTAAATGAATATTGAGCCCAGGACATATATTAGAATCAATTTTTCTTTTTTGCTATTTTAGGGAAAAAGTTAGATATCTGGTTATTCACCTTCCAATATCCTGTCTCTGGCAGGTACAGAAAAAGGTTCTGATTCACAGCGATGTTGACTGTGAGATTTGATGCATCATTTTCTTAGAATGC
The DNA here is from genome assembly GCA_028658325.1 of Potorous gilbertii. Taxonomy (NCBI): domain Eukaryota; kingdom Metazoa; phylum Chordata; class Mammalia; order Diprotodontia; family Potoroidae; genus Potorous; species Potorous gilbertii. Next base: position 145,888,564 of record CM053773.1, read on the forward strand.
CACCCCGTCCCCCATTCTAAGAGGACAATGAGTAGGAGATGTGAAGGCTAACATTCAGGCTATTTCATTAGCTTCTCTGGACACTGGGATCGTGCAGATCATTTGATTCTACATTTGGAGTCAAACGTTTTCCATTTAAAATCATTTATCAGCCATGAGCCTACTTAGTTCATTCTGAGGTCTCTGCTCCTTGACTTCCAAACTTGTGGAATTATGTCATTTGCACAGTAAAGCATTTTGAAAACAATTAACTTAACAGTGCCTCACAGCTTCAGCAATTTATTTATATATTTTTTTTAGGATAAACAAACTTAAAATGAATCTTTGTTGTTTCAGACTTAAATTGCTTTCTCTTTCAAGGTCCTGTTTGATGCAATGTAATTTAAAGTATGATGTTCATTCATTCATTCATGTCTGACTCTTCAAGACCATGAACCTGAGCATGCCAGTACTGTTCATGAGGTTTTCTTGGCAAAGATACTGGAGTGGTTTGTCATTTCCCTCTCCAGTGGATTAGAGTAAACAGATTAAGTCACTTGCCAGGATCACACAGTTAGGCCACATATGAACTCAGGTCTTTGTGACTCCAGGTATAGCACTCTCTATCCACTGAGCCATCCAGCTACCCCTGATTTAAATTATATCCCACTGTAAACTGTCATCATTTCCCAAGGCTAATAATGTCCTGATTCATTCCCCTTGATAATTGGTCCCATAATGAAGTGGGCTTCACTTATCTTAATAAATCAACTGAATTCAACAAGTATTTTTAAGCCCCTACAATATATAAAGCACCATCCTGGGTGACAGGGATGAGTCTCTATCCTCAAAGTGCAGATAGTCAACTTCAGGGAAAATCTACAAAATTCTCCTGTTTTTTTTCCATTTCTTGAGAGAGAAAAGGGAAGTAAACATAAGCAGCTAGAAGACTATATTTAAGTTGGATGGTGCTGCATCTCTTCCTTCTCTCAGACTAGTTTGTAAAATACACATATATGGATAGACACTGCAAATTTTGTGGAAATTTTAGGTTAGGAGTTACTTTGAAATACTTATCTTTTATTATACATCAGAGACCTGAGTTAATTCTGTGGTGTGCTCCTTAATTACAACAGACATATATTGGCAAAGGGCAGGGTTTGAAGTTACTAGCTGTTCCATTTATCTCTGTTGTTGCGTTGTCTACCTAGTCAATTCTTTTTATTGCAGTTATACATCCCAACCCCGAGACATCCCACTGTCCAGTTTATGACGTCAGTCTGCGTCCTTGGCTCCTCTTCTCACCAAACTCCCTTATCTAGGGGCAAGTAGTCTCTGAACAAAGAGTCACAGAGCAAATAATCATTTGCAGGAAATACAAATGACAGAAAGCCCAGAGATATCACAAAAGGGTCTGTCATTCACTTTGACTTTCTGGGTGGCACAGATCTCCCTCTTACAGATGGCATTCACAATTTCATATCAGCGTTGTTATCTCTCGGGCTTCAAAGACCAAACAAACCAGATATTCTTCACAAAGAAGAGCAAGCATTTTATGCTCTCATCATAGAACTTTGTAAAGAAGACTATAATATGCTGAATAAGGCAGCACAAATGCATGTGCATACACACATACACACACATACTCCCTCCCTTCCTCCTCTCTCTCTCTCTCTCCCTCTCTCTCCTCCTGCCCCCCTTGGAACTAGGATAATTTTTACCCATAAAGAGAAAAGTACACATGAGATTTTCTTTCTCTGGTGGAATGGACAGATGAGAACTATTAGTTCCAATGACCATGAACGTGGAGAAGGCTCTGCCAATGATGATGTAAATTTCTTATCTATTTCTTATTTCGTGTCTATGGTTTGGAAGACTCAAGTGTCTTCAAATAAAATATAAGCTTCTTGAGGCACAGGTAATACTTTCCTTCCCTTCCCTTCCCTTTCCATATTCCTAGCACCTAGAATAGTATTTTGCACACACACAGTGGCTACAAAATCAATTATGGCTGGATTAGGCTGGAAAAAAAGCTGGATTTGAAGTCAGAGGACCTGGAATCAAATTCTGGCTTTGCTGTTTATGGTGGGATCTTGGGCAAATCAATTCACCTTTCTGGCCCTCAGTTTCTGTATTCTATAAAATGAGGGGATTGGATTACATGGTTTTTGAAGCTGCTTCCCACTTGATATCCACAATCATGAACCTAACAGCTCCTTTTATCTTCTTTGTATCTATACACTATTCTTTAAATAACAAATTCTACAGAAGAGAGGATGGTGTCATTTGGTATGCCCCTGACTCAGTCATCTGACCAACATGATGCTGAGTTCCACACACACTGGGCCACCATATGCCATCTTACTCCATGCCAGTGCAATCTGTCACTCTTGTATCTCTACATCACACTGAATGAGAATGTTTTAAAAAAAATATCATTGTGTGAATATCACACAACAGTAACAGCAGATAGCAGAGGATGCTGTGTTTAGTGTCCTATGATTGTGGAATGTTTGGATGCCAGAAGAAAAAGGCAACCTTCCTGCATCAAGGTCCAACTAAGAACATGCCTCACTTAGACACCTTGGAATAACATTAGCACATATCCTCAGTGTTACCCACTTCTTGTCTAATGGTGATTCATCAGTTCACATCCTAGTTTTGGATAAGGATTTTTAAAATTCTGCCTAACAACCATCTCCATTAAGTGTTGTATAAGGTGGCCATTCACCCTCTGTTCGAGATTAGCCCAGCAAAGCTTGAACCTAATAAAGTGAGCTCTGAAGGAGTGACTTTAAGAAATTTCATTGTAACTGGAAATACTTCTTCAGAAATGATCATTAAATAACATATGTGGAAGGTCCTGTCACTAATCCATGTGGAAGTTGATCTAAGAGTTGGCCCTGGAGCAGCTGTGTTGGCTGCAAAAGTTTCATAAATCATCAAAGCTTCAAGGTGGGAGTGGTCTAAGGGGTATTCTAGTAACCAGGTTCTCTGGTAACTCAGATGTCTATCCTGGAGAGGGTCCCCATCCCTGGTTGCCAAATGCCTGAGGGCATTTCCTTTTCTGCAGCTTAGATAGAAAACCATGGAGCAAGGGAGGAGATTCCACACCTCTAGGCAGCTAATAATCAATCCAAGTGCTACAAGGTCTAGGGCTACAGAATCTTTGGGCCCTAGTATCTGGAGTAAATTCCCAATTGCCCACTCTTGGTTCCTCAAACTTCAGCATGGCGTGATATACACTCCTCCAGCCTCAGGGGCTCCCCAGGTTTCAAGCTACCCCAGTCGTAATTATGCAGTTGCTGTCCTTTGTTCTCCAAGAGGGTCACAATGATATCAACTATGTTAGAGTCAAGTTACAGCACATCCAACTGTGGCTGATCAGGCCAACAGGAACTCAAAATGCTCTACCACAGGTCTGACACAAATAGTTCATGTAAACATTTCAGGTGGATTCTCTAAAGTTGCACATCTTGCAGTTTTTTTGAGCTACTTCAATTCTGTTTCATTCATAAAGCACAGGGCCTTCTTTGATGCAACTATGCTATGCTAGGAGGTCCTTTGCCAGTGTCTCTCATGTCACACAATCAATTCTAAAGTTCTTCCCAGAGACCTTGAGAGTGTCCTTGTATCACCTTCTGATTTCCGTGTGAGTTCTCTTAAATGTTATAATAAACTGGAGGTTGATTTAAAAAAAAAAAGATATAAAGACTTCTATATACAGGACTCAGTTTTCTCCCCAATCTGCCATCATTGTCTATTTTAGTTAAACTTTTAAAAATGTATTAATGTTAATAATAAAATAATAAAAACATGAGATTCGAACTAAGAGGAAAAACCTAAAAAGCACCTTTCTTATGGCACTTGGTTAAGATGCCAAATGATTACAATCTTTTCTCCGGACTCCAAGAAGAGATTTGGCAGGTCTTGTACATTTAGATGAAGTGTATAGTTTTTCCAATATTTTAGAATACATAAGCATCCCTAGAGAAATAGATGGCTCCCATCCAAGGGAAAGGTGTTTCCACTGCCAACCTACAGATTTAAACAGTTTTGACTCAAAACCCTCCTCTGATGCCACACAACACATGCAACCTTTTTTACCTGGAAGGCATATCATGATACCTTAGCTAACACTGCTAACTCAATAAGTGAGAGATATGATGTACCAATGAAACCACAAGAAGAAGGAGTAGTTTCTCATAAAGGCCTGGATCAAGATTGTGTCTTCTCCACTTGTGGTCATGAGAAGGTAAGCTTGGAAAGGAGGGAAGGGAAGGAACGTTAGGACGGACAAAGGCATGCTTCAGCTCCAAAACTGATTAGCTCTCTGATGCTGGGCAAGGCCCTTGAAGTCTCTGAGCCTCAGTTTCCTGGTCTATTAAATGGGAATAATAGTAATAGCTGTATTCTCTAGCTCATTGGGATGTTATGGGGAAAGCAATTGGCAATCCATAGAAAACGTCGGTGATCCTTATTTTATTTGTATGCTTTATGTATTATTTTTTATGGAAGTGAAAACCCAATTGATTCTTATCTAAGGTAAGATCTAAGAAGTAATTTTAGGAGAATACAGAGTTTTTCTTATAGATAAAAACTTTCAGAAATCCCATGGAACCAGTAAGTTCCAGACAAGCAATTACTAAGCATTTTTTGTGTGCTGGATGCTGGGAATACAAAGACAAAAATTACATTGTTCGCAAAGCTTGCTTATACTAAATAAATGTAATAGGAGACGCCCCATGAGCTAGAGAGATGGGGAGGAGAGGGAACAGGCATCTATTAGATGCACTCTATATTCCAGGCACTGTAATAAGTACTTTACAAATACAGTCTCATTTGAATAGGTGCTATAATCCCCATTTTATAGTTGAGAAAACTGAGGCAGACAGAGGTTAAGTAAAGTAGGCAACATTTGGGCTGAGATTGGAGGAAGCTGATTCTAAGAGGCAGAGGTGAAGGATTGTCCATTCCAGCCATGGGGCCATGAGTGGTTGTTCATCTCAATGACATCACAGGGGATCTCATCAATTTTATTTAAATGAGGCAGAGCTGCACAAAGTCGTCACCCTCACTCTTTCGTTCAGAGTCACTGAGGTCCAAGGCAAGACAAAAGCCAGGACAGCTGACAATGGCCTGGGATGCAGGGGATGACCTTGGCATCTTTAATGTCTGAACCAATTAAGCACTTCACAGAATCTGCCTTATCCATGTTCATGACCATTGGAACAAATTATTCTCATCTGTCCGTTTCACCAGAAGGCTTACATGCTTGGGGAGACATGCCCCTACCTCACTGACCAGTCTGAGGTCTGGTTTAGCCTATGTGCCAAGATGGTTTTACCAAAATGTGGTCACTGTGTATGCTCCAGCTATGAGAGGATGGACGGTGCAAAGACACAGAGATGGGAGATGGAATATTGTGTCAGATACAGAAAGAAGGCCAGTTAAGTTCAGCCAATCCTTTCAGGGGAGTTCAGTACCAAAAAAGAACTCACTAATAAGCAAGTGAAAAACTGGCATAGACTAGGGCAGGCCCGGTCAGTCAAAGAGGATGGGAAGTAGACAGACTCTGGAGAAAACATAAGCATGAGTATGACTGCTTATGTCTGAGCAGGCAAAGGCAGATCATTTCACAATGATCTCACCAAAGAGCCTGGGGAGGAGAGTGGCTACGGTGTGTACCTCTCTTCCCCAGATTTTTCCAGTGCATGACTGACCATTAATTCTTGAGACATTTTTCAAGGATTTTACTTCGTGGAGTAAGTTTCCTACAAGTCTGGAGTCTGTTAGGTCCTTCTTATATTATTCCACTTAATAGTATTTCCTGTGTTTTCCCCAAGATCAGAGGCCTCTAACTCTCCATCTTAGAGGTTTCTTAATCTTAGCATTTCATGTTATATCTGCTTATCATCAGGCTATGGTTACATGTTCCACTCCCAAAGTGTCAGGACATGGTTCAAGGGGCACCTTTTACATGAAACCTTTCCTGGCACTTTTCTAATAATTGCGTTATAGTATGAAGACTAGACCTGTGACTTCATTAATATAGGGAATTCCCAGGTGAGCAAAGATCCTATATGAATGAAGGTCAGCCCCTTCTACATAACTTAAAAGGCCTAGAGAATTCCATAAGGGGTTAAAGGATTTGTTCTGGGCCATAAAATTCAGGGGAAGCTAGGTAGCGCAGTAGATAGAGCACTGATCCTGAAGTCAGGAGGACTTGAGTCTAAATCTAGCCTCAGTCACTTACCAGCTGTTGTGACTCTGGAAAAGTCACTTAACTCTGTTTGCCTCAGTTTCCTCATCTGTAAAAATGAGCTGGAGAAGGAAATGACAAAGCACTCCAGCGTCTTCGCCAAGAAAACCTCAACTAGGATCATGGAGAGACAGACAGGACTGAACTGGCTCAACAATAAAAATAGAGCCAGTATATGTTAGAGATAAAACTTGGACCCAGGTCTTCCTGGCTCTCTCTCATAACTCTGTATACATTTTGCATTTATATAGTTGTGTATAAGCTATATCACCTTCAGGAGGTCCCTAAGAGCAAGAATCTTTTTTTTTGTCTTTATATCCTCAGAGTCTTGTACAGTACCTAGAAAAAAAGTAGGTACTTAATAAATGTGTGTTTAATTGAACCATATATATGATTTCCTTTTCCTTTTTTGGGGGGGAGAGGGGATGGCTTCTTTAAATTTGGGGCTGGATGTCATCTGACCATTAAGACTTTAAAATTAATAAACCTTAATAAAACAACCCCTTTCAATTCTAGTGCCCTTCCTTTGCTATTATTTCCTACTTATCTCATATATAGCTTGCTCTATGTGTGTGCACATGTATACGTGTGTACACACACACACACACACACACACACACACACATATGTATTTGTTCCCTTGATAGCAGGGACAGTCTTTTTTGTCTCTTTATGTATTGTTGTATCTGCATTGTTTAGCACTGTACCTGGCACATGGAAGCTTCTTAATAAATGTTTATTGATTACTGTCTTGTTTACCAGGTTGGGATGATTTTGGCTTTTTTTTTTTTTTACTGTATGACCGGGAAGCTAATATAAATTGAATCACAGATGACTAGAAAACAAAATGTATTAAGCCTTCAGCCAGAACACAGTGCACAGAAAACTGTTTTGAATGTTTGGAGGCAGAGGAGCAAGAATGAGGATTTTCCCCAGTTGGCTGCTAACTTCTCTGAGTGAGTTCCGGAAATAGGTTTTTGAAAAGATCCCATGGAGCATGAATGACAGAAAGACAATCATTAAGTACAAATCCCCCCAAAGCTTCGATACAGAGCTGGTTTCTAGGTTAGGTGGTTTCCACTGCTCATCAGGTACACTTTCATAGATTTCAACAGGAAAGGAAACACTTCCTTGGGCTGAGAAGGTGGTAAAAGGTGGAAAGGAAAGGGAGGTGAGGGGTGGGGGAGTGGAGAAGGAAAGGGAAATGACATTGTCAAATAAGAGACGGCTTTGTTTCTCCCACGGGGAAACGTCGTCAAAACCAAGGTCGTTCAACAGCAAAACACAAGGCAAGAAAGGCACATAAGGGAACTGACTAATATCCAAAAGTTTTCACTCACCTCTAGTGTAGTTAATACAATCTTCTCAACTGAAGAAAAATAAGCCTCCCACAAGAACTGTGTCTGTTGTCTAAGTGCTAGGATTTTATCCTGATGGATAGACCTGATTGTAGAAGGAATCTGCAACACAAGGTTAAAATAATTAGCTATTAAAGAAAACAACATAATTTGACTAAATCAACACAATTGAGTTAGGATACAGAATCTAACTCATGATATCAAGTTTTTCTATTTCAATTCATTGTTTTGTTTGTATAAGCAATCCCTCCTACAAGGATGTGCAACCACCCACAGACAACATACCAGATAACAATAAGTATTTAGATAAAGCTTCAATGTTTGCAAAGCACTGGGTTTACATGATTTCCTTTGAACCTTATTACAGTCATGTAAGGGAGATATTTCAAGTACTATTTCCACTTTACAGAATAGCAACCTGAGGCTAAAAAAGGTTAAGTGACCTACAAGGCGTCAAAATGTTAATGTCATAAGTGGGTTGCAAACTCAGGTCTTCCTGACTCCAGTTACTGCAAATCAGTATTAATTACCTTTAATGCTTGAGATGCAATGGACACCCTCAAGATGGAATAATAGGTTGGTTGGGATGTTTATTGTTGTTTGGGAGGGGATGGTCATACCGAATGGCTGCTAGGAGAATGGATTGCTCAGAGGGCCTAAAAAATAACTGTCAGTGCTGCTAGCGTCTTTAATTTTCTCCAGTGAGAAGTCTAAAAATTCCCTCTATCTACAAGATGATGCAGATCTCCTTGGGATAATTACATCTTAGAGCGTAAGAGTAAATTCTCAGGGGGATAACCTGGGAAAAGCTTGATCACTAGGCTTCTAGTAAACATGAAGAGCTTGCACCAATCATGATGAAATTAAATGAATTACTGTCTAAGAATCACGAGAACTGGGATCCAGGCCTGATGCTGATCAGTCACACTGAGCCTAAATCTCCTCACTTGTAAAATGACACCAATACCTCCCGCCCTACATCATGCAAGGGGCTTTTGAAAGAAAGGTTCAAATGAAACAGCCCATGCAATTGGGGACTCATGTCTTTAATTATTTCTGTGGCAAAAATTGCTATATCCACCTACAAAAGTTATAAATGATCTGTATCAGGTAATCTTTTATTATATATGTAAACTAATAAATATTTTTTCTCAAATAATAATACCTTACCCTCATATTCACACTCTATCTAGAGACTCTATATACAGTACAGAGGGTACTCTATACCCTTATATTCACACTCTATCTAGAGACTCTATATAGAGTACAGAGGGTACTCTATACCCTTATAGTCACACTCCCTCATGCGAGCCTCAAAAGCCCTGTGAGATAAGCAGGGCAGATAGCACTTTTTTGTAGATGAGAATACTGAAGTTCAGAGAAGCTGCCTTGTCCAACCAAGGCCACACAACTAAGTAAGAGAAGGAGGTAGAATTGGACTTCAGGTTGCCTGAAGATAAAATAACCTAAAGAGCGCACAAAAGACTCTTCTCTAAGCACACTGTAGAGACCCTGAGACCTCAAAGAATCCACAAAAGGGCAAATACAAGAACTTCTCCAGAAAATACTATTGAACTGAGGCATAGAAACTTGAGATAGGTGAGAAACTATGAAGTAAAAAGATAAAAATATCTAGTATTGATTGGAAGAGTTTTAAAGCAATACATGTTGAATGCAAGCCTCATTTGTAGCTGTCTCTTTTTTAAACAAATATTTATTTTACTTTTAACTTATGGAACAAAACAAGCACTTCCTGAACATAAAAGATGAGTACACATGAAATTGCAAATCTAGTATGTACAATTTGCTACTCCTTTTAAATATATAACAAAATTATCATTTTAATAATTTAATTTAAATTTAAGTTAATTTAAATTTCTTTTTTCTCTTTTTTCTTCCCTTCCTAGAGATGGTTGCCATTAGACAGAAACGTATGTACACACATAAAAGCATTCTATACCTATTTCTATTTATCAGTTCTTTGTCCGGATGTAAAGAAATTACTAAACTGCAAAGTGACTATTTGTACCCATAAACATTTGGCAATGTCATTTCCTTCCATGTGTTTCCTTTTTCTGATTCCCATAAGAGTGGAGGAAGAATATGTCAATGAATGCAACAATGTAAATGGAATGAGCAAAAAAACTGAATGCTGGTTAATTGTGATGACCAAGGTGGACCCTAAAGAGAAGATATAACAACTTACCTCTCTCTCTTCTTTTAAGAGGTGGGGTACTCCAGATATGGAATATTGCATATACTGTGGAACTTGATGGAGGTATTGGTTAATTTTGCTGAATTATTTTCCTCTCTCTCTTTTTTTTAAAGTCATCAACATTTTTCTAGGTGGGGGAGAAAGGAAGGATGTACTGGGAAATGCAGTGATGTGAAAACAAAGAATACTAACAAAAGTTGAAAAAAAGAGAGAAAGAAAGAAGTTTATATCTTCCTGGAACAAATATGGAACTTCCCACAGGTGCAGATTTTGGTAAAACAATAAAATGGAAAGAAGTATGTATATTAGGTTAGCCTCATGGCATGTACCAATCAGTATCATTCTTCTACTCAGTTTTGCTTAACTTTTCAGGAAATAGATGGGATAAGGCTATTGTGTTTATTGGAGGATGTCTGCTGGTCTAAACAAAACATACAAGTACAAGTCAATTAGTCTTAGTACTTGCTCGTTATACCTCTAATTATTTTCTTAATCTAGGCATACAGGACTGAACTTATTTCCTTGATGCAAAGGAACCAAAGAGATGGGTACATCCTTAATTCTTATTCAGTACACACTTTAATAGAGGCACTGTTCCAAGTGCCAAGAAAGTATTATTATATAGGACCAAGTCTACACCAAGGATCTAGAGAAAGCTATCAACATAGCCAACATAGTTAAGATGCTGGAAGACGCAAAGACTTTCTGATCCAGACAATGACCAATCATGTTTGCAAAGGACTGGTGACAAAAAACAACCTTTGAAAAAGAAGTGATGAACTCAAGGTGAAGAATGAGACATGTGGTTTTGGAAATGGCTTAGTTTTGCTAAATCTTGTAAATCTGATAAAATGGGAGAGGACTATTGAACTTTGATCAATACAGTAAATAATTATGACTTCACAAAGATGGATGATGAAAAATTCTTTCCATCTCTTAGCAAAGAGGAGAATGGACAAATGATGCATAATGAGACAGACATTTTCTGCCGTAACCAATGTCAGATAAATGGCCAATGTATCACTATGAGTATTTTGTTTGACTATGCTATTTGTTATAAGGTGGGGCTTCTATCCAAGGCAAAGAGAATGATTTAGTAGTGATGTGTTGTTGCTCAGTTGTTTCAGTCTCATCTGACTTTTTGTGACCCTGTTTGGTATTTTCTTGGCAAAGATACTGGAGTGGTTTGTCTTGTCCTTCTCTAGCTCATTTTACAGATGAGGAAACTGAGGCAAGTAGGGTTAAGTGACTTTCCCAGGGTAACCAGCCAGTAAGTGTTTGAGGTCAGACTTGAACTTAGGAAGTTAAGTCTTCTTGACTCCAGGTCCAGCACTCTATCCACTATGTCATCTGAGAGAGATGTTTAAAAAAAGTGAAAAGACTATCAATAAAACATTAAAAAATATATAGAGTGGGGAGGGGCTGGAAAAGGAAGTTCAAAAGAGGAAACCAATAGAATAATTTTATTGCTCCTTTGTTAAATTTGTCATAACCTTAAAAAAACTGTACACAGCAAAAGTTCAGAGTTTCATATACAATTCTCTTTTGTTTCTCATATGCTAAAACATTTGTGTTAAATGCATGATAAAAAGTCATACAGAAGGAAGAAAAAAGGGATGAGGAAGGAAAAGAAGAGGGAGGGAAAGGAGAAAAGGAGGAGGGATGGAGTAGAAATGGAAGGAGAGAAGGAATGGAGTGGGGTAAGAGAGGAGGGAGAGGGAGGTTTCAAGCCTGTTTGCCGTTGAGCTGCTCTTTTCCTGTAAAGAGGAAATGGCCAGAGAGTCTGGAACAATCACTTGTCAGGATGGATAGCATCAAGGTTATTCTTGTTCAAGACATAGATTGGACTAGGCCTCTGAGGGTCAGCTATGGATCCCATGATCTTATACAGAAGAACAATCAAGCTGGGGAGAGAGAAGAGCTTCCCTTAGTCTCTGAGATCTGAGAAGAATTCACCAAGTTGTCACATGTTCTTTACCCAGGGAGGCCAAGGCTGTGAAGTGGAAGGATGTCAATTTTGTTTGGTGGCCAGCACTGTGGTTGTGGCAAAGGTTGTGGGAGCTGGGGACACAAACTGTCAAAGTTGAAATGTAGCTTTGTGGCTTATAAAAAATCCATTTGCCTCTAAAGAAAGCTAGAATATTTTCTTTTCTATCTCTTTTTTTTATATATTTGATATATTAAAAAGGAATAGAAAATTGGACATAATAGACTTGCAGTTTTATGTGTAATCATCATTTCTATTATACTATGCTTGTTTTAGTCCATAAATTAAAAATAAAATAAATGAAAATTTAAAAATAAAATAGAGTACTTTCTATTAGAACCATTCTCCTTAAATTTTAAACCATCAACTTATGAACATATCTCCTCCCATCTCCCACCCATTTCTAAGTTGGTAATTTTGCTGTCTACTGAGATCTTACATCCGTATCTCCTCAAAGACGTAGAACTAAATTTTGAGTAACTGCTGCTTCAACAGTCTAGAAGATGAATAATACTGATATGGAACTAGGAATCACACGGTGACTTTGGTGATCAATAAGGATCTGTAGATAGATGACTACAAGGTGCTCTCTTGACCGCCACTCCGAGTTCATACTTGAGAATGACTATAGTTCCTTCTTAACTGCTACACACCTATCTAGGGAGACAGTCATCAAGAGCTATCATCCAGACCAGTCTTCTGGTCATAATTTCTATTAAAGAATGAGAGGGTTATAGATGTTCAAGGTATTTACAAATTAAGCAAATTTACAGAATAGGGTCTAGTCCTGGAGACAGTTCCTTGCTGGTTTCTTTATTTAGTTGTTCCTCCAGATACAACGCTTTTAGTCAAGTTTTTCTTGGACCACCTATTTGTCCTGTTCCTATCCCATTCCTTTCCAATGTTTCCTTAGATTCCCCTAGCCTTTTAGACCCAGATCTCTATATCTGTCCTCCCTATGCTCTTCCGGATCAAGGCAACACTAAATAATAGCCTACAATATGGTAGGTGGTGCAGTGGATGGAATGCCAGACCTGGAATCAGGAAGACTCATCTTCCTGAGTTTAAATCCGGCTTCAGACACTTACAAGTTGAGTGACCCTGGGCAACTTACTTATCCCTGTTTGCCTCAGTTTCTCATCTATAAAATGAGTTGGAGAAAGAAATGGCAAACTGCTTCATGATCTTCCCATGAAAACCCCCAAAAGGGGTCACAAAGAATCAGACAAGACTGAAATTAAACCACAACATGTTCTAAATTCCTTCAGCAGTCTGGTGAAAGCTACAGACTCTTCTTAGAATAACATTTTTAAATTCATAAAATAAAGCACATTGGTTTCCAAAGAAAACAGTTATAATGAAATAATCTTAAAACCCAGGACAAGAAACCCAGTTTGTAACAAATTTCCCTTCCTTAGGCATAGGTAACAAATACAAATCTAACAAATATTCATTAAGCACCTACTTTGAGGAAAATAATCTCTTAGAGGACAACACAAAAAAGGCAAAAATCCAACAGCCTTTGCCTATAAGGTGCTTACATCCTACTAGGAGGACATACATGGTAACAAATAAGTAATAGATTTCCTTTCAGACTTCACATATACTTATTTATTCAAACCACACAAAAATAGCTTACACAACACTACAGAACATAGCACATCCAAGTACATATGATAATTTCCAGCAGAGTGTCCTGTATGTCAATTCTCTAGTGATGACTTATTCTTCTTTGGAACATGGGACTTTCATTGGCTAGTCCAAGGAGAAAACATGAACCCAGTGTGTCTTGTTTCTTCCTTATGTGTGCTCAGAGACCATGCCACCTACAGTTTCTGTAGTTTCCTAGGCCCTATTCCACACCTTGGCCATCTTTTTTTTCCCTCCCTGTTCTTCCTTTCTCTCAAGGTCTTATCTACAGAAATGGTGGCAGGTGTTAAGGGGCAGGGATTAAACTGTTTCTTGCTCCCATCTCTTTAGGTACATTTCTTTGTGCAACAAGCAGTTAGCCACATCGGCTCAGACTAGAGCAGGAATGATGATGCACTTCTGGATGTTTGATCCTAAAAAGTTATTCAAGTCATCATCAACAGTTCCAGCTTTGAATTTCCGCAGGTGGCTGGTACCAGGGGGAAAAGGAGAGCAGGAGGAAGGAGGCATATTCTTTTGGTTCTTGGCTCCTCTTTGGGGAGGCAAATGATGCTGTTTCATATTGAAAAGAAGAGAGTAAGATGAATACTTCTGGCAAATATTCAAAACCAGACACTAACCAAAGGATGCACCTGCATCCATGACACCAATCAAAACATAGAGACAACAGGCGAGACAGAAAAGTTTGCAAGGAAACTTTAGGCAACTTAGATCTCAAGGGTCATTTGGAAGTAAAATACCCTTGGAGAAGACATCCAGACAACCTTTCAAATGAAAGATCTTTGGTGAGTGGCAGAAAATTAATTAATTAATTATGTCAGCTTCAAGAAAATTATCTGGATCAGCAAAGAATGGATATATAAGGAAACCCTAAACAGAATCCACACTGGATATTATAGTCCTGAAAGATCATTCCAAATGAATAATAAGACCTCACCATCACCCTCTTACCCTTGACTCCCCAGAAAATTGTGCCTGATGGGACCATGAAGGAGAATTTGTCCGCACCTTTCAACATCTGTATTTGTTCTTCTAGCCTGAATGCACGTGCTTATCCTGAACTTGCAGCAGGCAGTTCAATGTGAGAAGCAACGTGTATATGTTTATAATATTTGCATGTCTCTGACAGTATGTTGCCAAGAGAAATCCATTGCTCAGGAAGATGATTTTGCCTGGCTGTAAAGACACAGAGTTCCCAGTTTAAATGGTGTCTGGCTATTAGTTATTAATCTGCTTGTCGGCAGAAACAGGTAAGGGGAAATGATAAATTAATACCGATTTGACAGGGTGGTTTTGGAAGTCATGGCACTGGATAGAGTGTTAATAAAAAGGTCATGTATGGTAACAAAATCTAACTGAACCGACCAAAATAGATTCAGGAAAGCTGCCTTAAGCTCTCTTGGCGACACGATGACAAGACAATATGCAAATAAAAACATTCTAGCTGTTCTAAAACAGGAAATGAAAAATTGTAACATAACAAAAACATTTCCCAGAGCAGACATTCCGGCTCTGAGCCAGCTCTCTCAAGCCATTGTTAACAACAGCACAGTAGCTATTCAATATGGGAGCAGCTGTACAGAAACTAGCCCATACACGGGAGAGAAAAGCACACCACAAAGGTCAGGAAAAAAATGAAATTGGGGGGCAGGAGGGGGGAAGGGTATTTTAGAAGTTAAAATCCATACTAAGCCTAGTGATTATGTTCTGTTGACCAGGCAAGGTAACAATGGTTTTTGATTCCTGGATCACCTTTCATCCTGGGGCTGATTAAACTTTAACACCCATTACAGTGACACTCACTCAAGAAGTGTTGGTACTAGGATGTTGCAAATGCCCAAAGGCTAAGAGTACAGTGTTGGGATAGTGGCTTTTAGGCAAAGATGTAAGGAATGTAAGACTTTTTACTCTTAATACAAAATGCAAGCAGATTTTTAATACTCTGATGTGGGTTTCCATGATGTTCTGGACACTTTCATTCATTTTTTTAGTGGTCTGTCTTCTTCTGGAAGCCAGTATTAAGCCAAACAGAAACAGACGAAAAGGAATGTGCGGTAGGGAGTGAGGAGAGGGAATACAGCAAACCCACGGGTGTCATCACAAATAAACAAACACACAAAGTAAAAGGTCTTCAGCTGAGGGTTTATCCACCTCCCCCTTTTCTCCCACCCTCTCATCTCCCCCCAACCCCCAATTGGCACATTTGTATGTTTTCCATTTCAAAATCGGCTCCCCTGCTCAGGGCAGATGTTGTACTGGGAAGTGAAAGGTGTCTTGCTAAATGAGTTAATATTCACCATGACACAGACCATTTTCTCATGATAAAATTTCTTTTATAGTGCTGACCTTTTGGATTCATCTTTGGACGGTGGCAGCAATAATCCACTGATGTGCCGAAGGCCATAGCCCTTTTCTTACCTGTAATAACAATCTCTCATCCCCAATGATGGCAGCTTGGTTCCAATCAATCACTTCAGAGAATGGTAACTCCCACCCATTGCTCAGCATCACCGGGACGCAGGCAGCCTGCACAAAAAAAGGAACCATCACCAGGCTAAAAAGTGGTACCACAGGCTCCACACTTCACTAAGGCAAAAATCATAACCAATCAAATTACTATCATTTCCTATGTCCTTTGGATCCCAGACTCTTAGGACCATGAAGAAAGATCAAACGAACTGAAAGATTAATACTCTAAGGAGTTCTGTGTCTGAGAGGAAACCCTTAAGCCTAAGCTAACTCTGTTAATAATTAGGAAGTTTTGCACAAGGTTTTTAAAAACCTATTTCTATCCCCTCCTCAAACCTCTTCATTTCTGCTGCCATTGAAACAACCAGTCAGGATGGAGCGGTTTCATTAAAAGCAATGAAAATTTGGCCCCACTGAAGTCTTAGCATAAAACTAGCCTTGAATATAAAACATTTTGGCCCATTTCTACACATCTCAGTTAAAGTATCCACCTCTAAGTGTCACACTCCACACAGAACAGCTCCCTCTTTGTCTGACAAGAACTTGATTACAAATCTGACTTGATCACAAACTTAACAACTGTAAGAAATACCAACAATCAAATAAACAGAATGGAGAACAAAACCTCAAGTACAACATTATACCGAAAATTATTTAAATGTTTCATGAAAAATATAAACTTTAACAAAATAATTGCGATGATTTTTTTACTTTTTCTTCTTTAAAAAAATCTCATAATTTTTTTTGTTGTATCTCATTTGATATTCTTCTTTCAAATTTCTTCTGACTTGTGAATATGTGTGAATTTCTTGTTTTTCATGGTATATTAACATTCCAGTCTATTCACATACATCCCTGACTTTCCTTTTTCTGAACTTATTTAGTAAAAGGTGTGCACTTTGCCCTCTAAGTCAACTGAATCAGAACCATGTTCTCTTTAGTGCTAAGTGATCCAAATCATTGTCACCTCCATGATGATAACTCACATTTACATGTCACTGTACACTTTCTTCATGGGGTAACTACATGGTGTAGTGGATGGAGTACAACACCTGGAGTCAGGAAGACTCATCTTTCCTGAGTTTAAATTTGACTTCAGCCACCTACTAGCTATGTGACCCTGGACAAGTCACTTAACCAAGGCAAACGCCTTGGTTTCCTGAAGGAAATGGCAAACTTCTCCAGTTATTTTGCCAAGAAAACCTGAAATGGGAGCATGAAGGGAACAAGGAACTTTGCTCATGATGACCCGCAGTGTTGGCTAGAAGTGCTATTATTGCCACTATGCAGATGAAGACACTGAGATCACTTGCCGGTGACAAACAGCAAATCATTGAAGGACTTGCCTTTGGCCACATAACTAGCTCAAGTCAGTATTGGAGTAAGTCAGATCTCCTGACTCCACATCCACAGACTTCTATTATATCAGTATGCTGGTAGAATGCATGACATCACCACAAAAAAGATCTTAATTCCCAAAAGCCCAACTCTAAGGAATTTAAGTCAGAAAGGCCCAGACTGGTGAGGTACAAGAGACATGGAGGGGATGAATGAATGTCTGTTTGTTACACTTTGGAGAATGGTGAGGGGAATCTTAAAGATTTTAAAGAAAAGAAGGCTGTTCTGTTTTTAGAAATGGCTACAACAGTTTTCAGCTGGAGGTGGTAGGAAGATGTAATTATGAAAGTACAAGGTAGAAGTTTCTGGAAGAGAAGGGTATGTACAGATTTATAGGAAATATAGAATATAGGGATGTAAGAACCTAGAGGTATGGGCATTGGGGAATAATGGGATGGCCCTTAGGACCAATAAAGTCAGGTGGCAACTATCTAATGAAGCCCACTGGCAACTGTTTCTATGCATCAAGGAGTATTTAGTTCATCAGGGAATGAGGGAGAAGGAAAGAAGAGATTTTCCCCTGCACGAGTTACTCCCATGAAGACATTGGAATTGGAGAATCACCAAACCTGAGGCCCCCTCACTGCTAAGTCACTAAGCATTAGACAGAACAACTGGAACCAAGCCACCCTGCTGAGTATCACTTTCACTTAGGACTCAGAGGATATTGAGTGGGGAATATAACAGACAATTTTGCTTTTATGGGGTGAAAACAATAAACTAGTTTCCCATTTGCAGAGTTTGGGTATTGGCAATGGTCAGAGTCTGTCCGTTACCCCCCGTACCCCCCAGGAAACCAGATCTAATGCTAGTCAGGCAAGTGTGGCAAACTGGTCTGGTCTGGCCCCTGTGCTCAACCATGACTGGGACAGCCCCCTTCAAAGGAAAAAGCAACTTATTTTAGGGTCCTCTCCCCAAGTCAGGGGGCTCTCACTTCAGAGGTATGTGCAAGCACACAGAAACAAGTTGCAAGCCTCCAGGGAAAACCATGCTTCCCCACCTCATCCCCATGCCCTCTTTAGGCATAATATTAAACACACCAGAACCAGTCTTAATTCCCAAGTCTATCTTAAGCCGGGAAGCAGTACAGTATGATGAATAGAGTGCTGACTTTATAGTCAGTGGGCCAATAAACATTTATTAAGAGCCTACTGTGCACCAGGCACTAAGCACTGGGGATATAAATACAATCTCTGCTCTTAGGGAGCTTAGTCTAATTTTTGTGGTCATTCAGTCCTGTCTGACGCTTCATGATCCCTCTTGGGGTTTTCTTGGCAAAGATACTGGAGTGATTTCCATTTCTCCTGTTCATTTTAGAGATGAGGAAACTGAGGCAAACAGGGTGAAGTGACTTACTCAGGGTAACACAGTAAGTGAGCATCTGAGACCAGATTTGAAGTCAGGAAGATGAGTCTTTCACTGTGCTGCCTAGCTGCCTGAACAGTCTAATGGGAAAAGCCAAAACTCAAAAGGAAGCTACAAAGCAGTGGGAGAGAGATGGGGAAGAGACTAGGTACTGCCTAGTAGTAAGGAAAGATAAGATTCAAGTCCCACTACAGACACTTACTACTTGGGAGATCCCAGACAACTCCCTAACCCCTCTGACCCTCCGTAAAACTGGGATAATCCTGTCCCGAACCTTACAAGAATGTCAAGAAAACAAAATGAGATCCTTTCTGTAAAGTCCTGGGTAGAGTCCTGGACTTGGAGTAGGGAAGACCTGAATTTGAATCCTGCCTCGGATGGGCAAGTCTCTTAAGACTCAGTTTTCTTAATTATAAAATA
This sequence comes from Potorous gilbertii, assembly GCA_028658325.1. NCBI lineage: Eukaryota > Metazoa > Chordata > Mammalia > Diprotodontia > Potoroidae > Potorous > Potorous gilbertii. The sequence continues at coordinate 145,907,667 of CM053773.1, forward strand.
GGGAACAATAACAGCACTGACCTCACGGGGGTATTGTGATTATTTATAAAGCGTCTTGCCAGCCTTGTAAGCAGTTTGTGAACCTCTGCATACCCTGTGTGAATCCTAGCCATCATTATCAGCGATTATTAAAGTGCAAGCCTTAATGGGCCAGATACATGTGAGTTCTTGGTAGTGGTGGTGATATGGGTATTACTGGCATTAATAATAATCTGTAGAGTGCGTCTTACCTGCAGCGCCTCCAGAAATCTAAAGGAGCCAAGCCTGCGGCCGCGGGGAACCAGACAGAAAGTGGCATTGTGCAGCATTTCTCGATAATCATACCTAGAGGAAGAAAAAGAAGTGATTAAATAATGAAGACCCAAGGGAAGAGATGATGATGGCCATCAGATGGGCTACACATACCTGTAGTATACATGCTAAACAGCCCCATGGATGGAGCTCTGGGCCTGGACTCAGGAAGACCTGAATTCAAATTTGACTGTGTGACAAATCACTTAACCTCTATTTGCCTCAGTTTCCTGTCTATAGAATGTCACCTACTTCCCAGGTTGTCATGAGGATGAAATGACATAATAATTGCAAAGCGCTTGGCCCAGGGCCTGGCACAGAATAAGCACTAAATAAATGTTAGCTCCTATTATTCTGTGCTTGTTGTCTCTGCCTATTGGAATGTAAGCTACTCCTTGGGAATAGGGAATTATTTCATTCTTTATATTTGTAGCTCCAGAGTCTGCCACATAGCAAATGCTTAATAATAAATGCTTTTTGATTAACTGACTTATACGCTCAAATCAAATGGATTGAGACCAAATCTGTATAGACATGAGCTCCAATCTTACTGTTCTCTTTCTAGGGAGGGGAGTTGGTTGTGACAGGCTCAGCAAACATTAAAGATGGAGTTGGATAAAGCAGTTAAAATATGCTTTGCAAACACTATCATCTCACACAAGTCCAGTGGCCACAACTTCAGCAGATTGGGTACCAGCGTCTGTGTCTTAGAAGTTGAGTTTTGTTGCGACAGCAAATGAAACGTTCCCCCTTTTTTCTTGATATAAAATAAAATAAAAAACACTACCCTTTTTTTCTGTTGGTTTTTAAAATGTCATTTCAGCCAGTCACAAAAGCCTGTGAAAGCTAAGACAGGCCTTGGTCTTCCCCACATCACCCCTCACATCCAAAAAGACAAAAAACCTAGTTACAACTAACTCCAGAAATCTTCACAGTGAGCACAAACAACATTTGCTCCCTCCTCTGAGCCAAAGTCTCTACATTTAGCTAAAGAACATGCAGCAACACAAGGCAAATCTTCCTGTAGCAGAACAACTCAAATTTAGAGACACAGGAGGATGGAGAAGGAAGGGAAAATGGCGATCCTAAAGGGGGGAGTCAGAGCAAGAAATCATATGGGGATATAAAAAAGCATATGATGTAAAAACACACCTTGAGTGACACCTTCTTCCCCATGTCACTAGAGTAAAGTTTAGTCAAGATTAAATATCTCCTTTTCATTTATGCCCATTCCTTCCAACCATTTAGAGTAAACATCTAAACCGTTTCCAGTTTATTATGAGGTAATCTGACTTTTAGTCAAGCCTCTACTTAGTAGAAGGCTTGGGTCCTGCAAAGGGATAGTCTAGGAAGCATCAAGATCAGCCCTGCCCTCTCCTTTCTAAAGAGCCTCCACGGTTCTACAGACAGGTGCTACTTTGGCAGTAACTTATGCCATCCACATTCTGACTCTTAATAGTCTAATTTAATCATAGCCCAAAGGCACTGGATATTCTTTCCTCCTGTCTTTTTTTTTGGGGGGGGGGGGTACTGATGTATACATTTATATTTTTAAAGTCCACATCTATTTTTATATTCTCACACAAACTAGGCATATGGGAGTAAGCCAATTTTCAATTATAAACCCGTCATTAGGAAGAGACATCTTGCAAAGGCCCATTTGCTTAAACAGGCGTGTACAACTAATTTGCACAAGAAAAGGTCACTGGGAATGGATTAAGATTATCTCCACAGAGAGTAAAATAAAAACCCTTGCTGCATTAATTAAACTACAAAATAGACTTCAAAGTGGATGAGATTTTTTAAGAGGGATCAAATTTAGCTAAATAAAAAATATTAAATTACAGAGGTAATGGTTTCTTTTCCCATCCTTAAACATCGGTATAGAAATTGACAAACAGTTTCAAGTTCAACTCCTGATCTTGCTGGGATACCTTCACAAACTGTGGAGAAAGGGGGAAAAAGTTTTAAACTGAGTGTGTGGTATTTTTTTTTTAATATAAAGAAAGGTCGAAGACTCTTCAGAGTACATTGCATGACAGCAAGGTTTAATAAATGCTTAAAATAGAAACCCCTGAGGGACCAGCATAGAAGGTCCTATATCCCCATCATTAGCCAACTCAAAATGTAAAACTCCATTAATGTTCTCACCTGCGACAAGTCCCAAAATTGCCTGTTTCAGAATTTAGGAAATATTGGGGCGGGGTGGAGAGAGTGGGGGAAAGGGAAGAAGAGGAAGGAGAAAATGATTTGCAGAGAATTCAAAAAGGGATCACTGCCTAATTGTTACACCAGAAACACTGTAACTTATATCTGGAAAGGAAAGGGACCTTGGAGATCATCTTGTCCCAGCCCCTCATTGGAAGGGGAAACTGAGGCCCAGGGAAAGTAATGTGACTTGCCCACTGTCCCACAAGTAATAAGTGTCCAAGGTGGGATTTAAATTCAATCATTGTGAATTCCTCTCCAAATCTGGCAGTCATCCCACTGAATCACAATGTTCTCTTAATTTTTTAATGGTGATTTGGAGTGGATTAAAATTAACATCAACAATTTTTGCTTCCATGGTTGTTTCAGCAAACAAGTAATGTCTCTTCATTTTTTTCTCATCAATTACCCAACGTTTCTGTTGCTGCTTTATATCCAAGGCTCTATTGGAGGGGTTGCTAATCAAAATGTTCAACAATTCAAAGATCTAAGATTCTATAATGTAGAGATTGAGATCTACCTGAGATTCAGAAAATGTAAGTGACTTGCCTACAGTCATAGAGCCAATAAACTGTCAGATTCCAACCTAGGTCTTCCTGAATCCAAATCTAGCCCCCTTTCCCCTACTTGATACCTCCAGTGTGATTTTTAGGGGAAGAGATAAGATTTGTAGAGATAAGTCCTTGCCCAAATCAGGAAGCCAGTGAACAGTTTTCTTTCCTCCTCTTCCTCCAGTGCCTTGTTCAGTCATATCCAGCTCTGCCCAACCCCATTTGGAGTTTTCTTGACAGAAATACTGTTCATTTTACAGATGAGGAAACTGAGACCAACCGAGTTAAGTGATTTATCATGGGTCACACAGCTAGTAAGTACCCCTATTCCTACTGCTAGTGCTTTCCTTCTGAGATTATTTTTACTTTATATTGTGTGTGTGTGTGTATACACACACATATATATGTATGTAGTATAAAAATGTGTAATACATAATAATAGCTAACATTTATGGAGTCTGAAGATTTGCAAAACCCTTATGTGTTATCTCATTTGATCTCCACTATAACCCAAGATACTATTATCAGAGTTGTTTGTATGTTTGTGCTACTTTAGGACTAGGAATTGCACTTTTATTTTACTTTGGAAATTTTGTATCTCTGAGGTTTAGCAGAGTGGGATACATATAATAAATACTCATAAAAGGTGGATGACTGACCAACCAACGCACTGATCTAGTAGGAAAGTTAGGGCTTCTTCAGAGAGTCCTCCTCTGCCTCCTCCCTATGGCCCTTGCTAGTTGGGCAGACTTTCAGGGGGTCCCAGATCCCCACTCTACCCTCATTGAATAAAGGCAAATTTGGCAAGCTACTTCCCAAAAAGGTGGCTGACCCCCGATCTGACACCATCACTTTAGAAATCATAACCACTTAAAAGTATATATAATTAACTAATGCACATGATAGTTTTAGCAGGGAGGTAAGTAGATGAGGGAGGTAAGTCATCTCCAAGAACTTGCAGGTTTAATTAACAAAGGATTTTTATTACCCATTTCAGGTGGGTATTAAGGTCTCCGCTGTACAGGTGGTGACACAGAGGACAGAAGAGTTTTAATAAATGACTACCAAGGCTAATGTAATTAAGTTGTACAGTCATGAACATAACCCAGAAATAGGTCCCCCCTCATACACAATTCTCTCCTGAAAAGTTGTATGCATATGATATACTGGTGAGTCCCCACTTAAAATGGGTCTCTATAATAATACATAATTAATCCTCCCTAGAAATGTAAGAGCTATGATGCCTGCAGCAACTTCAAAATTGTTCTGGCTAAAGGGAAAAATCCCAACAGAATGAAGTGGAAAAATAAATATTCACAAGGGCAGACCCAAGGGGAAGAAGCAGAAACAGCCCTCAAAAGAAAAATGACAGCAAGACACTGAGATTCCTGACAGGGAAGGAATTTCTTATTGGAAACAAGCTTGCTTATTATGAAAGAGTAAATGCCTAGTGATGTTACCATAGATTAGAATCTGGATGCAGCATGTATGAAGGGGAAGAGTCAGAGACCAGGGTCTGAGTCTCCAGCTCAATGTGATGTCTATGCCTTAGGAGTGGCATTTTTTTTGCCCCCAGAAGATCAATGCATTTGCTTGCAGAGCTAGAGATCTCCTTGTGTCCAGCTGGCTCTAAGAGCTGCTTATTTCCTATAGCGCTGACCCTCACAAGTCATTTAACACCAGAGGTTTTTTAACTTGGGGACCACAAATTTCTCTTTAGCATTTTAATAACCATATCTCAACAATTCCTTTGTAATCTGATGTATTTTATTTTACACATTCCAAATTTTTTTTTTTCTGAGAAAGAGCCCATAGGCTTTACCAGGAGGCCAAAGGGGTCAAGGCCACACATAAAACGAGCCCTGATCTACAGGGATTGCTTCCCTTTAGCTTTCACATTAAGATATAAAATAATTTCCTGCCAACAAGTATCATCCCCCAATCCACACACTGAGCTGCAGGTGGCGCCTGAATAGAAAATTTCCTTGGAAGCTGCCCAGTCCTAGGCAGGTCCTCTGGGTCTATAAGTGAGCTTGGAATCCCTTTTCTGTGCCTCCCTTTCCTTCCCATCCCTCCCAAGGTCACTAAGTTTCCTGATTCGCGGTAGCTTCTCTGGATGCCATTTTCTCCACAGTTCAAAGGTCCTTGCCATTGGGAGACAGTATGACTCCTTCCCAGAGCTGGTTGTCTGCTGTTAGCTTTGCTTGCTGTCAGAGCTGCCTAGGCTCCAGGTAATGCTCTAGGATTAGAAATTCATTTCTTTGTAATCCTCCTCAGCCCAATGCTTCCTAGCATGTTCTGTGCCCTGAATATAGGCAGTCTTTGCTAAATCAAATCAGCTGTTTATCTTTCCCTTTCTATGGACTCCTATGCTCCCCAGGTCTGATGCGCTACTTTTATGCTTCTTTAAAATTCATTTCTTTATGTAGATTCTGAAAAGAAAATCAAAAAAGACCCCAGAAAAGGATGCAGCCTGAAAGCTCTTGGGGACATTCAACCTTTATCGTCACCATCAATGGAGCGACCATTTAGATGATGCTTTCAGGAATGCAAATATATAAGTTTATATAAGTCATCTCATTCAATCCTCACAACAATCCTGAGACAGAGAAACTATTATTACCTCTATTTTACAGATGAGGAAACTGAGGCTAAGAAAGAGAAAGTAAACTTGCTCAGGGTCACACAACTTGGGTGAGGCTGAATTTGAACTCCCAACTTTCCTCACTCCAAGTCCAGACTCTATTAGTTTGTTAGAAAACTGACAAATTTAGAACACACTTCAGCCTTAAGTCCTCTCATTAGCAATTAAGCATAACTTGAAATATTAAATATAAGTTTAGACATTTGGGGTCAAAAGATAAAGAACAACTACCTAGCAACAACAAATTATAATTAGGCAAGATGGGTTATGTGATGCAGTCCAGAAGAGATGTCTGCCATGTGGCAAATCTTTGGGAACTGGAGGGTGGGCTGGCTCTTAGAGATACAAATTTTTTAAAAAATATCTATATCTATATATCTACATATATATATTTATTTATTGATTTAAAATAGAACATGGAAAGTAGGAAACACAAGGGTCAACCCCTAGTATCTAGGATAAGAAATCTTGAGGTCATTATCTTACTGTTAACTTTTCGTTTGTCCCTCCCTGCAGCCACAGGCCTGCTGCCCCACATGCAACAAGTTCTAGAAGCATGTGCCAAAGTACAGTCAGTTCTACAACAGGATGGGGATGCCACAGTCTATGTTGAAGAGGAAGTTGTTTCTTAGAGATAGGAAATGCCCTGGAATGGTGCCATTGAAGAAACTTGCCCCAGTGTATTTCTTCTTCAAACAGTCACAAACTCAAAAGCTTCTCAGGGTGACCACTAATCCTTTGTGGGAATGTTCTATTGCCTGTCTGTGTACATGGACTGGGAACACGAGAAGGGTAGAAAAGAAAAAAGATGACAAGGAGAAAAGGCTGACTCTAAACAAGAAAATTATAGATCATGGCATTTCAGAGCTGAAAGGGTCCTTAGAGATCATTTCTACTGCTCTCATTTGGCAGATGGAACTGAGGTCCAAGGTCACTTAGCCAAATTCAAATGCTACCATGCTGCTTTTCAGAGTACAGCAGTTCAGTCATACAAACCTTACCTTCCAATTAATAATGTGACATCCTACCCCAGATTTTTTTTCAAGTTTGAGCAAAAATTACAATTAAGTTTACAGGGTCATTTGCCTAATCCATCTCTACGAACACTAGGAAGATCAGATTTAGCCGGCTCACCAGGAGAGAAGTGTTTTTGTTTTCGAGTGGGGGAGTGGGTCCTTCTTTCATTACACTTTCTCTATAGAGCTCAAGATTTGGTTGGAAACTCAAAAAGATTTGCAGTTCAATGACTTCCCTATTTCTCCCTACAGTAATTGTAATCCTTCCCTCTGGCTGCCAAAGTGGATAAAGACAATAGAGCCCTATTTGTAATCAACTCTAATTTACTCACAGTTTACTGCAGGAAAATTGGCTGTTGTAGATAGAGCTGGTCAGGGAGACAGGAAAACCTGGGTTCTCCCATTTCAGACAGACTGGCTGTGCGACCCCGGAAAAGTCATTTCATCTCTCAGTGTTTTAGAGATGTCAAACTCAAATAGAAACAGGGGCCAAGAAACCACACATAAGGATATGGAGACTGCATATTGACTTGGAAAACCACTTAATATCTTAATATCTCTATTAAGATATCTTAATATCTTAGTATCTCTGCTCTATTGTATTTTCACTTATTTTGTTGAATATTTCCCAATTACATTTCAATCTGGTTTGTTTCTGCCTAAGGTCTACAGTTTCATGTTTGCCACCTCTGCAAAACGCAACTCTAAGGCAATAAATTGCAGAGAAAGTGCAGAACCGTACTGCACAGAATTTCATTACACACAATTCCCCATAATAATGAAATTTAGTTTCTATCCCTATCTCTTAATTGAACCCATCCTTGATCCCTACCCCCAGCCCTTATCTGTGAGCTGAAGAAGGATGTGGCTTTCCATTCCCACCCCCCACTGTAGCTTTCAACATGGAAATGATCTCTGGAAAATTATCAAAAGGAGAAAACCAAGCCCAACAAGAATGTTTTTACTACTTTCCCACTTGATCTATCACATTCTTTCTCACAGCGCCAGTTTCACTCAACCCTGGATCAGGTGAATGCTTGGAATTCCAAGGTCACCCTTCTCCTGACCAGTGCAAGTGGTAGGTATAGTGGCAGCCAGGGATGAAGGGTTGTGTTAATCTGATGTACCTTGCATTCCTGCTCATAGTTTTAAGTATTTTCCCTATACCCTGTACTTGAGATGTTATAGATTCTCAATAAAAATTATTACTTCCCCCCACTATGCTTTTGTGTCCCCTTTCCTAGTGAATTCCACTTGCCAAATTAAATCCCACCGTGACTAGATACTGAGAGGGAAGAGGGGCTGTTACACTGTATAAGTCAGACTGTTCAGATTTCCCAAGCAGTCTAGAAAGAAGTTCAGTCCTCCAAAATAAAAACAAAAATCTTGTCAAGAGTATGAATAGAGACAGCATTGATACAGCACAACACTTGGCTTGTCATGTCCTCCTCCTTTAACTAAGGAGTCATACTGATAGAAAGCCTGATTTGGAGATCTCAGGGTGAATCCTGCTTCTCACATTCACTAGGCATGGTTCATGGGCGTCATTTATGCTCTTAGAATCTTCATTCCCTGTTTGATAAAATGGGAACAAGTTGTATTTGGAATGCTTGTCTTGTTGCCTCTGATGGATACACTGAGAGATATGGTGCTGAGGAAAAGGGCTACAGGCTTGGAGTCAAGAAACCAGGCTTGGCCTGGCTCTAATACTACTTATACTACCTATGTGACCTTAGACAAGTCACATTTTCTCTCCTGGTCTGTTTCCTCTTTAGTAAAATGACAAGGTGTTTGTCTAATGCCTGTTTTGAACATTCTATTGCCAATTCTATGGCTGAGTTTTGCTTGAGTGTGTACTTTGTTGGAAGAGCTTGTTTGGGTGTTTCTTGGGAAATATCTGTTATGTCTAAACAAAAGGTATCGACTACTTTAAGCAATCTTATACTAATGTGAGATATAAATAGCTAATAGTTATGAAACACTTTTAAGCTAGAACTTTTTCTCTTTTGACTTTCATCTTTACAACAACCCTTAGACATAGGTGCTTTTGTTATTCCCATTTTACAGATGAGGAAACTGAGGCAGGCAGTGGTTAAGTAACTTGCCCAGGGCCACACTAGCTAATAAGTGTCTGAGACAGAATTTGAATTTGGATTTTCCTGACCAAATCTGGAAGGCCACATAATTGCCCCTAAAATATTATACCCACTGGACACCATAAAAGATTCAGGTGGCAGGGCCACATTGTTAGCCACACTACAAGTTTCTTCCAGATGGTCAACATGCAGGACAATGTAGTAGACAGAGCACTAGATGAACTTGAATCTCACCTCAGATATTTACTAGCCATGAGACCTAGGGCAAGCTCGCTGTGCCTCACTTCCTTATCTGGAAAATGAGGAGGTTAGATCTGGTGACTTTTAAGGCCCCTTCTAGCTCTATATTCATGATCCTACATGTTCTATTCTACTGTGCTGACTTTCATATTAGCCATGAATGTTGCCGAGATTAGTTGACCCTTTTCTTTTAATAGCAGCTGCCAAAGCATCTTCACTTGCAACACGTATACCTGAATGACATCACACTAGCAAAGCTCTAGAGAGAAAACAGCAAGAATGTCTCCTTGGCACAGACTGTTCTGTCGTGGCAGTTACATCCTGTAGGATATGTCAAAAACCCTGGAACCATTTTCTTTCTTTTTTTTCCTTTTCCTTTCTTAAGCCAAAAAATGGTCATGGCACAAAACCAAAACATATCCACTACTTTTCTGGTATTCAGAAATACACTGCTTTTTCCAGAAGAAGCATCTGGATTAGCTAAATTGTTACCAAGGACAGTTATTAAATACACATGATAACACTGGACTAAATACTTTCAGACTGTTGCCTAGTTTTCCTTTGTATTAGATTTCAGCTATTAACCAATCAGTCCATTTTCAGAGTATAAATTCTTAATACAGATGGCTCTGAACTGTTGGCTACAGGGCCCCAAAAGATAGACCAGTTTTGTCACATGGAATGTCTTGTTGCTTGGTTTCCATTAAGGTATCTTGGCTTTTGGATAAACCGTCAAGTAAAACTTGGCATTAGAAACACAAAGTGAGTAACTTTCTTTGTAGAGAACTTGACAGCTCAGATATGTGTCAAGCAGATAGCTGCCTAATAGGGATCTCCAAAGGCTAATGCATCTTCCTTGGAAAGTTGCCTTTACCACAGGCTGCCTTCCTTGGGATTTGGGCTGGGCAAGATTGAAGGATGATCTTTACAGGGAGGGAACATACCATTGGCTGGTAGGTCATGTCCCTCTCCACAAAGTGTTGGTTTTGGAATTAGAAAAAGTTTTGGAGGTGCGAAAACATAATTGGAAAACTTTTTTTTTCCCTGCTTAAAGGGCTAATTGATTTCACAGGTGTTTAATTATCATTTGCTGTGAGATAATACCTTGTAGTGCCATAAAAAATGGATTTAATTTTCAAGTGCTTGCAAAACCAGTACCAAAGCCAAGTTCGAGCTAAAGCAAGATAATTATTCTATAAATCAAACACATTGCCTCCTTTCTTTGAAATTTTTAATCCTTGGCTATAATGATATCTGACAACCTTGAAACTAACATAAAAAGGATTTTTCTGCCAAGTGCCAAGAGGCAGTCATTGGAGTATTTCAGTCAGTCTGGTTCATTAATATTGAGTCAGCCAGCCAGGGGACCCTGGCTTCAGACATCCAAAACATGCCAACGTGTAAAAGCAGTAGAGTAGAGCAAGGTACTGTGTTTCTTGCAGATAGCAAATGACCACTAAACTCTATAAAGAAATATAAACTAGTCCCAAACTACCCATATCACAAACTTATAACCAACCAACCATATCATCCAGAGCTTACTCAGTGGATGTTGAGTAAGTTGAAGAAGGAGTTATCTTTTTATCATTAAACACTTGTCTATCTTGGGTCTAAAAGATGAGCCCAACATCTTCTAAAAGAGAGAGAAGAAAGAAGGCAAGAGGGGAAAGGACAAAAGAAGTTTGGTTCTAGGTGGAAATAAAGATTAAAATCTACAGAATAGTTTGTTTCTGGGTAAAGCACCTTCTCCTCTCTTAGGCATCTAGGTGGCTCAGTAAATAGAGTCTGGGGCCTTCAGACACTTATTAGTTGTGTGACAAGACACTTAACTTCTGTTTGCCTCAATTTCTTCAACTGTAAAATGGGAATAATAAAAACACTTTGCTGTTAAGATCAAATGAGACAATATTTGTAAAACACCTAATGCAGTGCCTAGCACATAGTAGGAGCTATATAAATGCTAATTCCATTCCCCTACTTCCCACCCTCTCAATTCAATGGTCCCTCCAACAATGTGCATCATAATTCTGCTATGCCTACTTATTCTGTCATTGCTTTCCATTAAGTTAGCCACAAATGGTCTGCCCAATATGCTAGGGAAACTTTCTTGATATGGTGAGGTTAATAGCGGAGGACGCAGGGCATCCACCAATGACTCAGGTGTCTTATCACATGACCAGCTCCCTTAGTTTTTTGCTCATCTGTTTCCTTGAAGATGTTCTTTATTTCACTCTTCCTCATAGAATGCCTTATGTTAGGTGTTGCAGTCTGTTCTCACCCACCATGAACCTTTCCACTGTCATCTGAGTCAGGCACATTTTAAATTCTGCAGATACTGTGATGTTTTATGGCTTACAGCTATACAACAACACTGGTAGAATGTTCATATTAAAACAATGAAGCTTCATTCTTGGGAGAAGTTTGGGAGTAAAAGAGTTTTTCAATTTCCCAAAGGTACTTCAAGAGCACTCCTCTACTCCTGTTGAATTTGGAGCTCACCTCACTATTTACAGAATAGGATCAAAACGAAGCATCTTAGTTTGGACGCTCATAAGGGTCGTCCAACTGATTGCATGTCACCATCTAGTAATTCTTTATCCACGCAGACTTTCCTGTATGGATAATTAGGCTAAACATTTGAGTGGTTATGGATCACATCTAGGAGTCCCCACAATATTCTGGGGCTTATCTACCAAAGCTATGTTGTCATCTGCCCTACCAGCAGGTATAGAGCTTCACTTTTCCTTTTGTTCTAGGCACAGCAATCAATTCATTCATTCACTCATTCATTCATTCATTCATTCATTCATTCATTCATACATCTGTTCCTAGCCAGAGCAAGATACACATTATGGCAACTCACTTCTCAACACTTGTGAGCACTTTTTCCAGGTGCAATCCAGTCCCAGGTTCTGGGGGAGAATCATTGATTCCCTAAATAAACATATTTTTACAATAATTAAAAAACAAATCCCTGAACTCCCTAAAAGTGATATGCAGTTTGAATGCACTTTAGCCCATGGATTATCTCTAACAGCAAGGTAGTACAATTTTGGGAAATGCCATGTACCGTGAGTAATGCTGCTGAATTTGAGAAAGTGGTGGTCTTGTCTAAAAATGATCTGGAGAAGAAAAAAAAAGGATAAACAGCTTTTTTTTTCACATGGCAATTTTAGGGAACTAGGCCTCTTGCTGGGAATAATGTAAAGCTGGAGAGTGTCAGCCATTAACACCTGCCATCTGCTCTACCCCAACTCCTGACTGCTGGGACACTCCTGGCTACCCAGGGAACATGGTTCAGGAAATCTCTGCACACAGGTGTCCTTCCTTCTGTTACAAAGCAAAGCCTTTCCTGATGTATTCAAGAGCAGCTAAAGGGAGAAAACTGGCTGGCTGGAGGACTTTCAGGTATTAATTTGGATTAGAATTCCTGAGTTAGAGAAAATCTGTAAGTGGTACTTACAAAATAAAGATGCCTTTTGCACTTCTTTGCTTTTTATTCTAATTTTAGGATTATAGGACGGCCTAAGCAACTCCCAGCCTGGCATAATAAATATCTTATTTACCAAGCCATCTCACTGGCATTTCTGGTTGTGTTTTATCTGGGCTATTTTAAGGACTCAGAATTTCACTAACTTCAGTAAGCTCCTCAACTGTCAGAGACTGTAATTGCTCTATACTTCAGTAACAATGACAAGAGCTAACATTTGTATAGTGCCTACTATGTGCCAGGTACCATGCTGAGCCCTTTACAAATATTACCTCATTGGATCGTCTCAACAACCCTGGGATGTAGGTCCTAGTATGATAGCCTCATTTTACAAATGAAGAAACTGAGACAAACAGAAGTTATGACTTACTGGATCTGAACTCGGGTCTTCCCATCTCCTGGCCTGGCATTCCGTCCACCTGTGGTGTCAGATAGCAGGAACGGCCAAAATTCATCATGAGAAGACACTCTTTTAAACCTTGAGGTGGTCCTTGGACAACAGATATGCAGCCCATTGTTGAACCAAGGAAGGTCTTGGCAGAATTTCTGCTCCTGCACTGGCAGGGCCTTAGATTACCTCAGATCACAGCCATACCACAGTGAGATAACAGAGGAACTGGAATAAGGACAACGATAGAAATCATGCAACCCAAAATTTCATAGTAGCATAGACAGAAGAAGAAGGGATATTAGAAATCACCTAGGCCAATTTCTTCATTTTACAGATAAGACACTAAAGGCATTGTCCATAGTCACAGTGGTTATAAGTGGGAAAGCCAGAATTCGAACAGACATCCTCTGTCTCCCAATTCTATACTCATTCCACTGTATATGAGACCTCACATCCATTTCTTGAAAATAAAATAAGCTCCAGGGGGAAAAACTGCCATGCATCTAAGGAGCACATTCTTAAATGAGCACAACTCTCAAGAATTTCCCATATGCATGTGTGAAGGTTGGGGTAGGATTTTTAGTTCATGTGCTCCTTAGACTCCAAAAGCAGCAAGGAATTAAATAGCAGAGCATTAACATGCCTAAGGTTCAAAACACTGCATTTCAGTATGTTCCCCCAATGAACTATGTATGCAGTTACTTGTATCTTTAAGAATAAATGAAAGAGTTTCATTTTAACTGATTATCTCACTGTTAACTGTCATAGCTGGAAAGGACTATTTGAAAACAGTGAGAAAAGACTTAGAGAACTTCCTTCCTGGGAGAGTGAGTCTAATTCACATAGAGAAACCAAGCTGTGAAGAGACTGTATAGAGAATTCTTGAGAAACTGATGGTCATTCTGAGAGAGCTGAGTTGTGGGGTTACATTTTCAGAGTTGAAGAGAAGTTAAGAGTCGCCGCTTATTTCTTAACGATAATTCTGGGTGTGATTTTTCTGACTATCATACACTGTTGAAATATTTAGATATGTCTTTGTATTGTCATAATGTTAATAAATTGTGTAAACAATAATACTGACATTTATACAGTTACACTCTGTAACACCAAAAAGGAAAAGAAAGGGAGGTCTAATTCAAGTACCACCTGAGTTGGGATGTGGGGAAGTTATTGCTGAGATTGCTTTTGAATAATCCAAATTCTAAAGATCACAGGGACAGCACTCTTTGATGACATATGTTGAAATAATCTTAAGTATCAGAAAGGTTATTCTTTTTGGTTAATGCTTTTTTAAAAGGTTTTGTTGGGTATTTTACGTTTATATTCTTTTTAGTAGGAATTCTTAAATATTTTTGTCATGGATTCCCTTAGCAGTCTAATGATGCTTATGGACCCCTTCTAAGAATAATTAAAGGAAATGCTAAATTTCAGTCACAGGTGAATGAAAATTAGAATGTAGTTTTTTTTCCTTTCAAGTTTATCATTCTCCTAAAAATCTGTCTATAGTTTCTTGGAGGGGGGGGGTGAACCTCAGATTAAGAACTTCTATTTCAAAGTAACTTACTTTTAACTTTATAAGTAAGGGTAATGAGGGCCCTTTGTTAAAGCAAAAAGAAATAGGTCCTATTAAGAGAATTCCAAGTGCCAGTCACTGCGCTAGCTGACAAGGATGCAAAAAAAGTTAGGCTAATCAAACTTGACTGAGAGTGGACTTCTAAAAGGTGCAGCATAGGCAGAAACAACTTACTTCAAGTTTGTTATTACGAAAGTATTTAAAATCCAACCTTAATGTCAGCTCTGTTTTGTTTTTCTGTAGGAGGGTGCCGAGCAGATGAGCAGCACCCTTATAGAAACTGGCAAAGAGTGCAATCCTAAACTCATCCTCCATTCCCTACCAATCACTTCTTTTTTAGAGTCTGCCAGTGATGCACTTACCAAACCTGAATCCCCAGAATACAAACATCTGCATCCCAAATGTAGAACCCAGTGACTGAGCTTCACAATGTCACAAGTGATACCTACTGAGCTCTCAGCACACCAATCCTGACGGGTTTCCAGTCTAAATGTGCTGGCAAGCTGATGCATTATTTACACCAAGGTATTCAGACACAGTATCAAGAACATAAAACATTCATACACAAAGGGACCACTTTGTTGTTTTAAAATAATTATGTTTCTTTAAAGAAACCAACAAACTCCATTGTCTCCGAATTATTTATTGAGCTGAGTAGGCAAGTGAAATCTTTTCTTTTTTTAAGTGAGACAGCAAGATTTCATCGGATTTGCTGAAATTAAGGATAATCAATGGAATGATAAGGAGAGATGAGTAAAAATGAGGGAGACTTCCCAGCATTTCAATCAAATGTTTTTATAACAGGAGACTTCATAGAGTAAAGTGTTCAAATGCTCTTCATCACACTTGACTTCAGAAACTCACAACTATGTGGCATACTAGAGTTATTTAGTTATTGACATACTAAAACTTCAGACATGCAAAGTACATGCTTAAGAACATGACAGCCAATATTTAGGTAGGTTTTCAAACCTTTAGTCACATGAAATTGAACATGTCCTTCTCTGCAAGTGAAAGTCCCAGGGTTTATTTGCACACACGGTGTAATAAAATACAATGGTTGCTTAGTGCCATCTCAAAGGCTTTTAGGGAAGGTTAGCACATAGTATTAAGTGTGTTTATCACATTAAATTTAATTAAGAATTTATCTACATGTAGCTGTAGTCATCCAGTTCAACCAGTAGATGGGGTACATCCACATGGCAAGTCTTGGGCTATCAGCCTCCCTTTAATTCTGCACGATCGAGGAAGCATCCATCCCTGTGATGGTTTGGTAGACTTCTCTTCCTTTAGCCCCCTACTGGACAGCTTTAGAGAAGGTACATGGACCACACTCTAAACAAAACATTTTAGAATCATAGACATGGAAGGCCAAAATTTTAGGATTATAAAAGATAGAAGGAACCTTGGAGCTCACCTAGAAGAAGTCTCTCAAGGTACAGATAAGGAAACTGAGGTACAGAAAGGTTAAATGACTTGCCCCTCATGCAGGTAGTAATATGTGACAGAGCTGGGAACTAAACTCAGTTCTCCTACCTCCAAAAGCAATCACTCTCTTTGCCTCAACACAAGACTCTCCCATTCTTTCCCTAAATTCAAGAATTCTCTCCTTCTACACTTAGTAGACAAAACTCAAATCATTTAGAGGCAGCAGACTACTAGAGTTGGATGCTGCAGACATTGTCAAACTTGGTCACTCGACCATTTTTTTTTTTTGCTTTTTTTCCCCCTTAACTTTTTTCCTTGCCTATTGGGATGATATAACTCTGGGGCAGGGAAAATGCATCCAGAAGTAACTATGATATAAAAACAAGAGGTATCAATGTAACTTATTTTAAAAACCTAAATATATTCATTAAGAATAAGATACTAAGGAGAGAGGGAAGTTTACTCCCATCAAAAGAATGACTGACCTGCTTGCTGAACAGTACTAAATTCTAGATTTCACAATCCCCTTAGCAAGAGGCATGAAATGCTAACAAGTTGCATAACCCTGATGAGGTACTTTCCTTACCATCATCATGTGACTCCAAAGCATCATCAATTTCAATCTGGAAAGGACCTCAGAAGTCTAGCCCAATCTCCGCCCAAGGTCACAAATCAGCAGAATCAGAATTCCAACCCAGGTCCTGAGGCTTTAAGTCCAGAATCCTTTCCACTGAAGCATGCTGAAGAATTATTATATGTATGCATCAATGCATATTGATAAATGAAAACTTGCTAGGAGCACTGCTCTGGACTTATTCCAACAACAGAAGCTGCCCAACAAGGAAAAGGGTAAAACTCTAGGAGAATGTAATTAAAACTGTGACTATAAGTAGAAGACATCGGAGAAAGTCCATATAAAATTTTCATGATCCAACCCATCCTCCAGCTGTAAGTAGTTTCCTCCTAATTTTCTTCCCCAGAGCATTTTGTCAAGATCTCCTCTACGTCCTTGGATAATAACGTATCATCTACAAATGTATATATGTATGTATATTGTGTAAATGTATACATGTTTGTGTTTGTGTGTGTGTATGTGTGTGTGTGTGTATGGAGGGAGAGAGAGAAGGAGAGCGAGAGAGAGGATTTTTGCCTCCCTTGTATATGCTATAGTGTCAGGGACTGGACCTGTAACTTCCTTGATAAAGGAAACTCTGAATGAAGAATCTACCACTCTCAATGGAAATAGAATCCTTCTCTGCAACTTATATTTTAAGGAAGTTACCTAGGTACAGCACTGAGATGCCAAGTGAGTTACCCAGGGTTACAAAGTCAGTATAGATAAGAAGCAAGACTTGAATCCAAGTCTAGCTGGTTCTGAGGATAGATCTCTATCCACCATGCATTGCTGCCTCTTGTATATATTGAACAATTTTAATTAGTCTACAAGCTTCTTGTCGGGTTAGGCTGTTTTTGTTTTGTTTTGTCTTAAATCTTCATATCTCCCATACCTAGTACAGTGTCATCACATACTAAAGTAACTTATAAACTTAGTTAAAATTGACCAAACTATACAAACAGAAGACAACAAAGTCAAAGTTCCTATATCCAAAGCCTAAGAAAAATATGAATTGGTCTCAGACCATGAAAGAGCTCAAAAACAATTTTGAAAATAAAAGAAGTAGAAAAAAATTGGGAAGAGAAATGAGAGTGATGCAAGAAAATCAAGAAAACCAAATCAACTGCTTGCTAGAGGGGACCCAAAAAATTCTGAAGAAAATAACACCTTAAAAAATAGACTAACCCAAATGACAAAAGAGATCCAAAAAGCAATGAGGAGAAGAATGCCTGAAAAAGCAGAATTGACCAAATGGAAAAGGAGGTCCAAAAGCTCACTGAAGAAATTTTTAATTTAATTCCTTAAATTTAATTAATTAATTAAATTTAATTCTTTAAAGAATAGATTGAAGCAGATGGAAGCTAATGACTTTATTGAAAACCATGAGGCTTAAGGGAGGTCAGGGATTCCAACAGATGAGAAGCAAGGCAAGAAAAGAGTGTCTCAGGCAGCCTGAGCAAAGATATGGAGGAAGAAGATGAAGTTCTGAGTTTGTGGAACAACCAACAGGCCAATTTGGCTGGAGTGAAGAAGGCTAATAGGTTACCACCTCTGTTTCATCTCCAGCTTTGGTCCACTGATAAAATGATTTCCTAATGTCAAATGGTATTGCTAACAGCAACAGGAACAAGAATTGACATTTATATAGCGCTTAACTTTGCAAAATGTCTTAAATTATGCTGATTGAGAAATTCCATTTGAAAAGGACCTTAATGATCTTCTAATCTAACCACTCATTTGAAAGCATAGAAACTGAGGCTGAGAAAGATTGAACGGTTTGGTCCAAGGTCAATTGCTAGTAAATAGCTGAGAGACAGGGGGGAATCTAATTCTTATGCCAGTTGTTTTTCCACTATATAATTTCTAATGGTAAGAGAGAATAAGTGAATGAATGAATGAATGAATGAATGAAAAATATTTCTTAAGCACTTACTGTGGTCCAAGCATTGTGTTGGGAATAAAAATACAGTATATTCATTTTATGTATTATATTGACTTTAGCAAAATGTCATCACAAGCAATGTGAATGTTCCTCATGTTGCTGGTTATACAGGGTTTTAAGACCAAGGCAATCATTCATTTAATTAATCATTCAACAGATAATTATTGGACACCTACTACATGGCTCATAATGTGGGAAATATGAAGCACTTCATTTTCTCTTCCGGTAAATGACACACAAGTCCCTCCCTTAAATAATAATAGCCTTCAGTCTATTTGGGGAGAGATGAGGTATATGCATGAAAAGTTCAACAAAGTATGTCTTTAAAGATAATAACCAAGGACAACAATATAATGTGTTGCAAGGCAGAGATAGATAGTGCCCAGCTCATCTGTCATGAATTGGAAAGGTAGTATAAGTACTATGGAATGATGCAAGGAAAGATCACTAGGGAATGAAATACACATTTTATGGGAGACCTCGGATTTGAGACTGAAATTGCTTTAAAAAGTTAAAGGCCAAGGAAGAAAACATTAGGGATAAATACGCAGGATGGGGTGTTGTAATGGGTGGAAGCTGTAGAAAGGTAGATTTCAGCTCCATGCAAGAAAAGAAAAGAATAAGTAGAGCTACCGAAAAATGTAAAGAGTTACCTTGGTAGAAGAGGGAAGGAGCATGAGTCAGAGGGCATGGGTTCAAATATTACCTCTGTCACTTAGGACCTGTTTGAGTTTAGTAAATTACTTGCCACAGTTTCCTCATCTGTAAAATGAGGGATCTGAACTAGATGCTTTCTAAGGTCCCTTCTAACTCTACCTCTAAAGTATGATCCTTAGCCACAGAAGGCCGTAAATGGGCCTATCCCCAAACCCTCTAACTAGATATCCTATGTGTGCCAAGTCTTTGAAGAGGGAATGAGGATGGCACATTTAGTGAAAGCAAGCATACTAATCTTTGTCACACATGCATGCAATGGTGGGGGGGGGATCTGCTTAATATTAATGTATTCAAAGTTGCATAAGAATGCCATCCCTATTGCATCTGCTTTCTGTAGAGAAATGTGACAGAAGTAGCACATATAAAGCGATCTGCAAATTGGCATCTCCTATAGGGTGAAGTTGAATTATCATATGTCATAATAACCAAGTAGACTGCACACACCTCTGTGTTGGCTTACATGGACATTTTTCAGCTTCCAGATGAGCCTTGGTTTCTTACACCAGCTCCCCAAAGATTAGTAAATCAGAGTGCTATCTATCTCTACAAACTTTCAAGCAGATGTTCTCCCTGAGCTTGCTCCCCCAGGTTCCAGATGGCTGCAAATACTGACTCCTTCCTCCTTCAGCCTCTCTCAGATCACAATTCAGGCATGTCAGCAACCCTGGCCGATACTGGCAGCTAAGAAACCCAGTTACTTGAAGACCTCTGTACAACACTATAGCATTGAATACATGTGTGTGAGAAACCATCATTTCTGAGAACATATCCTATCACCCACCAAATTCTACTCTCTACATCCATTTGTTTAATGAAGCTGCTTTGCATGTTGACTTAAATCTTCCTACAACCAGATAACCCAATGATTGCCAAAAGAGGCTAATATCACACACTAAAAAGGATCTAATCTCCCCAGAATTGGGAATGGTGGATAATGGTTTAAACTCTCAGGAAGTGAAGCATGCTTAATAACGGAGTTGCAACAGCTACCTATATCCCACACTATTTACTTCAATATATGAAAGGATCTGTGATTTCAGTGGTGCCGACAGAGCTATAATGAGCAATATTTTGCCCTAGGGCAAATAGCATGGAATGTTGGTGGGGGTGGGGAGACAGAAACAAAGTTCTTAGAGCTTCCTATTTTTCAGTCATTGTGACTGCTTACTAGATGCTAAAGTTCAGCTGAAAAGCACCACAAGGGCACTTTGGTGCAGTTTTAGAGGCCCTGCTCTAGTTTTGGCTTGGCATGGATACAGATCAGAATTTTTCATATCATAGTCAAATAAGTTTCATGAGTTTTTATGGCAGAGGTGGGAGGGAAGTGTTGGTGGAATAATCACCAGCTGGTCACCTTCTGGTGATAAGCCTATCTGAACTTAGCTGGGATGCTCACTGGATGGCAAACATACAGTCAAACTGGTTCCACAATCTACATTCATCTTGGTAAGACTTTCTAGAGCTTAGTTTAATTGGTAACAGACTTTGAGAACCCAGGGTCATTTTCAAAGCCAAGAAGAATCCGTTACAGGGGTGGGGAGTGGGTTGCCTTGAGGTCCTTGGGTGCAGCCTTTCAACTTCATCCAAGTTTCACAAAACAAATCCTTTTATTAAGGAGATTTGTTCTGTGAAGCCTGGATTCAGTCAAAGTCCCCACTTGAGGTCCTAGAGGCAGACTGGAGGCCAAAGATTCCCCACCCCTGGTAGGGCTTTAGTGGAAGCTTCTACTCTACAAAATCAGCCAGTGAATGAATGAATAAATAAATAAATGAAGCTTTGCTGCATGCCAGGCACTATGCTAAGTGCTCACTATGCTAAGTGCCCCCTAAATCTATCGGAAGTTCAGATTGGAGCCACTCTTGAATGAAGCCAGGGAAAGTAAGAGGCAAAGATGAGATGTGCCTACAGGTAATCTACTCTCATATAAGAAAAAGGGTTTAGTTTTGTTTTTTGTTGTTATTAAACTAAGTAAAAAGTTCTCTTGGAATCATCATCAGAATTATGGACACAGAAAGAGACAGCACTTGAGAACAGCTGATAAGCCTTAATTAAAGATCTGGACTTAGCTTAATATGTTCTGCAATTCCACATTGTCTACCCACTTCCCTAAAGATGAGTTAGATGAGGAGACTGGTACAGTAGTGTAGATGAGAGGGTAAGAAGGCTTGAATATATGAGTTATAACACTGGAGGCAACACATGTTCTGGATATGGAATTGAGACCTAGTAACTAACCAGATGAGATTAAAATAAAAAGAGAGGATTCCAAAGTGATAAGCCTGGGTGACTAAAAGGTACCATCTAGAGAAGGAGAAGGAGAGAAGTTAGAAAGAAGAACGGATTAAAAGGAAGATGAAGAGATTCAGGTGTGAACATGAATTTAGGAATCACAAGATTTGAGTTCAAATTCCCCATCTGCCCTTTGAGGCCTGAATGATCTTGGGCAAATTATTTAACTTCTCTGGGCCTCAGCTGCACTCTAAGGTACTTTCCAGCTCTAGACCTACCTGCAGATCTTGGAACTTAGGGAAGATACCCAGCAGGAAGTCGAGAACAGGAGAGTAGAGAGAGAGCAAGGGAAGACCTGGGGAACTACAAATAATTTGAGAGTTATCCACATAAGGCATTATACATTAATTGGAAGCTATCATGGTAGTAATTGAGACCATAGAGCATTGTGCTTGGAATCAGAAAGACTCATCTTCATGAGTTCAAACCTGGCCTCAGACATTAACTACTTATGTGACCCTGGACAAGTCACATAACTCTGTTTGCTTCAGTTTCCTCATTTGTAAAATGAGCTGAAGAAGGAAATAGAAAAACACTCCAGTATCTTTGCCAAGAAAACTCAAAATAGGGTCACAAAAAGTCAAGACATGGCTGAAAGGTCCAAACAACTTCTTAGTTCAGAGGCCAGTTCTCTTTAAATCATTAATACTAACTTCTCTAGTATCACAGAAGTCAGCTTATGGTATATATAAAAAGGAGGAGCACTTATTAAGAGCATATTATGTGCCAGCTACTGTGCTAATATTTGGGGATACAGTATCAAAATCTACAGAAGATAATGATGGCAAAGGGAAAAGTCAGGAGATTTAGCCATATGGTGATCAGAGGTCCTAGAGAAAGCTGTTTCAGTGAACTGGTGGGGATGAAAGAAAGTTTGCAAGGGGTTGAGGACTGAAAAAATGGTGAATTAGAAGCAGAAAACATAAACTATTTTTTCTAGAAGCCTTGCAGCAAATGGAAGAGACAAAAAGATAGCTTACAGAAGGAATAGGGTTAATGGAAAATGCTCGTTGTTTTTTTAATTTTATTTTATTTATGTTTTTAGAATACATACTTGAACATGTTTGCAGAGTAAATGAAATGAGTTGATGGACAAGGAGAAGTTGAAGACAAGTGAGATTTTCAACCCTGATCATCTTTTAACTCTACTATATTGTAGATTCTCTATCCACAACATCTCACATAATTCCTTATTCTCTCCACTTATATGGCCATATTGCCAATTCTGGTACTCGTCACCTCTCACCTTGACAATGGCAATAATCTTCTAATTTTATTCCCTGCCTCCCAATCTCTCCCTCATTCAACTCACCCTCTATACAGTTGCTTGAGTGATATTTCTAATGCACAGAATGGACCAAGTCACTGCTCCACTCAAGAATCTCCACTACTTCCCTACTGCTTCTAGGATAAAATGGAAATTGTTCTGTTGAGCATTTAAACCTGAACCATGTGGATCCACCTCACCTCTTCAGGTTGATTGTACATGAAAGCTCTGCACCAGCCAAACTAGTGTGCTTGCTGTTACCCATACATGGCATTCCATCTGCTTGCTTACAGGCTTAGAATGCTTCACCTCCTTTCCTTTGCTTCTTAGAATCTCTGTTGTTGCTCAATCATTTTGTTTTCAGTTGTGTCTGACTCTTTGTGACACCATTTGGGGTTTTCTTGGCAGAGATGCCCAGAGTGACTTTTCATTTCCTTCTCCTGCTCATTTTACAGGTGAGGAAACTGAGGCAAACAAGGTTAAGTGAATTGCCCAGGGTCACACAGCACAAAGTGCCTGAGGCCAGATTTGAACTCAGGAAGATGAGTTTTTCTGACTCCAGGCCTGGTACTCTATTCACTGTGCCAGTTAGTTTCCTTCAAAACTCCTACATGAGACCTTTTCCTCTCCCTCTAGCTGCTAATGCCCCCTCAGATTTAATCTGCATATATTTTATACTTATTTGTATGTAAATGTTATTTACATCTATCATACTGTAAGCTCCCCTAGGACAGGGATTGTTTGCTTTGATTTTGTTTTTGTACCTTTTACTATATAATAAGCACTTAAGTCTTTATTGTTTAAAGAAGGAGGATTTAATAAGAAGGGAAATGGAATTGATGGGGAGAACATGGAGAGAGGTGAAGAAATGGTAGTTAGGTTTGGCAAGAAAGAGAGCTGCATCTTTCTGATCACACAAGGAAAGAGGGGGGAGGATGGTGTGTATAAGAACATGGAGATTTGCAGGAGAACAGGACACCTATGAGCAGTTTTCTTATTTTCTGGTCAATCTATTCTATGAATTTACTGCCTCTATAAGTCTTCCATCTCAAGGGTAGAAGATTCTTTTTACTAATTGGGTAGAAAGGGGATGGATGGATATGATGGCATGCATGTGTGAGGTATGCTGAGTGTGCTTTCCTACATACACACCTGGTATAATTAATCCATATTACCATCACCTGTCCCTTCCCAGCTTGCAAGTGGGGAGGCCATGTGGCTGCTTTTTACGTTTCCTTTCTTATTTTCTCCTAAGCTTTGTAATGTTCCCTTAGTGCCCTTAGACCAAATACTCCCTTGCACACAAGAGCCCAGAAACAAAAATCTATTACCGCATCTCCCTCATCTTGATACTTAGACATAGCAGTAGCAGTGGTAGCAACAGCCATCAAGTGAATAAGCATTTATAAACTTCCTATTTGATGCCAGGCGCTGTATTAAGCAGTAGGTATACAAAGAAACTTCCTGCCACCCCCACAAAAAAAGCAAAAAAAAAAAAAAGGCTGCTTTCTAGCTCACAGTCTAGCATGTAAATAACACAAGATATATACAGGATAAATTTAAGATGATCAATAGAAGGAAGGCACTAGTATTAAGAGGCACTGGGAAATTTGGGAAACCAGGAGGCTGAGAGGAATGAGAAGAGCATTCCAGGACTGGGAGAAAAGGGGAAAGAGTGAGTGGAAATATATGGGTTAGGAGACAGTGTCTTGTTCTAGGAATAGCAAGGAGGTCAGGACCAGATTCCAGATTATTTGGGGCCAGGGGTGGGTAATTTTGAAGAAGACTGGGAAAATAGGAAGGGGAGGTTCTTTTGTAGTTGTAGCTATAGTGGCAATAGTGGTGGCAGAAGCCATTTAGTATATGCTTATTTATGGATGTGTATCCCCTGCTAAAATGGCCAGGGACAGATTTTGTAATTTTTCTATGTCTCCTCAGTGTCTAGACCATAGTAGGCACTTAATGAATGCTTGTTGAAAGACTGAACCAAATAGGTCTCTTAAGGAGGCTCATTTAGCCATGACTGTAGTGGGCTAAATAGTTCATTAACTTTCACACTCTCTCCTTGTATGTACTTTATCTTTCCTGGTTTTGATAGGACTGGATCATTTCATACACGCCACATTCTTCAGAGAGCAAAGGATGCCACAGTGCATAGTGAAAACCATCAATTCCTGCCAAAAGTATGGCACTGAACGAGGCTTTAGGCACTAGTCCTACCCAGAGGTAATGGGTCTGTTCCTGTAAACCTTGTAAACAGTCAGACATTCTTGAATATCTAAAAATTCCAATAGTCTCTTCAAATATTCAGGTAGAATTGTGCCACATTAATTTGCCTCAGCATGGTTCTGTACAAGAATGTCTTTTATTTAAAGAAAAAAATGCTTTTTTTCCTTTATTACTAACACTTTCTTGACCCCATTTGGGGTTTTCTTGGCAAATTTACTGGAGTGACTTGTTATTCTCTTCTGCAGCTCATTTTACAGATGAAGAAACTGAGGCAAACAGGATGAAGTGACTCGCCCAGGGTCACACAGCTAGTAAGAGTCTGAGGCCACATTTGAACTCAGGTCTTCTGGACTCCAGGCCCAGAGCTCTATTCATTTAGCCACTTAGGAGCTATAAAAATAAATCAACCCATTAACCATGCTTGAAAATGTATGGTTCATTCCATATCTGTATTCCATCTCTCTCTTCCAAAAGACCAAGGGTATGCTTTACTGTCAGGAGAATACCATTCCCATATAGTACAATTTCCTGAAGTGGAGTGGATAAAGTGCTGTGCTTGGAATCCAACCTCTGACACTTATTGAATGACCCTAGGCAAGTCACTTACCCTCTATGTTCCCCTAAGTGATGTTTTCTTAGGCCATAGACCACTTCAGTTTCAATTACATTTGGCCAGGAAAGCAAATCTGAAAATATAAGCATACCTGGAAGTCCCAGGACTAGTGTGGTGTCAGTGTGACTGACCCTGCATTCATCTGCTTCTTTTTCCCATTTTTTTTTAAGTGGGAGAAAATGTATAGCCTAGGAAGACATATCGGGGAGAGGCAGGCTATTATTATTCACAAGCTGTCCACAAGGGGCAGGTGGCAGCCCAAGCTCCTGACGGATGTCATACAGACAAAGGGACCGAAAGGAGAGGATGTGTAGAAGGAAATGTCTTGGTCAAGTCAATTTTGGGCTTTTCTGTGGAGGCTGCCAATTAAAGCCGACTGTCATGGTTTGTATGAAATGGCCACCTGCCCATCAGGAATTGGTCCGGGATTACAAGTTCATTCCATACACTCCACCCAACAGCTGTTGTCGGATAATGATTTTCAGTCACTATGAACCTGGCTGGACTTGAACCAGCAACACAGAAGTAAAAGGCTGGACAGCCTATTGCCTGATCCCTTACGATCCTTAACCCTCCTTTGGGGCCTTTTTCTCTACCATGAATCCACCACCTTCAATGTAACTCATATTCCTTTTCCTTTTTTTCCGGACTATTTTGCAATGTTTTTATCCATGTGGATGCCTAGAATCAAATGAGATTCTCCAGAAAGTAGATCCACCTACTCAGCAAAAAGAAAGAAAAAAGAAATAATCTCTGATACAGTAACATTCTTGATAAGCACAGGCAGGTTGAAACTTGAATGAAAATAATCTTACTCTCCCATCTCACAGGACAGAAGTGCAAAGAAAAGATAGTAGATGAAACTAAGATGCTGCAGCTTTCTAAAAATCCTCAGTAGAATAAAGTCTGATAGTGACTATGGACAGCAGTTACTTCTATTTCTTCAAGACAGATGGTTTACAACAGAAATGATAGCACGATATTTGAGTTGTTTCTTCGACCAGATCATGGCTCCAGATCATGGCTCGCCACTTAGAGGGTTGAATATAAGACACATGTGTGGGAATTTTCATGTCCCAAGGGTTCTGATGATCTCAATTACAAGAAGAATTTGAAATGGTTCAAAACTTTCACATCCTCCTCACTCAAACAAAACTTGGAATTGTTTTTGCCACCCTCCCCCTCAAAGGAAAAAAAAAAAACTCAACCAGAACAACCCCATAAACTTATCTGGGTTAATCAGCCATTGGCTCCTGCTGATTGATACCAGCATAGGAAAAGGTGAACTTTCAGCTTAAATACTTGATTTTTACAGCATCTGAATCATAACCCCAAGCAACAAAAGTTAACAGCACTTACATTTCTGAATATTCTTGGTCTATAATCCTGGACAAATGTTAACAGACCGTTCTTGGCCTCATAAAAATTGCTTGCTTAATTTACCCAATTCAACATAGATTCTACAGTGATTTAGAAAACATTTAAATTCCATTCCCACAGATAAAGGTTTGGCTTTTTTTTTCTTTTACATTAAAAACAAAAAAAGTTTCATTAACCACTGTAAAAAAAAATCTTCCAAACCAAAAATGGAAATAAAAGAATACAAAGTAAAAATATAAAAGCTAAAATTTATGTAGGATTTTATAATTTACAAAGTGTTTTTCTCATAACTACCTATTGTATTAGGCATTGAAAGTATTCCTACTTTATAAATGACAACACTGAGACTCAGATAAGTCAACAGATTTGGCCACCATCATATTCATTTTCAGATACAGATTTGAATCAAGGCTTCAGATTCATGGCCCAATGTTCCTTTTTCACCGTACCATGTTTCTTTTCTATTTGGGGAGCATTTTGGAGGGGTAAGGTGGGGTCTGGGTCTGTGATTTCACTGGCAAAGACACTCTCTCCATCTGTGAGTACTAACAATTTGCTGCAACTTAACCCTGGGATAGTGGCCTGAAGCACTGAGAGGTTATATGACATTCCCATGGCCACAGAGACTGTATGTTAGAAGCAGGACTGAAACCTGGGTTTTCTGATTCCAAGGCCAGCTTTCCAACCACTATGTAGCACTGCTTCTTGTTGAAATATATTTTTAGGATTGGAGGGAGGGGAGAGAATGCAACGTATTACACATGAGATGCCATCTGAATGGTCTGAGATGGTGCCACTATCACTATTATAACCAACAATAACCTTAAAATATGAATAACAGTTCAATTTCAAACAAAAGCTCTTTCTCCTTGTTTGAAGTGGCTTTGACTCGAATAATTTAAAAATACATATTTTCAGATGCAACATAGAAAATTAAAACTGAATTAAACTGAAGATAGCCAAATTGCTAGTAAATTGATCACTTCTAGGATTACTCATTTTATTATTATATGGGGAGGAGGTTTATTCAATTCAACCTCATAACTGTGGCACATCAGACTTTTCTTAAATCTCAAGGTGAAAGGGAAAAACAGCCCCATAAAAATTATTCTCATGAAAGACTCTGTGAAAAAGACAATAATTTTGTTTTTCTACAACTCTGAGTATTCAATTAAATTTAACAGGTATTTATGGAGCATCTATGACAGCACAAGGCTTGGCGCCAGGAAAGTATCTTTTATTTTAGCATCCAATATACTGAGAGGTATTCACTGGGCACCAAATGATGGATGATGGAAGGCAAGACCACCTTTTATATTTACATGGTTTTCCTAGGATGACATTTTTTCCAAATCCTGATCATCTCACAGTTCAGAAGTCTGAACTTAAACCAGTGGCAATAAGGATAGCACCATGCTCCAAATAACCACAACATATTCACATACAAATTGTCAGAGGGAGATTTTGAACGGTGCAGGAATTCTCCTTCTGTCATCCACTTTCCTCCTCTATCTCTCACCCTCAAATAATGTAAACGAATTTAAATACCAATCTAAGTTAGGGCTCACCAGATCTTGGATGCCCTAACAATTTCATTCCAGTAGCAAGGCTGCTTTGTGCTTCAGGACTTCCAAGATTTGTTCCTTCCATGACAAGAGGCAGTGTGGTGCAGGCCTCTAGATTTCAAATCAGGAAGACCAGAGATCATGACCCACCTCAGACATTTATTAACTTGGTGACCTTGGAAAAGTCATTTAACCTCTGTTTCCTTCATAAATGTGAAATGAGGGGGTTGTAACTGGATGGCTTTTAAGATCCATTCTAGCTCTATATCTAAGACTCTATGATTCAGAATCATAGAATGGGGAGACCCCCACTCCCCACCCCAAATCCTCAATTCTGGATTTGAGAGGTGATACAGATACCTCTCTCCTACAGATTTCCCTAGTTTATTCTGTTTTCATGGACTTTTGACCAAATGCCACAATCAGTACGGGGCTCTCTGACAGTAGACAAGATAAATCCTTTCTTTGTTTTCCTTTTCAAACCAATTCAAGCCCAAAAGCATTTTACATTGCAAAATTTTATTATGTAAAGTCCCACTTCAGGCACTTACAGACTTTGTGACCACAGGCAAGACATTAAACCTCTTAGTGCTCCAGGCTTAAGACCAAACACACAGCCTACAACCAACTCTCTGGAGTAAATCGTGAACCAGATTAAAATGTACGAGAAATATTTAACAAAATAAATAAAAATACAATAGAATATAGATGTTAATATGTGGTTTCTTACGTCAACATGTGGCCCACAAGGACACCAATATATCATTTAGTGACCTTTTTTTCGATTTCAGTTTGATGCCCCTGATCCAAGCAATTAAGTGAATTTCACAGAGTGTGCAGATCTGTATTGGTGGAGGGAATTTCTGTCTAAGACAAAGTATAGCAGTACCAGAACCTCTGTAACTCTAGTCACGGCTTCTACTGGTCCTTGGCCAAGAATTTATACCAGCCACATTGCCCCCAACCAAAACAACAGTGACAAAATAAAAATTCTCCTGACTGGTGGCTTTTTGCCCAGACTACTATTTCAGGAGGGGCTCCAGCCATTCTACACTTCCCTCACTACCAGATTCTTTCTTCCTTACCAGCAGTCTTACCACTGAATGGACAGTCCTCTCTCCATCTTTCAGTTTTTCTCTATGTGTAGTCTTACCTTATGAAAATGAAGTCCCCTTGAGGGCAGGAAGTGATTGACTTGCTCACTTGAATCTGTATACAATTATTCCTTCCACATAGCTACTTTCCCCATCACTGTTTCGATACCTATCACAGGTCAGCATAAGAAATTAAATGGGAATTTTGGGGGAGTTTTGTGGAAACTACAGATGGCACACAAGAGCCAGCAGATGGCACAGAAAAAGTTTAAAAGTTCAGAAATGCATAAAATATATGCATAATATCGTACCACATCAACATAGTTCATCTTTTAATACCATAAATATATACAATTTCTTCTTCTCTGGTATGAAAGGAGAGCAAAAAAGTTTTACACAGATTTTTCCAGATTGTAGGGGTACCTGT
>CM053773.1:145937833-145960660 GCA_028658325.1 Potorous gilbertii
ATATATATATATATATATATATATATATATATATATATATATATATATATATATGATAATCTAAGTATCTTCAGTGCCGAGCTTAACGTTTTGCACATAGTAGGTACTTCATACACATTTATTGTAATGAAACATTCTGACTTTTCTCAAATGTTGTCAGTGTCCTGCTGAAACAGCTGAGAACATCCGCTAATATTCTAGTATTTAATTTAAAATGGTTCCATATGGTTTCTCAGATACTTTTAGACACAATCAAGAAGAAATCAACTCTAATTCAGGCTTTGCTCATTTTATAACACAGTCATTTGCAGAACATAAATAAGGAAAGTTCTGGGCATATCCTTCCAGCAATCTCTGGAGCAGACATCCAATTCCGCCATGTTGTGGGTAAACATCCATATTCTCCCATCATGGCATTAGCAGGGTAATAAAGTGGTAGGATCCTCTTCTTTCAGAAAACTGTAAGAAACACTTATTCTCAGCTATGTGAGTGGCTTTTGCTCACATCTGTTTCAGCCCTGTCCCCCAGAGATGTCTAAAATCTAATTAACCAATTAATTTGCAAATATATTCTAATTTATTCAAGGCAGATTTTCTTAGTGTTCAATTATCTGACAGTGAACCATATGCAGTACACAGGAGCAGGACTTCATTGATACACCAAAGGTTATGGAAACCGAGAAAAAAAGTGCCCCTATATAGTGTGGAGAACCTGACTTGATGAAGCCCCCGGAGAGGGGGAGGGAATAAACTTGTCTTTCAAAACATGTTAGTATAAAGACAAGTATAACTTTCTATGTCAGAAAAATAAACTTGTATTTCATAGAGTTAGAGCTGGAAGGGGTATCATTTATTTCATTCCCTTTATTTTACAGTTAAGGAAACTGAGGGCACACAACTTGTCCAAGGTTCCACAGAATAGAAGCAGAGCCAGAGTTACAATGTAGGTTCTCTGACTCCAAGGGCAGCCAGAGGTAGGAAGACTCATCTTCTTGAGTTCAAATCTGACTTCAGACACTTACTAGCTGGGTGACTCTGGACAAGTCACTTAATCTTGCCTGCCTCAGTTTCCTCATCTATCAAATGAACTGAAGAAGAAAATGGCAAACCACTACAGTATCTTTGCCAAAGAAACCCCAAAAATGGGGTCATGAGGAATTAGATGTGATCATTTTCCTAACAGAATGAATGGGGTTCAGAACATTTAGTCAGAACAGGGGAATGAGAAAATGACTAGGCATCTTCCCCTAATCAGTTGTCACTGGTACAAGGTGAAGGCACTGGTACCATGCAAAATCTAACACATGATGCTATGTTGAGAATTACTGTAAGCTATTTAGTTGTAGGCAGAACTCTGTTCTAAAACAGCAGCTTCAATAGGTAACATTGTTTACTCAGACAATCAACTTGTAATTTACTGTACTTGTACATTAAAAAAAGGTTGTCCTTAATTGCTACATTGCAACATTTTCTCCAGCTCAGTGACTGTATTGGAACAGATAACAGCTGGGAATAATTCTGTCAGCTATTAGAGAGAGATTACATAATTTACGATGAGAACTCCTTCTATAAATAGTTTGACACCTAAAAATAAGGTGTATGGATTTTAACATACTCCTCCTTGACGTGTTTGGATACTTGATAATTATGCAGCATTAAGGAGAAAAGCTGATTTTCTCATTATTGGTAGACAATTAAATGGTGTAAGATTTAACAAAAGAGAAAAAAACACTCCCCCTCCCCACTTTCTGACATGTTGCTATTATACAATGAATATGTTTATAATTTTAATATTCAATGTATCCTTTTCTCCATCCTTGAACCATACAATACCCATATGGAGAAAAGTGGAAAACAAACAAGGCTGGCACACAAGGATGAGGGAACAAGGAAGGAATTCTGGAGAGTGGATTCCCAGGTTTGATCATAAAGATAGCAGAGTGTGTTAAGATTTGTAAAGTGCTTTACACTTATTATCTCTTCTCATGCTCACAAAACTTCTCTAAGGTGGGTGCTATTATTTTATTTCTTTTTAAGTAAAAGATGCAATTTTAGTCAAACATAAGAATTTTCACAGTTGTGCAACTCACAATTCTTTTCATTCACTGAATATAACGGTTTTGATAAACAGCTTTATATTATTGCATTTTGCAATTCAAACAGTTCTGTTTTTCCCCAAACCCCAAAAGGCTAGTTGTAACCAATCTGAATGCTTTTTGGGCAAATCTGAATTTTCTTTCAACACATGCATGGATACAATAGGGAATGGGTGAGAGATTATTTTAAGCCTTTTAGAATTATTTAAAAATTCTTTGGTGGGTGCAATTATCCCTACTTTATAAATGAGGAGACTGAGACAGATAAATGCTAAGAGACATATCTGGGATCACAGAGCTAGCTAATGTATGGGTAGGGATTTGAAAATAGGTCTTGCTGAATCCAAGTCTGCCAGTCTAAAGAAAAGGTCATGAAGTCTTCACAGAAACTTCAATCTAGACCTCCCTACATAAATTCTTGACTGAGGACCATTAGAAGCAGTGACCAGAACTATAAAGGTTCTGATATTGCTGTATTTGATCTGTCCCTGGTCAGACCATACCTGGAGTATTTTCTTTAGTTCTGTTTGCCATATTTTTATATGGATATTGATAAGAGACCATGCCAGATAAGGATCAAGAATTAAGGAGAATGTATTTTCTAAGTACTTGAAATACTTCCCATGAAGAAAAGATAACCTTGTTCTGTCCTCCCTTGGAGAGCAGATCCAAGAACAGTGAAGTGAAGCTACACTGGAGAAAATTCAGGCTTGACATATGGAAAAAAGTTTCACAAAATGAGAAGTACTCAAAAGTGGAATGGGGTGCCTCAAGAGGTTTTCAAAAAAAAAAAGAGACTAGCTGTACAAATTTTTCTGGCAAGTATGTGGTAGAACTCTTCTTCAGGCACAGCTTGGGATTGGATAGCTTTCGGGGTCTCTTTCAGCTCTGGGATTCTGTGACCCATGAATGGTATGATTTTCTACATTTCAGTAGATAAGAACCAGTAAATAGAGAAAACTAGCCAGAATGTCTAGGGAGTGAAGAAAGTTTTTTGTTTCATCTGTTTAATAGTACACATAGATTTCATTGCTAAAATTAGCCATTGAATTATTTATATATTTTACTTGGTATTACTCATTACTTAAGTAGATGTAATAACAAAATGTTTTCTATTACAGTCTATAAGAATTAAAATCCTAAGGACTAGATTTTTTAAAAATTTTGTATTCATCAATTGGTAGTCTGAGATACAGATGAAAAACAGGGGGCCATGAAGGGATTCTGGGTAAAGTTCTCCTTTACACAAGTCACTTCTTGACCTCACAAACTTATCCCAAGTCAGAATCATGGAATTTAGAGCTCAAAGGGACTTTAAACTCTACCAAATTCAAGTCTTCGAATTTACAGATTAAAAAATTGACATGTAGAGAGGTCATATGACTTGACCATGGCCACAAGTTATATGTGCCAGAGTTTGGACTTAAATCTAAGAACATCTAATTCCAAGTCTAGCATTCCTTCCTCTATACCTGGAAGAAAATAAGCTCTTCTCAAGCTGTTGTTGCTCCTGCTTGCTGCTGTTCTGTCATTTCAGTTGTGTCTGACTCTTCATGATCCTATTTGGAATTTTCTTAGCAGAGATATGAGAATAGTTTGTGTAATGTTAATTAAGTTAATAAAAGTTGAAGATCTTTCCTGCTGGGCCTGCCCATTAAGGGAAATTTGATTAAGGGAGACTTGTTTTGTAGGAAGGCTCATGGACCTTTTACTAATTTCCAGCGAGGCACTGATTCTCAAGAGTTGCCATGAACTGGTTCTCAAGGGTTGTGATGCCCTCTGGCTCTGAAAAGCGTATATATACTCTGAGGTGAGGTTTGGGGGCTTAGTTTTTGGAAGAAGGTTTGGCCAGATGAGATTCTGGGAAACAGCTAAGGAGCTCCCCAGCTTTCTCTCTGGTAACTACGTACATATGGTCAGACAGTTGAAGGTCCTGTCTGTTGGTCTTTATTTCTCTTTTTGTATTTCTCTGAAGTTCAAGGTGCTTTTTCCCCTGAACTAAGTGAATGATAGATGTGCTTGATTAAAGTAGATTGTTGAACCCTTAAAAGTTACTTTCTTTTCAGAAAAGCATGTCTAAGAACTTGTGCAGCAGGCCTTTCTCTGTATGTTGGGGTTCTTGCTGTTACAGTTTGGCATTTCCTTTTCCTGCTCATTTTACAGGTAAGGAAACTTAGGTAAAAAGGGTTAATTGACTTGCAGAGGGTCACAAAGCTAGTCAGTGTCTGAGGCCCAGTTTGAACTTAAGATGGGTCTTTCCAACTCTAAGCTCAACATTCTATCCACTGTGCCACCTAGCTGACCCTCTATTTAAGTATGTTCCTTTAATCCGACACCCAGTAGCCACTTAATAAATGCTTACGGTCCAGATTGGGTTCTTCCAATCTTATTTTCAAATAATTCATTTTTCTCCAAAAAATAACCTACATAAAGTGATCTGCTCCTCTTCCTCTAAACCCTACCCCTCCCATCTGAATTAATTTATTATCACTGAATGAATTCAAGTATTTATTGTGCACCTACTATGTACTGGGGCCAGAGAATGCTAATACAAAAATGAAAATTAATATTAATGTTGGTTTGAATCTGGTAAGGGAATCAGCTTCTTTAACATGCTGAGTTTATTTATTCGGTGCCAACATCTTGCCTTTAAGGGAGGAGAAAAAAGACAGAATATGCTGATTCCCCTGATAGTAACCCAGGAGCTGATACTTCTCTTACTTTGTGCCTACTTGGCCCTGCAAATAAAGTTAGCACTTTGCTGACAACATCAGCTTTAAAAGGTTTCCAATGCAAATTGATTCCAATACTGGTGACTGGTGACATTAGTAAATATATTCCTTTTCAATCTCCCTGACTGTCAAATAACAGAAATAAGTCACTGCCTTCTAAGGCACCATGTCATCTTGCCCTCGTTGATTTTCTAAACTTCTCCCAGTAAATTAGTTCCATTTCCCCTTATTTCAAGAAAGAAGAGATAATGGGCATTAGCATGAGGCTAGTGGACATTCTGTCTTTCAGCTGAGGTCACTGTTAAATGTGGTAAAGAAAACAAGAGACAGCAAAAGAAACCAGAAGTAAAACAAGTTTTTCAGCACTTGAGCCATGGAGAGCCTCCATGTCCAGAATGAAGCATAAATTGTCAGCCATTGTCAATTTGCTTTGCTTATCTAGACTTCGTTTAAAGGGAGAAGAGTCACAGGGAAATACCAATGATGCCAAAAAGAATAACTATGGAATTTCAAAGGCCAATAACACTCTGAGACTTTTAAACGCTTTTATCAAAGCAGGCTGTGAAACCTCCTTCCCTGGATGAACTTTAAGGAAAGAACACTTGATAACTCACACTTAGACAGGATTATACAGGTTCCTAACCCTGAGAAAGAGATGATGAAAGGATGACCACTTAATTTGCAGGTGAAAATATGTGTATGTACAAACATGCATGCATACACAGCCCAACTATAAAGAGAATAGAAGACATGTGTATGTGTGTATTTACACACTCCACATTTTGTATGTATGCACACATATAACACACACACACACACCACACACCACATAATTAAAAACAAGGTAATGGGAGGGAGGGCACTAGCAGTTGGGGGTAGTTTCATACAGAGGATGATGCTTGAGCTATGCCTTACGGGAAGAGAAAGATTCTATGAGGCATAGCTAAATTATGTGAAATGGCTATTATGATGGCATGGATACAGAAGACAGAATATCATGGATAAGGAAAAGCAGTATGTCTGGATTGAAAAGTGAAGGATGCAGCGCAATGTCCAGTGAGGCTGCAAAATTTTTAGGCTGGGGCAAGGTTTTGTAGAGCAAGTTAAACATGTTTACACAAGATATTGTAGTTGACTGAGGAGGGGAACATTTATAGAGTGCTTAAAGATTTGCAAAGTACATAAATTCTCTCATTTGATGGAGAAACTGAGATTCATGGAGATTAAGGGACCTGGCTGATGACACTAAAAAGCACAGAATTATGATCTGAGATTGTTTAGAGGTCTCAGAGGTCACCTAGACAAACTTTCTCATTTTACAGATGAAAGAATTTAGGCTTAAAGGGGTTTACATACCTTGCCCAAGTTAGCAGCAGAGCAAGAATCTGAATCCAGGTTCTCAGATTCTAAATATAAGCACTTCTACTGACCATAACCTGCCTGGCATACATTAGCACCTCAACGACTTTTTCATCCTCCTTTCCCCCACCACACCTCCCCTCCAAAAACCCAGCTGCTATGGTTTTATAATCCTTTAGTTACTTCCACATGTGAAACTGTTCTATCCAATAAGCAATTCAATTTAGCTAAGTGTCTACTATGTGCCAAGCACTGTATTAGGATCTGGGGATAAAATGACCAAAAGAGAAAAGAAGCCCTCTCCTCAAGAAGTTTACATTTTGTTAGGGGAGGAGGAAGACAGAGTATACAGAAAGTAAACACAATGCAAAGACAAAATAAATTGGGGAGGTGAATGCTATCAACTGGTTGCATGGAGTGGGGGAGCTGTTCAGAGAAACAACTGTGGCACTTGAGCCTTGCCTTGGAAGGAGCTAAAATTCTAAGAGGCAGGTACGGGGTGGGAGACAGTGATCCCAGGCTTTGGGGTAGAGCCAGGAGAAAGGCAGAGAAGTGGAAGAAGGAATGAATGTATAGGCATGATAGAGTGGTCCAGTTTGGATGAAGAAAAACTTCACAATGTAAAATCAGTCTGTGTTCTAGAAAGATAGCATTTAGCCAAGTTCCGCATTCTCTTAACTGCATTTATTTGAGATCGGTACCCACAACAAACAAGACAATTTTCCAATTTCACCTTACAGGCAGGAATAGGGTAAAAGTTGAGTGGAATGGAGGATGCTGGGAGGAGAAGAGAGGAAAAGCTGCAGGAAAACAATAGGAAGTTGGTAAGGGTGTATCCAAGGAAATCTCTTGATCTGAAGGAAGGCTCTGAACAAACTTTCAGTCAGTGGTTCCTCTGCACTAACCACTACCAACCTGGCCCTACCCAGGTGTCTCTGAATTTCACTTAGCTTACTGGGTTCAATCCCCAATAAGCACCTAGTACACTCCAGAACAACCAGGAAGGGAAGGTGGAAAAGTAGTCCAGAGACTTCACCTCTAACCTTGGCTGCTACTAAATTGTTGTTTAATTAGTGGCAAGCTTTTTGCCTCTGTTTACTTATTTGCAAAACAGGGGTTTGGAATAGATGCTGCTTTTTTTTTGGTCTCTTTCGGTTCAAATTAATTTATTCCATAAGTTTATTCTACTCTACAACTGCTACTTCTGCTAGGACCTTTCTACTGCCCAGACCTCCCCCGCCACTTTATGGTCAAAAGAAAAATTAAATTAACAGCTTTTATTCAGACTATTAACACCTAAGTAAAATGTCTGTCTTAAAGAAATCAAGAGAACCGAGCCGTAGGCTTGAAAAGGGCATTGGAGATGACCAAGTCCAGATATCCATTTTATAGATGGCAATTCCAAAAAGTAGAGCAGCTTGGCCAAAATCACACAGGCACTAAGTGGAACAGAATGAGTTACATGATAGAGGAAAGAAAACACTTGGATTAAAGTCAGGGAGGCCAGTTGTAAATTTTGCCTCAGATATTTATTAGCTGTGTGACCCTGGGCAAGTCACTTAACCCTGTTTGCTTCAGTTTCCTCATCTGTGCTAGAGAAGGAAATGGCTTCAGTCTCTTTGCCTTGAAAATCCCAAATAGGGTCATGAAGAGTCAGACAACAAATAACTAAATAACAACATGCCTTGTACTCCTTATCTTCCAGGGTTATGACGGTCCAATGAGATGATATATTTAAAGCACTTTGCAAACCTTAAACTGCTACATAAGCAAGTTGTCACCATCACCACCACCACCACCACCACCACCACCACCACCATCATCATCATCATCATCATCATCATCATCGTTGTATTATATAATTGTTGTTACCCCCAACTGAAACATCACTTAACTAGTGAGCTCTAGAAAAATTGCTAGAACTAATTTATCCAAGGGGGTATCCTGAAGCTTAATTATAAAGGCAAATATTCACAGTCCTGTGTGATGGAACACAATGGCATTTAGAGAACCAGTTCTATTCTGCCACTTGCTATTAAGAGAAAGTTTATTTTCTGCTTCTTAAAAATAACTTCTTTTCCAATGGGTAGAAGTTAAAAAGTGCTGCTGGTTGGAGGAGGGGGGTAATAGTGCTGCTTCCTAACTGAAGCAGGTCTGAGAACTTGGAAACCTGGATATGCATTTTGGCTCTAAGACATTTATATACTCATGGTCACATGGGGCAGGTAGGTTCTGCAGTGGATAGAGGGCTGGACATGTAGTCAGGAAGACTTAACTTCCTGAATTCAAATCTGGCCTCAGACACTTACTAGCTGAGTGATTCAGGGCAAGTCACTTAATCCTGTTTGCCTAATTGTCAGATGAGCTGAAGAAAGAAATGGCAAATCACTCCAGGATCTTTGACTAAAATGCTTCAAATGGGGTCACACAGAGTCAGCCATGATTGAAAACGCTTGAACACCATGGTCACATCATTACCTTACCTACTTCAGGTTTACAACAGAACTCAATCAATCAACAAGCATTTATTAAGTATCTCTTTGATAAGAGGCACTATACTAGAATCCTAAAGACACAAAGACAAAAGTGAAACAGTCT
The DNA here is from genome assembly GCA_028658325.1 of Potorous gilbertii. Classification (NCBI taxonomy): domain Eukaryota; kingdom Metazoa; phylum Chordata; class Mammalia; order Diprotodontia; family Potoroidae; genus Potorous; species Potorous gilbertii. The sequence continues at coordinate 145,946,619 of CM053773.1, forward strand.
GCCCTCAGGGAGTTCATATTTTTTATGAAGGAAGACAAACATAGTCCACATGATGCAGGACGTCCCAACAGGCTTGGGGCAACTTTGAGTCTGCTGCTGTTCTGTCGTTTTAGTCACGTCAGACTCACTGTGACCTCATTTGGGGTTTTCTTGGCAAAGATACTGAAGTGGTTTGCCATTTCCTTCTCCAGCTCATTTTAAAGACGAAGAGACAAAGAGTGACTTGCCCAGGTTCACACAGCTAGTAATTGTCTGATGCCTGATTTGAACTCAGGAAGAGTCTTTCTGACTCCAGACCCAGCACTCTATCCACTGTGCCACCTGGCTGGCTCTGAAGGTTCTGAGCTATCAAAGCTTAAATCTGTACTGAGATATTTAGAGCACCTCATATAAAACAGATACAAGGAGATTAGGGGGAAAGGTCATGAGCAATTGGAGATTAGGACATGCGTCCTGTAAAAGATGGAGCCTGAAGTGAACTGAATCTTGGAGGTAAAAAGATCTAAGAGATATGGGTGAGAAACAAGTATATTCCAGGTAAGCAGGACCCCCACCCAGTGAAACGGCAAATAGGTAGGTAGGTGTGGGAAGGAGGAGATAAAATTCAACTCATAATCATACATAATATATCACAATCATAAATAGTAATAATCATATATCATTGTATAAAACAGACTGTAGGCAACGATGATAAAATTCTCAAAGAAATTTGAGACATGGATCAAGAGAAACAGGAGAAATTTAAGAAAGGACACTGGGTAACCTAGAAAATCTCTCTCTCTCTCTCTCTCTCTCTCTCGTATATAAATGTGTGTATACGTATAAAATACACACACCACACACACACACACACACACACACACACATACACACACAAGACTCTCCTTGCTAACCAAGAATCTGAGCCCATCACAAAGGCTCAATTTAACCAGACCTAATGACTGAGCATCTCGAAAACCCTATATCTTAATTACAGGCTCTCTTTTTGCCACTTTGCTCTCCTTTTAGACTCTTCCACCTCTACGCCAGAAGAGACTTCAATGTTTGCACTAACCTGTGGCCAGCGAAGCAGAAACAGCCAGTTCTTTCCTAACCTCATAAGGGAAGGTCACTGACTTAATGAGGGATAGACACAGGCCTTCAATGTGGACTTGACTGCCCTGAGACTAGGCAGGGTAGGCACGGGCAGGAGAGGGAAAGCAAGTCTTTACTCACCTCAAAACAAAACCTTAAGGGGGAAAAATTGTTCTTGCTGGCAAAAGTCTGCAAAGCTCAGACTTGTTGTTCCCACTGTAGCAAAACTACAGCTAAGTTGAGGTGAGAAAAAATAATTAGGTCCCAAATCTGCATTAAAACATTTTTGCAGGATTTTGTTCTTGAAGTGGAAAACTGTTCCCACAAGGTCTATTTTTAGCCACTTTCTCTTAAAGAGATCAGAAAACCTCTTCATGTTGAAATTTTCTCAGTGGGAAATCTTACAGTGATGATGCTTAGAGCCAGACAAAGAATGACAGCAGAGGAAATGAGTGAATGCCATCCGTCTGTGGAAATACAATCGTGTCACCTAAAACAACGCCAGGGAAGGCCCACAGAGCTGCCGATCACAGAATTAGCTGTTTTCTAATCTAGGTTGTCTGTTTTGTGGGAGCCATTATATAAAAGTGGAGAACTGATCGCTTTTCCAAATCCACACTTACTTCTCTAAATAACCAACCAATACTGCAAAGAGAGGTCTTTTGACTGCTTTACATTTATACCCCTTCATCACAGGATTCGAATTGTCTTTTAATACAGCTAAGTAGGAATCCCTATGTCTATAGTTGGCTCTTCCATTACAAATCACAGAACCATTCCTGAGAGACAATTAAGGTGCTGGACTTGGAAAAAGGAACATTAGGTTCAAATCCCACGGACACTTTCTAGGTGTATGACGATGGGCAAGCCCTTTGACGTCTTAGAGTCTCAGTTTCCTCATTTACAAAATGAGAATTAAAATGCCTATGTCGGTTAGGTCCTTCACAGCTCTTTTGTGAGGCTGATGGGAGCTCGTATATGTATCATGCTAACCAAAAGTTGGGTCATTGCCATTGCTAGCTCTCCCTAACCATGGCCTTAAATGAAAAGTTATCTTCATAAAACTGAGTTGAGTAGCGACCTGCAAAACAAAACTTTGACTTAGGAAAGTCAGGAGAGGTAGGAGAGAGGTTCGAGAGAAGGTTGAGTAGCACCAAGAAGTAGCCATCTCATCAGTGACAGAATGTTCTTCCTTTGTGATCAAGGGGGATCTTTCCTTCATTCTTACAGGCAACAGAAGCATTCAAGCATTAATTTTGACAAACGTTTCTTGTGTGTTTAATATATACATTGCATGTCACAGAGGAGACAAAGGTTATAAAGAAAAGTTTGATTTCACACTTGTCCTATGCATTCAGAAATGTCAAAATTTTCTCATTCCTCTGACTGGCACATAGCCATACTCATTTTCTCTTCCCTATCCATGTAGACATAGTGTGTTCTTGAGAAAAAGACTTGGGCATTAAATCAAGAAGTCCTGGGTTCAATAACCATATCTAATAGCAACTGCACCTAGGTAAATCATTTGACTATCTCCCTACAACTTATCCCCTAAATTATAAAGAGGTTGTAAAATATGTTGGTGTTACACTCCCCAGTACCCATCCCTACATATGCTAAAATCCAATGTCACTGACCTCAGTGCTATTCCTCACACAAGACATTCCATCTCCCAACTCCCCTAGCCCTGGAATCCTCTCCCTCCTCATCTCTTGCTTTCTGGTTTCCCTTATCTCAGTTAAAATCTCATCTTCTAGAGGAAATCTTTCCTAATATGCCTCAATTCTAGTGTCTCAACTCTGCTATTTATCCCAATTAACTTGTCTATAGCTTGCTTGTACATTCGCCTACTGTCTCCCATCCCCCTCCTCCCATCAGACTATGAACAAAGGGTATCTCTTGCCTTTGTTTGTGCTGCCAACATTTAGCACAGGCCTGGCATATAGTAGGCACTTAATAAATGTTTATAGGTTAACTGACTAATACTGGACGGTTCCTGTCATCGGCAAAAACCACAGACCCTATATCTGTATTTCCTTCTTGTATTCATATATATGTGTCTAGATTGGCACCGTTGTGATTACTCATTTTTTACAAGAGGATAATATTCAATAATTCTTGAAGCAAAGATAGTCTTAGAAGAAAAGTAAGACTGCAAAGACCAAGAAAATATCTGAGACTAAAAAAAGAAATTCAACAGGTCAGTCTTTCTCGATTTGAGTTGATTGGTCCATTTTGAAAAGGAAGTCTCTCCTTTTTATATCATAATCCTTACCCCAGAATAGCAGAAGTGAAGGACATAAGATGAGGAGTGAAGGAAGTAAAATGGGGCAGAAAGAAGCCTTGGAAACTTGTTTCTATATTGATATAAGAAACTCCTGTGTGAGGAAATTCCTTCTGCTAATGCAGGCTACCATTTTCCCTGCAATTTCTAATCTTAGAGGGTTGATCAGAGAGCACTAGGAAGTTAAGTGATTCACCCAGGTTCACACAGGCAGTATGTGTCACAGACTGAACTTAAACCCAGGTCTTCTTGGCCCCAAGGTCAAGTTTCAGTACACAATGCCAAACAGACCCTATATAGGACTCATATGAGTCCTAATTGCAATGCTTTAAAATATACATACATACATATATATAGATAGATAGATAGATATAGATATATATGATTTACCTCAACAAGTACTTCCCCCCCCATGAAGAGAAACCCAAGCAACAATGAATGAAATCAATTTTTAAAATTAACGAAATCAATGAATGAAAAGGCTTGTAGTAAACTCATACTATAATATATGCCAGATATTGTGCTAAGGGCTGGAAATACAAATTTAAAAAAAATAGTCCCTGCCCACAAGAAACATACATTCTTATGGAAGGGAGACAACACACACAGTAATCAGGAAGGGTGTCTTGATCTAAAGAAATCAAAAGGATGGTGAGCGGAGCTGCAGGACAACTGACTGACATACTTTCCTGGAGTGAAAGCATTAATTCAGTTACCATACCCAGAGCAGGTGCAATAACAGTATGGATTCTACAATTAGGAATTCTGATACCTATATGACAAATCCCATCATCTTCGGAAAGGAAAGTGTCTTTTAAAAAGGAAAGTGAGAGAAAGGGTGGTTTAACACAAACTTCTTGACTTTTCACTCTGCATCAATTAAAAAGTATTAGAATACTAGAAAGAAATGCCTCAGCAATTGAAAAGGGCATTTTAGGCCTTTCTGTTTCTTAGCAACATGCTGAGTAACAGACATAAGTATTCAGCCACACCAGCATCAGATCCTATCAGGGGTTAGAATTTTAGGATGCAGATTTTCCATTATTGTAATAGTGGGCATAGTTGGCAATGAATGCTTTTATAATACTATAGAAATCTAGTCATTTTGAGGATTTGCTTTTCACTCATGAGGTCTCTATCTTTCAGAAAGACCGGGGGAAAATCCACCAAAGAGAAAATGAGACTTAAGGAGTATCTGATGACTTCTTCTGAGAAATATGAAACTGAATGGAAGGAAGAAAATAACTCCTCTGAGCACTTCCATACTATCTGGAATGTTCAGATCCACCATACAAAAGGTTCATTATAGTTAAGGGGCAGCCTCAGAAGGGTTATTCCATTTGTCAATAAATATGTAATTGTCTACTACATGCCAGGCACTGTGCTAAGTGCTAGGGATATACCAATCAATCAACTAATCAATCAATGAATAAGTAAATAAATAAATAGCAAAATACCACCTTTAAGAAGTTAACAATTTAATGGGGGAGACAACATGCAAACAAATTTTTTTAAAAGTCAGCTAAATACAGGATATATAGGAAATAACATAAAAAAGGAATTAAGAGGGGTTAGGGAAGGTTTTCTGTAGGAGGTGGGATTTCAGTTGGGACTTAAAGGAAACCAGGGACTTTGGTAGTCAGAGTAGACGAGTGAGAGCATTCCAGGTTGATCACAGGCAGAGAAGGAAATGGGGTTAGGTTGAATTTTGCTCCATACCTCTGAGGGCCTTCTGCTCCAACCACACTCACTAGGTCATGAAAGCATTGGATCTGCCATTGGGGTTACAGAAGCATGCTACTATAAAAATACCTCTTTTTCCAAGGTCAAATCTCATGTGCCCTTAAATGCTGCAAGAGGTAATTTCCAATGAACAATAAATATTAGGCACTTAATACTAAGATAAATGTATTCTAGACTAAGATCAGAGTTTTTAGAGAGAGGCAACAATTTTACTCTTATGTGCATGTTGGGATTAACCATTGCTGATTTTGTGCATTTATCTAGTAAAACAGTAGGCACTTACTAATAAGCAATACCAGGCACTTCAAGTCCTCGCTAGCAACAAACATCACAAACCAATCACATCCACAGTGCTAGAAAGAGAACTATATCAGCATTTTAAAGTCAGAAACTCCCACTATGCCTTAGTATTTCTAATGACTAGCATAGTACTTGGTATACAGTAGGTACTTAATAAATGCTTGTTGCTATCCATAAAACAAGGGTCACATTATTTAACCTGTTTCATGAACTTTTAGCCTGAGTTTAACCTCTAACTTGATATGTGATCATAGACAAGTAACTTTACCTCTCTATGATTTGGTTTTCTCATCTATAAACAAGGAGGTTGGACTGGATGCTAAGGGTATCTTTCTTACTTTGACATTACATGATCCAATAATCCTTTTAGGTCAAGTCAAGAAGCATTTATTAAGTGCTTACTATATACCAGTCCCTAAGCTAAGCAAAGGGAACATGGATGATAAAAATATTTCTATTTTACATTCAATATCAACCTTCCCTGGCTTATGATCATATGGCAAATTTATCAAATGGCCTGGTTTCCCTCAGCTGGAGACACTACTCAGCTGAGACTGTAGTTGACGAGAAAAAATTAGCCAACTGCATATGTAGTTATGGAAGTGAGGACTGCCCTAATGCAGATGTCTGGTTTGTAGCATGGAAGTTACTCACCCATATTTCTACAAAAGAACATATTGGGGAACTCTAAATGGAACTTATACTGCCAACTACTTTACAATTCAAGTCATGTACTTGTTTTGAAATGAAAAGGAAAACATCAGTTAGCCAATACATGTTCCCATGTTTTGAAGCTTGGCTGTGATTCTCTGGTTGAGGTGATGATGAACTACACAAAGGGGAAATACACAAAGCCTTTCCTAATAGACAAATCACCACCTCAGTCTGTGGAGAACACCACATATTTACTTCCAATATTCCACTTCACTACCTTGTAATGAAAAATATCCATGAAAAAGCTTAGTCTTGGACAGGTAAATAAACATACCTCCCTCTTCTCAGCAGAGATACGGTAGACAATGGGAGAACTCTATGTGCGTTGTATCTGTCAGTTTTGCTTGGTTACAAAGGCTACTTAGTGCTGGAGGGGATGCTATATGGGAATATCACTGTAGTATAAAATTTAAAAAATCATCGAACATTCCCACAATCTATTTCTTTCCTAAGCAATAGTATGAAGAACTCAATTTGTGATAAACCTAACGGGAAACTCCTGACACTTAACGCTTCCATGATTATTTAAGCCTATTAAAGAAAGCTGTGGGAAAATCTGAAAAGAAACCTTAAACCTGGAGAAGCATTAGTGGGCTATTTTTTGTTGCTGCTGTCATTGTTGTAGAAACAGCAGGTGGGGGATCTTGCTTTTTGCCTGGTCTCTTTTCATTTCATATTGCACATCAACAAAGACATGGTACCATGATATTTCCTGATCAGCTTTAGATTATAAATATTATAAAAGAGCCCTGTGGTGACCTAAACCACGGTTTAGGTGCTCCAGTTGTTCAGATACATCAGAGTTCAACTCACATCCTCTGGAGTGTTCAGTGTGATGCAACAAACACCTACTTTGTGTGTGGAGCACCATGCTGGGTGCTCAGAAGATACAGAACTAGTATTTGTTAATGCCATTCAGCAAATATAGGCTTTGTGCTAGGTACTGTGTTAGGTGCTGTGGATAAAGGGAGGGTTGGGGGGAGCGAGAATGAAATTATTCCAGGCTTTGAGAAACGTATATTCTATTGGAGAAGATACTACCCTAACCCCTTAAGCAAATAAGTTTAATGACATAAGGAATAATGCGGCCAAGAGAGAAATCTAGATGAAGTCCTCCAGTAAAATTTGAGGAGGAAGTGATTATCTTGGTCCTGTGGTACAAGGAGTAAAATAGACAACAGCCCAGAAGACTAGAGTTTAACGCCATCTCAGGCACTTAACTAACTAGCTTTGTTGCCTTGGGAAAGTCTCTTTCCACATCAGTCTCCTCATCTGTGAAATGATAATAGCACCTACAGGATCCAATGAGATTACACATATTGCATTTTGTAAACTTCAAAAGTGTTATATAAATACTAGCTGTTATTGATATTTTTATATTAAGTCTGAGGTAAAGAAAGAGTCAGAGAAAACATCATAGAGGAGAAATGGTGCCTGGGCTATGCTTTAGAGCATGGATGGGGAACCTGCAGCCTTGAGGCCACATGTGATCTTCTAGGTCCTTGGGTGTGGCCTTTTGACCTTTTATTAAGGGGATTTGTTCTGTGCAGTTTGGGTTCAATCAAAGGACTGAACTTGAGGACCTAGAGGGCCATATGTGACCTGAAGGCCGCAATTTCCCCAACTCTGCCCCAGAGGATGTGGAAGATTCTGAAAGTTAGAGATAAGAAGGAGGACATTCCATCTTTGGAAATAGCTCAAGTTCAAAAAAACACCTGCTAATCAAATTTAGTGAAAACATAAAACTCATAAAGGGAAATTTGATGAAATGAGACTAGAAAGGAGCCAGAATCAGGAAAGCCTTGAGAGGCCAGGCTAAAAAGTTTATCTTTACACCACAGCATACAGAAAACCATGAAAGGATCTCCAGCAGGACTGACATGCACATAAGAGCCCTTAAGGGGCTTACAACAGAGGAAATAATATAAATTATCATAATGTGCTAAATTTGCTAGATTCCTATGCCAAAAATATGTGTACATACATACAGCGCCCTTTAACTTGTGATAAATGAGGGAATGCAGTCCCTTGTCACAAGTCCTAAAGAGGACTTCATTGAATTTGCCACTTATAAGGAGTACTAACTCTTTCTAAAAAAAGAGATCTTATTCAGTAAGTAGCCGAGAGTCTCCATTTATTGCAGAAGCATAAAGTACATTCAACCTTTTCTTCTGGTAAAGTTGGAAAAGTCTTCTTTTTCTTTATAATTTTTGTCTAACTGAAGCAGCTCCTAGAGCAGGTATTCCTAACCTTGAGTGGTGTGGATACCTTCAGGAGGTCTGGGGAAGGAAACTCATAGAATTCCAAAAGTAACGTGTGTGTGTGTGTGTGTGTGTGTGTGTGTGTGTGTTTACATAAAGTTATCAAGACATCTAAAAATGTTCACAGATCTCCAGTTAGGAATCACTGTCCTAGAAAAAACAAACCTCATTTCCAAATAAGATAAGTTCAAATTTGCAAGCATTTCCAGATTAAAGAACAGTTTATGAATAAGAAGGTGGGAATAACTGGAATCAGTAGACCTGAACCCCAACTCGGTAACTTTCTAGCTAATATATGGGACCCCCAGATTAAGACAATTGGCTGGTCTGTGTCTCGGTTTTCTCATCTGAAAAATAGGGACAGCAATTGATGTATCAACTTTTCACGTAGAGATGCTGTTGTGAGAAAGCGGCTTTATAAGCCTGAAGAAATGTGATTCATTATGGTTAAACTGTTTATTCTGTCCTTGCTACAAGACCAAATAACAGGGACTTAAACAAATTGCTGAAAGTCAGAAACGTATGTCAGCAGTTCTGAGAAGTAGGGCCTCAAAACAGAGCTTTCTTGATCTTTGAGCTTCCTGGATCTTCCATAAAGGCACATTTTTTGATACTACTTCCCTTTCTAGCTTTACCAGTGACTACGATCATTCTGTTGCCTTCATAGCAGTCAACAGGCCAATAGAGAACTATTGGAATAATAAGGAAGGTGCTATCAATGAGTAACACCTTCATTGGATTTGTTTCCCAGAATGTACATGTGCAAGAAAGGCAGATTTGGAATACCATCAAGCTATGCAAGCTACATGTCCAACTGCCTCTTCAGAGACCACAAATCAGTTGTAATACGAGGCTAGACATCATTCTGACAGTTTTAGCAGATCAACTGAAGTCCATTTGGAAGGTTCTTTTTGTTTTTTTTAAAAATTCAAATTGCATAAAAGTAGCTACTCAGTGTCATCCTATCAGGAAGGTGGAAATCTGATTCTGCTTTCACATCTGGGAATTTCACACTCAGACCAAACATCTTATGACTTACTTTAAAATGTTATTTTTTTTTAAATTCTATTTTCTTTTTGGGGAGGGGGAGGAAAGAGGAAACTACTTTTCTTTGGTTCTTTGTTTACTAACAATTTTTTTACATCACGTTTATTTCAGTAATATATTTCTTCACCCTCCCCTTGCCAGGGAGTCCTCTCTGGAAACAAAGATTTAAGGAAAAAAATTAAAAACATGTCATCAAAACAAAACAACATGACAACCACACATGACATTATGTGCAAACATCTACACTGATAGTTCCTCAATTCTGGGGGTGGGGGGAAGAAGGAGGTGCATTTTTTCAACTTTTCTCTTTTCCAAAGGAATTCAAAAAGCAAGACAGCAACTCATGAGGTTTTTAACTTGTATAAATAAAGGTTAATATGTGACTAGCTGAGAGATGACCATCTGGTCAAATTACAAGGTTCTGCTCTGAAATCAATTTAAATGTTTTAATACTTAAACATAAGCCACTCTCCTGTTCTTTGAATGCCTTTTCCTGGAATCAGTCTTCCCATAAATAGGAGAGAAAGACACTACTACGAGAATAACCAATATCATAGAAAAAGGACAAGGAGTAGAACTTTAAAGACAGGTGGTGGAGGTGACAGCATGGTACTGTACACAGCATGCTTGCTTTTGGACTGAGATGGCCTGGCTCTGTTATCACTGCTAGACATCTGATTTTGGGCATGTCACTAATCTCCTTGGGTAATTTTGTATACATACATATATGTGTGCATTACACACACATTTGTGTGTATACACATGTATATACATACGCACATGCATACATACAATACACATATACATACGCATATGTATTGCTGGGTAAGTCACTAATCTCTGAGTCACTTTGTGTACATATATGCATCTATGCATATACATACAGGTATGTATGTGTACATATATATAAAACTACACATCAATTTATATACAAGCATATATATACACACATCTATACGCATGTATATATATATATATATATATATATATATATATATATATATCCATACATACATGCATGTGTGTATATGTATATAATCACTGTGTATATATGTGTGTATACACACACATAATCTCTCTGGGCAAGTTGCTTAACTTCTGGTGGTCTTAATATACCCACAAAGGAAATGGCAAACCATTCTAGTATCATCACCAAGAAATTTCCATGAATAACTATGGTCCATGGAGTCACAAAAAGTTAGACACAACTGAACAACAAAAAGTCATTTTCAAGTATTTCATAGACTTTGGATAAAGAATGAGATTAGATAGATAGATGGATGGATGGACAGAACAGATAGCTATATATAGCATATATATTTGTGTATGTATATTACACATGTACATACATAATATCTTATTCTTCATCTAAAGTCTATGAATTAATTAAAAACAACTCTGATTGTTTAGCATGCCTTTTAGGTAGAGCAGTGGATAGAGTTCTAGACTTGGAGTCAGGAGGACAAGTTTGAATCCTGCCTCAGGCACTTATTAGCTGTATGACCCTGAGCAAGTAACTTAACCTCTCTCTCACTTAATGAGCTTATAAATATTAAGAGGAACAAGACAAACATATGGAACTATCAGTCCCAACACAGAAAAAACAATCCAGTGTGGGAGTGGAGTCATTTGGAGAGGATGGGAGAGGGATGAACATAGACAACTGGAAGGTGGGGATCAGTTTCCTTATCTGTAAAATGAGGATTCTAAAAGCACCTACCTCTTAGACCTGTGATGGGAATCAACTTTGATGGTATTTATGTAGTGCTTTGCTCATCTTAAAACATTAAAATTCTGGCTATTATTCGTAAAAAAGGTCGTCTGTTATGCATCAGCCGTGGAGCTTGCACAGTTCTCCCTTTTTAACTAGCCAGGGTCAGGGAGAGTAGTGGAGAATCTTCTCCAGATTAATCTGCTAAGTGAGCTCCGGTGGTCACAAACACCACACTCCCAAGGATGAATGAACAGCTGCAGATTATTGGCAACACACTGGCAAAAGACAGACGAACACATCCTCTCGAAATCCAAGGCTCTCTAATTACTGTGTGGTCATAATACAGACACTTTCCTTAGTGGCAAGCAGGAAATAAAACACCAAATTTTCTTCCCTTCTACCTATCACATGGAATGAAACTATCTGGATAGCCCCTCACACCTAAACTTCCACATGCTGTGTTGCTTTATTAAATAAACATTTCCATGAGCCCTGAGTTTCAGAGCTCACTCTGAGTCTCTTGATTGATTAAAAAGAAGCCTTCCATTAAGTTCATTCTTCTCCCTGGTTCACAGAAGTAACAACCAGGCTCAATTTCCCTTGATTAGCCCAACGATTTATATTCACTTTTCCAAAAGTGCTAATCAGCTTTCGCTTAAATGGATCAAAATGGAACACTTACAGCAATTTCCCCTTTCAGACAGGTCTGGTGGACTCCCACACCCGCCCACAATGTAAATAGTAGTCTATTTCAAATATGTATATGTATACACACGTATAAGAAAAGAAAAAAAGACCAAAAAAAAAATCCACAACCACTACAAAATATTACTACTGCAAATGGAGATGAGGTATACACCAAAGACAGCCTTCAAGGATTCCTAGATGGCTGTAGTTGGCTTTTCTTAAGCCCTTCCTCCCCCTAAACTACACAGGAAAATTCATCTTAATAGTCACTCAGTGCATACTTGCCAACATCTCGTATGATACAAGTAAAAAAAAAAAGTCAATAGGCACAGGTACCAATAATGTGACCCTATTAAACACTGTATGTACATGTGTTGATGTGGAGGAAAGGAAATAAGCATTAATTATATGCCTACTATATGCTAAGCACTTTACATATATTATCTCATCTAATTCTTACAACAATCCTGAGAGGTAGGTGCTGTTATCCCCATTTTACATATGAAGAAACTGAGGCAGGCAGAGAGTAAATGACTTGCCCAGTGCCACACACTTGGGCAGGATTTGAATTCAGGTCTTCTTAACTCTAGGCCCAGTCCTCTATCCACTATGTCCCTTGAACTTATGTCAACACTTAAGGTAGAAGCTCTCCAGAGATTTATAAATTTAATAGTAAATATTATCCACATGTAAAATGATTTTTCTTAAGTGTAAAGAGCTTTCTCCCTCTCATGAATATCTGCCCTATTGTGAGAAAGAAAAAAAAGGAGAAGCACTAAGGTTAAAAGGGGCACTGAAGCTGAATGATCCAGTTCTATAAGCACTTAATAAGAATTTAAATTATACAATAGCCTGTGCTAGGTTTTGGGTTCAAAAAGGCAAAAAATGAAGAGGCCCTACCCTGCCCTCATAGAGTAAGTAATGAATCAGTCAATAAGTATTTATTTATCTATTTGCTTATTTTGTATTTTCATGGAGCTGACATCTAATTAGCATAAAACATACACAAGTAAGCGGTTATTCAGTTATTTCAGTTGTGTCTAACTCTCCATGACCCCATTTGGAGATTTTCTTGGCAAAGATATTGGAGTGGTTAGTCATTTCCTTTTCCAACTCATTTTACAGTAGAGGAAACCGAGGCAAAGACTTTGGTTGATATGACTTGCCCAAGGTCACACAGACAGTAAGTTTCTGAAACCAGATTTGAACTCATTGAGATGAGTCACTCCAGGCTGGGTAGTCTATCCACCATTCCACATACCTGCCCACATACTCAAATATAAAGAAATACAAAGCCATCTGAGGAGGGTTAGAGAGAGATAAGCATTGATAAATGGGGGTTGGGTATCAGAAAAGTTCTCATGTGGGACTTGACATCTGCACTGAATGTCAACACACATGGTTCTTAACCTTTGATTGTGCCACGGACCACTCTGGCAGTTTGGTGAAACTGATGGAGCCTTTCTCATAATAACCTTAATAAATGCATCAAATAAAATAAACAGAATGATCCTACAGAAATAAAGATGTCATTTCTCCTCCCATCAAAACTCTTGGACCCCTTGGTTCACGGATCTCAGGTTAAGAGCCTCTGTTTTAAAGGACCCTAGAGATGCAAGAGGTGAAAGTGAAGAGAAAAAATCATAACACTGAAGGGAGAAGAAAGAAATGGTGAGTGGGGGAAGGAAGAGAGAAGAAGATCTCAGCACACACCACATCAGCTTTGAGGCACAGTTATGAGCATGAATGTCACTGAGCTGCCACAGGTACGAGTTACACTTGACAGAAGAAGGCAAAAAAAAAATACAGATTTCTCTTAAGAGACAGTGCTGTGTCTCTTGACAGCACACCTCTACTAACCAATTCATGCTGCCAAGGCCTGCCTCCTCTACCTCCTCCTCCTCTTCCCTTTGTGCTTTCCAAAATCATTCACTCGTTTTGAGGAACTGCAATGTGTTCAGCTGCGTAAGTTTTCTTAGTGACTATACTATGAAAAAGTCATCTCTTTCTAATCTCTGAGCTCAACCCCCCCCCCCTGCCTTTCTCCTGCTTCTGTATCACCCTCCAGGTTTTTTTAGGAGGGGAGGTTGTCTCTTAACTTGATCAAGCCCTGTGAACAGCATCTGTGCATCCCCATACCAGAGACTTGTCAGATCACTGCCCTTTGGGGAGGGCCTTGCTGTGTGACCGATAGCTAGGCTGAATTTTCTTATAATGA
>CM053773.1:145961160-145979846 GCA_028658325.1 Potorous gilbertii
GATGAAAATGAGGCCCAGAGACATAAAACGATTTGCAGAAGAGTACATAGGTAGAAATTATTGGAAGTAGGGTACAAACTTCAGTATTGTACCTCTAAATTCAGCACCCAATTCACTGCATTAGCCACTGCTCTAGATCATGAAACATCTGAGCTACAAGTGACGTTAAGGATCTAATTCAATCATTTCATTTTTATAGATGAGGCCACTTAGACCCAGAGAGGTTAAGAAGTCCATACAGTAAAATGGCAGCGGCGTCAACATCACAACCATAATGTGCTGACTCTCAGTTTAATGTTGTTTCTACCAATGTTGTTTCGGTGCACAGTGTTACTATGATGTGAATCTGAAAATTCCTTGGTAGTGGAAAGAGGAACCTGGTTAATGATTTCCTTCATTCAGCAAAGAGTTATAAAATCCTTGCCATGTACAAGGAATGTAAGTTAGATGTTAGGGATACAGAGCTAAAAACGAAACATTCTCAAGTCGTTGTTCACCCTTCATTCTAAATGACACCACAAGGGTGATATCTTGACTTGTATGTGCAATGGACGAAAGTGAGATAAAACTGTACAGAGGTGTGCTTACTAAAGGAAGAATGGGAAAAAAAAACATAATATTAAGTAAGTAAATTCAAAGTAGACTCAAAGTAATTTCTAGATGAAAAAAGTACTAGTAACTGGAGGGAAGGCAACCAGAAAAAGCCTTGAGTATCAGGTGGCACCTGAAAACATGCTTAGAAGCAAAGCAGGTAGCATCAGAGGTGGAAAGAACAGAGGGGATTCCCAACACAAGGGACCACTTTCAGAAAGTACAGGGAAAAGCTAGCTGGCCAGTTTGACAAGAATGACAAGTATAATAAGAAGAATAGTATGAAATAAGACTGGAAAGGTAGGCATCTATGTATGATGATGCCAAAGTAATCAATTAAAATTTCATTTAATCCTTTACCAAAGGATCTTCACACCAATCACAAATGGCTTTTTCATTAACATTCCCCCACTCTTTCAGAATATATCACACTTAGTTCAAGAGGTCATACAGGAAGTATGAGATTCTCCTGGTAGGTGATAATTACAAATATGACTCTGCACATACCTAAGTGCCAGTGGGTCTAATGTTTAAATGACAAGTAACTGGTTGGGTTGCTCTTCTGACTGAAAGGTCTTCCTGTTTTGATTTTGGGAAGACAAGAGCTGAGAAGATGGTTCTAGTCTTGGGTCTGTCACTAACTGAGGTTTTGCCTCCTCCATAAATTACATAGATACTAAATATATGAATCCCTAATGCCCTAAAGGTGTCCCATGAGTCTTGGTATATATTCAAATTTTAAGGTTTAAAACTACACCAAAATTAATTAACGGTACACCCTGTACTGCTTCTGAAAGATGGAAGCAAGCTGTTCAAAGAAGAAAAGTGTCACAGAATCTATTATAATACTTCATGGTAATCATCAATAAACATTTATTAAGCGCTAGCTATGTGTCAAACACTGTGTTAAGCGCCAGGCATGCAAAGAAGGTCAAAATAATCCTTGCCCACAAGGGGCTTACATTACATTCTAATGGGGAAGATGACACAAGAGTATACAAGCATATATATAATATACACAAAATGAATACAAAGTAATATTAGAAGGAAGTACAGGGTAGCTAGGTAGTGCAGTAGTTAGTGTGCCAGTTCTGCAGTCAGGAGGACATGAATTCAAATCCAGCTTCAGTTATGTGACCAACAATAAGTCACTTAACCCTGATTGCCTGTTTCCGCATCTGTAAAATGAGCTAGAGAAAGAAATGGCAAACCATTCCAGGATCTCTGCCAAGAAAACTCCAAATGGGGCCACAAAGAGTCAGATATACTGAAATGACTGAACAATGAAGTAGAAGGTGATGCTTGGAAAAATCTGGAAAGAAACTAGGAATTCTAAGAGACAGAGTTGAGAGAGATCACTCCAGTCATCAGGGACAACTGATGGAGAAAAAAGCATGGGAGATGGAATGATTGTTTTGTTTTCCATTTTGCACATTGTCTAAATGAGAAAGAGTTAGAGTATACTGAATCAAGCCTCACTTTGTATACATTTTTGACAAAGTGACTTGCTGAGTGATCTAATTAGAAATAGACCTTTAAGGACAGTTCAATCCAATGTGGGACTGGAGGTTATTCAACCAGTAAGTGACACAGAATTACAACCAAATTGCTACCCCATTATGCTTTTCATCTACCATATTGCTTTTACAACTGCCTCATTGTGGTTAAAAAAAAAATAAGCCATTTCCCTCCCAGCAATATTGAAAGGGATCTGTGTTCAGATCTCAGCTCTATTACTTATTATCTGTGTGTCCTCAAGCAAGTCACTTTACCACATATCTAGATATCAGTTTCTTCATCTGAATGATGAGCAACATAGACTAGACAACCTCTGAAGTCCCTCATAACCCTAAATCTATGATCCTATAATCCTAATTATACTTCAGTGACTAGGTGAACTTTATCCAGAGTGTGAAGCTAAATGAAGGGGGAACATTACACACCCTGTAAAGCATTCCCAGGCTAATTTGAATGCAGTGCAGAAAGAGCCAAGCAAATACAAGCAAAGACTCCAAATGCTGCTTGAATTTCGACACAATTTATTTATGGTCAATGGTTTCTGCATTAGCTACTGAACTTAAGACTGCAGCAGAAAGAAAAAAAATGAATGAACACTACTTTTCCTGAGCTAGGATAATGATACCAATCAGGTCTGAAATGAGCAGGAAAAACTGTAACTAAGACAAGCTCTGATTGGTAGGGAACAACTCTTTTCTCTACCCTTCCTCCCTTCCAAATCTCAACTAGAAGGTGGGGGGAAATGAATGATAATAGAGCTTTTGGTGTTAGCCAGACAATATATTTTCAATCAAAGGTCTCTAGCCGTCATTTCTCTTTGGAGGCCTTCATGCTGTTGTGATAGGCACCCACTTACACTGGAGGAGAAATGGTTGTTTCAGAAGGAGCATTTATCAAGATCAAATATGTATTCTCCTATCCAAAAATAGAAATTATCTTAAAAATGACAATTGTACAAGTTATGTTCATATTTACCAACACTAGAAAGTCTAGCTTTTCAGATGGGTTTTTACTACTAAAATTGGTAGAAATGCAATCTGTCAGGCATTTATTCCAAACAGATGTCTCTGGGACTTCAATGACAACAACAGTAATAAAAAAAACACCCTATTTTTGAAACAAAGCATTTAGATTGATTTTTCTTCTTTCCCCCCTTTCCCCCAAGAAATCGAAAACTTGTTTGTTCTATTTTTTTTTTTTTACTCTTTCAAGCCCAACACCAAGTAAGGTTCCTTCTTGTTTTGGTGGTGAGAGGAGAAAAAAAGGAGAGAAAAAAATGTGTGTATGAATAATTAGGAAGACTCAAAACTTGTTTGCAGATGCTCTGCAATGAGCGTGCTGACAAAGTAACAATGACAGCTTGCTAACGTGTTCATAGGACAACAGCTTCTCTTATAAAGTAGCTTTCAAGAGGATCAGATGGGTTCCCACTGGTTTAAAGAGCGGGAGTTCTGAAGCAGCTTGTGGTCTATAGCTCCAGAAGTCTATTAATCCATTCTAAATGGGGGAGGAGGGAGAAAGCAAATTGATGCAGCTCAAAGGCAGTCTCCAGTGCTGTGTTGCATGAAGCACACATTAGATGGAGAACAAAAGAACATCAACTGTGTAGACCTCTTAAAATGATTTCAACTTTTCCTTTCCCTTTCAGTTGGGGAAGGGAAAGAGAGAGAGACAGGAAATATAGAAGTCACAAGTGAAGGGGTTTAATTTTAATTTTCATTCAAAAGGTAGGATGGTGGGTGGTGTAGAGAAAGCTAGATCTGGAATAAGGATGACTTATTAGCTGTGTGACATGTATCTTCTCTCAGCTTCATTTTCAGTTCATTCATTTCAGGTATGTCTAACCCTTTGGGACTCTGTTTTGGATTTTCTTGGTAAAGATACTGGAGTGGTTTGACATTTCCTTCTCCAGCTTACTTTACAGAGGAAGAAAGTGTAGCATATAGGGTTAAGTGACTTGACTAGGGTCAAACAGTTAGTAAGTGTCTGGGGCAGGATGTGAACTCAGGAAGAGAAATCTTTCTGACTCCAGGGCCAAGGCTCTAACTATCCACTAAGCCACCTACCTACCGTACATTTCAGTTTGTTCATCTATAAAGGGGGAACAATAATTCCTAGAAGGGCTGTAAAGTAGTTCAAACATCTTAAAGTGCTCAATAAATGCCTGTCATTGTGGGAACAGGGAATGAGGCCCAGAAGCTTTTGTAAATCCTTACCTGGCCTTGGAAACCCAAGAGAGCTTACAGAGATACCAGTATCTGCAAGCAGCTATCTTGCATCTATCATTGCAAAGAATATTATCTCCCTAGAACTCAGTCTTCTCATATGTAAATTTGGAGAGGTTGGACTAAATCAGAGATTTTCAGCCTGCGGTTCATGAACTTTTTTAAAAAAATAATTGAACAGATGTCTTTTGACACAATTTTGGTTTCCTTTGTAATCCTATGTACATTTCCAAACACTCTGAGAAGAGATCCATTGGCTTCATCAGGTTACTGATCTCTATGTTCGCTTCCCTTTCCCTACCCTCCACCTCCAGCTACCTAGTTCTAAATCCAATGACTGGAACTAAATGATCTACAATCTCATTAACCAGCTATCACATTCCATGACTGGGAATTAGCCAATTATTACAACTGTGTGTCCAGGTCACAGTTACACTGTCCTTCCTCAAAGCCCCCAACCTAGAAACACTGCACCATTAAGGGATAGGTCATACGATGCCATTCCCTGAATTTCTTAGGCCTGGTCTAAAATAAAAGTCAGTTAACAAGTTTTCTTTGTATTATTTTTGTTCACTATGGATTAGAAATTTATCCATTTCAAACTGGCAAATGTTTTTCAGAGTACAAAATTATCATAAAAAGACATGTTCTACCAAAGCGCTGTCTTTTCTGCTATATGTCTCAGTTTCTAACCGTGAAGGGTGTACAATGAATCTGCTTAAAATTTTAAAAAATAATACGATTCTCAAGTCCTCTGAAAGACAGCAAAAACTGACTCCGTCAATACCGCAAGAACTGTGAACTGTCTCCAAACCCCTGAGCCCAAAGAGCAGAAATTGGCTTTTTCTCACTTAGACAAGCTGTGTAGCATACTGGTCCCTTTGGGCAGTCAGTCACCTGGTGACTATACACCATTAATTCCTTCTATTTCCACTTCAAGGATCTATTAACTTCATTGCTGTGGTTACCCCTTGCATTAAGAAAACCTCCTCACAACTTAGTAGAAAGTTGTGACCAAAAAATTCACCACCAATCAGCCGACTTGAGGATGAGCATCTCAGAACGGGCATAGCACACAGGAGGAACCATAAGATCGAGAATAGATGGAAAGCACTTTGAAAACCCTAAAGTACTATATGGATGCTAACCGTTATTAGGGGTAGCAGCAATGATGAGAGCTAATAATCGATGATGAAAAGAGCAATAACAACAAATACTTATTGATTGATTGAGCTTACTTGGATGTCAAATAAACGGGTTTATTACTTAAAGCTTTTCCATCCTCCAGTGGTTCAAAGGAGATAATGTATTTAAAAGCACTTTGCCGACCTTAAAGTAGGATATAAAAGTCTATTTTTATCGTGATCATCATTACTGTATTTCCAGCTAAGGAGAGCCTGGCAAGACACAGCCATGGAGAACGTAAGAGTCACCCCCAGCCCACGAGAAAGCATCAGAGATCTTCAGAACAAAAACACAGAGAAAGCCCAGTTTCTTTATTGTTAAGACTGTCCGCTTAACAATTCCGTACCGGGCTGACCACATTCTTAGAAAAGGAAAAGAGTCTAGTTGTACTTAAATCAGGTACAATTAGATGACTGTAATAAGAGTAAAGGCAGCGTGAGAAAGTAGAAAGTGTGCCTTTCAAATCCTGCCTCAGATATTTTTTAGCTAGGTGGCCCTGGGCAAGTCATTTAACCTCTATTTGTTTCAGTTTTCTCATCTGTAAAATGGGGTATGTAATATCTACCTCCCACCATCGCAATGAGGATCCCAAGAGATAACATAAAGTACTTTGCAAACCCAAAAGGAATATATAAATGCTGCTGCTGCTACTGAATATACACGACTAGGAGTAGGGAGAGTTGGGTTCAAATGTTGCCTCTGTGAATTGAAAATCATGTGACCAGAGGCTAGTCATCTTCTGTAGCCTCCAGTACTGTCATTTGTAAAACTGATGTGGTAACTACAGTTCCCGAATCTCAAAGTTGCTGTGGGATTCAAATGAGATAATGACTTTAAATCACAAAAAGCCCACATTATTGTCAGTTATAAAAAAGGTTGGTAAGCTTACATTTATATATAGTTCTTTATGGCTATGAAGAACTATGTATAGTTCTTTCCCTTACAGTAATCCCATGAACTAAGCAGTTGAAAGTGTTATTCCCATGCATGATTTCACTGATATAGAAATTCCCTCTACCAATTCTGATAGCAACTCCTCTATGCGTTAAGATACTGTCTTTATGGATTGCTGGGGTCAAAATTACAGACCTGTGATCAGACTTCCAGTTTGTATCAAAACAGGTACAGCGGTCCACAGGTTCAGTGGTCTTCAGAAAAACTATTGCCATGACTATACTAGAAATCCTTGCAAAGGAATAGGGCTTGCCAGAGCTTGCATGCCATTGGCAGTTTGTGGTCTATGATCTATGAACCTAAAGGAAACAGGGGATGTATATCACCTGAAACTAACTTGAACCTAGATGGGAACCACAAAGCAGGTTCTACACAGAACCCAAGAAACAAGTGGCAAAGGCTATATTTTCCACAATCACGCCAATTCAACCAACATTTATCAGGTACCAAAAATAAGCTCAATAAAATCTACTAAACCCTGGAGACACAGAGATGGACAATGACAAAATCTCTGCCCACAAAGAATGTACAATCTATCGCCATCAACAAGACAAGATTTACTAGGCACTTACTATGTGTCAATCAGGCACTGTGTTAAATGATGAGGAGACAATGGAAGGCCAAAACATGCCTTCTGCCCTTAAGGAGTTCAAAATATGAAAACAACTATGCACATCCATATATATAACAGTGTGAATAGAAGGTAATCTCAGATGCAAGGTTCTAGCAGTAGGGCAAGGTGGGGAAATTCTGTGAAAGGCTTCTTGCAGAATGAAGGAATTTAATGGCAGGAACTCTCTCTCTCTCTGTACACACACATATGCACACATATATGTAGATATTTATGTATGCTTATGTATATATCTATGTAGTGTGTGTGTGTGTATATATATATAAATGAGTATCATACAAGGTGGAATATTATAGATGAAGGAGGGATTCAAAGTGCTCTAGAAAAATATGAGAAGAATCTGTTGGTGCCACTGGCAGAATTCACCTGACACCTTCGGTGCATGTGCCTTTGACTTTATCCCACTAGAATCTGAAAAGGTCCAGGACTGAAAGAAAAGTTCAGTGAGGAGCCTCTTATACACTGCAGCTCTTTCTCATTTTTTCACATTCCCTTTGTTCATCTACACTGTGCATCTCCAGCTCATTTGTCATAATCCAAAGCTTCAGAAGGTTCCTTTGGGATCCAACACAAAGGGGAAAGCTGTTAGCAGGATGTTTTGTGGTCACCGATGCCACCTCTAGCCCAACCTAAACAAATACTTCCTTTAACCCTCCTCAGAGAATGAGCCCACTGGGTTGGTAGGAAAAGGAGTCAACTATGCTCCCTGGGGAGGTATGGTCTATGGAAGAGATGCACTTAGCCTTATGGAAATGCAGCCTGTGCTTTCTGATCTTGAACTAGAAGGAGGGGTAGGCTGGCAAAGGAGGATAAGACTGGTTGCTAGGGTCATTCTTGGGTATCGTTATTTTATCAACAAAGAAGCAGTGACTATTATATTGTTATAGTAATTTGCTCAAAATTATGGTATTTGCTCAAAATCTCATATAGATTTGTGCTATTAATAAAAGGTAAATGGTGATCCATAACTCCCCCAACAGCTACAATTACTCACTGAAACATCATTAGACACAATTCAGTGCCACGGGAAAATAAGAAGTTAGGCATTTTCTACTTCTTCTCTCTCACCAGTGCCTCCCATCATCCAGAAAAGCAGGAGGTCCAATTCGGAAACTGTATGCACTTTCTGATATAAAACTTATCCCCTTAATTTGTAGTGGATGGTGACATTCCAGATACCCTCGGTCAGCAGATTAATTCTGTGCCTTTTAGAGATTCTTCTTCCTCGTCATCGTCATTGTTTCTTCTTCTTCCTCTTTTTTTGCTTCCCTTTTCTCTTCCCATTCACCTTCCCTTTCCTCTTCTCCCTCTTCAATTGCTCCTTCTTTAAAATAAACTTATTTGGTCTTCCTCTCCTGAGCCAGGGATTACTCACAAACCCTGTCTCATTCAGATCTTTATTAGGCCAGTTCATGTCTTTCTTAGACAACCTGATGAAACACTGCATGTAATATCAGATTATTTTTTAAGGTGCTGGTTGATTTAAAAAAAATAATCTTGTTCCGCCACCCTCCCCTCCTGTTTTTCTTAAAAATAAAAACACTTTTACAAGTAATAAATCTCTGGAAGAATGATTCAGCATTGAGGACAAAATCTAGGTATTGTAGAAAAGCAAAAATTTGGGTAATTTCTTTATAAGCTTTTTTTTTTCCAGGAAAGCAATTTTGCTATTTCACCAAAAGATAATCCAGTCCTCTGTTTTCTTTTTCCTGTTTCATTCTGGACACTACTGCATTCCTGAAAATCCAGAGAAAGAATCTCAGAATCATATTGACCTTCTAAGGATTGATCCCTGTGCTCTAAAGACTTATTTTCATTCTATAGAAAGTCTCCATCTCTTCCCCATATTCCCCAATATCAGAGGGGAAAACAAACTCAGCACAGTTTTCCAATCTCTAACAAGATATCAAGTTACAGGTGGCTTAAGTAGGAGAGAATTCTAGACTTCATGTGTAAACATGACAAATCATGACATGTTAGCACCATCAACGCTAACTGCTATGTGGCAAAAAAGGAAAAATAAATAGAAAATTAAAGTCACCACCAAAGGGACCCTTTCAAGTCTTAAAAGTGTCCTTAACAGTGAACTTCTGACTCACTGAGGCTGATTCCTAGGTGAATTATTCCCTTGCTTGAGC
The DNA here is from genome assembly GCA_028658325.1 of Potorous gilbertii. NCBI lineage: Eukaryota > Metazoa > Chordata > Mammalia > Diprotodontia > Potoroidae > Potorous > Potorous gilbertii. The sequence goes on from CM053773.1 coordinate 145,970,403, forward strand.
TTTCTTTATAGCAGTTTAAAAGGTGTATGCGACGTTAGTTGCTTCTCTATGTTTCTTGCATCACTCAGAAGGAAAGAAACTGAAGGACCTGGGCTTAATTTATTATCATCATTCTTAATTAGAGCACACACACAAAATCTGATGCATTTTTCATTAGGAGTTCTTCAGACAGTTACGGATCAGCTTAGGAAACTAGATGCTAGAGTTTCAAAAGGACGGATAACCCAAAACAAGTCAGAAAAGATAGCTTTTAATGGAAATTTCATCTGAAGATGAAAGAAACGTTCCTTTAGGAACTGTTTCATTTCCAAATGCTGGCTGTCAAAAATCCGAGGAATATAAGATTTCTGAGGGCAGCAACCATCTCCTAGGCATAGACAGAAGATTTTCCAACTGCCCCATGATTGTGCTTGTTAATAATAATAGCTATATGCTAAGCACTCTACCAAGCACTATTAAAATATCTCATTTTATCCTCACAAAAACCTGGGAGGTAGATGGTATTACAAGCCCCATTTCACGGTTGTGGAACTTGAGACAAAGATTAGGTGTCTTACCCAAGGTCACACAACTAGCAAGTATCTGAGGCTGGATTTGAACTCAGATATTCTTATTTGACTCTAGGTTCACTGCTCTATCCACTGTATCCTAGCTACCTCAGAATAATAAAATTAATAAGGGAGAAAATAGTTTTTACCAAAATTTAGCATGATATGAGCATTTAGGGATCCTCTTCCTGTACTGACTAAATTGTAAGCTCTTTGAAGGCAGGGATCACAGGTTCATGAAAAAAAGAAACTACATAAAATAAGAATGATGAGCAGGACAGTGTTAGCACTAATGTGCTCATCTGCAGTTTCACATACAATCCTCTTTCTGTCCTTGTTTGTATATGGAAATGTTCATATTTTGTGACGTCTATTAAGATCAAATAAAATTATATCATAAAAGTTCATAAAAATTCAGTTCATCCAAGTCCATTAAAAAAATTAAGAACAGGAGATAAAGAGACAGACAAATAAACAGGCACAACTTTGGAGTAGTGGGTAGGGATGACCTTGTAGGAAAAAACACTTGTATTTGAGAATGGCCTCTAACATATACTAGTTAGTTGCATGAACCTAGCCAATCCCATAACCTCTCAGCGCTCTAGGCAATTCAAAAACTCTAAGCTAAAGGGAAGGTGTCCACATGCATTAGTAAAGGAAGTTTTCTCATCTCGGAGTTCTCTATATCAAGATAATCCTAAGTCCCGTTTATATAAAATACACTCACCTGGTGATCCCAAAGCAGCATACGGTAACACATGTCCGAATCTGTGGCCCAGCTGGTTAAGATTCCTAGCAAAGATTTGCTTGGCTCAGCCTAAAGTAAAACATGACTAATAAGGACTTTCCTAATTCAGGATCCAAAGGAACCTATGAGTTGTCTATAGAAAAGAGACCTTTCAAAGTAAATGGATACTGCAGACACGATTCCAAGAAAAGCGTTAACCTACTTAGAGAACCATTTCCCAACCGCTAAAATATATTTGCTCTGACATTATAGTATGAGCAGAAGTTCAAACCACTTAGGCTGATGTATTCGAGCGCTTCTGTTCACCTTAGTCGATAGTTGTGTTGATTCTCTGTAACTAATGAAGTCCAGTAGCTGAGGGCTCAGTTTCTACATATGTAGGAACAAAGATCATAATCCTCATACTACTTATGACAAAGGTTATTCACAACTTCATAAAAAATAAGATTAAAACTGGAAGGGACCTCAAAAGTCAAAATCTTTGGTTGTCGTTCAGTCGTTTCAGTTATATCAGACTCTTTGGGGTCCTTTTGGGGGTTTTCTTGGCAACGGTAATGGAGTGGCTTGTCATTTCCTTCTTCAGATCACTTTACAGATGAGGAAACAGTCAAGGTCACACAGTTAGTAAATGTCCAAGGACAGATCTGAATTCAGCATGATGAGTCTTCTAGTTTCCAAGCCACCTGGCTGCCCCTCAGAACTGCCATCTAACTCTATCAAATTGTATAGGTGAGGAAATAGGCCATAAAGCAGAAACTTGCTAAAGAACACAGGTAGCTATTGTGAGGATGCGCTTCATAAATCCATCTACAAGTGATTCTACAATCCTCTAAAATCCTCCTTAGATGCCTTACCACAACTTCTCAAGGCTATGCAGGAGAACGGACTCCAAAACCCCACAGATCCTACCAAAAAGCACCTAGAATTAGCATAGTCAACTTCTGCTACATTCATTACTAGGACTTGGGCAACGACTGAGTGATGAATGTGTCCAATTATAGCAATTCATCAAGACTTTCTACTAGAGTAAGGGGATGTTGCAATCCACATGGGTATGAGAATTACCACCCAGAGGAAATCAGAGGACTCTCTGGAGTATGTGTATGTACATGTAACATAGCTTGTTTTTCCTCTCTCCTACAGAAGCATGTTCTTCTCTCTATCTGTCACACCCACAGCAGGGACTCAACTAGCATTTCTGGATGATAGGTATGATAACAATGACATCAGAAAACATTCTGGGAAAACACAGTACAGTAGCTATGTTTACTTGCTTAAGCTTAAAAAAGCACCCTGTTAGAGGTTGATGTTTCTTCCAGGAAACAATTTTGAAAGGAGCTAGCCATTGAGGTTGCTTCCAACTCTGAAATTTGATTTGATTTTTGTGTGATTCAATCTGAGGTCTGTCAGGAGCTCCAGGAACCTAAAAATCACAGACGCCTCTCCTCTATACCCTTTCCAAATTCTTAGATTTGAACAAATTTATATGGCAAAATCATAATTTTTCTTATGGAAATCTTTTCTTCAATTTTTATTTCACAAAAGTGTTTACCTTTGGATCTCATTTTCCACATCTGTAAAATTATTAGTAGCAAAACTTGCAAACAAAGTCAGTGCCCGGTGATTTGGAAATGGCTGAACAAATTACAAAGTGTGAACCTAATGAGATTATTATTCTGATGGATAAATGATTTAGACATAAAGAATAACATCATAAGTAAACCAAGGGAGTATGCTAAAATGTATGTCAGATCTATGGATAAAGGAAGAGTTTATAACCAAACAAAATAGAAGAGATTATAGGAAGCAAAATAGATACTTTTCATCACATGAAATTAACAAAGCTTTTGTACAAACAAAACTAATGCAGTCAAAATTAGAAGGAAAACAAGAAAAGGGGAAAATTTGCAACAAGTCGCATAAACCTTGCTAAAGGTCTTATTTCTTAAATATATAAGGAAATGAGTCAAATTTATAAAAATGAGACCCAATCTTCAGTTGATAAATGGTCAAAGAATATGAATAAGCAGTTTCCAGAAGAAGAAATCAAAGCTATCAATAGTCACATAAAAATGCTCTAAATTACCACAGATTACAGAAATACAAATTAAAAGAATGAGACATTTGACAGATTGGTTAATAGGGCAGAAAAGGAAAATGACAAATACTGGAGATGTGGAAAAGTTTGGGCCACTGATGCACTACCGGTGGAGTTGTGAACTAATCCAATTATTCTGGAGAGCAACTTGGAACTAAGCTCAAAGGGCTATCAAACAGTGCAAATTCTTTGACCCTGAAATACGATTACTTAGAGAATGTATATCCCAAAGAAATCAAAGAAAAGGGAAAAGGACCTATTCGCACAAAAATATTTATAGCAGTTCTTTTTGTAGTGCCAAAGAAATGGAAATCAAGGGGATACCCATCAATTAGAGGATGTCTGAATAAGCTGTTGTATAGTCAAGGAATACTATTGTGTTATAAGAAATGACCAACAGGATGGTTTCAGAGAAACCTGGAAAGACTTATATGAACTCATGCAAAGTGAAGTAAGTAATATTGTAAGGATAATCAACTGTAAAAGACTTAGCTACCCTGATCAAGACAATGAGCCAAGACAATTTTAAAGGATCCATGATGAAAAATGCTATCCACCTCCATAGAGAGAACTGACAAACTCTGAATGCAGATTGAAGCATACTTTTAAATATTTTCTTTATTTTTATTATTTGTGTTTTCTTTTGCAATATGGCTAATACAGAATAATATTTGGCATGACCTCATATGTATAATCCAAATCAAAGTTGCTTGCCTTCTCAAGGTGGGGGAGGGGGAGTGGAACAAAAGGGAGAGGAAGATTTTGGAATTCAATTTTTTAAAAAAGATTTTGAATTTTTTACATGTAGTTGGAAAATATTTAATGAAATAAATAAAAATAATTTTTAAAAACACTATTATTCTTTCATAAAATGACAAATATAAAGAATTTAGAGATGGAAAAGCTTGTATGAAATAAGTAATGTAAAATAAGCAGAACTAAGAAACTAATACATACAATGTACATGGAAAGATCCAATGCAAATAATGTGTAATTCTAATGATCAAGCTTTGAAGAGATGACAAAAATTAATCTTTGTCCTTTTACTAGGTGGCACAATGGATGGAGGACTGGACCTGGAGTCAGGAAGACCATTTCCAGTGTTGCCTCAGACATATGGTAGCTGTATGATCTTAGACAAGGGACATATTCTCTCAGCCTCAGTTTCCTCAACTGTAAAATGAAGAGGTTGGACTGGATGTTCTCCTGGGTCCCTTCTAGTTCTAAATCTGATCATATGATCTCAAGGGAAGAGGGAGGAGGATATCTAGTGGTGTAAAATGTTGCACATACTATCAGACTTATTTGATTCATTGGTTGGTTTGGCTGAACTTTCTTCTTTTTTTTAATCTCACACTGGTCATGGGAGAGGAGAAAGGATATGTCTGGAAATGCATTTGATATAAAACGAAAAGCATCTTAAAAAAAAAAAGAAAGGGTTGGATCAGATGACCTCACAATTCCCTTCAACTTCAAAATCTATGATTCTATGTTAAAATATATTGGAAGCTTACAAAAAAAAAATCTTTAAAAAATATGTCTTTAAAGGGGAAGTTCTAAAAACACTTCAATAGCTATCGTCATATCAAAGGCATGGGTCTCCTTCCAATCCAAAGTAGATCTAACAACCCACCACAGACTGGAGTAGGGGAGAAAAGCTGAAGCAAAAGAATGAAAACGCCCTAGTCAGGAAGAGAGAGCCCCAGCAGCAATCCTGCATTTCCTTTCTTTTGATCTGGAGGCAAAGCCTCTTTTACAGCCAGTGAATGGCTCCTCTAGTGACAATGGAATAATAATGGAGCTGTTGAAAGTGAAGGGAACAGTATTTTTAAACCCCAGCACTCTATTATCCTCAAAAGAATCTAATTCAGCTCCTACTGTTTTAGAAATGGGTGTCCCATAACAGGTCTAAGGGGAAAGGGGGAGGGAGAAAGAGAAAGGTAGTCTCAGAGAAGACCAATCAAACCTGGGCACGATTGCAGAGAGGACCTTTGTGGAAAATGCTTTGTCTTTCTCAATTATCTGTCTCTTTCTTGTAGGCTCACAAGTCAAAATTGGGGGATAGGGGGAGGAGGGAAGGGAAACTGTTTTAGCCAGAAAGGCCAAAAATACCCCCAGGGCTCTAGGTCAGGGCGGTGAACCAAAGATTCATCACACAGAGATGTTCTACTATTAATTTAAACCACATTCCCTCTCTCAGAGCCTCAGTTCCCTCTTTTGTAAAATGGGCATAATATCGGTTCTATCCACTTTCCAGGCTTCTTTGAGGTTTAGCTGAACATGTAGAGCTCTTAGCACAACTTAAAGCAACACATAAATACCATCGTAAGGAGGGTACCACTAGGTAGCTGGGTGGTTGGACCGAATCAGGAAGACCTGAGTTCGAACCTACCTTTCTTTCTCAGTTTCCTCAGCTGTAAAACAGGGACAATAACTGCACCTGCCTCACAGGGTTACTAGAAAAATCAATTGAGATAAAATAGGCAAAGTGTTTTGCAAACTTTAAAGGGTTATACAAATGTCATTATCATCACAATTTTGCAAATTGGAATACTGAGGCACAGAGAAGCTCAAGGTCACGGGGTTGGGCAGGGGCAGAGGCACTCCCTCCTTATTTCTCCTTTTTTAGAATTCTCATCTCCTTCAGAACCATGTTGTATAACAGATCTTTCCTAGGATTATATAGTTCCTGGTATCATGGGCGGACAAACTATCTTGTATTTATGATGTGTATGTTCTAATTTTGTATAGAGCACATATGTACTGGCTGTTTATTCCTGATAAAATATAAGTTTCTTGAGGGCAGAGGTTGTTTCACTACCGTTTTCCTATCCTTCGTTTTGAAACCTTGGTTCAGGTTCTGACTCTTGATACTAGCTGAGTTATCGTGGTTAAGTCATTTAATGTCTTTGAGCTGGATTTTTTTTTCCTTCTGTTTTTTTATTACCTAACACCGTGTCTTAATAATTATTTGTTGACTGACTGATTGAACCAAGGCTTGAACTCAGGCTCTTTGGGTCCACTACTCCATGGAACATTGCAATGTTGTAAGCCTATTAGTTTTGCCACCTAATGGTTGAGCGATATTGGGGCAATCATTTGACTTCTCTCTCCGGTCTCACTCTCCTCAACTGGGAAATGAAGGGATTGGATCACATGATCTCTTTTTCTTTTTTGCATTATGGCTTTGTATTGTTACTGAGATACAATTCCATAATTTGGTTCTCTAAGAACTAAACAACTAAACCAACAATTAGGTTTAACAAACTGGATTAAGATCCCTAGCACAACTGAATCACTGCACTCTCTTACAGTCAATTGCGACCATTTGCATACTCTGTGATCCTTTAAACTTAATTTAACAAGGACTTCAAACTGACACCAAGTTACGATATGTCTTCTATCAGAATACTTATGAGGAAAAAAGAATCAGATTACTTGATATTTATTCAAAAGGTCTTTGATAAAAATTGGAAGTGAATGTTCACAGGCAGAGAGTTTAATGTATAACCCTGTTGTTTTCAAAATTCTGTTTACATGGTAATTTTTATGATTGTGAGATTACTCATATGAAGCTTTACGCATTCATATATTTTGCATGATATCTGATGTGATTATTTATGATAACATCACCCTTGATCTAAAAACAACTGGAATTTTCCATTCCACAGGTAGCTATATAGTGGTCAGGAAGTAATTGCCCATCTTTAAGGAACAATTGTTTGCCTTCATCAATGAACATGTGGATTCGGATAAGACTTTAAAGCATTGTATGCTTCCCATTTACTTTGATCTGATCTTTCATATCTACTGAAGTCCTTCTCTCCCCAAGGACAGAGCACTGTATTGCAGATTGGAAAGAATGCTGACATAGATTTGTATTTTCCGGGATTCTTCAAAGCACAAATCAGAGCTCCCTGACCTTCTGCAGAATGGCCAAAAATAGACATCTTCTGTGGGTCAGCTGGAAAATTAGTATTTGTCAACTAGGCAGCTCATCTATTATATGAGTACATTCCACGGTTGGTTTTCCAAGATTCTTTAGCGGCATTCATATAAAAGCCAGCACTAGTTCCATAGTCTTGGCTTGTCATCTTCTCTTTAAATATTTGCAGCCATATGGACTGCTGTCTGGTACAATGACAATGAGACTGTGTTCTGCTGCAGCTTGGTGATAACCAGCTTTTGTAATAAAATTTTGTTCTGTGCAAGTTAAACCTGATAGTGAAGTACAGGACATTTCCCAGGTTCTGCCTTGGGTGGTAGGTAGACTTCAAAATTTCGTGTTGTATTTTATTTCTACACCATCATGTTCACACACACTCTAAGGTCCTTCTTGTTGCTAGAAATTTGTTTCAAGGCCATAGTTTCTTTGCTATTCAGTTGCCACTGTTTTTCTTCTTAAGAAAATTAATCAATTGGAGTAGATGATCTCTTGAGGTGCTATTAAATAGTGGTATTCTGAGTCTAAATTTCTTTAGGTTTTAGTCACAGCATCATTATATTTCAGTTTTCACAACTAGTCATATATTCATTTTTCTCAATTAACTCAGCAGAATGAAGGGAAAAGGTCAGAAGTTTTAAGATCTATGTGGCCTCGTCTTGTGATGGGTCTTTTTCATCTCAAAGGAATGTTAAAATATTTGAATGATGTGCCTCATTCCTCATCCCTTAGTCACTTAAAAGTGAACCAGAAAGGGGAAAGAGATTGATAGATTTCCCCTCCAATGAGAGTTATCTGCTTTCCCATTCCTTTAGGAGTGGTGTCTCTGAGGAAGAACTTAATTCCAGAGGTATTTTCAGAAAGACAGGCAGAAGTTATCTATTTCATAAAAGACTGCTTGATCTTACATGTTAAAGGCATCTGAAAAAGTCTATATGAGATTCAAGAAAAACTGGGGGTGGTGATAAAGAAATTCCCTAAAGAGAAAGAATAATCAGAACCAGGGTGTTTCCCACTATCCAACAGCACCCTCCTCCTGAGATCTGTTAATCTATGACCTGGGAGTCCAAGAAGGCTGAGGCTCTGATTTCACTGAATAGATGTTAGGAAAGTCCACTGAGAGTGAAAATTAATCAAAATGAGAAAGGAGTAGAGAACCATAAAAGCTTTGGATTGTTGCCACAGCCATACACAAGCTTGTACCATACTTCCGGCCTCTGCAATCTGACAGTCCATTGATTTAAGAGGGTCAACAGAAAGAGAACCAGAGAAAAGAGATGCAATGGGGCTTTCTACACTCCCACAATGCCTTGGGGACAAGAGAGCTTTCCTTAGTAAGAGAGAGGCTCTGAAGTACCTGCTCCAGAAGGCTATGGCTAGAGTCTTCAGTACATGGAGTTTGAGTCTCTGGGCAATCTCACAAACAAACGGCAGTGAGATAAAGGAGATTTGACATTTGAGGAGGAATTAGGAAAGGATGAGAGTCAGTACAGCAAAGGCAGTGAGAAGTGAGAGACTGGAAAAGGTAGCTTTGTTTTGAGACCATGCAGAAGGTAGAAGGCAACTGGGGTGGCAACTGAAGCAAGGAATAGTAGTAGTTGAATGGAGAGTGTGAAAGAGAATGTGTGTATGTATCAGATACAGCATTCTATAGCTCTAGAGTCTGGTATGGACTCTGACAGTGACTAGGACCCATGGTCAGACAGTCATAAATCTAAAGCTCAAAGGGATCTTTGAGGCCCTAGTTCAAGCCCTTCATTTTACAAATTAGGAAACTGATGCCCAGGGAGGTTCAGTGACTTTATCAAGGACACATGAGTAGACAGGTTGAATCTGAACTCAGTTCCTCCAACTCTAGAGCCAGAGCTTTTTCCATTAACAAGCTACTACCTCCAGTACTGTGAATGTCCAAAGTAAGCTGTGATTTCTAACTCTGCCAAGCTAAAAATGAAGGAAAGCTGATGGGGAAGACCAGCTTCTGGTACTATGAGTTAAGCCGACTGTACCTTTTCTCCCTGTTTACTGGAAAAGCATGAGATCTTCCTTCTATAGTTGGGGTATGTATTCTGGGAAAGTTTGCTGCTTGGTTTAATTTCTTGTTATTACC
>CM053773.1:145980346-145997831 GCA_028658325.1 Potorous gilbertii
TGTAACTAATTATTTTATATGAATATTTTGGGGGATGCAGTACCGATCATTCAACTTTACATTATTACCTATAGGAAAATGTGTTTTGCAATACGAACAAATCACATGACAAACAGAACCTTGGAAAGAATTAAATTCATAATCCAAGGTTCTACTGTATAGTGAAAGAAAACCAAACATAGTGAGAATACATATCTAGGTTCTCTGAACTCATATGATTTCACCTCTGAGGTTATATCTTTTTCACCTGAGGAATAAGGAAATTGGAGACGATGATCTAATTTTAAGATCTGATTTGAACTTGAAATTCTAATGGTTCTAGCTTTGTATTCTTTCAAATATGGTTTGGGACCTCATCTTGTCTAAGTAAATAAAAAATGTTTCTACTATCATCCAATGACAAACATTTTTTTTAATTAAAAAAAAATATATTTTGTCTTTCTTTGTATCCCCAGTGCTTGGCACAGTGCCTGGCACACAATAAGGACTTAATAAAAGCTTGTTGAATGACTGACTGATGGGAAAAGGACAAGCAACTTATTTTTAAAACATGTAGAACTTTCCACTGACTTTTCAGATAACAAAGTTTATTTTTCCCCCTTTCTGTATTCTTTTTTTCTTTCATTTTTAAACAGTATAAATAGCTGACTTTTCCTTTAAATGAAAGCCTTCACAGCAATTGAGAAACCAATTTTCTGTCAAGACTTTATTGCAATGTTATCAGAAAAACTGGATACTTAAGGGGCAGGTAATCTTTTCTTTCATGCATAATTGCCATGCACTGTATTTTGATTTCATCCTAATAGCACTAAGTGCCTTTTAAACAAACCCCTCAACCCACCCAAATGAAAACCATTTTCGCTTTTCTGTTGCACTTGTGTGCCAATGATAATTAACACATCTAGGGAAATTCAAACCCAATCTGATTAAATCATAACACACCATAAAGGCCTTCGTAAATAATCCTTTGAAGAGCCCAGTAGAGGAAAGCATGAAAAGAAGAAATTGTAGGAAACAAAAATGATTATAGTTTCACACACTATACCTAAGGGTGACCCTGGCAAGGTGAAAGTTAATTTGAGTCCCCAAAGCAAACTAAATGAATCCAAACGCCTGAGGAAACAAGAAGGGCAGTCAATAAACAGGCTCACTATTCCCTTCAGGTCCCAGGCCTTTCCATTTGGCCTGGAGTAGAGGGAACCATGGTGCCCCTTCCTCACAAGCCACAAGGATAAGAATTACTCAAAGCATGAGACATTTTGAACTGGAATCTAAGGGGGCACCCATCAATCCTGGAATGGCTGAACAATTTGTGGGATATGAATATAATAGAACATAATTTGTGAGGGGAAAAAGATTGATGGTGAAGGATTCAGAAAAACTAAAATGATAAGTAGGAGCTGGTACAGCGCAAAATGGAAGGAACTGTAAGAACAACATATGTAAGGACTTAAAGTTCATTAAATGCAACCAATAAAAATGCTGGAGAAAATGTCTCTTTCCTCTCAGTTGAGAGGTGGAGAATTACTCCAACATCCCAAATTACGGCAGTATTACCAGTGCTAGCGGCTTTATTCGCCTGGCTTCTGTGCTTTTCCTTTTCACAGGAGAGAACTGACGGAGGATCGATTTGGGGTGGGTTATTTCTATAAAATGACTGGGATACAAAAAAAAACCATCCAGCATTAATAAAACTTAAGTTCTCCTGAAAGAAAAAAAAAGTCTTGATATTTGAAAGACCTAAGATTATACAATTTGAGAAAACATCTCTAGGAGATACACACACAAATACAATATGATATGATATGAAATAAAGGAACCTGGTTCTTATCTCTGTATTACATACATACATGTACAATATATGTGAATATATAAACATATATTCATAGATACTGTGCACACACACATATATGAAAACCTAGTTCTATTCTCTCTGGTACACACCTACATACATACCACATATATCTATATCTATCTATCGCCATATATGCCACGATTAGACAGTGAGGTAGCGGCACAATGGATAGAGTGCTGGGCCTGAAGTCAAGAAGACTTGTCTTCCTGAGTTCAAATCTGGCCTCAGACGCTCATTAGCTGGATGACCCTGAGTAAGTCACTTAACACTGTTTGCCTCTGTTGTAAAATGAGCTAGAACAGGAAATGGCAAAACCACTCCCGTATCTTTGCCAAGCAAACCCCAAATAGAGTCACAAAGAACCAGATCGAAATGAAAAAAGACTAAACAACAAATAAACCTGGTTCTTATCTCTAACACAACAACACATACACATGTGTATGACATATACATGTATGTACATATATGAATCTGGTTCTTATCTCTCTTTTACACACACACCCTAAAGAGATAAGAACCAGATTTCCATAAAAAAAGGAGAGAATGTTGATCTGAAAGGCTGTGAATTTGTCTTAGCAGGCCAAATAGCTATCTCAGGAACGTTTTACAGGCAAATCTGGCTGAGGGCATATGGCTAGTATTCAGTTGAACCTATCATCAGTATTGAGAAAACAGCACCCCAGACATGCATGTAACTGCTCATGAAGCCAGGGATGTTCCCTTTTCTATGGGAAAGACAGTATATCTGCTGTTTGATTTTTTGATAGTACAGTGGAAAGAGTAACGAATGGATGAGGCAGCATGGACAGTGGAAAAAAAACACCTGGATTTGGATTAGATGATCCAACTTCAGTCTCAGTTCTCTCACTTCCTGGTAACCTAAGGACAAACCACTATACTTCCCAAGGCCTCAGTTTCCTTAGCTTTAAAATGAATGAGCTGGCCTAGAGTACACCTGTCCACCATGGAAACTGTAGGGGACTCAAAACCAGATAGAAATGTAAATGGGAAAATGTTTAACAAAATAAATAAAAATACAATATAATACAGATGATGTTAATTTGTGGTTTTCTAAGTCAAAACGAGGCCCATGGGAATCCAATTCTGAATTAGACACCATTGGCCTTGATGACTCCTAAGACCCCTTCCAGCTCTGAATCTATGATTCATGATTCAGAAGATCTGCCTTACAATCCTGGCTCTGTTCCTTACTATTTATGTGGTCATCACCAATATCATCTCAGTTTTCTGACATTTAAAATGGGGTAATAATGCTAATATAACCTACACCTCACAAGGGTGGTGTGATGCAAAAGCTCCTTCCCTTCCTCACTCACTAGGATATGCTTTGTAAAGCATTATAGAAATGAGCTATAATTATTGAATGATGGCTCAAACATAAAGAGATGAAAACAGGAAACAACGTAAAGTTCTGTTCAAGATATTAAAACAAATCAACCTCACAAATGCAGAAATGGAAAAATAAGGCTACAAAGCATTCCATTTGAAAGAAAGGTTTGAGGCTTTAGCTTAACTTACAAACAACCTAGTAATGCAACAGTCAAAAACCCAAATACAATCATAAGGAAACTGCCAATACCACTACTCTGAACTTAGGCAAAGTGCTAGACCTGAAAGTCCGGAAGGCATGTGTTCAGTTCCTACCACAGAAATCTACTAGCTGTATGATAGTAAGCGAGTCATTTAACCTCTTTCAATCTTCAATTTCTCATCTATAAAATGGAAATGGAGTAGATTCAATGACTTCAAAGACCCTTCTAGCTCTCAATCTACGATCTGGTACAACTTGGCCACTTTACAGGTAAGGAAGATGAGATCCAAAGGGGATAAGGGATGTGTAAAGGTCAAATTGAGATTAAAACCCCTTTCTACTTTATCAGACATACTACCTTCTCCATAAAGGATGCTTTTTCCGATTCCAGTCTTATAGATGGAAGGAAAAGGAGTCATAAAAAGGCTGCAATTAGAGGACAACACAAAACAGGCTCCCTCAGGTGCTTAGTTAGTGCCTCAAGGGCAGAGACTGAGTCTAGGACAGGAGTTCTTCAGCTTTTTGGTGTGTCATGGACCCCTCTGGAAGTCTGGTGAAGTCTGTGGACACTTTCTCAGAATGTTTGATGACTATATTCATAATTAAAGGAAATACTAAATTTTAGTTAGAGCTCAGCAAAAATAAAGACACAGTATATTTCCCCATCAAAGCCTACGCATGAAGAAGCCCTTGAAGGTCTGCAGATGTCAAGTTAAGAACCCCGGCTCATTTTCCATTTATCTGGAATTCAAACAACAAGAAACCCACTAATAATTTGGATATTTTTTAAGGAGTAGAGCATAAAAGGAATGAACTTTTTCAATTTCTTGACCAAGACAAGACAAGCACACAACAGGGGGAAGTTAGGTGGCACCATGGATAACGTGCCAAACCTGGAGTTAGACAGAGCTGGGCAACCCTGGGCAAATAACTTAACCCTATTCACCTCATTTTCCCCCAAAATGGCAAACCACTCCAGGATCTTTGCCAAGAAAACCCCAAATGGGGTCACAAAGAGTCAGACACACATGAAACAACTAACCACCACCGCCAAGCACACAACAAAAAGATATGCTAATATGTGGAATTTCACTCTACAGTAAACTGATCTGTAATGAGTTAGTTCAGTTTCTTATACCTCCTAGGTCTATACAGTCTTGAATGATGACCACAGACTTTTGATTTTAGGCAGTCCAAGAAGCTAAGGAGAGAGACTAAAAGCTTGAGAGTTACTGTTAATCAAATCATTTTAAAGTAGAAACTATTTATGAATCCCCCTGACCTTCATTTTCTACCTTTTGTGCTGCAGTTAACTTGAGTCTCAGTCTGTACAGGACCTCTACCTAACTATTTATGGACAATATTGGAAGATTCTTTAAATTTTGGAAAATGTATGAAAATGCCACATCGATTATTCATGCTTCCTCTCACTTCTCAACAAGTAATCTGTGTGTAATATATGAGTGAGAGAGAGAGAGGAGGAGAGAGAAAAAAGGGGAAGGGAGAGGGAGAAGTGAGAAGAGGAGAGAGAAATAATAAAAAAGCTTACTAAAAAAGATTTCTACCTAGGAAGCAGACCCTAAACCACACAGGAGGGAAAGAATTACTGCATTTTTTCCAACATTAAGATAAAAGTATAAATTAGGAGTGCCTCAAAGGACCTGAAAACCAATATTTTTTTTAACGTTACAACTAGGAAATATACCCTTCATTGGCTGGACCCAGAATTCCTTCATTACCTGATTTAAATAACTAGAGACAGTCAACAGGGACAAGACTGGAAAGAACATGAGATGGAAAGTGACAAGTTCTGCAGCACTAAGTACCAGACACTCATCCTCCACCTCGGCACCTGCAAAATGAGGATCTCAAAGGTCCTATGCAACTCCAAAATGAGACGAGCCTATGACGGTGACCTAGTTGAGCCCATTTGAGTAAAGCCGAGTGGGTGAGCATCAACTTGAGGTTGTTATTGACCAACCCTGTTGGGGGCTGCTCTCTCTCCTCTCTCATGGCTCATCCTTTGCTGCTGAAATTGAACAGTGACAGGTAATAACTAGTACCGCCAACAATAGTCATCCAATCACTCCAAAAAGAGGGGGTACATTTGCTCTCTCATAACATTTCCCATGTACATCTGCAGCTCTCCTCGTTCTTCAGGGTCTTTTTGTGAATGAACAGATGTTACTGATGTTCCTATTTGAAAAGGGACCGGCACAACAACCCCTCAAGGCGGGTTCCTGAAACGCTGTCAGTCCAGAAACTTTGGCAACATGGTAAAAACTTAAACAATAATAGCAGTTGCTTGCTAAAAATTCTTAGGCATATAACTGTAATGAACCAGACAGTATAATTTAATAATAAAGCAGTGTGGCCTAAAAACCAAGCAAAGGAGTTGGAAAAGAGGACTTCTTAATGCTCTTTACTACCTGTGTGACCTTGGACAGGTGATGTCACCTCCCTAGGCCTCAGTTTCCTCATCTGTTCATTTAACTCCAAATGACCCACTATGACATTAAGGTGCAGAACAAATGCAGGTTTTCACTGACAGTTTCCCCATCGAGAGTTCCTCATACCTATAAAATCCTAAGTGTGATCCAGCCTGCTCCACGCTCTCCTTTCCCCCTCCAAAAAAATGGATTGAATAAGATGACTTCTGAAATCCCTTTCAGCTCTAAATCCTAGGTCATAGCAGTTTTCTCAGTGAAGGGAAAAGGGAATTTTGAGGATGACATATAGAAGCTATCCATTTATATTCAGGAAATATTCTTCTCCGAGTCTTGTGTATTAATGAAGATTAAACTCAAAGTTTATAAACTGTTCATGATTACTAATGATTGAACTGCAATCAAATGCCAAAGACATTCAAATTCATATTGCTGATGGACAACCTGAAAAGAATGTTCCGCCACAGCCACAGAACAAAAATGCTTTTGAATGAATTAATTGCAACATGGTAAATTATAGATGCTTATACAATTGTCTGGGTTTGAATCTCTTCGGAAACAATCCTCCTTTCCCTGACTTCTCCCCCCTTCTCTTCCCACTCCTTGTATTCTCAAGGCCCATGCCAACCCATTCAGGATCACAGAGAAGATAATTCAGAACGAGTGACAACATAAACAGAAAAATGAAATAGGGCTTAGCAGTGAAATAGGCTCCCGGATTTCCAGACAGGAGTAGCCGAAGCCAGGGTGCCCTCTGCGATGCTTTGGAACGCCTGCCAATTTATTTTCCAGGGCAGTAAAAGTTGTTGAGAAATATTCAGTGTTTCTGCTTGAGAAGCAAATAAATAGCAAGGGTGCTCGAAGCAAATAAAATTAGCACGTAATAGGGAGATGCAAGAAAGGTCAATTGTTAAAGGAGGAAATATAAAACCACTCTTGCTCAGATAGCATGAAGAGGTGAGGAGGTATCAGGGGAGTAACTTCATTATACTATAAGTGCCTTTTTTTTTCCAAGCAAAAAAACATCATTGGTAGAAAACATAGTGTAATACCTAGAACTTTTTGAACCTCTCTTAGATTCAGGGAAAATAAGACCTGATCCGGACATCTAATATAGACTTAAGTCTGAACTAGACCTGATTTTGCTCGCATTTAATTTTCCCATTTCTCTTTCTTACTCTGCTTCTTCCTCCTCCCCTCTAATTTCTCTACATTTTTTTTATTTGCATGAGATTAGAAGAGAAGGAACATGCATTAATTAAGTGCCTACTATGTGCTGGGCACTATGCTAAGCACTTTACAAATACTATCTAATTTGATCCTCACTGGAATCCTGGGAGGTCGGTGCTATATTATCATGGCCAGTTTTACGGTTGAGGAGGAAACTGAATTAGTTAGCAGTTAAGCGCCCCGATCAGGTCACATCTGATATTAAAGCTCCCAACATTAAAGCATTGGAAGTCAGATTTGAACTCAGAGAGCTATACATTGATCATAACACAGCTGCCTCATTTCAGAAGTATGGATATTTTCACCAGGCTACAACTTAGGAAATGTTTCACTATGAATAAGTAATTTTTTATTTCTACATTAATTTTAGTTTCTGTAGCTATAAGTTAAAGGTCTAGACCACATAAGCTCTATAGTTCCTTGAAGCTCTACTATTTTGTGATTCTAGGTTTGTATGTCTACTTCTTTTTCATAATTTTAAGTATATTTAGGGCTCATTCTTGTGTGAACAATCTCCATTGGATTCTTAGTGGTGCAATGAAATCCAACAGGTAATCACTACTTTTAGGGGACCCATATAGACCAGTATTCTGTCCTCATGAGATTGCCAACCAATGTGGTAACATAAAGTCCATCTCCCATGTGAACAGAGGGATCCAAGGCGGCTAAGATGAGGAGGTAGAGAGAATAGTGGATTTGAGGGTAAGAAAGGTTTGTGTGACTCAAGGCAAGTTATTTCATCTTTCAACCTCAGTTTCAACTGCAAAATGGGAATTATATTGGCACTTATCTCACAGGGCTACTGTAGGGATGCAATGATTATCTGAGTCATTCAGAACTCTTTTTTTAAAGTCAATTAAGAGATTCAGGCAGTTTTCTAATAATCACATTATGTCCAATGGAACATAAAACTCCTAGAGGGAAGGGAATATTTCACTTTTATCTTTGCATCTCCAGCTCTTAATACAATGCCTGGTACATATTTAATAATGTTTTCTGAATTGAGTTACATGATAGAAGGCCCAGGACTTATTAAGTAATATTAGGAACCTAACACATAAATTCCTTCCCTAATACAGGGTGTTCCAAAAGTTATGGTGCAGTTTCAAGCTTTAATAAAGTTAAGGTATTATAATCTTGTGTTTTTTTATTAATTTAATCATTGGATTTAATATTTATTGATTTTGTTAATTTTAAATTACTAACACTTAAAACTGCATTAAAACTTTTGAAACAACCTAGGATTAGCCTAGGATTAAGTACTCACTCCCATATTTATATAATGTTTACAGATGCTATGAAATGTCTACTGAATTGCAGATCTGATTTTGCTATGGGTAGATCATTCACACACATGCACACACAGTACAGCTGAATGATGGTCAACTTCTTTTTTATTTTGTTATGTTTTTAGTTCATATATATATATATATATATATCACCTTGTAAGTGCTGACTTCCCCTTAAGGCGGATGTCCAGGGATGCAGCTTGATGACAATGCCATGCCCACTGGAGCAGAGAATAGGCCTCTGAAGAAGAGGAAAGTCTTTGCTCCATTGTGGTATTGCCATGGCTTTTTTACAGGCATAAATATTTTTTCATAGGTTCATCACCCACAAACAGAATGTCAGAGTCAAAAAAAATGACTGGAACATCAAGGGAATGAAAACAAAGACGATATGCTTGCTTTATGAGATGTCAATTCTAAGATCAAGCCTTTATTAAGCATCTACTACGTACCAGGCACTATGAGAGATACTAGAGATAGAGAAACAAAAATAAAAGATCCCTATCTTTAAGAAATTTCCATTTTATTAGAGGTTGAGGAAGTTGGGCAAAATGTACATACATAAGTACATAAAAAATATGCAAACTAAAGAGAGTAATTTAGGGCAAAAGAAGCATTAGAAATTGGAACAGACTGCTCCAAGACTAGTATAAGTGACAGGGTAAAGAAACAGAGAACCAACATATCAAATAACTATTAAAACAGGCCGGTATCATTAAAGCGATATAGAATTATTCAAATTTCAAACAGGATGTAAAGGTGACAACGGCATAAAAGTCCAAGGTCACAGCTCATAAGAGGTAGTGCAGGGCATAGTACTATCTTGATGTTAGAGAAGGCTTTTGTCTGTTCTATTCAACAAAGGAGAAGGACCCAAAATTGTTTGGTTGGGTACTTTATTGACAATCATATAAAGGGGTGAAGAAACTAATGTCCCTGTGAAGCCACAATCCAATGCAATTATCAACCTTAGTACCATAATGTCAAAGTTAAAGGGTATATTTCTCCTTTCTGTTAATAATAGATAATCTATTTCTCAGAGGAAGTACTTTGTAAAAGGAATTCAGTGCTAGCAGTTATATATTGCAGTATACTATAATGTAATCAAAAATTTTAAATATTGTTATTTACATTATATGATCTTTTTCCCCCAAGCACACTAAAACTTAAAAATCCAGAAAAGATGACAACTTCTTCAAGAACCACCACAGGAAATCCCACTTCAGTGAAACTGTTATTGATCAAAAGATTTTCTCAACAGCCTTGATATTAGTCAAACATTATCTCTTAGAGTTGATTTCTGAAATTGATCAAAGCTATCAGGAGCCACATTTTGTGAATAAATAAGATAGATAAAACTGTTTGTGATCAAAAAAACAAGGTGGCTGTGAAGTAGTTATATTGGATTTCCTATGTTGTTTGTGAGTTGAATCCAGAGGCAAATGAGGGTCCCACTTTTGTGACTGCTGAACTTTGAACAACTTGAACAATTAATTCTCCATTTTGCAATGTATCATACATATTTTGAACATCAGACTGAGAATTAAGTGATCCCTCAACATGGGTAAGGTTCATAATAACAACACAGCACAAAAATCCAAGGTCAGTGAATGATTAACTAATGATAAGTTTAAGTGGACAGCATCTGAGAGCCAGCGGACTATGGAGAGCTATTAAGAAAGGAAGGTAAAGTGTAGAAACCAATATAATTCTAATTCAGAAAAGTGGGAAGAGGACTGGACTCAGAATCAAAAGGTCTGGCCCATCTCTCCCTTTGGGTTTTAATGAAGCGACTCTATTAATCTCTATTAACTCAAGGTGGAGTTCTGGCTCTGACTAACTTTGCATTTGGCCTATGACAAGTCAATTTATCCCTTTAAAAAAAAATAAGGGATGATATATAAACAATAATACCTACCCCACAGAGCTGAGGGGCCAAAAAGCTTCAGAAAAGACATACATCAAAGTCCTACCTGTGACATGATAGCTTCGTAACCCTGGACAAATCACTTAATTCTCATTTCCCCCTAGATGACTGTCACAGGTGATTTACTGATATGCATCAATGGAAAGAATTTCCACACCAAGAGTTGCCTCACCAAAATGAAAACCTAGGTCTGACCATAACTCCTATTGACTAGCTGTGATGATTACATTATATAACACTTTGTAAAATCTAAAGACTTATATAAAACATAAGCTATTATAATTAACAGTTCTTACATTGTAAGGTTAGAACCTTACTAAGTTATTATGTACATTGTCCAAGTTTTTCACTTTGAACAGTACTTTGAAAACTCAGAAGTTTCCTAGTACTGGATGCATCTCTAAAGATGCTTAAAAGATTAGAAAAAAGGGATTTGTGAAATAATAACAATTTACACTGTCAGAGAGGTTTTTCATTTACAAACCACTTTATATAATATCACAGTGGATTGAGAGTACTGTAATGGGTCTAGAGTCTGGAAGACTGAGTTCACTTCCTGACTCTCATACTTAATATGTGTGACCCTATGAAAGTCACAACCTCAGTTTGCCTCGTTTTCCCTAACCTTAAAATAGGGGAAATAATATCCCCTCCCAGAGCTATTGAGAGGATCACATGAGATAATCTTTGCAAAATGCTTAGCACAGTAGGAGTAAATAGTAGGTGTATAATAAATATTTCTTCCCTCCCTTCTTCCCTCAGTCTCTTCTTTATTTCTTTTTCTCCCTCCCTCCTTCCTTCCATCAGGCTTATGAAACAGGTAGTATGGCTATTATCATATCCATTTTAGAGATGAGGATGTGGAGGACAAGATGATACGATTTGCCCAGGGTCACCCAGAGATACATAAATCCCCTATCTCTGGGTGTCTTTGATATTACATCACAGTGAGATGGGTAAGCTGATAGATGATGCTCCTTGTCCCTTCCAACTCAGAGATACTATGACTTTCAAACTGTCACTGAATCTACGGAACAGTATGAGTCAGTTTCAAATACAAAATTTTCCAGAAAGAAGTACAATCAATTAAGACAGCTTTGAAAGTTACAGCTTGAATTTATTAGATACTTGAAAAAAGCTGTAGTTTCATATATAATCCTTTTTTCTATTCTCCTATGTATATACAAATATCCATTTTATTTCATGTGCAAGTTCAGAATTTTTTAAAAGAAAAAATATTCTAGACCAGGGAGTATATCTGATAGAAAAGAAACATTTTCCTCCAAATGTTACTTAGACACTATACAGTTGATCTTGAGCTTACCTGTCAACATCATATTTCACATGTATATTTTTATCTTAAACATGTTGGAAACAAATCTAACTAAATAACAAAGTGGTTTTTTTTTTTGTTTTATTGCTGCTAGTTTACCATACATTTTGTGCTTTTTATACAAATATCTGTTCATAAAGAAATCTATCAAGGCAGAGAGAGAATCTGGGGTGGAAAACATGGAGAGATAAGGTACATACAACACATGAGGAGAGGGAGGGGATAACAGTGAAATGAGAATTCCTTCTCCAACTTATCAACAAAAGAAGGGACAGAGAGAATGAGCATGGAATAACATGGGGGGTCACACTGCACTCTCTAAATATTAATAGTCACGTCCCTCCCAAAAAATCCATAAATTTGAGGGATTTGGGTTTTAACTTTTCCTAAAGACTTCTTAACTGCCTCTGACACAGAAGGCACCTTGCTTCACTCCACCCTGACCTCTCTACCCCTCTGGAGCTCAGTACAAGTTTCAGTACCTTGCAGCACAGGCATAGATTTCTGTAACTCCAGTTTTAATGACACTGTCTAAAAGTGCCAGTGGGAACATTAATAACCATTACTGGTAACCAACGAAATTTTGGATCACTTGAAGATCTATCATAATGCTTTTCTCCCACCAATCTAACTAAGGTTGCTATGGGTGAGCACCCATATTCCCCAGAGTAGCAGAATTATAAGGGGGCAATGTCAGTGGCCATATCAACGCCCAAATAGGAAAAAAAAACCCATGAAGCAGGTGTTAAGAAAATTGGTTTAGTAAAACACTTAATTGAAAAGTTTCTGTTAATGACTACAGCGCAAAAAGACTCCTTGAATATTCACTGCAAGAACATATTTCCCTTATTTTCATGCATTTTAATGCCTTAAATGTGCTCTGAAATAAATATAATACACTAAAGCTATATCATTACATTGCCTACAATATCATGAAATTTAACAGAAGGTATGCTTTCATCAATGGCCACCCCCTCAACTGGGACATGTTTTCACAATTAACTCCTAAAGCTTCTCGGTGCTTAGCACACTATATAGTAGTCGCTTACAAAGTATTGATTATTTATTTTTGTCCCTCTCCCAGGCCCCCTGCACAGGTACCTGGGAACCCAGGCAACCTGGCTAGGTTTGGCAGCCCAGGAAAGATGGAATGGGGAGGCAATCCCTACCAGAAGAAAGGGACAGAAGGCAGCACAGAGATTGTCTCAGTTTTAATAATGAGGTAACTAGGGTCCTAAAAAGTTAAAGCAATTTGCCTATGACCACACAGCTGATTAATTAGTGAGAGTCAAAAGTAGAACCCTGGTATATAAACTCCTAGGACAGTGCTTTCTTATATATGGTAGAACATAGTGGAAAAACATTTTCTTATACGAAGAGTGATGCTTACTAAGGATCCTTAAATACATCCTATAAGGAAGTATTTAGCCCAGTATATTTTTTTATAGAATCATTGATTCAGAACTGGAAGAAACCTTGAAGCTCATTATAGCTCACTTCCTCATTTTACAGGAAAGGAAACTGAGGTCCAGAAAAGGGTTAAGTGATTTATTTGTCCAAGGCTACACAGGTGAGGGCAAAGTCAGGATTTGAACCCAGGAAATCTGACTACAAATCCAGTGTTCTTGCCACTGCATCATGGCAGATGCTTTAATAAATGCCTACTGAATGAATGAAAACTTGCATGAATTAATTCAATTCCCCATTGTGCAAAAGGCCAATGTTAGGCACCATGGGAGCAAAGTTTAGAGAAGGTGTCATCCCCACATTAATGGAGCTTACAGCCAAAAAGAAAACTAAGATACCAGCACAGATACCTCTAATAAACATTAATTTTTGTAAAAGAATGACTAAGGTAATAGCAGAAAGTCTCTTACCTTAAACTCACAGATTTAATTGATAAAAGTTCTGAATGGAAGGCAACATAATAATCTCAAACCCCAAAAGGCAGAAGCCACAAATTATGAGTGCATGAAGATGGATGTGGACCGATAATGTGAAATTAGAGAGGTGAGCAATGGAGCCTGTCAGTGAGGATGGAGAAGGGAGTTTCCAGGAAGGCTTCTCAGAGAAGACAAATCCTCTGGGCAAAAGGCTAGTAGGGGCCAATACATATTCGAAGGCTGGCCAAGGGATGATCAGCATGGAAACAATTCATCTATGGGGATGGGTTTCACAAATTTTACCACTGTGTTGCAGTTGCAGGTCAACCTCTTGCTATGGAAAGTCACAGTGGTAGGAGCAAGGTTAATACACAGAATGATAAATACAACATTAAATCCATCAACTTCAGTTCTTTTTTTCTTTTGGTTATTCCAAAAAGTGTAAAATAGGTATTTTGATATCTTTGACAGATCCAATGATGCAGGCTGTAACCCTTTCATGTCCTCTCATTCTCTATGATTCAACAGGAATCATCCAATATACTGGGCGGGGTGGGGGTGGGGAGAAAGGGAGGCATCCTCCTCTCCACCCTCTGGCTTCCCTGGCTTCTTGCAAATCTCAGCTAGAGTTCCATCTTCTGTAAGAAGCCTTTCCCAGACTTCCTTAATCCAGGTGCCTTCCTTCTGAGACTATTTTCAGTGATTGCTGTAAGCATCTAATTTCGACATGGTTATCTGCATGTTGTCTATCCCATTAGATTGTGAGCTCGAAATCACATCATATCCTCAGAACTTAGCACAATGTAGCACACGTGGTAGGCACTTGTAAACACTTGTTGACTTGATTTGAATTCATCTAGATCTATTAAAACCACATGGATATCAGGGTTGCATCTAAACTGTCCAGCAGTCATCCCTTCCTTTTATCCCATCTTTTGCATTTCCCCCCCAAACTTACAATTCCCTAATAAAAGACTTTCTACTTCTTCTCTCATGCAATTCTTGGTTGATAAACAGTCTATTCACACCCGCCATTTGCTTTTCCATTGCTCATATAAAAAATATGATGATGCTCAAACACTGCATAGACCAGTTTACAAAGTGCTTGAATAGACACTAACTCATCTGATCCTTACCTCAATCCAGTATAGCTATTAAACCCACTGTACAGATGAGGAAACTGAGGCTCAAAGAAGTTATCACCACTATGAAAACTAGTCACCTAATATCATACTCCTAGTAGGCAAGAGAGCTAGGACACACAGCCAGGTCTTCTAAGTTCACATCTCTTTAGTCCTTTTCCCATCACACCAACTTGCTCCTATAACTAAAGGCCTCTAAATGGATGACAAAAGCAAACCTGATTGTCCAAAGCAGCACATCAAACCCAAACCACATCCCTGAGTAGTGTGGGTTAAAGGAGAGCAGAGGGTCATTTGGGCCCATTTGGGCCCATTTTCTTTTCTGATTACCCATTGCAAATTGGCATTTTTGAAAGCCAATTTTGGGGGTTCTTAGGGTTTTAGAGCATGAGAACTCAAGCAGAAAGGATGACCAAATTATTACAAAAACTGGGAAAGAAAGGGAGAAGAGAAACAAAAAATACCTAAGTCTTTCATGGTAGCTTATTTCTCATTCTCATTCTCAGTCAATAATACTGATTAAAAGTGGGTGGTTTTTTTTTAATCCTTAAAAAAAAAAAAAGGTAGACCTGGCAAAACAGTTTATGGTATATGCATTATCTTGCAAAAAAAAAAAAAAAAGTTCAGTAGCCTGGCTCCTAATCTGTTCCTTTGAATAGATAAGCCAGCTCTTTTGATCTTCCCAAAACTATGTAGAAGAACCAAAGTGCTTTAGGGAAATACACACATAAAGCCCTGTTTATTTGGATCACTCTAACAGAAGCCAGAGGGAAAAATACCTTTTAAGCCACAGAACATTTTAGTTTATTTCTACCCTGTGCCCCCCCAATTCATCCCCAAAGCTCTGAGTTAACACAGATGTTTTCAAAGGT
This sequence comes from Potorous gilbertii, assembly GCA_028658325.1. Classification (NCBI taxonomy): domain Eukaryota; kingdom Metazoa; phylum Chordata; class Mammalia; order Diprotodontia; family Potoroidae; genus Potorous; species Potorous gilbertii. The sequence goes on from CM053773.1 coordinate 145,995,877, forward strand.
GAATTGGGAATGGAGGCTTTCATGTAAAGTTTGTAGACACTGAGCAAAAGTAGTCCAGTTTTAATGCGGGCACCCCCTGTAGTGCAAAGGACCCTGGTTTCCTGTCTAAAATAGCTGGAAGCGTTTTATTAATCCAGAAAGGGTCAAAGCTTCACATCAACATCCACTGATTTTAAGATGCCCTTTAACAGAATTGCACCAGACCATGAGCTGTTGTCACTGACTATCAAGTCAAAGGTCTCACCAGTTTGGGATAGAGACAATGATAAACACAAAAGGGAGAAAGGGTAGAGGAGGGAGAGGGAAGGAGAGGGAGAGAAAGTCTAACGGAATCAGAATAGGATTTTTTTTTTGGGGGGGGGACATTGTGGAAAGACAAATCGCCTAGAATGACCTTGCAAATTTTATCAAACAAACCTTATGCTTAAAATTAGTTAAGTAACTGTTAGCCCAAAAAGTTACAATGCTGATAGGGTTCCATATCTTCTCTGGGCCCCCAGTTTCCTCATCTATACCATAAGGGGTTGGACTAGATGAATTCTAAGATTCCTTCCAGTTCTAAATATCATGATCTTCTAGCTAAAAATACAGCTAACTCCATTCATTTTAAAAACATTATTCTGACTGTCAAAGTCACTCACAGGCAAGCACAGAGGTTAAAACCTCTCTCTCTAGATAACCTCTAGGGAGAAAATATGGAAGACCACTGACTCTGGAGTCATAAAAACTAGGTTCAAATCTTGCCTCTGAAACCTACCATATGTGTGAACCTGGCCAAGTCTCTTAACCTCCCCACATGTTAATTTCCTTAACTGTAAATAAGGGACCAGATGGAATCAGAGATTTACTCCAGCTCTAGAATATTATAATAAGCACCAAGGTAAATTATTCAACCCCCTCAAAAAACAACCCTTCCTCAACAACAAAAAGGAAACATGCGCTCTACTTTGAAAGGTTTTATAATCTCACACGTAGTCTTCCTGTTACCAGTTTATAGTTCCTCGGTGGGTATCTTATTTAAGGTATCCCTCAGTTTTTCCTTCCATACTTCTCTACCTCCCAAACCTTCAGGCAAAATTAGTCTCAAATCAGCCCTGACACTAAGCATCTATTCTTAGAGATGTTCATCACAGTCATCACATAACATATAGTAAGTACTTAATGAATGCTTTTTCATTCACTCATTTTCATTTAACCTCTCTCTATAAGCTATATTCATAACCCACTAAACCATGAGAATTGTTCTTGTTCAGTTGCTTCAGCCATGTCTGACTCTTTAAGACCTCATTTGGGGTTTTATTGGTAGAGATACTAGAACGATTTGCCATTTTCTTCTCCAGTTCATTTTTTACAAATGAGGAAATTGAGGCAGACAGGGTTAAGTGACTTGTGCAGGGTAACTGTCTGAGGACAGATTTGAACTCAGGAAGATGAATCTTCCTGACTTCAGGCCCCTCAATTCCCCCACTTCTCTTCCTAACTGCCCTATGGCACACAGGAAGTGCTTAATAAATACCTTTTCTTTCACTCACTCATTTTCATTTCATCTCTCTCTACAAATTGCATTCATAATTCACTAAACCATGAGAAATTTCTTTATAAATCTTTCAAACTATAGCTTATCCTATTTCCTTTCCTGGCTTTCATTACCCATGGACATATATCCTAGCACAGAGAACCCTCCTTGGAAAATTAATCAGAGAACTATATTAATTACACACTTCTCTGTCATCTATGAGTTTAACTCAGTCTGGTGTGCTTTAACCCACATGAACGTTAATTAAGGAGGTTCGTTTGTTTGGCTGGAGTGTGTTTTTGTTTTTGTTATACTCTCTAATGTAAGATTTTCATGGAAAAGTTCAGTCTGGTTTCTCAGTGGAGTTAGGAGTGCTCTCTTGTGATAAACAAGCAAGCCAGACTGGGGCTTCTGGACAGCCAGTACAAACATACATTCA
>CM053773.1:145998331-146020724 GCA_028658325.1 Potorous gilbertii
GAAAGTCCTGAGTTTCTTCCATCCCCATAGATTATCATGTGAAAAATAAAATAACAACTGAGGCTTACATAGTACATGTAAAACATTTAAAGAGAGCTTCACACCCTAGAAACAGACAATACCAACAGGATGATGCTCATTTTACAGATGAGAGAAGCAAGAGAGAGGTTGAATGACTTGCTACTAAACAGGTACTAAATATCAGAGGCAGATCTCCCTAACTCCAAGAGTTACACTCTCTCAACACTAAGCTGTACCTAGAGAGGGAGATTGTTAGAATACAACCCAATTACAGGGAAGGGATGAATTGAGCCTTTCAGTGTCATCAAATGGGGACTGGCAGTAACTCCTTGCACTTAAAAAAAAAGTAAATAAAACTTCTGATAAGTTAGTTAAGTCAATACAGAAATATCAAGTTAAAAGGGCCAACTTCTCTTGAAAGGATTAATTCTACTGCCTATACATTTTCTAACAGATATAGGTATAGGAGAAAATTAAAGTCTGTTCCATTCATCTGTTTTATGACAACATACCAGTTAGTGACTTGATCATTTCAATTGAGAAACTGATCAGGTAATGTTTACCTGTTGCCAAACATTGATTGTATTAAATCCATCTAGTTTACTGCTTTCCAACAGAAACTCAATGCATATTACTTAAAAATTCAGCAAAGACTCTTGCATATCATTTTTGTGGTCTCATTTGCTATGAAAGATTTTTTTTTTAATCAAGAAACAAGGTACCTAGATCATTGGATATAGGGTAGGAAAGGCCCATTGGATATTATTCTGTCCAATCTTTTTATCTTGGAAATGAGGGCAATGGAGCACAGAGAGGATAAGTGACTTAGGGTTCACAGAGTCAGCTAGGTGGAATAGTGGGTATAGCTCAAGACTTAAAGTAAGGAAGACCTGAAATCCAACCCTGCCATAGGCACCTATGGGTGCCTCTTGGTAAGTCACTTAAACTCTCTCAGGTTCATTTTCTTCATCTGTTAAATGGACCTACTTTACAGGGATTTTGTAAGGATAACAGAAAGATTGAGAATATATATATATATATGTAATATATCTGACTATTTATGTAAAGGGCTTTGCTAACCTCAAAGGGATATGTAAGTGCTAGTTAGTTACCAATAAGAAATAGAATTGAGGTCCAAACACATGATTTCTGAATTCCAAACCACTATAATAATCACTTGAAACTAAGGAGAAACAGTTAAAGGGCCAGAGCTTAATCCACAGCTCTGAATATTTTGGATCTCTTCCCATGAAATCAGGTTTTACAATAGTGAAGTTGTCTTGTGCCTTTCCCTCCTTATTCAAAGAGTAACTTTAAAAACAGAGAATCAGGGAATAGGCAACGAAGAGCAAGCCAACAGTGGACAATGTTGCTCCCTTAGTAACTGCACAAAGGGGAGATTCACAGGGTATTTGAAAAAGTTACTTTAAATGGACACTTATTCAATCACCCAGAGTCCCAAGTGGTGCAAATCCTTCATCATGCACTGTCCGACTATAACCCTTTTGGAGAGCTGATCAAATGTATCATCATGAAATAAAACACATACAATATGATATAATAAAACATAATATAGAAAGATTGCTCTGGATACTTAATAGAGAGCTGGCCAGGGAGTCAAAAGACACCTGGGTTCAAGTCCCAACTCTTGACATATACTGCCTATAGGACCCCTGGGCAAGTCAGTTAATGTCTCAGTGCCACAGGCAACTCTTTGGCAGTCTAAACCAAATCTATGGACTCCTTTTCAAAATGTAGTTTTAAAATGCATAAAACAAAATGCATAGAATAAAAAAAAAACCAATTATAATGAAAGCTACCAAAATGTAAAAAAAAAAAAAGTTCATCAACCCTAGGTTTTTAATACTTAGCTAGCCAGCACTTCTTAAACTGTGGGTCTTAACCCCATGGCAACAGTAAAAGGTTTCTGAACCTCAATGACCACAATTAACTAAAAATCAAACCCATAATGAATCTGAGGTGTGTGGACAGCACTTGTCCATGTTTCGTCATGGAACTTTACTGCAGCCTTGGTTCTGAATACAAAGCAAGCACACTTTGCAATGTGAATGCCTTCACCCCATCCTTCCAAAATGCAAAAAAAGGTCTCAAGTGGGAAAAGTTTAAGAAGCCCTAAGACTATAAAGTCTTTTTTGCTCTAAATCCTCTAACATTAGAGTTATAAATTGCAGAACAGGGGCCCAACTGCATTTTTAAAGCTGATTTCCCTTTCTGGGATTCCCTACACCAATGAAAGCATAAGTTCCATCCATAAGCAACTATGTAGAATATAATAAATATTGCCTTTATGTATCTCTACACAACATCAATATGCAGAGAAAAGTTCCCAATACAGCAAGGATACTTCCTGGGAAGGATTTATTGGAAGAGATGGACAAGGGAGGAGAAGTCACAGATAGATTACAATCTGCAAAGCTGGAAAGCATGCATACATTGGGCAAGATCACCGTCATATTATATCAAAAATTATTCTTCTTGAAAAGTCTCATGCTACAGGGAAATATATTTGGGGTCCTCAGATGTCACTAAAATATGTAATTCATTAAATAGACAGTTGGCCAAGACTGCTCACCATCTCTTCACTACAACTGTGCTAATGGTCTCCATTTCTGCATCTATTTCATACTTTTCCCCCAAATCCTGCTGTTACCATAGAACTTAGCCCATTCTGGCTTCATCTGTACTTCCTGACAGTTTAGTAATGTTCAGTACAGTTCAGTATGTCAGAGCCTGGACCACTCAAAGGAAACAATTAAAAGGAGAGACGTCTCTGCTATCCTTTGGATTACACTACTTGAATACGTTCACGAGCATTACCATTTGTGGAAGAACACATTAAGTTTTCTTGTACCAGACGGTCACACAGAAACAGATGGACTTGACAGAGGACAATTCAATTCAACAAGCATTTGTATTTATTTTGCCTAAAATCTCATATTTAGTTATCTGTGAACATGCTGTATTGCACACTGCCCCCCTCCTCAACTTCCTTGGGGACTGTCTCACTTTGGTGTTTGCATTCTCATTACCTAGCATAGTGTCTGGCACAGAGCAGACATTTAATAAATATTGTTGATTGATTAAGCCACTATAGTATATGCCAGATGCTAGAGATACAAAGATTTTTTTTAAGTTCTTTAAGAAACTTACATCACCTGGGGGATACAACATGTAATGAGATACAAGAAAGACTGAAAAGGGAGGAAATACTGGAAGGGGTACCTGAACTAAGTGAGAAAAAATTCCAAGCCATAGAGGACAGATGTTCAGAGCATAGGAAACAGACTATGCAAAAGGTCAGAGGCAGGAGCTGAATGCCAAACTGGTGGAGCAGCAAAAGAGGAGAGAAGGGACAAGCACTGATTAACTGCCTACTATATGCCAGTCACTATGCTAAGGGCTTTACAAATAGTATCTCATTTGATACTCACAATCACTCAGGGAGGTAGGAGTTATCATTAGCTCTATTTTACAATTGAGGAAACTGAGGAGGATTGTGTTGGAGAAAGGTTAAGTGTCTTGCCCAGAGTCGCACAAGCTAGTCAGTGTTTGAGGCCAGATTCGAACTCGGTGCTACCTGACTCCAGTGTCAGCGCTCTAGCCATTGTGCTACTTAACTGATTCAAGTAGGCCAGTTTGGTTGAAATCTAGAGTGTAGGAAAGGGTTCTTCCCAAAAGCTGGCTGCTACAGCTGAAAAGCAAGAGACTACAGGCTAGATTCTTAAGCAAGTTTAGGAAACAAACCATTTCAGAACTGAGTAGAATAATAGACATATAAAGGATTTGTCCACGCGTATTCTTTGTAAAGCAATGGAGTGAGCAAACTATATTTAAAACATATACAGGTACCCAACTCATAAATAGTCAAGGGATATGAAGAGCCAGGTTTCAGAAGAAAAAATCAAAGCTATCTGTAGATATATGGGGGGAGGGAGGGAATGCACCATATCAATATGGATTAGAAAAATACAAATTACGATAACTCTGAGGTACCACCTCACACCTATCAGAGTGGCTAATATGACAGAAAAGAAAAAATGACAAATGTTGGAGAGGACCTGGGAAAACTGGGACAAACGCACTGCTGGTAGAGTTGTGAACTGATCCAATCATCCTAAAGAGCAATTTAGAACTATGCTCAAAGGGTAATCAAATTGTACATATTTTTTAATCCAGTAATCCCACTACTAGGTCCGTATCCCAAAGACAAAGAAGGGAGATGGACTCACATGTACAAAAATATCATAGCAGATCTTTTTGTGGTGGCAAAGAATTAGGAATTAAGAGGATGCCCAGCAAGTGGAGAATGGTTGAACAAGTTGTGGTATATGAATGTAATGGAATAGGATTGTGCTATAAGAAATGATGAGCAGGCTCAGAGAAAACTGGAAAGACTTATACAAACTGATGCTGAGTGAAACCAGCAGAACCATGAGGATAGTGTACACAGCAACAGCAAAATTGTGTGATGATCAATTGTAATAGATTTCACTGATCCTAGATAATTCACATGAGGAAAAATGCTATCCACATCTGGAAAAAGAACTCATGAAGTCTGCATGTAGATCAAAGTATACTATTTTCACTTTTGTGTGTGTGTAGTTTTTTGTTTTTATTCTTTTTCTGCTTTCACAACATGACTGATACGGTAATAAATTTTACATGACTGCACACATATAACATACCAGATTGCTTATCATCTTAGGGAAGGGAAGAGAAGAGAGAGGGAAGAGAGAAAATTTGGAATTTAAAATTTTATGTGAAAAAAATGAATGGCATCAATTATCTTCACCTGTAAATGGAAAAAATAAATACTATTTAAAGCAGGGGAGGCAATTTTAAGCTTCAATAGTTTTGGAACACACACAAGTTATAGACACATATGGATTCCTTTAAGTACCAACTAAAACCCCTTCCTTTACCGAAAGCCTTCATCATCTCCTCATAATGGTAGCGCTTTCCTTCTGTTAATTACTTCCTATTTATCCTGATATAGCTTATTCTGTATATATATATGTTTTCATGTTATCTGCTTCATCAGATTGTAAGATTTTTGAGGAAAGGTACTGTCTATGGCTTCTTTTTGCAGTTCCAGCACTTAGCACAGTGCTGGCACATAGTAGTTGTTTAATAAATGTTTATCAATTCATTGATATTGATTGATGCACACATGTGTGTATGTGTAAATATGTAGTATGTACAAATATATACATGAATGCATATATATATATATGATAGCCAGTTAACATTTTAAAGTGTATAATAGATAATGTTTGCTTCAGAATTCTCCTGCTTGTCTGTACCTTCATCAGAACTTTCTTCTCTACTATGTATTTTTTTAAAAATGTTTCAATGTTATTACTCTTTCTTTGCTTTTTTCCCTAGGCTACTGCTCTAGTCTACTAAAACTCTACATACACACACACACACACACACACACACACACACACACACACACACACACACACACACACACACACACACCTGCTCACCCCTCTCCCAAATGTTCTGAACCCTCCCTTTAAAAGAATAATTATAGTTGAGCAAAACAGCTGGCCATGTCTGCAATTGCACATCTTGTTCTGGCCCTGCAGTCCCAACATCACTCTGTCAGGGGGTGGGTAGCATTCACCATCATAGGTCCTCTGGAAGAGTGGCAAACTACATTTTTACAGGGAATCCTAAAACCCAGTGATAAATCAATAGCAATCATCCTTTCCTAGTTCTGAAATTTGTAATTTGTCGTTCATTGGCTTATTTTCAAATAATAGGAGGCTTTCCTTTAGGGCTGGAAACATAGATTTAAATTTCCAAGTCATTTGTACTACAAATACACTGCTAATAGCATTTAACCTTTCCTAATAAAAACTCTCATGAGAGACAGATATGGTAGAGTGAATAGAAAGCTGGCCTTTGGGCAAAGAAAACTTGGCTTCAAATGCCATCTTTGACACGTGACCCTGAGCAAGTTACTTAACTCCTCAGTTCTCTGGGTAATTCTAAGACTTTAAACTGCAGAAAATGTCCCCACCAGCATTGGTAAGAGGCAGATTCCTCAAGGAGGAATTCCTCACACCAATAAAAATGACAGGTCCAGTCCGTATCCCTGTTCCACAACAACATCAGCAGCAAGTGATCATTTTATAGTATTTAAGGTTTCTAAGCAAGTTACACAAATTAACCTCATTTTATCCTCAAAACAACCCAAAGCTTGGCACTATAGATGCCAAATGGTGGTGGTGAGGAGAACTATAGTTGTGGGACAAGGCATTTTTTCTTTTTTAATTGTTACTTAACTCTTTTTTTCCTAGTATCATTTTAATTTCCATTTATAACTCAGTTCCCCCCATTCCCCAGGCCTTTCCTTTTAGCAAAGAAGGAAAAAAAGAAAGTAGTTTAGCAAAACTAACCAACATATCAAGGTGGTCTGGCAGGATATACAGGATTTCCACAACCATAGTCTACCACCTCCGAAAAGAAGGAAGACAGAGAAACACATTTTCTCCTCTCTTCTTCATATAGAGGTAGTGTGATTTCTGGTGCTCCACTGTATATATTTGTTACAAAGAAGGGTCCTATCAGGGTAAGACTTGGAGGGGGGGGGGGGGGCGGCAGTGTCATTACTAGGAAGTAACTGTAATATAAAAAAATAAGAATCCTAATGGGGAAAACTTAATTTCTTTATATGTCTATCTTAAAATGGCTTCTTCATTTCTACAAAAGGAATATGCTAAAGGAAGTGAATGAATCTGTGTTGGACTATGGGAACTTAATCCTCTATGCTATTTCAATCCAGGCAACAAGGAGAGGAATGTCCCACTGAAGAAGGAGCTAGTTTTCGATCTACATTCCTTTTAGTCTGGCCTACTCCAATCCCTTCCTTATCTGGGAGAAACAGGCTTTCTTAACTACAGCAAACATCAGAATTGAGCTTCAGGACCCAAGGAATATCTCAAAATATGTTTTTTTTTCCTTTTCACTGTTTTTAAAAAGTCATTCTTTACTGTTATTGTTTTCGTTTCTGAAAGTGTATACATGAGGTCTCTTACTAGTGAATATACTCCACGTATCTGGGAATTTCTTTTGCTTCTATTTATGGCTTTTTTTCTCCCCTCCTCCTCTCATTACTCACTTCCCTCCCCCCATCTCCTGTCCCCATAAGAAATCACATTTACATTTTTTTTAATGAAAGCATGATCTCACATAACAATATCCCCCTAATCAATGTAGGAATAGCCTGGGATGAGTTTTTTGGATTGGTGCCTGACCATCTTCCTCTGGGAGAAGTCAAGGTTGGATTGGATGATACAGAGGCTATAAATAAATCATGAATTATTTGAAGGCCTTTTATAACCTCTAAAGTAAATTTGAATTCCAAACCAAGTATAGGGGTCCCACGCCTGCAGTACAATTACATCTAGATGCCTTCCCATGAAGAGCCTAGTGCAGGGCTTTTTTTTTCTTTTAAGATCTCTGAGGTATCTTCCACTCCAGGAGTCTACATATAATGGATTGTCCTCATCGGCCACAAGATGCCACAATGCCTTTTGATGGTAAGGGATAGCAGAAAATATCCAGTCTGAATTTCTGGCTTACTCAGTTGCACTATTCCATCATCTTCCTCTACACATGATACTTAGAAATACTGAAGTATTAGTTAAAAATATATGGCTAGTCAGAAAATCTGGTCTAGCTCTGCTACCAACTAGTTATGAAGAAGCAGTGTAGCATACTGCAGAGAAGGCTAGACTTAGAATTAGGAGGCCCTGAGTTCAAATTCCGACTCAGAGAAATAAATTGTATGACAATGAACAAGTCATTTCATTTTTCTCAGCATTAATGTCTTTATCTGAAAAAAAAAGGAGGGGGCAGATGACAATAGCACCCACCTCACAGAATTGAGAAGATCAAATATATCATGTCAGTAAATCATTCTATTTGGTTTTCTGCTTATATGGCCCATCCCTCTTCTAGATGGTCAGGTGCTTGAGTACAAGGCTTGTGTTTTATTCCAACTCTATGTCACACCCAACCCTATGTAGTCACTGTTTTAAAAAGCTTATGGCATACAATGAAGACTATAAATTACCTAGATTCTCTAGAACTAGCTCATAGTACTCTCCATCTCGAACATTCTACTGTTCTATCTTATCACTCAAAAGAATTATTAAACCCCTAATTGCATATGAAACTGGGCTAGTAGGCACTGATTGTCCAAAACAGGTCAATTATATTTCCTAAGAATTTCCTAGACTGTAATAGAAGATTGTTTCTTCTTATATTCGAAACTGAACTACAGACTTTCACCTGACTATAAAACAAAGTTGCTGTTGATAATTAACAGGACATTTAAAGACTGAGCCCATGTGGGTGTTGTTTAAGGAATTTAGAAAAAAAAATCATTTGGGCCATGTCGGGGGTAGTTTGTAAAGCCAAAGGAATTTCCTGGGTTTGTGACATTTTATTAGATCTAGGGGAAGTCTGGGGGGTGGGGAGGATAGAGTGCTCTGAACACTGAATTCTAGACACAAGGACCAAGATTGCTAAGCATTCCATTGTGTTAAGAAGTGATTACACAGTGATAGAGAGAGAAGTTCAACCCAAGGAATGAACTTACTTGGACATCTGCCACTCCTCTCCATCTTTGTTTTCTTCCCGCTGGCTTCCTCCTAACATTGCTAACCCCCATATCTGTCCTACAGATCCATGGCTAGAATTCATGTTACCTGATTCATTGGAGGCCCCTTTCTACCATATGGCAACAATGATGATAAAAAAGAAGGGACTCTCTCAAACACCCATAATGGGAATGATTTCTGTCTTTTCTTTTCCTTGACTTGCAGAGCAAGAAAATTTCTGCATTGACCAAGCATCTCTCAGAAATCAATAGGCAAAAAAGGGCAAAAAGTTGTTTCAGGAAAACATGGCCACCTCCACCTCAAGACATGTGACATGTTGTCACCAAAGCATACGATTCTTGAGGTCTATTCCCAGCTGACAGAGCTCCAAACTTCCTCTTTCAGAGAACATCATCTGATCTAATCATTCCTACCTTACAACTCTTTATGGATTCAGTTTAAATAATACTGCTATTTCAGGAATGTACAAGGCAGCTCTTGAACTACACAGTAGGTTCTGGGAAGGTCAAGAGTTTGCTCTACCAAATCGATTTCCCAAAGGCTCCCACCTTTTTCCTCACCCTTTACACAGTTTCTAATAAGCTCGTGCTCTGCATGCACTAAGTCTTCTATAAATTTTGTTTACCAGCTTCAAATGAATTCTGAACAACATTAACCATGGGGGTTCCTCCACCTTTCCTGTCTCTTCTTTGAAGCATTCTTCATCTTGACTCTAATTAACTTCACAGGCCACCCAAATCTTACTCTTCCCAGTAAGATCCAGAGAAGTAAAGCATTGACAAGGGTCCTCAATGCCCCTGTCAGTAGGAGTCAGTCTGACAGATTCAAACAGATAGAAATAAATCACTCCTTTGCCCTTCTAGAAAAATAATTTTTGTCCAACATAATTTTATTTATGAATTCTCTGTAAGAACTTCTTGGCTGCACCAATTTTAGGGGAAAAATAATTTGATACCCTGATGATTGGATAGTCATGGTGTCCAATTTATACTTCCAACATTAATTCTTTACTGGGCTCTCTAAATTAGTCTGGTGAAGTACATCTCTTTTTTTGCCATCAGCTTATTTGTCCTATGCTCCCATTCGAGTCCACTGTTATTTCTTGTTCGTTGGTGAGAGCATCCAGAGCCAACTTTGCAAAGCAAGAAAGTCTATTTGCTTTGGCTCTTTACCCACAGGAGATTGTTTTCTAGATTCAGAGGAAACTACATTCTTTGGTAAATGAAATGTTCAAGAGAATAAAAGGGATCAGAGGCGATGGGATTAGGCTCCCATCCACAGAGGCAAGCGAAGGCTTGGAGAAAGGCAAAACAAGCCTCGAATCATAGCTTTAGAGCCCACCAAGAACCCTGCAGTCCAAATTCTGCATTTTATATATGAAGAGACAAGCACAAAAAGGTTAAGTGATCTTCCCAGGATCTCTCAACTATTAAGTATCTGAGACAGAATTTGAACTGAAATCTTCCTGAGTCCAGTGCCCTAGTCACTAATCTATTCTGGCTATAAAAGAGCTAAGAACCCCTTCACTGGAGTGAGATCTTCAAAAGATTCATTAATTTAATAAAGGATAAAAATTAGAGAGTATTATCAGTTACTTAGAATTCCTAAAGAAAAAAATACATTTCCATATTAGCTACTCTCTCTGTGCTCACATCAAGCACTTTCATGTGGATCATATGTATATACAGTCCCCCTTTAACTTCTGGAGGGTTAGTCATATGATCCTTCAAAATGGGAGAATTCAGAAGCAAAATAGATCAAGGTAAAGTTAAAGAGAAGATCTCCTCCCCACCCCCAGCTCACCCTTTGCCAGCTGCCTCCTTTTTCCCTTGCCATAATGGCAAACTGCACTCAAATAACTCCTGAATGGCTAGGACTTTATTTAACTAATTAGCAAATTTTTGCTTAGGAGCCCAGAATCTCTAGGAGTCCGGAATTTCTAGCTACGGTTGTGTGATAGTATTTGAGGGAGAATGAAAGAGAAGCAGACAGCAAATGTGTGTCTGTTCCCATGGAGGGAGCGGGGGTGTTGGGGAAGAGGCCCAGGGTGGGTAAATAGGAAGGTAATCCAGTCCAAATCCAAGAGCAACAGTCAATGTGAACAGAGGCAGCACGAGGGACCACAAGTCACACTAAGCATTGACCTTCAGTTTTCTGCATTTCCTAGCAGAAGATAAATGTTTTGCAGTTAAAAGTTCAGAAGGGTGGTTTTGATTCTCCAAATTTCTCCTCCCCTTCCCTTTCCCAAATGCCAGTCTATTCAGAGGACAACAACCAAGATAGTGAGATGTGCGGACAGACCACCAGGTCATCCAAGGAGCAGCAGAGAGAACTAGAGACGTTTAATCTAGAGAAGAGAAAACCTCCGGGATATGAGCTTCAAGTATCTGAAGGGCTGGCATGTAGAGAGGGAGTCTGCTCAGACACAAAAGGAATAACCCAAACAATGAAAGGCAGCTAGGTGGCTCACTGGTTAGATCACTGGACCTGGAGACAAGGAAGACCTGAGTTGAAAGCCAACATCAGACACTTGACTGGGTGACTCCTAGCAAGTCAAGTAACCCCTGTCCGATTCAGATTTCCTCAGTTGTAAAATGAGAACAAAAATAGTTCCAAGCTAGTAGGGATTGAATGAGATAACATTTTAAAAGAGCTTCGCACAGTTCCTGGCACCTAGCAGGCACTTATCAGTGTTTATTCCCTTCCTTTTCCTCTTGAATAATAATAGCAGTACCATGTATGTAGCACTTCAAGGTTTGGAAAGAATTTTATAAATATCTTTTTTCCCCTTCACAACAATCCTCGGATGTAGGTACCTGTTATTAGCCTTACTTTACAGATAAAGAGAGTGAGGCAGACAGAATTATGACTTGATTCAGTTTACAGAGCTAGTAAGCATTTGAGGCTGGATTTGAACTCAGCCTTCCTGACTCCAGGGTCAGTGCTTTATCTACTAGATGTCATCAGAAGTAGAACTAGGAACCACGGAGAGAGCAGTTCCAACGAGGCAGATCTAGTTTGGCGTAAGGAAAAACGCCCTAATAATCTGCGGTTGCTGCTGCTGCTGCTACTGCAGTGGCTCAGCTGTTTCAGTCATGTCTGACTTTTCATGACCCTATTTGGGGTCTTCTTGGGAAAGACACTGGAGTGGTTTGCCATTTCCTTCTCCAGCTCATTCTACAGGTGAGAAAAGTGCAGCAAACAAGATTAAATGACCAGCTCAAAGTCACACAAGTAGTATCTTAGTCGACATTTGAATTCAGGTATTCCTGACTCCAGACCCAACACTCTCTCTACTGCATGGCCTAGATGCCAAGTCTTAATAATTAGAGCAATCCAAAACATTAATCAGATGCCTCTCAAGAGAGGAGATACAGGACTCCCCCTCACTAGACATCTTTAAATGGGTGGCAAAGGTTAAGGGGCTTGTAATGTATCTGGGATTCCTGCTTAGGGGTTGTGGTTACTCTAGGTGACCATGTGGTCCCTTCACACACACACGCACGTATGCACACACATACACACACACACACACGCACGCACGCACACACACACACCATTTTGACCAGAACCTGGGAAGGAGTCCAACTCCACATGTTAGAAAGTTGAGAGAAGCAACAAAAATTTTACTTGAATGTATCCTGACAACCACCAGGGATAACCCAAATCACCTGTTTAAAAGGAGTAGCTGTTTAGCAGTTAGTACAATATTAGCATACGAGGGCTTCCAGGATGTATTTCATTGTAAACTGGTGTGTTTGTTTTGTGTGTGTGTGTGTGTGTGTGTGTGTGTGTGTGTGTGTGTGTGTGTGTGTAGCCATATACTTCCCATTAGCAGGAATGGCAGTCATCGATTCCCACTAGTTGGAAAGCAGCCTCCCTGTGTTATCACTGCCTACATGTAGGCTCATAAAATTTTTAAGGATCTTCTCACCCCTCATCTTATCCTGTTTCACACTACCCACCTCGGACCTGAGTTTCTCCTTTCCTTCCAGGCTACTTCTGTGACATAGTCTCCCAGTGCCAAGGTTTACAGTAACACTCTAATCAGACAGCCTGGTAATTGAAGGCTTTTCTATAGCGTAACCCAAGTCTACTCTGTAAACGGATACCAGTAGTGCTTTTATACCAAGGGGCCAAAGGAAGGAAGAAAGAAGAGAAAATATGTGGGAAAGATGTGTGAGGGGAGAAAAGGTTGATGTAGTCCAATGTCATCGTCGTCATCATCATCATCATCCATATTATTGTATCAACCAATAATACTGTTATCAGTCCACACTTGTTATCAGTCCAGACTTGTGACTGAACTGATGTAGGGAACTCCTCAGGAGAGTATTCCCTCTACCAGTACAGGCATACAACTGCCCTGAAATTTATAGTCTTAGAGAGTCGCCTGAAGCACTGAAAGATTAAATAACTTGTCCAGGGTATCACAGCATTGGACTGTGAGCTCTTTGAGAGAAGAGGCTGTCTTTAGTCTTTTTTTATATCCCCAGCACTTAGCACAATGGTTGGCATATAGTAGGTATTTAAGAAGTGCTTCGGTAGTAATCAAATAAACTCAACCATCAATAGGTCTACAAAAATATCTATCTAGATCCAATGGCTGAGACATGCAAATTTATTTATAGAAATGGAGGAGTTTGCAATAGCAATACAAAATCAGGTCAGAGTTACCAAAAACTTCCCACAAAAATCATTCTCAAGGAGCCTGAACTCTTTTTAATTAATGTAGAGTTGGCAAGGAAATAGTAGAAACTGAGTGTCCTACCACTTCAAGTTACAAATATCTAGTTCTACTGAATACTTATAAAGATATGATTAAGTGGTCACAATTACATATCCAAATTCACAATCCTTCACAAACAAATGACAAATTCCCCATGTGAAAGCCCCAAAATACACTGGAAAATTCAAAATAGAAACTGTGATATAATTGGAGAAACATTAGACAAAAAACTATTATCTGCAATCACCTAAAAAGAACATTGTTCCCCCGCAAAAAAAAAAAAATTTAACTCAATATTTTTAATAGATGTCTTCATACCTAAATGCTCTTATTATCCAGACTTCATCAAATGAAAAGCTGGCTGCAGAAATCAAAACTATACGGGAACAGGAAGTGGTATCTATCACCTCTATCATCCTGTTTGCAACTTACTGGTCCTGAATATGCTTTCAAAGCATCTACTACATAAAAGAGCTTCCATCTCAACACTCCCATTCATTTATGTGAAACAATTATGTTACCCCCCTGTACAACAGATAGCCAAACATTAAACATGAAAGAATAGTAAGAAGCTGTTTCCTTGGAATTGTTTCTATCTGAACTCCACCAAACAAAACGATGAGATAGTAATTAAAAATAATATACCTAGGAGCATAATCACTAGTACTGATAAAGGCCCTAAAAATCGCCTCATCCAATTTCCTCATTTTAAGAAAAAAACAAAACAAACTGAGTACAGGAAAAGTAAATAACTGGTCTAGGCATCTTGGGCACAGTGACTAGGAATACCTGGGTTTGACTGAATCCTCACTCATTGGATGCATACATACTTAATTGTGACTGGCAAAGTCACTTCATTTCTCAGAAACAGATACGACCATGCATATGACACAGGGGATAAAATAATTATAGACTGATAGGATGCCAGCTCTGGAGCTGAAAGGGACCTCAGGAGCAATCTAGTGCAACATCTTTCTTTGTACAGATGAGAAAAATGAGACCCAGGGAGATGAACTAAGTAGCCCAGGATAACACAACAAATAAGAGTCAGAGGTGAGATTTGAACTCAGGTCTTCTGACTCTAAAGCTAGTACCCTTTGCTTTAAAAAAAAATCTCACATTATATAATTTAAGGTTTATAATGCACTTTATATGCCGCTTATATTCATTTGATCATTAGAATAACCTATTAAGGCATGTGTGGAAGTTATTACTACCCTGTTATGTTATAGAGGGGGTTTCTAGGACAAGTCCAGGTTGATTTAGATGTTCCCTTTAGACAGAAGGCTAAATTCTAGATTGGAAGGCTAGCTTTTTGGGCACTAAGGGCAGCAGAGGGTGAAAAAGGGAGAGGGACTAGAGTCCAAGTGGGTGGGACATGGGAAGGGTGTTTTGAGGAAGCAGATAAAATAGGACAATGAGATACAGTAGCTGTTTTTCTGCAGTCTTCTATTTCCTTTAATTCTTAGGGTCTGGCTGGCAGCTCTACCCTCAGTTCAGAGGCACTATAAGGAAGAAGAAAGAGGCATATGATATATATCATATGACATGGGAGAGAAAAGCTTATTTGGTTGATTAAAAAAAAAAATCAACAGGGAGTTAGATTACCCACCATTCCAATTAATGAAGTCTTTTAATATTTTTCTCACCTTCCCATCCCCCTCTTCATCCACTAAGGGTCAATTTCATCTTCCTCATCTGATGGATGGGTTAATGAGCATGTAGGTCTTTAAGGTTTACAAAGTACTTTACTCACAAGAAATCCATGAGGCATGGAGGGTAAGTCATTTTATCCCTATTATACACATGAGGAAACTGAAACCTAAAAACATGAAGTGAACTAACCCAAAATAACTTGCTGCTCTTTAAGTAGGTAAGCTGTAATTAAAACTCAGGACCTCTGTCACTAAACAAAACTGCCTTCACGATTCCAGTACAATGTATAAAAGAAAATCCTGAGAATTAGTCTTCCTTCCATCAATTTTCTCTGGCTGTCCTGGAACACCCTCCCTCATCTGATCCAACTACTGATAGTGGCTTCCCTTAAAGTAAATTTTAAACTAAAATCTCACCTCCTGCAGGAAGCTTCCCTAACCCCTCTTAATTTCAGGCTCTTCTTTTTGTTAATTATTTCATACTTATCCTGACACAACTTACTCTGTATACATTTTTATGTACATTATCTACTTTATGTGTATGTTTGTCTTTCTTTGCCAAGAAAAACCTAAATGGGATTGTGAAGAGTCAGACACAATGGAATGTTGTCTCCTCCATTCTACTGGAAGCTCACTGAGGGCAGGGACTGTCCTTTGCTTGTTTTTCTGTCCCCGGGACTTTAGCACAGTTCCTGGCACATAGAAGTCATTTAATAATCATTTGATTGAAATTTCTTTTCCTCAGTTGGGCACAATGCAGAAAACATTTACTCATATGAGTCTTCCATCTGGCTGTGATGAAAAGAAAAAAAGAACCACCAGCTCATTTCTCCCTGATATCAAATTATAACTCAAAGCCCCAGGGTTGGATCATATGATCCCTGCATTAAATAACTCACCCACAGTCACACAGGTAATAAAAAGCATAGCCAGAATCTGAACCTAGACCTCTCATTCTGAGTCTAGTACTTCCTCTTCCCCATTTTTAAACTACACCATATTACTACTCATGCACTGGGCCACCTACATAGTTAATATTTTCAGGAAAATATTAGGCCCAGAATATTCTTCAAGGGAGGTGAATGGGCTTGTTGAACTCTAGAGTAATACAGGAACATAAGTTTCAAAGCTTTTACAGGAGGAAAGGATCAGCTCATCTAACACTGTTTTGGAGAATTTGCGTCAAACTGACATTCCAATTTCAGGACCGTACATAAAACCCCATTCAATTATTTAGCACTGTACAGATTTTACATAAGTCTTGAAGTTAGTGACTCAATTCATTTTCCTTCGAACTACAAGACAGATTAATCTAAAATGAATTAAGACAGGCAACCAGAAGTAATGCCCAGGCACCCAGTAAACATTCTTTAAACTGCTGGATCAGTAAGCTGCTTAAGGGCCCCACCATCACTGGCCACTGCATCTCCTCAATAAAGGCCCAACAATGGGAAGCTGCACAGGATGTTTTCTGACAATGCCCCAACTTAAGCTTTCCGAGGCTCCTGAATGTCGGTTCTCCTTTTCTTTTACAGGGATAGAGCATTTCTGCACAAAAAGAGAAAGTCATTCAGTGGGGATCATGACCCGGATATCCAAAGTTCAAAGCAATAATGTGCTAAAGGGACACATTTCTCTAAAGTAGGGTGTGGCAAGATAAACAAAGAATAAACAAGAGAGACAGAGACAGAGACAGAAGAAACTGAACACAGCATACTCAGAATGACCAAGCTAGGCCCTAGAGAAGACCTTTTAAAAAATGCACCTCCTGCCCTCTGTTGAAGAGGTAGTGGCCTATGGATGTGGAATGTTGCTTATACCATCAAAAAAGGTCATTGTGATTTAGTTGCACTTGTATTTTGGGAGAAGGGATACATTTGGAAATGTGATGCTAAAAAACAAAAAGATTTCATAAAATAAGAAATATTTTAAAATATAAATAAACTAGGGTTGAACCTGTCTTTGAAGATTCAGATATCCAAGGTTACTTTTAACTCCAGATTACATCCACCAGGCCTGACTTTTTAATACCAATATCAGTCATTCAACAAACATTTATTAAGCACTTACTATGTGCTAAGCATTGTACTAAGCACTTAGGCATAAGAAGAATGATAAAAGACAGTCCTTGCTTTCAAGGATCTCACAAATTAATGGGGGAAACAATACGCAAAGAACTACGTACAAACGATATATGGAAGCAAAATGTGGAATATGATGATTTCCAAAGTATTAAAAATGGTTATGACACAGAGGCCAATGACATGAGCAGATTATAGCATATAAACACTAAGAAACTCAAAAGAGGTATTTTGTGATAGGAAGATTATGATGTGATAAGGTGATATAACAGGTGAGCAGTCAAATGTTCCACCAAGATAAGAGTAATAAGTAAGGAATGTTTCCAGCACAATACATGGGCTCCATCTGATGAATTAGTGGCAAGACACAGAGGAGAAATATAGAGAACAGGCAAGGCTGGGATGGGTTGTAATCTCCATTTGTTGAAGGGGTCTTCTGACACAATGCAATCCTAGATCCATTAGAATATATCAACCAGAAGGTTCAAAAATGAAATGCTAAGCCAAAATATGGAGAAGATGAAGGAGGAAAAATGAAATATTAGTACAGAATAAAATTAGGAATAGAAACTTGTTCCTAAGCAAATGCCCCTGGTAATACTATACTATCTTTCTCCTCCTCTTCATCTACCATCCACAGAAAATAAATCAAGTTCTTTCATGGTAGTACAAAAATTTGGAAAAAGAAAGAGAGGGTTAGGGGTCCAAAAGTGTTTCAGAACTATATGCATATTAGTGGAAAGGCTATCTCTGTTCACTAGAAGAGATTAAAATGCACTGGGGATGGCTCCTCACAAAACAGAAGTTTCTTCAGGAATTTGTGTTTGCAAAAACCATTTGGATCAAGCACCAATTCAAAATTCACAAAAATCTGGCAAATGGCCTTCACTTTCCCAGGTAACTCTTAAAAAAATACGATTTAGCATCCTCTTTAGGAAGCTCAGATTTAAAGGTATAACATTACTTGGGGGTGGGAAAAAGGATTATATGCTCTCCCAAAGTCAGCTGCTACCTATCTTATCACTGGATGCCAGAATCATACAATATGAGAATTGGAAGGAACTTCAGCTGCATCTGCTCCAACTTTTTCCCAGTCTCATTTCCAACTTTCATGCCCATCCTTCTAGAGCTATCACTCATATTCATAAAGTATTTACTCATTGAGAAATGCTCCCTCAGACATTAAGCCAGTAAATTGCATGAGGGGAAGAACTGGGGTTTTTTTGGTTTTGGGTTTTGTATTTTTCTTTATATCTTCAACATTTAACACAAAGTCTGATACAGAGTAATTGTTTAACAAATAATGAGCACTGAATAAAATGTTTGTTGATTTATTCATTACATTACATTAATTAATTTCATTCAATGGTCATTTATTAAGTATCTACAATTGGGTAGGGTAAGGGCAGGTAGGTGGTACAGTGACTAGAGTGCCGGGCCTAGAGTTAGGAAGACTTATCTTCCTAAGGTCCTCAGAAATTTATTAGCTGGGTGACCCTAGGAAAGTCACTTAACCCTATTTGCCTCAGTTTCCTCATCTGTAAAACAAGCTGGAGAAGAAAATGGCAGACCACTCCAGCATATTTTCTGAGAAAACCCCAAATGGGGTCACTGAGTCAGATATAATTAAAAAAACACTGAATAACAGTGGATAAAGTGGAGAATTAAGACATTACTTAGTCCCCTATAGCTTATAACTGAGGAAGAACATGACACATGTAAATATGGACTCATATAATAAGAATAATTTTATAATAAGATAAAAATAGTGTCAGGGGTCTGAGCAAGGAAAGCTCATTTCTAAAAATGAATTTCTCCTTCTATTTCAGAAGGAGAAAATATTGCAAGACTTTCTAAAAGATATCTAAGCTGGGTCCTGAAGAGTGGTTTAGACTGGGGATGGATGAAAGGGAGGGACAAACATTGTTTATGCTATATTTGATTGTTTATGCTGTATTTGATTAGGATAGACTAAATGTGGAACCACTAAGTCATCACTAAATGACATCTCCTCTTCATAGTGCCTTGCATATAGTGAATGCTTATAAATGTTTGTTGAATTTCAATATCCCATTTTGTACACTGATTATAAGGAGCATGCGCTTGGTTGGCCTAGGTTAATAATAGAACCCTAGTTAGCATTTAAACAATAGATCTCAATTTTGAAAACTTTCATCTTTTGCAAACCTCCTTTATATGAAATAGATTTATTTCATGCTTCTTAAATCCAAGTGACCAAATCTGTTGCAGGTCCCAGAGGAAGTGAGCGTAAGAACCAGGGCTAAGACTGAAGAGTTCTGGCTCCCTTTCTTCATTCATATCTCCCCTCACCTCTTTGGCAGACACACTCAGAAGGCATCCAGACATTCTCTAACCACAGATTCTGAAGCCAATTATCAACCATGCACAAAAACGGGACAGCAATTCAGGGAACAAAACTGCTATCAGATAAAATACATCATAATTGGAAGATTACATTCCTCATTATAGCCCAATATGGCTTTTCAAATTATCAAAGAGACTCCAATCTGCAAGATCTTAATTTAAAGCAACATAATTCAGGACCATGAGGAACTTAATTGAGGGCTAGGAAACTGTTTTCAACTTATATGGCTCTAGACAGCCTCATGCACTATCATGTACACACATGTTTACACCACCTGACATTTAAGGCATCTGGATTTAGCTCTGATCTGCCAAAGGGGGAAAAAAGAAAAAAAGAAAGAAAGAAAGTGGGAAGACTGCAACAGTCGAACAAGGAGTGCCCGCTCCAGATTTTCCATGTTTTGGCTGATAGTGTTACCATTTATCAGATCGCTTCACTGAAATGTCACAAAGGAAATTAGTTTAGTTAATAGCAGAAGGTTATTTTGTTGCTGCCGCTGCTGCTATATAGCTACCAGGGTCAATTTCTACACTCTAACTGCCTGTCAGAAATGATCATGAAAACGCCAGAAAGACAATACGCCCACAGACACATATATCCATATATCCATATACACATTTCTCCACTAAAATCCTGTTTCCATGTTTTATCCTTAAGTGAAAATAATGGATTCTCCAAGGGCCAAAAGAACAGTACAAGCTCTGACAGATCCTACTGGAAGCTGGAATAGTTCTGAATTTAGGCCCAGTCATGGGACTTGTGTGTTTGAATACATATCTGTGTGTGTGTGTGTGGTGTATGTCTGCTATCTGTAATCAGCATATTTTTCCATGAAGATGATGCTTTACTCTCCCTCAAGCATTCTATGTTCTCGTCAACCTGACCTGATTTCCTGTTCCCCATATAAGACATCCCATCTCTATCTTCCATCTTTGTACAGGCTGTCCCTCATACTTGGAATGGTTGCCCCTTGCAAGGTTCACATCAAGTGTTACCTCTTTCCAGAGGCATTTCCCCTCAATTATGAGCACCCAGATTCTCCCTGGTCACAAATTTACTTTATATTTACTGGGGTGTAAAACTTATATATGAAAACATATGTGTATGCCCTTAGCATTTATTTATCTGTGCATACGGTATTCCCTGCAACAGATTCTATGTTCCTTGAGGGCAGGAACAATCTTGGTGTTGTCTTTGTATCCAATCTCTACCAGATGCTTAATTAATGTTTGAACTGAATTGTGGAAGAGAGTTGGAAAACAAACCTGGCTGAGAGAGACTAGGGGATTATCAGAGTGTGTGTGTGTGTGTGTGTGTGTGTGTGTGTGTGTGTGTGTGTGTGTGTGTGTGTGTGTGTGTGTGTGTGTGTGTGGTGTTGTTGCTTTGGGGAAGCGACAGCAGCCCATGAACCCATTCCCTAAATTAAGGAAGGGCCATAATAAGTCTCAGGGGAGGTAGCACTCATACCTACATATATAAGGGGGGGGACCTGAAAGAGAATAAAGTCTGGTTATTAAACTCTTCATTTCCTGGGTCATTCTATTTAATTAGGTATTGGGAAATCCTGACTCCCATGATATGAATCTAAGAGATTAAAATTTCAATTCAAGTATCTAAGGTCACAGGATTAGAGCTGGAGAAGATTATGGAGGTCATCTAGTCCAACTCTTTCCATTTACAGATAAGGAAACTGAGGTGCAGAGAGGTTAAGTGCTTTGTCTAGGGTCACACAGCTAATGTGTCAGAGTAAGGATACACACTTTGAATACATTTTAGCTTTCAAGAGAGAAAAAAAAAGGATATATATCCGACAACCTCAATAACAAAGAGAATACAACATCACACTTTTTCCCTCTCCTCTCTTCCTGCTCATGGAGATACAGGTATAATTTAGTAATAGTGCCCTGCTTCTCGGGTGCAATTAAAAACGGCCTTCATTACTCCTCCGAATGGGCGTGTTTTATAGTGCTGCAATCTATGGTTCAATAAAAAAGCCACTACTGCACCTATCATGGCAAAGGCTGTAAAAAGTGATCAATGTGCTGGGTATCAGGAGCACCAGCGGAAGAGAAATTTCTTAAAGAAATATGTACGAGAATGCTTGACAGAAATGGTTCCCAACAGCTCAACTTCTTTCATTTAAGAAACCTTTGCTTTTCTTCCTTTAATTGATATTTTTTTCTCTTTCTGATTAGCAAGTAGAAACAAGGTTCAGTGATATAGAAGGGATACACATATACATACATACATATATGTGTGTCACTTTTGGCCTAGAAAGACAGAGAACCCTTAACATTTCAAATAGCTGCTACGTCTAAGAAATTCTTGAGATTTTTTGTTTGATTGTTTGTTTTAGGGCAGAAAACATTTGGTTTTTTTTTAAAGAGCCCTTGCTAATTCAGTTATGATGAGATCTTTCTATAATTATGTTCTATGGTTCCATTATTGAGAACTCTCAAAATAAAGGAATGAACACTGGACTTTGAAGTCAAAAGACCTGGGTTCAAGTTCTAGCTTTGCCACTTATTAGCCCAGGGACCTTGGGCACTGTGCTTTGTAGATACAATGGACAGGGAACACATCTGTGATTTCATTTGTAGAGGGAGTTCCTATAGGAACTCCCTCTACCAATAGATTATCATTTTCCTTGCAAATTATCTTCTTAGATAGTTGCCTAAAGGACCAAGAGATCAAGTGACTTGCCCAGAATCAGAGCTATCAAACATCTGAGGGTGGATTTGAACTCAGAAGATGAGACTTCCTGACTTCAGGCCCAACACTCTGTGCACTATGGCGCCACCCAGTGGCCTCCAAATCTGTATGTATTTGTCCTTTGTTCCCGAAGAAGACCATGCCATCAG
>CM053773.1:146029610-146117567 GCA_028658325.1 Potorous gilbertii
CCAACCAGCATTTACAAACCTACTATGGCCAAACACTGTGCTAAAGAGGACAGACAAAAGCAACTCAATCACTGCCTCCCAGGTGCTGCCATTCTAAGGAGGAAGACAGTATTTACATGAATAATTACATACAAAATGTTCACAAGATAAATATGAATGTGGATGTTAACAACGGAGGAAATTAGTGAAGTCTTCATATAGAAAGGTGATGCTTGAGTTGGGTTACAAAGGAAAAGAATTCCAGGAGACACTAGAACTATAGCTTTCTTCTTCCTGTAATTATTTCTCCTTTTACTTCTTGGAAGAGCAATATACATAAATACTTGATTTATGAAATTCCCAATTTTCATCTCTATTAAAAAATAAGAAATATCTGTCCCATGCATACACCTAAATTTACTTTCAAAACCCCCCCCACAAAAATTCAATGGTTCAATTATTTTTCTCCAATAATTCTCTTCTTTCCAACCCATAGAATTATTTTCATAATATCCTTGAGCCTATGACACCTGTCCATGCTAGATTATTTCAGCTACGGGTGAAAAAAAAAGGCAACATGAAAGCTAATTTACAGGGATATCATGCACAAGCAGATTTGATGAAAATTTCAAGGTGGCCTTGCAAACACTATTTGTAGTCATATAAGAAAACAGCATGTCCTATACTTAGTTCCTCCAAATCTCAAATCAAGAAAAATGGATACCAATGACATCCTCCAAAAGGAATAGGGACACTTCAACCTTAACTAGAACTGAAAACTCTGAGAGAATTAAATGGTTCCTTCTCTAGTTTGAATGTCAGTTGCAGATGGCCCTGAAACTGTCAAATGAAATCAGGAATAGGAAAATAAGAACTGGGAAAAAAAATTAAGATCATCTAGTTTAACCTCCTTATTCCAGATGAAGAAACTGATGCTGGATAAAAGTAAAGTAAGACCACACTTCTAATTATATCACATGCTCACCTCTTTTTCTAATCAAAGGTACCTATGATGATGCCACTGATGTCACTTCTGGCTGCCGTATTTAACTCGTAAAACCAATATCAGAAGAAAGGGGAAAAAGAGGGCTCTCCAAAGAAACTTTGGCCTTTACTAACTTACTAATACAGGGCTTTGGTGTGCGTGCGCGCGCGCGCGTGTGTGTGTGTGTGTGTGTGTCACACACACATTCATTTACTATTTCAATAACTGGTTTCTTTCATAATCCCATGTATTACATTTTATGCATTTAAAAACATTATTCTCAGAAGGAACCCATAGGTGTCAAATTGCCAGAGATTCATGACACAAAAAAAAAACTGCTAAGAATCCCTGTTCTACACATATCTGGTATTAAGATAGGAGAAAGGAACACAAACTTCTAGAGGGCAAGAATTTTGTTTTCCCCAAGCCCCTAATTTTGTTTTCCCTGGCACACAGTAGAGGTTTAAATCCTTTCATTTCACCTTGATATCTTTTCCACATTTCCCACAAATTTTTCCTCCACAGGTGATCTAAGATTACTGAAGGAGGAGGGTTATATATAGATCCCTTCTCTTAAAAATCAACATGGAAAAATGTATCTTCTCACACTTTTGAATTCAACCAAAGGGGAAAAATCAGATGCCTCAAAACAAAACAACCTACTAAATGCACATTAAAGACTATTTTATAGTGAGAGGAGAAAGAAGCACAAGGTCAGCAATAAGTCACTCAGTCTGGCTAAAATGCTCAGAAAGTGGAAGTCATACAAAGCAGTTTCTTCTGGGCAAGTGTGAGGTGGGGGCGGAGGGCTATATATTTTTTTCCTTCCTCACAATTTCTCGGAAATACCACCTCAATCAAAGTCTTGACAATTATGAAGCATGTCAACTGATCATGAAAATTCATCAAATGTGCTATGTGACAAGAAGGAGAGCCTGACTGTTGAAATTGGATGGGCTTCAAAAGTTACTGACAATCACTGCCATAAATCATATGGGCACATCAGTCTTTGATGCAGAAGGTTTACAGGCAGCAATATTGCTAAACAAATTCCAACAAAGGAATGAGATGCAAAGCTTTGGGTGGTTAAAGAAAGAAAATAAAAAAGACAGAAAAGGTTAGAGGAGATGAAAAGAGAGGAGATTATAGGAGACTAGAGAAAAGAGAAAGAAAGATGAGAAGATTTAAAAGGGATTAGAGAAGAGGAAAGGAAAGGGAAAAGTAAAAAAGAAAAAAGAGGAGAGAAAAGGTTAGAAGAGATGAAGGGAGAGAAGAGGTTACAGGAGATTAGAAAAGAGGAAAGGAGAGAAGAAAAGATTAAAAGGGATTGGAGGAAAGGAAAGGAAAGGAAAGGAAAGGAAAGGAAAGGAAAGGAAAAGAAAGGAGCAGAGGAGAGCAAAGAAGAGAGGAGGAGAGGAGAGGAAAAGAAAGGGACACTCTATTTTCATCACTGCTCCCTAAATGACAAGTGCAAGTAAGGGAAGAGGGCTATTAAGATTAAAAAAATCACCATTTTCCAGTCACTCAAATCCATAGAATTCTCCATCTTGAAATGCAGCACAGGAACCACTTCCAAGCAGCAGAACATTCCTGCGGTGCCCTGAGATCCATAAGCTTCCAACAAAAAAAGACTCCTAGCTATATACACTCATAAGCACTAATTCAGTACCCCTTACCATCATCAGGGTGGCAGAGAAGCAGCCAATAACCTTAGCATGTTTGTTTATTTTATCAGACTCCCAAGATGAAAGACTCACTTTTATTTAAATAAAATTCCCTGGAACATTATGTCATGATTAAAGAAAAAAAAAATTCAACAATGATTCCTCCCCTTATCTTCTTTTTTTTTTTTTTTGTTCTCTTTCAACTTCCCCACTGGTTTACACTCTACATAAACTTCGTTTAAAAAAAAAATTGCCCTAAACAAGCCTGTCTCCGTATTATGGCTTTAGAATAATAAGCTACTTTAGATTTCTAAAAAGGAAATGGTATATGTTGCACTTTTTTATGAACACTTTAGCTATTTCTGAGGTTAATTTTTTTGGGTGGAGAGTACCTTTTTTTTTTAAACTAAACTGTTCAGGGGATTTGTATTTTATTTCCAACTATATGACTACAAATGAAAGTTATATTGTTTTAAAGTTTAGAAATTGCATCAAAAGATGAAAGGTTTGGTGCTAAAAGGGACCTTAGAGATCATCTACTGTTATGCCCTCATTATACAGATGGGAAAACTGAGGCAGAGAGGGGTGACTTTCCCAAGATTACATAGGTAATATGGAGCAGAGCCAGAATTTGATTTCATGTCTTCAAGCTCCAAATCCTCATTATACCACACTGTCTTTCCACAAACTTATATACATTATTTCACTTGATGCTCAAAACAATCCTATAAGAACTGTAATTCTCATTTTGCAGATGGGACAACTGACATTCACAAAGGTTCAATAAGTGCACCAAAGTCCCATGTTTACAAGTGGTAAAGCAAAGACAGGTTCTGATTTTTGACTGAAGAATACAGTTGTTGGCTGAGGCTAACTACTTAACAATTCTGCACTTTTTTTTACCTACAAAAATGAGAAAGTAAGTTACAGGACAGAGGCTTCTGTGAGCCGTGTTTAGAAGGCCAGGTTAATTTGCAATATGGCCAGTATGGATTCAGGAATCCTAACATCTTGGACAATCCATCGGTCTTCACATTCAGATAAATTCAGTTTGTAAATCCACAGGCAGCCTGGGGTCCTGGAAAAAGCACCAGATTTGGAATCAGGAAACTCATTTCCTAGTATTGATTCCAAACCTGTGTTAAGTTATTCCGTCTGTAAGATTCATTTTTTTCATTTGTGGGGAGGAAAAGGGAAGGAGATTGGAATCATGTGATTTTCATCGATATAAAGAATTCCCTGTGAGGAAACTGCCTCCACCAATGCAAATAGCACCCAATCTGCTTTGAGGACAGATACCTGAACTCAGAGTCAGGAAAGCCCAGGATGAAATCCTGCCTCTGACATCCATGGCCCCTTTGTTAAGTGACTTACCCTGGGCCCTACAGTCAGTAGATGTCAAAGGCAGGATCTCGGTCTCCCTGACTCTGAGACCAGCTCTCCATTCCTTCCCTACACCTTATGTTGTTCATTGTCCACTCGTGTCTAACTCTTCATGACCCCATAAACCACAGCAAACCAGGAATTTCTATGTTCCAAATCTGTACCTTTAATAATCATCTATAAATGATAATAAGAAGACTTGTACTATCCATACCTACAGTTACTATGAGGATCAAATTTAATTCAATTCAATAAACATTAAGTGCCTAGGACGTGGAAGGCACAAAATAATGTATAAAATGTGCTTTCTAATTCTAAGGTGCGATATGAATTTTAGGACATCAGAATGGTAATGTAAGCTCTCAGAAGATCAGAGGGGCTCCAGTTTTGTCCCTGTAACCTCAGACTGTAGCATGACACTTTGTGCACAGGAGGTGCTTAGTAAATGTATGTTGGGTTAAATAACGTATTGGCTGGATGAAGGCTATGAGATCATATGATTTAGAGCTAAAAGAAACTTTAGGGATCACCTCATCCAAGGGTTCTCAATGTTTGGGGACCAGAGAAAATTAAAGAACTTCACGACCCCACCCCCATACACACTCACACTCTCACTCTCTCTCTCTCTCTCTCCTCAAAAACATCTGTGGCTTTATCACTTTGGAAATTTCTTCCAGTGATGCCAGATCATAATCCATTCATGCCTCCACATCCCCTTCAACTCTTGTCCATATCCTCTCATAACTCTGCCATCAGCTGGAGGCCTTCCTTGCTTTCTCTTGATACTGCTATCATACCAATGGAGTGTTCTTGCTGTCCACCTGTCATCACACCCGGCATGCCTTTCCCCTTTGCCCTCTGTGGGATAGTTATTTCCAACACTTCAGTTACTACTGTGTTCCACATCTCACTGTCACAATAGCTCTGACAGGTAAAAGCTGGTATTCCATGAACTATCACAGCATAGTGTCCATGGGGGAAATATGTGTGTGCATGAATGTATTTGTGTATATATTGATATAGAGATATAGGCTGATAGATAGTCGTCCTACTATTAGTATCCAATGATTGAAAAATTCTGACAGAATATGGACCACATGCAATTATTTTGTTTCATACCCTTTGGCAAATTCATTTGCAGAAGATTGAAACTACTCCTTTCTTTAACTGAGAAGTCTAATAGAAATGAGCTGAACTTACAGTCAGGAACTGAATCTCACCTCTGACAGAGACTAACCATATGATCATGGGCTGGTTAGTTAGCTTCTGGAACTTCAGTGATCTCATCGTTAAAATTTGGGAAATACCTAGGTAGGGGTGGCCTTAGGTCCTTGGGTATGGCCTTTTGACTGAGTCCAAGTTTTATAGAACAAATCCTTTCATTATAGGGATTTGTTCTGTGAAGTTTGAATTCATAGGGCTTCACTTGAGGACCTAAAAGGCCACATGCGGCCTTAAGGCTGAAAGTTCCCCATCCCTGAGAACATAATTTTGCTTCAAGAATCAAATATGGTAATATATTCAAAGTGCTTTATAAACCTTTTTAAAAAATACCTGTCATCTGTTCTCATTTAAAAAAAAGTTTTAAATTTTACAAATAAGGAAAAACTGAGATCCAGAAGGGTTAAGTAACTTGTCCAAGGACAGAGACTGTAAGGGTTGGGGGTCTTGCCTCTCAAATCCAGCATTAATTCCACTTCACTAACATTCGGGCTGAGAAATTCATGTTATCAGGGTAATCATTCTCAGCACCAGATCAGACTTAAAATGAAAAAGTCCTTTTAACGAAGAGGAATTGAAGCCCCTATGCAGGATTACACTCTTAAGAAACTTCAAAACAAATAAAAACTAAAGCAAGGGCAGACCTTTCTCCCTATCCATCTGGATCCAATTCTTTCAACCATAAATTAGAAAAGGTCAAGGGAGGCTTTATTAAGTGCCCAAGACATCAGAGAAGAAAAAGGAATGGTTACACCGGAAAGGCTGAAGGTCCCAGAGGTGAGAACAAGGTCTCAAGCAAAGTACACCTGTAATAAGGTAGGGGATACCTGGGAGATGATGGGTCAGTCAATAAACATCAAATAAGTGATTATTCTGTGCCAGGCACTGTGCTAAGCAATGGATACAAAGAAAGGCAAAAGATAGTTGCTACTCTCAGGAAGTTAGAAGTCTAATAGAGGAGACAAAATACAAACAACCATGTACAAACAAATTGTTTACGGCTAAAAAGAACCTTAGAGGTCATCTAGTCCAAACCCTTCACTTTGTAGTTGAAACAATAGGTTCTGAAAAGATAAGTAATTCATTCATCATCACAGAGTAAGTAATAGAATTATGATCTGAACCCCATACCCCCAAAGCTCCAAAGATAGTGTGCCCTTTTCCATCGCCTAAGATTGACTTACCAATGCTGATCTTTGAGAGAGAACATTTTCACTAGGGTGGGTAGAAGTCAGAGTGGAAGAAGGGATTAGAAAGAGGAGTCATAGTTATAGACCTCTTCCTTCCATTCATTCTAGTATAGCTCCTCTCACCACCTTGGCTTTCTTAGAGGACCAAGGAGTCCCCTGGAATACTCAAGATGACATCAATCTGGTAACCATACTCTACTTCTCCTCACAGTAATCACTTTAAAAGTGCCATATAAACATGAGTTACCATCATCTGCGTCTGGCCATTCAAACAATTCTGTATCCACCAAAGCGCCTTCCTATCTTATCAGTCTTCTTAGACCTCACTCCCCTCCATATAATCTGCAATTCAGTGATACTGGTCTCCTGGCTGGTCCTCAAACATGGTACCCTATCTCCCAAAACCCAGCATTTTCACTGCCTATCCCTTACTCATGGAACACTCTCGCTTCTCAGTAACATCACCTAGTTTCCTAACTTCCTTCAAGTCTCATCTGCATGAAGCCTTTCCCAGTCTTTCAAACTAATAGTGCATTTTCTCTGAGATGATTTCCAATTCTGGTTTGTATGTAGAGGTTCACACTGTCTCACTTATTACACTGTGAGCTCCTTGGGAGCAAAGATTTTTTTTTTTTGCATTTCTTTGTATCCCTGGTGTTTAGCACAGTGCCTGGCACACAGGAGGAGTTTAATAAATGCTACTTGACTGAATGACTAACCAACTTGTACTGCCATCTAGTCTAGAGTCTCATCTCCAACAGGATCATAAGAGTCTTTTTGGCCAAGTGATTTACTGAAAACTATTTATCCCAGACCTACAGTATCCCTCTAAATCACAAATCTAGTAACCTTGTCAAGACAAAGAAGTGAAGAAACAAGGTCTGATTCATACATTCTAGAAAAATACAGTAAAGAGTCACCTTTACAAGCATTGTGTAACAGAGAGAGACCTAAACCAGGAGTCAGGAGTCCTGGATTCCAATTCCCACACACCATCACTAATTCAAAGCTGGGCATGTTGCTTAACCTCAGTGTGTTAGGTTTCATTTGTTTGAAATCTATAAAGCAAAAGAGTTGCTTGAGACTATTTCCAAGGTCCAAATATAAATAAATATAAAGCAAATCAATGCTGGGCCAGTGGAAACTTCTCAGGTAGAAAATGCAGTGTCCTTTAACATATAGATACAAGCTGCAAATCCTTGCAAGGCAGATGGGGCAGAGTTGTGAAAACTTAAGAAGTCTTTAGGAAACTGTGGCTTGTGACCAGAAAGGGAAGTAAGAAATCAAGCAATATGAGTTCCTCCATCAACAATGGGCTGAGGAGGGCCCCAGTGACAAGAGCTTGAGAGCAAGTACAGCAGGCATGGAGAGAAGGAAGATGCAGCTTAGTTTGGAATGTAAAGGGGAAAAGATGACCCTTCCCCAACAGGACCGCCAGTGATTAAAGTCAAAGGAGAAGTTTGGGAAAGAGACAATATAATGGTTAGACAGGCCAACCACACTAAGAGGTGGTTCTTGGGACTTGCCTCAATTGTAGGTAACATATCCATCCCACCATGCCATCATGCCACTTTGCAAAGTGGCAAGGTTTTGTTGTGCAGCTAGGTAGTATAGTGAGCGTGGGAGTGAGGAAGATTTGGATTCAAATCCTACCTAAGATAATAACTAGTTATGTGTGACCTGGGCAAGTCACAATCTCTCTCTGTCTCTCTCTCTCTTGTTTAAAGGAAGGATTATAAATAGCATGTTACAAGGGTTTTGTGAGGATCAAGTAATTTAATATATGTAAAGCATTTTGCAAACCTGAAAGCACTCTGTTGCCTAAGATTATGATTACCTAAACCTGCTATAATTAAGGGGTGACAATATTATTGATTTGGAGCAGGAAGGGATCTTACTCTAATCCCTGCCATTTTCAGATTGACAGCAATGATCTGTCCAAGGTCACAGTTTCTTCATAACAAGGCTAAAATTTGAACATAGGTTCCCATATTTCAAATTTGCAAGAATGGGTGCCAGTTACCTTTCAAATAGCAAACATTCAAGATTTGCAGGGAACTTTATGTGGCTTATCTCACTGGATGCTTTCACCAATCTGCATGGTTGATGGTGCCCTTTCAAGTTAAAGGCTAGAATGTGAAAGAAAGAAATATCTCATTTCTCTCTATCTTCTTTGCCCTTGAAAGATGGTAATACCAAGTTTTAAGACTGCCCAAAACTCCTAAGTCTGGAGTAGCCTGGAATCTCTCCTAAGGCTGAACCCTATATCCTCATACATTCCAACAAATAGGCTCTGTTTTAAACAAGAAGACTGTTTTGTGGTACAAACCCACTCCATAGCTCTCAAACTTTATCTATTTACCAAAAAGAAAAAAAGAAATATCATCCCTTCTTTTCTCATCCACATCTTGTCCTTCATCTTTCTCCAAATTTAGTTTCTCCAGGAAGTCTTCCTTGCCTGGCTCCTGAGCTCCAGGCAACTCCAAAGCACAGAAGTCTCTTTCTCTCTACCCAGCTCTAATTTAGCGAGTGGTTTATTTTCTGCTATGAGTGATATTAAGTATGCACTAACATACACCTGTCCTGTGTCTTCACACAGAGTGAAAGCATGCTTGAGGAATGAAGTCTATGTGTGACTCTTCATGTTTCTCATGACTGAGTCAACTTCAATAAACTTAATACGATGTCCAATAACATAAAGAGAGTGGATGGCTCTAAATATGTTTTTTAACTGAGCAGATTTAAAGAGAATTACACTATTCTGACCTAGGAAAAACTTTCTTTGCAATGATTTGATAAACCCATACTACTTTGTGTGTCTAAATTCAACTAAAAGAATCACTGACTAGAAGCTGAAAGGGACCACCCTCTCATTTTACAGATGAATAAACCGAGGTCCAGGGAGGTTCAGTGACTTGCCTAAAGTCACAGAGAAAATCAGGCATTAGAGATGGGATTTGAACCAAGATCATCTGATCCCAGAGTTAGGGCTCTTTCTGTTGTATCACACTGTCTTCCTAGAGAGGAAGAAGAAAAGAGGGAAAGAAAAAAGGATAAGAAGGAAGAGAAGGGAGAGGAGGAGGAAAAGAAGTTAGACCAGAAGAAAAAGTAGAAGAAAGAGAAGAAGAGGAATAGAAGGAAGGAGAGAAGAAAAAAGGAGGAAGAGAAGGAAAAAAGAGGAGGACGAAAAGAATGAGAAAACAACAAAGAAGCAGAAGAGAACCTCATGAAGCAGTTCATGCAAGTAAAACTGCACAGACAAGATACGTTACTAGACACCTGGCATTAAAAACCTGATTGTAAAAGTGCTGTTGCAAAAAGGGCAGTGGGTTCAGGCAGACACAGGATGCTGAAACAGAAAAAAGTAACCAGTGACTGACAAGTATATACTACCATTCAGAGAGAAGAAAAGTGTTCATAGCAAATTAAAAATAATTAAATTAACCAGGTGCAAGTATTCTCCCTTTCAAGAATACGCTTACCTAGATGCAAAAATTATAGGTGAAACAGAGAAATCAAAAGTTTCTCTACACACTCACTTCAGTTTCTAGAAAATGCGTTGTTTTCTTTAAAGTTCCAGCTTGCCTACATACTTAGATGCTCAACATTCACTTCACTCAATTCAATCTACACTTTGCTACAAAACTGGAGTAGTCAACATATTTCCGGGTGAGATTAGAATAGCCTTAAGATGCAGTTCAAGATCCCATCCTTTGGTGATTCTCATAAACATATAAGGTCTAAAATCAGTTTCCAAGAGTCTCTCTGTTTAGTTCTTTGTCTCGTCACACACAAACACTTTTTGGAAACTGTTAAGCACTATTATATTCCTGGGAGATGAGCTGGGAAAATCAGGACAGCTTCTCATAAATCCTCAAGAGTATTTCTATATTTGGCATCTTCCCATGTTCTGGTCTTTGCTAATCAAATTCCATTCTTTTACATTAACGTGTCCACTATCAGTACCATCACCTGCACAAGCTGTCCAAAGGCACTGCCAATTAGGAATAGTGGTAAGGCGAGAGCTAGAATTGCAATGTGGAAGATCTGAGTTCAGTCCCTACCTTGGACTCATTAAGGATGTGAAATCATTTAGCTTCCCTTAGCCTCAATTTTTTCATCTAGGAAATGTACCAATCTCACAGGGTTGATGAAAGCATCAAATGAGATAATAGTTCATTGAAAATTTTAAATGTCTGCTATCTGAAAGGCAGCCATTCTTGAGAAGTATTTCTTGCCAGAAAAGGTCACTTTTGTCCTTTATATTTGTGATCAATACGGTATTATAATTTTCTTTTATATTTTCATAAGCATAGAATTGAATAGAGCAGCTATAGAGGGAAAGAAGGAAGGAAAAAAAATATTCCAGGCAACAAACCACTTTTTTCCAGTTTGTAATAAGTGTAGAAAAGTAAGCAAAAAATACAGTCCCTAAGGAGGTCAAAGATAAACGAAGATCCCATATGGCCAACTAAATATATGTTAGCGTTCTTTTTATAGCAGCAAAAAAACAAAAAAAAACCAAAAAAAACTGGAGGCAAAGTATGCCCATCAATTGAGGAAAGGCTCAACAAGTTGTTGTACATGAATATAATGAAATATTAATGGGTCATAAAACAACAAATGTGAAGGATAAAAGGCAGATGGGAAAACTTATGTGAACGGATGCCAACTGAAATAAGCAAACCAAGAAAACAATATAAACAATGACAAGTGTGTAAGTGGAAAGAATGGAAATGACCGAAACCAAAGCTAAAAACCGTAATTACAAGGATCCACGCTGGCCCTGAAGAAGAACTAGGAGAAGGTACTTTCCTCCCATATAGCACATAGCGCTTGAGCTGACCCCCCTCATCCCTTCTCTTTTTATTCTTTGTTCTGAAGGATGGTCCTTGGGTGGGAGAGGGAGAAAAATGTTAGGAAATGAAGGTGAAAAAAAGAACAAAAGCTGTCATAAATGTAAAGTGAATGAGAAGCAAAGTTGCATCCCAACTGGATTTCCTTTTTTTGGCTAGCTTTCTCTGCTCCCCCCAGAGCAGGGATGGGGAACCGGAGGCCGTGAGGCCACCTATGGCTTTCCAGGTCCTTGGAGGCAGTCTTTTCAGCAAGTCTAAGTTTTACAGAACAAATCCTTTTATTAAAAGGATTTGTTCTGTGAAGTTTGGATTCAGTCAGAGGACTGCACTTGAGGACCTAGAGGGCCACAGGTGACCTCAAGGCCACAGGTTCCCCACCTCTGGGTGTCAATTTGGAGTCAAGAGACCTAGGTGAGAATCTTTGTTTCACCTTTCTCTACCTCAGCAGCTGTGAACAGGTCAATTTAAATCAACAAAAGAATCCGTTAATAAGCAAGTGACTTAATTCGCCTGAGTTTCAGGTGCCTCATCTGTAAGAAAGAAGACAATAACATTTGCACTACCTGCTTCATTGTTATTTTAGGAAATCTCTTTAAAAACACGCATGCTAAGGTTCTACATAAATAAAGGACTGGACCTGCAACTTCAAGACAAGTCTGTCAGTCATCAAGCTTTTTTAAGGAAGCACCTACTAAGTGACAAGCCCTGAGGGTATGAAGAAGGACAAAAAGACAGTCCCTATTCTCAAGATGCTTAGTCTAATATCATTATATCCGTTTGAAATATTATTCTTTTCTAATGCCCCTCTTCTCCTTAAGTTTCGTTAGTGTGCTCTAAACTAGTTCTTTTGATTTATGTAGGCACAATCCAAACTTTGTCCCTTATTTCTGTAATTCTTCACTGTGCGTGTATTCTCTGCAGTGAATCTGTAACAATAACCTGGGGCTCTGATTTTTTTTTTTTTTGCTTTTTAATTAACTACCCTTTTCAGACTTGCCTTGCTATTGTAGAACTGTGTGTTATAGATGAAGAGAAGGTATAAGATCTCTTTTCAGACAGCAACAAAAAAAGGCATTTTTTGCTAGTTCACAAAATTTCATCCTCTCATAGAGGCCAGCACTATCTGTAATTGGTTGTGTTGATGCTCTGATATGGCACAGTGGGTTTACAACACCCTCACATGATCTGCCACCAAATAAATGCCCTGTTGTGCCTACAGACTTCTTATAGTATTTCTTATTGATTCACAGAATCACAAATTTTAAAATGAGAGGGCTCTCAGAGGCCATCTAATCCAACCCCCTTCATTTTAGAAATCAGAAAGCTAAGGCCTGTGAAAGTTAAATGACTTGCTCACAGTCACATAGTCACTGAGTAATATTATACTTAGGCCTCAGAAGGAGAAGGTGACCTAGGGCTGAATTCTGATACCAATCTGACAACTTTGGATGCAAATAAGTCAACAAGCACTTCATTAAGCACAGACCATGAGTAAGGCACCAAGGATGGCATTAAGCACCTACTATGTGCCAGGTACCAAGCACTGCTTTAAGCACCTAGTATGTGCGAGGTGCCAAGCATTGCATTTAGCACCTATGTGCCAGTTGCCAAGCTACTAGGTACCAGGTACCAAGCACTGCATTAAGGACCTACTATGTGCCACAGACACAAAGAAAGGCAAAAAAACAAAAACCCAGCCCCTGCTCTCAATGAGTCCATAACCTAACAGAAGAGACAACATGCAAATAACTATGTGCAAAGAAGAGATATACAGGTAAATTGGAAATAATCCCAAAGGGAAGGAATCAGAATTAAGAGAGATCGGGAAAAGGCTTCTTGCAGTTGTCTTTAGGTGACTGGCTGACTGTCAAATGACATTGAAAATGAACAGGAGAAAGAACACTGTAAAATATAGCTCAGCTTTATTATTGTATTAGACTGAATAATTAGTCTGATTTCTTTTAGGATGAGACTAGTTTGTTTTAGGCCCAAGGCCTGTGTTAATTTGTATGACTCAATTTAATTTAATTCAATTCAACAAGCATTTATTAAATGCCTACTAAAAGCAAAGCTCCTGGCTAGCTGCTAGAAAGAGCTCGCTTGCGTCGTCAGGGCTTGGGAAGACAGACAACGTAATTTCAGTAAAGTAAAAAATGAGATAATTCAAGGACAGAAAAAAACCACTGACAACTAGAGGCATCAGGCAAGGCTTCTCACAAACAATGGCACATCTGAACCTTGACATGAGCTGAGCCTAGACCAGGCCAGGTGAAAACAATCAAAACACAAATGGAAATTTTTCTAATCACAAGGTAGGTTATAAAAGGCTGGCAAATAGCTTCAAACAGACTGGGAGGTGTAACTATCAAAAATGGAGCAAGAATGCAGAAAAAAAACAGTGTTGAGCCTTTCCTATAGAGTGACTGTTTCTTCCTCAGAGTGTGTTTTAAGAGGCAATCACTCATCAACTCAACTAGATACTGGCCTAACAATTTACATTATATTTCCTCATCACAACCAATACAGCAAAGTGCCCAAGTACTTTATAAAGCATCCCATTCAAACACAATAACTTTTTTCTTTTTGTTCCCCTCTTTCGTTCTTCTCTATCTTTGGGGGGTTTTTTGTTTTGTTTTTTTTGGGTGTGTGTTTTTTTTTCCAAATGAGAAGCCCTGTGTCACCAGCATGTTTCCTTGGTTACCAAAATCACGAGCACATGTGTGGTTCCAAACACTTCCCTCCAGCTATCTTAAGGCCCTGTTTCTCTGGAACCTCTACAAAGCAGATCTTCTCCCTTTCCAGGGGAGTGAGTGATCCAGCAGATAACATCTCTCAGAGAACTGGAATGTCGGCTGTTTATTGGAAGCTACATTTATAGAAACAGAAAGACCAGCCGACTTCACAATGGCAGAGAAGCAAAAGAGGTCTTAGATCATAAAGATATTAATGCGACACGACCTCATTCACCCCTCACAAACTGAATGACTTTTAATAATGTGCCATGTGATATCATGCGACTATTTCTCACCTGCTGTTTACTCCAGAGACTACCTCTCTGGGTAACTGTAACAACTGCAACCGATGAAGAGGACATTGGACAATGCTTTACCACGGCCACTGACCGGGCAAGGGAAGGAATCATTTGTCACCAGTATTACCCTGGCACTTACAAGGACTCTGATAGTGATCTACAACAAGGGAAGAAGAAAGACAGACAGACAAATGGATGGAAGGAAGGAAAAAAGGAAGGGAGGGTGGGAGAAAGGGAGGGTGGGAGAAAGGGAGAGAAAGGAAGAAAGGAAGAAGGAAGGAAGGAAGGAAGGAAGGAAGGAAGGAAGGAAGGAAGGAAGGGAGGAAGGGAGGGAGGGAAAGACAGAAAATCCAATTCAGCTTGGTGGGAAGAATATTGAACTGGCAGTAAGACTATGTGGAGTAAGAGGTTTAACTCCATCACAGACTGGGCTTCCTTTTCCTTTATTCCTCAGCAGATGGAAGGGTCCAGTGGAAACACATTCACTTTTAGAGTTATAGGCCCAGAATTCAAATTTAATTTATGTTATGTTGGACAAGTCACTTAACAATCAAAACTTGAATTTCCTAATTTCCTCATATATAAGATGAGGGGGTTGAACTAAATGATCTCTTCTCCATATTACCATTCCTACAGGAAAGGGTGTGTCAACCCACTCCCTTGTGATCAAATGAGAAAATATTTGCAAAGTGCTCAGCACAATGCCTGGCACATAGTAGACCCCTAAAAATGCTTGTTCACTTCTTTTCTTCTCTACTGGATTTTCCATCTTTCTTTTTCTTTCTTTCTTCCTTTCTTTCTTAGTTGCTGACCAGTTGTTTCAGTTGTATCCAACTCTTCATGACCCCACTGAGGATCTTCTTAGCAAAGATGCTACAGTAGTTTGCCATTCCTTGTCCAGCTCATTTTTTTTTAGAGATGAGGAAACGGAGACCAACAAGGTAAAGTGACTTGCCCAGGGTCAAACAGTTAGTAAGCATCTGATGCCAGAGTTGAACTCAGGAAGAGGTGTCTTCCTGACCCCTGCCTGACTTTTTGGTTTGGAAAGTTATTTATCATCCTAGTAACTTAAAAAATCACAATACTCTTTCTTTTTCCACTATTCTCCTGTCTTTCCCTATTACTATGCAAGCTTCTTGAGGAAAGAAACAGATGCTACATTAGCCTCTGTATCTCTAGTATCCAGCACAGTACTTGACATTTTGCAAGAATTCAATGAATACTTTTTTGTATTCATCAATCTTTAGGGTCCTTACCATATCTCAATATGTGATCATTTGATTCCAAGCAAAAATTTATATGATCTGGGTTGCAATCCCTCCTCAGATATCTACTAGTTGTATGAGTCCAGGAAAGTCCCTTCAAATCTCTCAGCCTCGGTTTACTCATGTGTAAAATGGAGATAACACCTACCTACCCAAGGCCTGGGATCAGGAAGACCTGAGTTCGAATTCTGTCTCAGACATTTACTAGCTGTGTGACCCTGGGCAAGATACTAAAACTCCTTCAGTGTCAATTTCCTCATCTGTAAAAGAAAGAAAATAATAGCACCTGGCTCCCAGGTTATGGTGAGGTTAAAATGAGAATGTTTATAAAGTGCTTTTAGCTATTAGCTATTATAATTACCTCCAAGGCTTGTTGTGAGCATCAAATAATACATGAAATATGAAATATCAGCCCTCCCTCACTCAAAACAAAGTCAAGTGCAAGTCATTTCATCACTTCTCTGATGGCATGGTCTTCTTCAGCAACGAAGGACGCACACAATATGAAATATGCTTTGCAAAGCTTAAAGTACTGTACGAATATTGGTTATGATCTGAAAAGCTGAAACAAATTGTCCTCACAGCCTAGGAGAATAACCTGTGATTTACACCTAAGAGGCCAACCTTCCAAATAATAAGTTCACCATCCATGCATTAGGAACACATGGTGTATGTGTATATTAAGTATTACAATAGGACACTATGAAAATATTCTATACAAAAATCCAGCGTTTCTGCCAGAATTTATACCCAACATAATGTAGTGCCTCAATCAGCTTAAGGAAATAATACAGTTGCTTTTTCAAATCTTAAATTCCTAAGCTAGCGTCAAACTACAGGCACGATCTTATGTCTGCTATTTGAAGCTAATATTCATCCATTCAGAGAAAGATAAAAATGTATTCTGAAAACAAAATGCCTCCTCACATTGCATGGAGATTGGAAGGCTAAAAATGTCATAGAAACCTAACACAAAAACAACATCTAGAAAAAAACCCCTCTAGCTCTTCAACCCTAAACCAATAAAACTAGTACCAGTATCCATTTTATGATCAAGTTTTTAATGATTACTCCCTCAAACATGGACATGTTTTCCATATGAATGGGAGAAAACTGTATTGAATAATCCAAATTTTGCAGACATTTTCTTTAATTAACAGAAATCCTGCATCCAGGAATCTTAAAAAAAAAAAAAAAGATTTTAGATTATTTCTTCAAAAATTTTCCATATTTTTGTTAAGCGAAGATAAACTGAGGTTGTAAAAGCTCATATGAGAACTCTATAAATTCCATAAAAGCTCCATAAATTTCCCTCTCAACTATCTTTTCCCCACTGTGTTAAAATTAAAAAATAAATTAGAACCAACTCTTATTCAATGAATAATAAGATCATAGATTTAGATATAGAAGGGACCTCAGGGGACATCCAATCTCCTTATTTTACAGATGTGGAAACTGACGCCAAAGGAGATAAGAGTGACCTTACCTCAAAAAGTCAAGCAAATAAAATGTATGAGCCACCTTGTGATGTCATACAAAGCTTCAATCTGTAACCAAGGGTCCCCACCCTCCTGATAGCCATCTCATAGATTTAGAGCTGAAAAGAATCTTAGAAATCATCAAGTCCAAATCCCTTAA
Source organism: Potorous gilbertii (assembly GCA_028658325.1). Taxonomy (NCBI): domain Eukaryota; kingdom Metazoa; phylum Chordata; class Mammalia; order Diprotodontia; family Potoroidae; genus Potorous; species Potorous gilbertii. The sequence continues at coordinate 146,046,823 of CM053773.1, forward strand.
TTTATAGATGAGGTAACTGAAGCTGAGAAAGCTTAACTGATTTACCTCTGGTGAGAGACAGCTCATGATTTCAAATCCAGGGTTCTTTCCACGAAACAATGCTGCCTCTGTCAACATGTCTTATGGTCAACAGAAATGTCTATCTAAAACTCTGCCTATTTACTAGCTTTATGTTCCTTCAACAGTTTTGTGGATATCTCATAAAAACCACACATTTCCCACAATTCGAAAATGGAACTAGATTCACTTTTTCAAGTACTAGGCCAACACTATCCTAGGCACTACGAGGATAAGGAGACTTCAACCTCTTATACTTATCTATCAGGGCCTCTGTTTTCTTATTTATAAAATGGAGGAAATGTGTATATAACCTACTTCACAGAACTGTTACAAAGAAGGAATCTTGTAAATGTAAACTGCTACATAAATGTGATTTTTAAAAGTACTTGGCTTTCTGTCAGCATAAATAGTAGATAGAAATCATTTCTATACCTGAACAGTGTGACCCAAGTCCTTTGCTGGTAATGATGTGGAGCAGTGTTAGAGGGCTTCATCACATCTTTATAGGCTCCAATGAGATGATGCAGACTCAGGTACTGGCTATAAAATGTATAAGTTTCAGCATAACCACAAAGTACCATTTAAACATGAAGTGTTACCAGTAACATTAGAACAAAGATCAAAGGATGTTTTTTCATCCATTTACTCATTCATTCATTCATTTGTTTGTTTGGGGGACCAAGTCTTCCTATCTCACCTACATGGGAAATTTCCCCATTTACAAAGAAACTGATTCCAATTCAGATCAACATGACTTTTTAATCTGCTTTGCTTTTCTGACCTGGGTGTGTTTACTCCCTCCTTCGACAGCCTAGAGGCTCTCTGCTCCCAGAGGTTCACCATATTGGTGCCAGACTTTTGAACCATAATAATTCAATGAAAGTTAAATGAGTACAACCAGTCCCCTATTTTCCAGACACTTAATTTACAAATGGTCAGCCCTTACAAATAGTTGCTTCTGCCCAATGCTCCACACCTTCACATCCCAAGGTAGCCCAGAAAACCAAAGCCTGGGGCAGGAGTCCAGAATAGCAGAAACCTCTACCTTTCCTTCCCTGGGGGCCCTCACAACAGTACTAAAATATCCACCACCCCAGTGAAGACTGGACTTCCTGGCAGTCTTCCCACATCCTCAGCTGCCACAACAGGGCTCTTACCTCTTTGGTCTGTCATGTCAGTTGTATCTGACTCTTTGTGACCCTGTTCGGGGTTTTCTTGGCAATATGCCAGAGTAATTAGCCATTTTGTTCTCTAGTTCATTTTATAGATGAGGAAACTGAGGCCAACAGGGTTAAGTGACTTGCCCAGGGCCACACAGCTAGTAAGTATCTAAGAGGACAGATTAGAACTCAGGAAGTTAAGTCTACCTGATTCCAGACCTAGTGCTCTATCCACAATGCCACCTAACCAGTCCTTTTTTGCCTCCTTTACCCTTACCCAAGTGTGTAGTCACATAGCCAGAACTCATTCCTGACATCCTGATGTTGAATATATCTTTTCACAGAAACAGTCCTAGGTACAGTACAAACCATAAGATCATAGGGGTTGGAAGATACCTCAGAGACAATCTAATCCAACTCTTCATAATTTTACAGATGAGGCCCAGAGAGGCCATGCAACTTGTCTTAGATGACAAAGCATCAGTAACAGGATTTGAGCTAAGGTCTTCTGCAGAGCTGGGACTTGAGGCCAAGTAAGGTCTCCTGGTCAAGTCAGTTAACCCAATTTGCCTTGGTTTCCTCATTTGCAAAATGAGTTGGAGAAGGAAATAGAAACTACTCTCATATACTTGCCAAGAAAACCCCAGGTAGGGTCATAAAGAGTCAGACACAACTGAAACAACTCAAAGACAACAACAAAAAGTTTTCCTCACTCCCTAAAAAGCAGAACCTAAATCCAATGTTCTTTCCAAAGTACAGAAGGAGGAGGGAATTAGGGGTCAAAGAACTCCCGTAGAATGAAATCATCATACAGACAGGGAAGACCTTGAGAAAGAGAACAAAACAAGATGGTCAAGTTTCTAGCCAAACACTCAAATGCAGAGGAAAATTTGAGGGAAAAAAGGGTGATTGGTTTGAGGTGGGAGAAATCACTGAATTTTAGTGGAAAGTAACAAAAATGTTCATTTGAGATACATGGTTTCACGCAGCTCAGAATTAGACATCCTTTTCTTCTAAAGTATGAGGTATCATAACAGGTTGTATATGTTTTCCTTGCTGATTTCTATTTATCAAAAGCTAAACCTTTTGATTAGTTCAACCTGAAGTTGCAAAAAAATGCAATTCTGAGGCTGTCAAAAGGTATATCCAATTTAAAACCATTAAAAATTAGGTCTTTTCTGTGAAAATGCTGATGAACTCTTTTCAGGCCCAGGCCCTGAGGATCCACATGAATTATAACTGAGGGCAAAGAGCTTCAACCATTCCTTTAGTTTGGGCTGACTACAGAGAACAGGGACTAGGACAAGCTTAATACTGTCCTTTTAAAAAAAAAATAAAACTAAACCACTAAAGTATAAAGGAAGAAAATAGCACTTGCACTAAGGCCACATTAGTGATGCCACTGCTTCCAATAGAGGTTGGATTTTTAAAATGTTGGGAAAGCACAATGAGAGGAGAAAAACTACTGGCAAGGCTAAAATGCTACTTAATGAAGTCGCTTTCTGGCTTATAAAAATCACAAATGGGAAGTAGAAAGGCACAATGTTCGACCTCTAGACCCTTCCTTCTCATTAAGGGAGGGAAGCCGCCTTTTTTTTTTTCAAACCATCACTTTCAGCAAATCACTATACAGTTCAAGAAAGCGGCTGGCCTCATTAGCCGACCACAAACCACAACCTTGCACAGACACCTATCCCATTTCCCTCTTCCTACACTGGTGTCCTAGTTCACTAGAGATGGGATGCCCAAGGGATAGGAACATATGCAAAGCAGTAAGTTTGACTTTTTTATCTGCTTCTAAATTCAGTTTTTGAAACTGTCTTTTAAAATAACCATTTTCACTTTCTTAAAGGGTGCATGACACAGTGGGAGGAGAGAGAGCTCTCTGAGCCAGGAAGATACAGGTTCAAGACTGGAAGTTGGCTGTGTGACTGGAGAGTGGAAAACACTTGGCCCCTGGGGCCATATATGGTTTCCCACGCTGTTAATTCGGTAGGGAACTCAATATCTGGAGGATTGGATTCAAGTCTGGCTCCTAAGACACACCTGTGACCCTAGGCAAATCACCTAACCTCAGTGCCCTGACAACCCTCTAAAATGATAATTTAAGAAAAGATGTTGACCTGACGTCATAGTTTTCCTCACCCCCTACGCCAGAAAAATCACGTCCAGTGAGGAAGCAAAACGTTCAATGGCTTAGTTATTCATGAACTCCCTTCTACCGCTATAATATTTCTCTATTGTCTCCAAGCTCATGCATTATTGTCAACTAACCTGAAGTTAGCCTGCAAGCCTAAATGGCAAGAGATCACATGCAACGCAATTTAGCTCCTCCCTCCTCGGCACTCAAAAAGACAGAGCAAAACAACAGCACCAACTCTAGTACCTTTCCTTCTCCATTTCTGCTTTCTTTTAGCAAACCATAGCTTTGTTATCAGAGTAAAGAGATGGGTTTATTCAGTCATTTCAGTTGTGTTTAATTCTTCATGACCCCCTTTGGGGTCTTCTTGGTGGGAAGTGGTTTGCCATTTCCTCCCCAGCTCATTTTACAGATGAGGAAATTGAGGCAAGTGAGATGAAGTGACTTTCCCAAGGGGACATAGCTAGCAAATGTCAGAAGGCAAATTTGAACTCAGGTCTTCCTGACTCCAGGCCCAGTGCTCAATCCACTGTACAAAAGAGAATCAAACAGGAAAAAGGACATGCCTAGTTCATATAAGGAACTCAGACAGAAGAAGCCTTGAATCTTAGGCCTCAACTACAGATATGCAAAACCACTCCTGATCATCTCAGAATTTAGAGCTGGAAAAAGACCTTCTAAGATCATCTCATTCAATCCCTTCCTATTTCATAGATAAGAGAACTGAGGTCCAGAAAAGGTAAGTGATTTGTCTAAGGTCACACAAGGCAGTAAGGAGATGGGCTAGGATTGGAACCCAGGTCCTCCAGCTCACAAGGAAGCTAGATGGCACAAGGAATAGAACTCTGAGCCTGCAGTCAGGAAGACCTGGGTTTAAATCCAGCCTCAGACATTTACTAGCTGTGTGACTCTGGACAAATCCCTTAAACTTTTTTGTCTCGGTTTTCTTATCTGTAAAATGAGCTGGAGAAGGAAATGGTGAACCACTCGAGTATCTTTGTCAAGAAAACCCCAAATTGGGTCTCAAGGAATCAGACATGCCTGAAATGACTGAACAACAACCACCTCCACCTCCAAATCCAGTACTCTATATTATTCCACTTTTCCTTTCCATCCAACAAGTTTCTGAACTATAATCGCTCAATGAGATTTAAATGAGAACAACCAGTTCCCTAATTTTTTTCAAACCACCATTTCCAACAAATCACTCTAAACTATGCTGACAGATTACAGGGAAGGAGGCTTTTGTTTCAGGTAAGTGTGATTAAAAACATTTGACTTTTCTCAAAGTGGTCCTTGATGATTGGTCAATCAATCAATCAATAAGTGTTTATTAAGTGCTTGCTAGGCACTAGGGGTAAATGCTGAGGCTCCAATAAAAGATAGTCCCTACCCTCAAAGAGCTTATGTTCTACACAGACTAGACCACATAGTAAACTCAACAATGCTGACTAACCAAGCGCAAGAGTACTCTCTCCTATGGTAGCTACCACTTAAAGGAAAATCAAATGAACATCTATAATAACACTTAACTGAAATAAGAGCCACTTTCCTGGTATCCTTTTGTTATATAAAAAAAATACCTTTCTATAATCTAGGAACTCCAAATTCATTTTCTTTTGACAGCAAATCACTCAGCAGTTAGTAAATGACTACTATAACGCACCAGGCTATGAACCACGGGGCGGGGGAAGCAACGGGGAGGGAAGGTGATGAGAAACAGTAGAGACACAATTTCTACTCTCCAAAGAAATGAAAATTCAACTGGAAAAACAAGAAACATACAAGGTATAAACTTCCTGACTCAGGCACTTACTAGTTGGGTGACTCTGGGAAATTGCTTAAATTCTCAGCCTCAGTTTCCTCATCTGTAAAATGGAAATAATAACAGCCCCTGCCACCCAGGGTAGTTACAAGAATCAAATGGGATCATGTATATAAAGATCACTAAATAACTGAGAGACTATTATTGAAGGCTGAACTGGCTTCAGCATCATTACTGTAGAGGTCAAGTACCTCCCACACATTCAAAGATGAACAAATAAACAGCAGTAAATAAATGACAAGTCAGCAGTATGGAGAAGAATTGGAATAGGAGCTCGAGTGAGGAAAAGATGGCCCATCACACACACATACACACATACACACACACACACACACACACACACACACACACACACCAAGAAAATTATAAGCTTGCTATGTATGCAATTTTCTACCCAAACTGAATTGTCCCCTAGAAGAATACTAGCCTGACAAATCACAGGTTTTCCTGTAAATGACAGCATAACAGCACAGAAAACAGCCCAGGATTGGGACTTGGAGGATGTCTTTTACCTCTTACTACTTGCGTGACCTTGGGAAAGTCACTTAACCACTGAGCCTTAAGTTTCCTAGTCTAATAAAAACAAGCATTTATACAGCATTCTGAAGGTTTCGCAAACCTTGCACGTACAATTTCATTAGCTACCCACAGTAAGTTAGATGCTACTAGTATTCCCATTTGACAAATGAGAAAAATGAGACCAAGTTAAGTAACTTGTCCAACATCACAGAGCTGGTCTGCTTCTGAGGCAGGATTTGAACTCAAGTCTTCCTGACTTCTATCCACTGAAATACCTGTCTATAAAAAAAATGGAGGTTGGACTGGATTACCTCTAAAATCAGCCCTAAATTCTACGATCCCCATCACACTTTTTGGAAAATAGTAAGCAACTTTACAAAAGCCACACTTTTGCAAAAAGGAACATGATGTTTTACTTTTCCTAGTCATTGCTAAACATGTGGAACATTAAACTCACACTAAGACCTGAAAGGAATGAAAGAAGAAAGCAAGCGTGTACCAGGCCCAGTGCTAAGTGCGTTATGAATATTATCTCATTCTATCCTCACAAACACCCCCAGGAGGTAGGTACAATTATCCCAATGTACAGTTAAGAATACTGAAGCAGAGGTTAAGTGACTCATGCAAGATCAACAGCTAGTAAATGTCTGAGGACAGATTTGAAATTCCTGAATCCAAGGCCAGCATACTCCAACAAGGGTTATCTGATAGCCTGGAGCAAAGAGAATGGCCCACTCCCTCAATGGACAGGACCACTTCTTGAGTATCTATGCAAAGTGTGCTCTAGACTACTGAAAGGAGTACCATGGAAGAAACAATACAGTCATGGCAACGTGACCCCCTCTTCTGCGTTCTTCAGACAATTTAAGCTAGGTCTAGTGAGGACATGCCCCATTACCTCCACCATGCAGAAACTGTTTAAGCATAGGAACACTACATAGCTTGTGGTGAAGACTGTAATGTAACTGAAGCACAGCATGAGATAACCCATGAATATACTCCTTCCAGCAGGATGTGGAATGGAGAAAGGCAAAGTCTCCAGAGGAATCCATAAATAGAACACCCTCAGGAGGTCTGTGTAGTTTATCTGCAGAAAGTGACATATAGTTATCAGGCTTTCCTGGGGATAACTTTCAGGAAAGAAAAAAAATACCATGCTATATTAGCAGCTGGATTTTTGTTGTAGTTGGGGGGAACTGTAGGGAGGGGTGGAGAAGGGACAATGTATAATGTAAAGGAATAGCGGACTGATATTCCTAGGGATGAGGATCGTTTTTTTAAGCTAAGGTCCAACCTTAGGTAAACTTACTTACATAAAGGACTCACTAATGTCATGGAAGGTGTCCACAGTAGGATCCTAACAAAAGGACACTCTTATCAATGCCAAAGTTTCCCCAATGTTTCTTCTTGTAAAGGACACTGTATTAATTACACTAAGCTAGGGAATAGTCCAAAGCCTAAAAAATACACAGAAACCAGAAAGCGATTATCTAGCCATCCACACAAAAAAAAAAAGTGGATGAAAAACATGTAATGCCCAATCAAATTAATCCATCAACATGTAATCTTGGGCCAGCGTGAAAATTGACAGTGATCTGATGTTAAAATCAAGTGGGGAAGATATAGAACTAGAGTACATTTAGAAAATTGTTCAAGGCTTTGAAAAATCATAAACGGCTTGCTTTTGCAAAAGCCTAATTCCAACACTGACAATCTCCAATAATGCTATATGGTTGTTAATCATCAGCTACAAACAATCAAAATTCCCAGTAATTCAAAGGGCTATGGAAAAGACTTATAGTAGGTGTAAAGAGGTTGATAGCATGTTGTCAAAGCTAACAGGCATGACAGACATGACTGCAAGAGAGGGCTGGAAGAGGAGATGGGGTAGCTGCATAACAAGAATGAGATAAATGTGTAAGTGGTGTGTGGGTGTGGGTGTGGGTGTGTGTACATGAGAGAGAGAGAGAAAGAGAGAGAGGAAAGAGAACCAAGAAAAATGAAGAAGTGAGGGGAGAGAAAGGGAGGGAGGACAGATAGAGAGACACAGACACAGAGAGAGAGCATTCCTCTGCTGTGTCATGAGAGGATTCTCTTTATAGGATTTATGGAAACACACGATGACAGGAAATGAGAAGGTATAGAAGGACTTCAATATACATCATTATAGCTGGGCATCCCAGGTTCTTGAATCTCTGGATGGGCTGAAATCTGAAAAGAGTTCAAGAATAAATGTTAAACACAGGAACAGACTGTCACCTAAGGACTATCCTGGATAAGTGGGGAGAGATGTAGCAGCAAAAATTTGGCCTGCAGAAGTTTTTTTTTAAAGTCATAGTAACTCAGGCATTCTGTCTACTGAGACAGATGAGAGCATAAGCCAATAAAATAGAGCCCTGGATTTGCAGTCAGCAAAATCTGGACTTAAAGACCCCTGCCTGGCACTAACTCCAAGACAGTGGGCATGTCTTTTATCTTTTAAAAGTATGAGTTTCTTCCTTGGTAAAATGGAGATAAACATACTTGTGGTATCAGCCTACAAGGGTGTAAGGCTCAAACGGGATCATGGAAAGTGTAAAGCACTTTATAAAGGGCCAAAAAGTCTTAGGGCAATTTTAAGCTTTAGTAGTAAGAAACTGCTTTCGGACTTTTGGGACACCCTATCTAAAGTGTTTTCAAATTCACAAGTATCATTAATGATGATCATGATGCGCTGTCACCAAATGAATAAATAATCACACTAATGTAATCACTGATCTTTGGGAGAGATAAAAAAACATAATTTTTTGGTGCAAGAAATAACACAAAATACAATGAGAATCCCTGTTTGAGGCTTCTTTTGGTCCTGGAGAGTCTTCTTTTTTGAAGAGTTATGTGAGGAAGGGAAGTCTTTGAATCACTGGTTCAAACTGAAGGCTCTCTACCTTTCATCCAAGGCTGGCTCTTCCTACCACTAATCACAAAAAAAGAAAGAAAGAAAAAGAAAAGGGATGGATGGGAAAGGAATTGTTCATCCACAAAATTATACCAGGCATAAGAAGCTGCTCCCATGAATCAGCCTCAACTTTTAACACTGATATCCATTACTGACACTCACAATAAAAATTGCAGCTCGCCTACTTTATTATAGAGGGAAAGGTAATGTGCTGTTTGAATTAAAAAACAACACTTGGAAACATTAAAAACAAGAAGGGGAAGGGAGAGGCTGAAAGGGAGATAAAGCTTTTCCAATCTGACTCTCTCTCTCTTTTTTTTAATCAATTATCTAATGCATAAATAAAATTAACACACTGTAGAACAGAAATCTTCCATTTCTGGTGGAACACCCAGCAACCAACCTACAGGACAAAGACATCCTATAAATGATGTAATCCTATGCATGATGAAATGTGAAAAAAAAAACTAACATGAAACATTATCAGCATCTCTATTTCTCTTTGTTGCTATTGAGGCTTTCAGTCGTGTCTGACTCTTCATGATCCTGTATGGGTTTTTGGTTTTTTGGTTTATTTTAGCAAACATACACACATCAGTTGTTTGGTCATTTTTCATTGGTATCTGACTCCTTGTGACCCCATTTGAGGTTTTCTTGGCAATGATATTGGAGTTGTTTGCCATGTCTTTCTCCAGCTCATTTTACAGATAAGGAAACTGAGACAAACAGTCTTAATGACTTGCTCAGGGTCACACAGCTGAATATCTGAGGTTGAATTTGAACTCGGGAAGATGAGTCTTCCTACCTCCAGGTCTGGCACTCTATCCAACTGCCCCATCTAGCTGCTCACATATATACATATACGTAACATACACTCTCTGTCTCTCTCTCTACACACACACACACACACACACACACACACACACACACTTCTCCTTATTTCAAGATTCATGTATTTTGCTCCTTTAAAGACTGATTAAATGAACACATTAGAAAAACACATTTGGATCATACACAGAGAATCCTCATCCATAAATTTTCCCGAAGTACATAGCTCATACCAAAAGAAAGAAAAACACTACCATCAGTAGAACACAGAGAATACCACCCCCAAGCCCAGAACTGGTTAAATTCTAGACAGTTGCCACTAATGACATAGGTGTAAATTAGCCACAAATAATTAGCTAGATCCACTGAGTTAAATGTGCTACTAGTTCGTTCTTGGGCTATTCCAAAGCCACACCTCTAGGTTCACTTGCCCATCTCCTTCTGAACAAGGATCTAAGGACAGAATGTTGCTTGTCCAATGGTAAGCTGCAAAAATCAGTCACCTAAAAGCTGGCAACCAATGACATTCTAGAAAATAATTCCAGAGCACAGTGAACATTAAAAACAAAAAAAAGATTCTACCTCCCCTATTTCTATCACAACCCAGCAATCCCAGAAACAGTCATCCTCTCATTCAACTGTTTCAGAAGAGGCAATAATATTTCTAAGTTACTGACTTTGTAAATAAGAGATAGGGAGACCCATGATCAAGCTATCAGAGACAGAGTTAGGGTTAGAAGAGATCTCAGAGTCCATTCTGGTTCAATTCCCTTATTTTATAGATGGGGAAACTGAGACTCAAAAAAGGAAAAGCACTGGCTTATGGTCTCACCACTTCATTGGTTTATTGTTTGACAACTTTATTAGTTGTCAGAGGCAGGATGTGAACCAGTTCTTTCTGACTGTAAGCTTAGTCTAAATCCAGGACTAGATCTTCTTTCAAATTATTAAACCACAGGAATTCCTAACCTGGAGTCCATCAACTTGTATTTTTTTATATTAATAATTATACTTCATTAATAATTAATTTCCTTCTAAATCCTATGGGACTTTTTAAAGCACTTAAAAAATCTAACTCTGAGAAGGGCTTGGCTTCATCAAACTGGTGGGTCCATGACACACACACACAAAAGATTAAGAATTGCCAGTTATTCAAGAAGTTACATGGTGCAATATAGGGTATCAAAGTCAAACAGAAACCATAAGGATCCCTGTCAGCTTCCTTTGACTTAGAAAACCACATATCAACATTATCAATGTTCTACTGTATCTTTGTTTATTTTGTTAAAATATGTCCCAATTACATTTTAATCTGGTTCTGGTGCACTCAGGAGTGTTACGGATACAGGGGCATGAGCTGCAGGGTTGATAACTCTTGCACAATAGAGAGAAAGATCTAGTTTCAAATCCCACCTCTGAATCTCACTAGTTATGTAAACCTGGAGAGTTACTTAATCCTTCTGGATCTCAGTTTTCTCATCTGTACAATAGGGATAAAAAAATAACAATTATTCTCAGAAGTATTGAGTGTCAAGTGCTTTGTCAATCTTAAAACACTATATAAATGCCAGCTTGCATTACGGAATTATTTTTTGACAAGCAAAAAAAAAATCCTGAGTATAAAAATAGTCATGTTTTGATGCAAACTCATATTTGTAGTCAGATTTACAACAGGGTACTAAGAGTAGGGTTATCCCAAGTTAATTGATCCCAGGATAATGCAGACTGGTTTAAAACTCTCTGATGAGGATATTGTAGTGACTTTCTTCAAACAACAGTAAATATATATATATTATATATATGTACATTATATATTATATATATTTCACTGTACAGAAGACAGATTCAAACAAGTGACCAGGAAACAAGATGCTGACCAGTAAGGTAACTAATGACTGATTGTCCAAGGAAAGTACGAACAGAAAGTGAACCAGGGAGACATGAAGAGTATGTACCATTTGAAGACCTCTGTATCACTGGTGAAATGCTGCTTTTAGGAGAATGTTGCCAGCTTATAAAGAAAAAGAAAGGGGTGTGTGTGTGTGTGTGTGTGTGTGTGTGTGTATGTATGTGTCTGTGTGTGTACGTGTGTGTGTCTGTACGTGTGCGTGTGTATGTGTGTGTGTGTTTGTTAAGTTGGAAAGAAAGGACTCTGGCTTTTCTTTACGAGAAGCAGGAGGGTCATTGTGCCACTGAATCTTCATCTTCTGAAGGAAGGTGGTTTAGTTTTGTTGGGGCTTTTTATTATTTGTTTTTGGTCTGTGCATACACACTTCAGAAGGCAACCACAACTACTTAACAGAAAGCATGCTAACTAATCAAAAATGTAGCCTTGGCAGCTGGCACAGGCCACCTGACTATAGAGTTCCCTCACTATCTCAGTCACACAGGATGCACTAAACTTAGTAAATACCTAGCCTTTGGAGTAGATCAAGCCTTCTCCAGGGCAACTTCCAGATGTTCATGTTCCACCAAGGACTTTCTCTTTAGTTTGCTCTACAGTTACTTTCCTCTTATCTATTTTGTATTTATATTTTAGTTCACCCATTTCTCTTCCCCCACCCCATTAATATGAAAGCTGTTTCATGAGAACAGGGACTGCTTTTTTGTTTTTCTGCCTTTCTTTGTGTCCTTACTACATTATCGATGTGCCTGGCATAATAAGTACTTAATGAATGCTTAGTGATTGACTCTCTTGGACTTATTAAACTGTGGGGGGAAAAAAACTTTAAAATTAGATCCTACAAGAAATTTTTTTTTAATTTAAGGAAAATATTCATATGCCAGCAAAACTGGATGAGTTAACAATTAAAGTCACTCTTCCAAATAAAAAAAGACAAAAAAACCTTCAAAATGATTGGCTTAATATTGCATGATTATCAAAGTTACTGAGCTTACATGGCAAAATACAAATCTGATGTCAAAGCAAAATTTTTTAAAACCATGATATGAATATACCACGTGATTTGGGGATGAATCTACTCTGTAATTTAGTATAATGAGGACAAGCTGGTGACATGATATATTGGAAAGAGCACTGGCTTGGAAGTGAGAGGCCTGGGCTTCAAATCCCACCTTTAACACCAACTGCGTGCCCAAGGGCGAACCAGTCAACAGTCTTGGGCCCCAGGATGTTTGAGTGTAAAATGAAAAGGATATCCACTGAGGTCCCTTCCAGTTCTGGGTCTATAAGCCTATAATCAATGTGCCTATAATAAAGCCAACTAAAATTCTAAGAGATCTGCAAGAATTAAAGTATATGGAGAGAAAGCACCAGCTAGAATATAAGCATGGGAATCCATATTATGAATGCTTTCCTGAGTTAACTTTGACAGGCTGATTTACTAACGGGAGTATAAATTTTACTTAAAAAAAAAAGTTAATCAATTTATTTTCCCCACATTTTTCCCCAAACACACAGTACAAGCTGGTTGCTGCTGGTGAATCTAGTCAGCTATAAACACTACACTCACAGTATCAGAAAGATCAATCATGCACTAAATTGCTCCTGAAAATATACTGTCTCTTCTGGCTTTATTTCTCCACATGACCAGCCTGCTATTTTCTGCTATACATTCCTTACACAGAATGTGGAACTGCTTTTTGGATTGAGACGCTGCCTTGTCATTGGCCTTTGGAAAAAGGGGTCGCTACATGGCACATTTCCAGAAGAGTGATGGTATCCCAGGAACATGAGAGTATTACACTGGAAAAGAATACAGTCAGATAAGAGGATAGAACTGGACCAGCTGAAGAAATGAGGACTTTTGCCTTAACACTTGGCTAAAGACTTGAAGGAAGGTCTTGGGAACCCTGGGTGGATCCCCGTCAAAGAGTTCCAGGAGGCTGTGGACAAGAGTAAAGTATAGGATGTGCAGGAATGGTTGGGTAGCCTGATTTAACTGTTGAAGGGAATACCCAAATTGCCAAAAACCATAGATAAATTCACTGAAGTGTATTAATATAGCTATACTTTCCCCGAGGTCTAAGTGGAAAAGGAGGGAGAGAATCAGGCAATAAACGTGTATTAGGTGCCTATGATGTTCGAAGCCCAGTCCTCAGTGTTACGGGATACAAAAGGAGGGAAATGACAGCCTGTGCTCCCCAGGGCTCACTGTCTAAAGGAGACACAAGATGCAAATAACTATGTAGAAGCAAGATGAATACAAGATAAATAAACTGGAGATAATCAACATAGGGAAGGCACTAGAATTAAGGGGGATCAGAAAGGGCTTCTTGTAGAAAGGAGGATTTTAGCTGGGACTAAAAGGAAACCAAAAGAAATAAGTGAGGAGGAAGAGCATTCCAGGAATGGGTGACAGCCAATGAAAATGCTCTGAAATAGTGTCTTGTTTGAAGAACAGCACGGTGTCCTTAGATTTCAGAAAACGTGGAAAAGGGAGTAAGGAGTAAGAAGACTGGAAAAAGGTGAAGGAACCAGGTTGTGAAAGCCTTGAAAAGCCAGTGAGAGGATTTTATATTTGATCCCAGAAATGAAAAGTTGACGCTGAAGTTTATTAAGGAGGGGGGCATGGACATGATCTATACTTTAGGGAAACCATTTGCAGCTGAATGAAGAATAAGGTAGAAGATTAGGGAGATCACCAGCAGGCTACGGCAATAGTCCAGGCATGAATCGATGAGTACCACCAGGGTGGTAGCAGTGTCAGAGGAGAGAAGGAGGCATACTCTGATAACTAATACCAGAATCTCAGGGAGATAACTCACGTAGTAAGAGGCTAAAACTCCTGAAATTTGGTGCATCCAGGTAGCAAAGTGGATAGAATGCCAGGCCTGTAATCAAGAAGACCTCATCTTTATGAGTTCAAATCTGGTCTCAGACACTTACTACCTGTGTGACTCTGAGCAAGTCACTTAACTCTGTTGGCCTCAGTTTCCCCATCTGCAAAATGAGCTGGAAAAAGGAAATGGCAAACCACTCCAGTATCTTTGCCAATAAAACCCCAAATGGGGACACAAAGAGTTGGAAATGACTGAAAAAATGAACAACAAAAACCTGAAATTGGCCTTATTTTTTGGGTAGAGATACACTGTAAAACTTTAATAACGGAAATTTTTAGAGCAGCTTTTCCAAATACTCAATGGTAAATATCTGCCTTCCTTTTGGACCACACAAAGAGGTCAGACCCACAAAGAAGGTCTGGTAAAACACTATTTTCACATTAACTGAAATGCTTTATACGATTTTTTAAAAAATATTTCAGTGTGATCTATACCTATTTCATGAGTTTATTTTATATTAACTTCAATATTTCCAATGATTCATGATCTCATCTGGCATCTACTTCTTCCTTCAATAGAGATAGCAATTCTTCCACTAAGGTCTAAGTCTGGTAGCATGCGCTTTGGTGGACAGCCTTTTGGGGTTGAATCTAAGTCTTTCCATTCTGAGCTAGGCTGACCTTAAGACAACAGACATGATCTGTCACTGATCTTTCCAGGGATTTCATTCTGTTTTGAAGGGAAGGGGGAAGGGAAAAAAGAGTAAGCATTTATATAGCACCTATTTTATGCCAGGCATTGTGCTAATCACGTTACAAATATTACCTCCTTCGAGTCACAACCCTGAGGGACATTTAATCTCCATTTTACAACTGGGGGAACTGAGGCAAACAGAAGTTAAGTGACTTGCCCAGGGTCTCAAAGCTAGTAAGTATCTGAAGCTAGATTTGAACTCAGGTCTTCCTGATTCCAGGTCCAACACTCTAGACACTAAACTACCTAGTTGCCACTAATCCAATACACCATATTACCTAACAGCTTGGAAAAGGCCCAGGATCACCTCAAGCAGCATCAGAGTGGCACTCTGACAACATAGATACACATACATTACTATACCCCCACTTAATACCTGTAGGAAAGCTACTTGGGTTCCAACTAGAGTTTAATAAGATAAAGTTGGATTGTTGAGGAAATTTTCAATCAATCTCAAGTTACCCTGACTGACTCAGATTGCTCCCTGAAAGTAATGACAGACCAAAGTCTCCTCCAATCTTGGAAACCAAAACACAAGTTTTGGGTAAAATGCAGCAACTTCAGTTAAAACTGCATGTTTCAAAAAATCCTCTGCTACTTTGTTGATTGAGCACAGAAAATTTATGGTAGAGGAGAATTCTGTTAATTAGCCTTTGTTTATGAGGTCCTTAGTTAATTGTGGGAGCTACCCAAGAATTTTTCAATAATCTACTTTCCTCTAGGGGGGAAAAAGAGGGGAAGAGCTAGGTCATCTCATTGATTGTGTGGAATCTGAGGAATCTGTAAAAGAATCTTGAGCAATGGGCTCCCTAGGAATTATTCATTGAAATGGAGAGGCCATGACAATAGCTACCCACTGTGACCTGGACTGGCCACTCCATTCATCACTGCCATCATGCCATACCAGTTCTAGCTCCTGCCAGGGTAGCATTAATGTTGGAAAACTTCAAATAATCACCACACGATGAATAATGTTCCTTCCCAAGAATCCCCTAATCCCCTCATTCCATAAAAAGCAAAGTGCACTCAAAAAAAATTTCATTTAAAAAGGGGTATGCAAAAAATTTATTTTATGTGTTACATAATCAAAACAGGTTCCAAAGGTTGTGAGCTATGGATGTGAAATATGAGATATGAATCATAAGGCTAATTGTGAATTCTTTCTGTGTTTGGAATGGTCATTCTTCAATGCTGAGAAGATGGAAATTTTGCTCAGGTCAAAAATGTCCCCAAAGTTACTATACAAGACTCAGCCACTCAGTTCAGTAACAGCCCCTTTGGCTCTTCAACATCACTTTTCTGTCCTGTTCAAGGATTCTTAACGCCCATATATTAGAACGAGGGATTTCTTAGTGGGTTCTGAAAAGAAGAATCAACTTTAGGGATGAAGCTCCATTTTCTGCATTTATCCTTCAATGTCCTACTTTCAGATTAATTTTTTTAACTGGTCTTTTGGAAAGATGAGTACTTCAACAATCTACTCAAGGAGCTAAGAGATTAAAAAAAAAAAAACACCTTACTTTTTCCTCTGGACTAGGTTGTTTTTTAAGGGACAAAGGGATTTTCTTTAAACAAATAAATGAGTTTCAATTATACTGTTTTAATCTCACGTCACCCCTAGTTAGGTCTCTTGCCTTCTCTTTCCTGACCAGAAAGAGAAAACATCTTCAAAAAATCCCAACTCTGGGGAAGACTTCAACTCTTCCAGTCATTGTTCCTACCTCCCATCCCTTCCAACCCAAATTATGCATTTGTACTTTCACACCATTTCCTTCTTTTAAATGGTCTCTCTCCTTTCCTATGTGGTAAGAATCACATATTTAAAAGTGGAAGGAAACTGAAAAGTAATTTTGGCTAACCTCATTTTATAGTTGAGAAAACTGAAATCTGAAGGGGTGAAATGACTTGTTCAAGGTCACAAAGATACTAAATAGGATCGTAACATCTTAGAGAGCAGAGACCCCTCTCATTTTACAGATAAGAAAAATGAGGTCCAGTTCTGTGACTAGTCCAAGGTCAATCTAGAGGCAATTAGTGAGAAAGAAGTCTTGAAATACAAAGTCTCTGACACTAGGGCTTTTTTCACTAGTGCCCATTACTTAAGAGTCCATATTCAAATATTTTAAAATCCAGCTCAGGTCTCACCTCCACAAAGTCTCTTAGTTATTGATCCCTTTCTCCTGTCAATCCTAATGTTACTTACCCACCCTGTAAGGTTCCTGAGGGGCAAGGACTATTTATTTGTTTGGAATTTTTTTTCTTTTCCTTCTTTCTTTGTAACCCAATGCCTCCCAAATGAATTGAATTAAGCTGGATATTCATTTCGTGTGTTTTCAACTTATATCCCCAAATGGACCCAAGGTTCTTCCTTATACTTTGTTTCTACCTGTAACCCCTACTTGCAGTGCTATGAACTGTCTTTTCACCTCCAGGCTCAGTGAATCCCTTACTTCTTTTAAGACTAGGCTCAAGCTCCATGTTCTACATGAAGTCTACTAGGAAGATATCATGGTACCATGAAAAAGCCTGTATACGAGGAGTCAGAAGGTCAGAGTTCAAATCTTAACTCTTCAATTACTCACCTGTGACCACAGGTAAGTTATTACTCCTTTATCTGAATCTCTAAAAGGAGAGGATTGCCTAAAATGACCTCCCAAGTTCCTTCCAGCTCTAAATCTATGAGCCTTTCCTGATAGAGTAATAAAAATCCTCCTTCCCAAAACAAACCTTGTAATAGTTTTATGTGTATGTTTACGTGTGTACAAGTTGTCTCCCATGGACTGACATGTCCTTAATGTTCTTAATATTTCTTAATGTTTTCTTATCTAGGATGTTTGCTATTTTACTCCAAACAAATCCACCACATTCTAGGCAAGGGAATAAGATTAAAAACTGCAGAGAAGGAAAAGACCTTAGAAGGATGAAATATCCCATCCCTAGTACTATCCTTACCCTAGCCAGAATTAGTGCTCCTTCATGACATAGTACAAACCTATCTGTCTCTCCAGCTTTCTCTTACCCCCACTATTCCCTTCCAAAATGATCTTTTTCAAGCATTGGCCATGAAATTACAAGTTCTTCTCTTCTCCCCCACGCGCTCCTATCTTGACTTTTACCATCAAAGGAGAAGGACAAATAAAATAATTTACTCTCTTGTATTTGGAGAACTTGATCCATTACAGGAAAAGTAGTATGCTTGTTCAGGGCTTTGAAAGAAGAAATTCTCTTTACTACTGATTTTCCCTATGATCTTGTTGCCTGAAATAACTGATATAAAATCATACATAGATAGTTAAACCAGGACAGAATGAGTGAAGAAACACCATAACATCTTAACAAGCAAGCACCACACCACTAGAAGCCTAATCTTATTAACAATGCCCAGGGAATAACTCACTAGCTCACTTGGGAGAAGGTGGAGGAAGTAAATGAACTTAATAGCAATTGACTGGTTTCCAAGAATAATATTCCAGGAAGGGTTTCTTTCACTAGCTGGAAAGGTGCTATGCTCAGAATTCACTCAAGTCATTTTACAATATGTCTACTCCCGAATATTTACTAACAGTGTTACACACACACACAGATAGATGTTAGGGAAAGGTAGCCATGGTCAAAGAAGAAATATCCTCTTTGATTGAAGATACCAATTAAAAGTAAATCACAGAGTCTGCAAGTTGGAAGGACCTTCAAGCCATGGACACCAACCAGTGTCTAAACAGGAAAAAAAATTCCTCTGCCACATACCCAGCAACAGTCAGCTAGCCTTACAGCCTCTATTTCAATGAAATCCACTCCATCTTTAGGAGATCTGTTTTGTTTTTCCCTTAGATGGGGCCCAAATCAGTTCTTATGCTACTTCTTCCCTTTTAAGATCAACTAATTAAGATTGGAGGATCATGTACCAAAGATGTCAAGATTGGATTCCTGTATCATGTGGGAGGTCAGACTAGAAAGCATCTGAGGTTCCTTCTATCACTAAGATTATAACCATGATTCATTAACCTATTTAAAAAATCAGAAAAACTAAAGGGCTGCTTAGAATACCAGACAAGTAAAGAGCCTGAAGGGAAACTTTGTGTGTGTTTCCAGTCTTGGCTGAGGAAGGTGTGCTTGGTGGGCTTGGCAAACATTTTCTTAGAGTGGAGGAGGGTGACTCATTCTAACGAGCTATATGAGAATACCCCCACACAGATATTCACCTCCCTGATGCTAACTTCCAAATACTTTACAATTCAATTAAAATAAGTATTTATTAAACACCTCCTATGTGCAAGGTACTGTGCTATGACTACAAAGATAAAAAGCTACACCATCTTTCCCTTTATTTTACAATCTGGTAGTCGGCATGAGATATGTACACAACCAGCTATGATTCTTTTGGCTTATCTGACCTTGGACAAACCATTTAATATCTGGATCTCAATTTATAATATAAAAAATAAATGAATAAGGTGGTTTTACTAGTTAAGCTCTAATGTCCCTTCCAGCTTTTAATTATATGATCCCTACATCAGAAAAAATTAAGAAGCAGGGGTGGGGAACCTGTGGCCCTCTAGGTCCTCGTTCAGTCCTTTGAAATCCAAACTTCACAGAAAAAAACTCCCCTTGATAATAGAAGGCTACATGTGGCCTAGAGGCTGCAGGTTCCCCACTCCTGGTCAAGACATTCACTTCTACAAGACTCTACAATTTAGTTTCCTGAAACTAGGCCCTTGAATACAGACAGAATAAGTGTATAATAAAAGTATACAGGACTCCAAGTTTGCTTATTCCCTCACCCACATGAGGAAGCCCACTGAAGTCAAGTAGTATGTTTTAAAAAGCAGACCCTATGTCCAAGGGTGCTTTAACCCTAATTCCTTGGTAGGGGGGGCCACTGTGCTTCTCCTGATCACTCTATCCCTTTAGCAGGAAGTCTCTACAATTCCACCTAAATTCAAGGAAAAGTGGAAGCAGTCTGAGCTGAGGATTCACGCCACATAACTCATACCATTCCTTCAACAGCAAAGGTCCCAACACCTGCCTAACCATTTTGGAGCTGCAGAAAGCAATGCTGATCCACAAACAAAACTAACGATCATCATTCAACATTAGAGCAGTAAATTAAGGAAGGAATATATGGAAGATGTTTATTCTGGAGGTAGATCAAGGGAGTGGGTAGACTACACTTCTTTTACACTTTCTCTAGGAAGAAGGGTCTGAGCCATAAGTCTTGTGGAACCATGTGAGAACAGCAGAGAAAAATGTCAACAGAAGGCTTCAGGTAAACTCCACCTCCTTAGCCCACTCCCTACCCCCAACCCAACACACACCCATGCCAAAGGATTAGCTACTTTGAGTCCAATAACATTTCATTTTCAGTACAATCTTTCTGAATATTCCTAAACATTAAAAAGCTATTCCACTTGAGTAATAATGGCAAGCCCCACTTGGGAATCTTGGCTACTTGAATCCCCTCTCCAATCCTCACTAATGGTATGATACAGTCAGTCATTTTACCTTTCTAAAGCTCACTTTTCTTATGTGTAAAACAGGAAAAATAATACTTATATCACCTACATCAAACGATTGCTCAGATGGAAGGGTTTTGATCCCCTTCTCTCCTCTATTAATGCTCCTTCTTTGCTATATTTACTTATATAACTCGTGTTGTATAAATGCACCCCCTCAATGCACCACACACACAACAACACACACACACACACACACACACAGAATGCTGCAATAGTTTTTATCTGTATCCTCAGCACCTAGCATAGTATCTTATGATAAATTATCTGCTGAATTTAAAGTTCAACATATATACGAAAGATACAAAGAAGCATAGGAAGACTTATGTGAACTGAGGCAAAGTGAAGTAAACAGAACCAGGAATACAATATAAACTCAATGATACAATGTAAACTGAAAGAGTAACAACAACAAAAAATGAACCCTGTAATTATAATGCCTAAATTTAGCCCCAAAGAGGAAATGGAAAACAAAGCATCTCTTTTGGTAAGTAAAGGGAATATCTGGATATGGAATAATGAGTAAATTGTCAAACTTAATTGATGAGCTTTTCCCCCCTTTTTATCTATCCTTTGTAACAAGTAGTAGCTTTCTGTGTAGGGAAGAAGGGGGCAGGAAAACAGTAAATGTGAAATAAAAAGAAAAACAGGAACAAAAAAACTTGTGAAGAATTATTTTTTTTAATGTTTAAGTACTATACAAATGAGTTGGTACAGCAGAAAAAAGTATTGAATTTGGAGTAAGACAACCTGAATTCAAATCCTGACTGCCACTCGATAGATACCCATGTGACCTTGGACAACACATTTCACTTCTCTAGGACTAAGTCTAGATAAGACTAGATGATGGTCTACAACATTCTTTCCAGCTCTACATGTATGAACCTATAGAAATTATTATTCAGTCTCTCAACATTTCTTCCTAATTGAGTAGAAAGTAGTGGAAGGAAGGAGAGAGGGAGGAAAGAAGGAAAGGAAGGAAGGAAGGAAGGAAGGAAGGAAGGAAGGAAGGAAGAAAGAAAGAAAGGAAGGAAGGAAGGAAGGAAGGAAGGAAGGAAGGAAGGAAGGAAGGAAGGAAAGAAGGAAGAAAGAAAGAAAGGAAGGAAGGAAAAAAGAGAAAGAAAGGAAGGAAAAAAGAAAGAGAAAGAAAGATTATCAGTTTCAGGTGTGAACTGAAAAAGGTATTCATAGCAGCTAAGCTCCTTTTGATTCCGGCAACTTAGAAATGCTTTTCAAGACAGACCATGAGAATTTGGAGATTTAGAATTTATTTGTAAATAGGAATTTCAATAGCCCTATCAAAGCACTTAGTCATGGTAGGGATCTCCAGGATCCAGGATTAAGCTCTCTTTTTCCCCAAGTCATTTACATTTATATTTGCCTCAGAATTATACATACTGGCCCAAAAAGAAAGTACACTTAAATCTCCAAATCTGGTTCAAATTAAATACTAAATGTTGTCTATAATTAATATTTTTTTTAGTATGTACCCATATGTTTTTAGCTTTCAAAGAGATCTCAACATAAGAGTATTCAAATCAATATGGTATTTGGGGTCCATTAATTCAAAATTTTCATGTATCCAAAATAGCTGCTTTCTATCTGAAAAGGAATATCGTGAAAGCTACATGATCCATAGAATTGCTGTCAAAAACATGGACCATAAAGCAAATTTTTAACATTTTTGTATGTATTATATATTATACATATATAGTCATAAAACTCCAGCTGTACAATGTACTACCTGGATAGTGGATAGGGGACAAGTAAGACATTTATCCCCTTTGAATCTCACCTTCCTTTTTTAAAAAATAAGCGAGTTCAACTAAATGATCTAAGGGCCCGTCCAGCTTTAAATCTATGATTTGTTGTCGTGTGTGTGTGTGTGTATGTACATATATGTATCTTGTTTGTAACTACATAATGTATGCCATTTAATATATTTTATCCATATTCACCTATAAACTGAGGTTAAGATAATCAGTACAACACTATATAAAAATGAACATAAGTTATGATGTGAGTTAATGATGACCACAGATACAAACATCCACACCTCTCTTCTCAGGAAAGTTCTCAGGAAAAGGAAACACATACACTCTCCAGTTCACAAGAAATAATTCCATAAAAAATTATTTTATAAAATCATCTGTCAGACCAATATACATGACTGATAAGCTTTAATGTGGCATCTTCCCAAGGCTATTTGCATTTTCACTGGGAAAGCCTTTGTTTGGCTCTAGCCAAAGTTCCAATTATAGAATTGTAAACATCAGTCTTGGGCAGTGTGGGTGGTTATATTTCAGGGGGTTGGGGAGACTCCCACAGCTGGCTAAAATAAAGCCCATGGTGTGGAGCATAGCCATGACACCCTCCCATAGACTTATCAGACAACTAAGAGGAAGTGGTTTCCCACTATCATCTTGACCTTGCCATCTGTTTCATATTATTGGATCTTCCCCACTTGTATATGATGAATTGGATGAGAACAGAGGTAGGCAGGGAAGGTATACTTATCTAAATTACTGAATCAAAGAACAGACTACTCTAACATCTTGTGACAGTACATCTCACCCACACATACTTGAACACTAATGTACACCTTTCCATCATCTAAAAAGGGAGAGTATTAGAATATAAATACAATATGTATCATATGTAGATATGCATGTACATATGTACCTGTATTATATGTGTAAGTATGTGTGTATATATGTGTGTTTCACACCCTAATTCCAACACATCTGTTATTGAATTGCTATGGGTATTTCTTCCAAACCACAAATCTCAACCGTCTATGTAACTCTTGACAACTTCCTCCAATAACTCATGAGGGGACCCATCTACCATGATGACATTTTCTTCAAGCTTATGGACATGGCAGATTTCAGTGGAACACAAGGGCTGTATACTAACCATCCCTCAGTCTCATCACATGAACAGTCTCATCACATCAGGTTTTTTTGGCCCTACATTTCTCCTTTACTCCCTACCCTTTCACTTGCATAATTCCTCATTTGCAATATGTTGCAGCTTGCTCACACCCACCCCTGCACCCCTCCATTGCCCTCTGGGTAATCCTCAACCTCAAATCTTCATGACTACAGCATTCCACAACCCTGCCACACAGCAACATCAAAATAATATTGGTGTTAGAAAGATGTGATCTTTCTCAGGGGGTGTTACATAAAACTGGACAATGCAGTAATAGCCCACCTATAACATATCCCTAAATAACTATATTAATTTTTGTGCTGTTTTTGAATGGAAGAACTTTATGAATGTTAGTTAACATAAAATGCTAAATAACATAAAAAGCCCCATTTTCCTCACATGTTTTTCTGCCTTTCTGAAACTGTGATTTCATCTGTGGAGGGGAAAAAAGCTCCTTCTTCCCATAATGACTAGCAAATCACCTTAGAGAGTTGCTGAGAGCTCTAAGTAACCTAGTGAGTTAGACTTAAGAGAGGGAAAGGTCCATTCAGGTTACTGAATCTCATTTTATAAATGAGGAAACCAAAGACCAAAAAAATCTGAAGATCTAAAGGAGGAAAAGGAAGGAAGGAAGGAAGGAAGGAAGGGAGGGAGGGAGGGGGGAGAAAGAAAAGCAAGTATTTGAACCCTGACCCTTGTGACTTCCAATGCAACAGTCTTCCCATTATTCTACACTTCTCAGCACATGACGACACAGGTGATAGGTGTTGGAAGTAGCAGATCATCCTGACTACGGTTGGCCCTCTCTACCTCCTACACAATTGCTACTCTCTTAGAACACTTTAAGACAAGAGTTCTTCAACTTTTTGTGTGTTATGGACCCCTTTAGCATCCTGGTGAAGCCTATTAACAGAATTAGGTTTTTAAATGCATAACATAAAATATATTGCATTACGAAGGATCCCAATTATATTAAAATACAGTTATCAACTTTTCTTTTTTTCAGTTCACAGACCCCACGTTAAAATACACTGCAGGTTTCCAAAGGCTTTACAACAACCCAGTAAAGTTTAGGCAGCCTAGGAGATAAAATCTTGGGACTTGAAGTCAAAAGACCTTAGTTTTAATCCTGCCTCAAGCCACTAACTCTATGTCCCTGGGCAAGTCAACTTACTATCTCTGGGCTTCAGTTTAAAAGAAAGGAGATGGACTCAGTGGTCTCTAAGGGCTCTTCAAGTGCTAAACCTCTGATCCCATGAGGTATATCTCTGGAATACTTTCACCACCTAAGGCTTTGCCATACCTTCCTGTGGGGAGAGAAGCTAAATAAATGGGAAGGATCCAATCAATACCTCCTAGAGTGAGTAATGTGGAACAAATTACCTTGTGAGTATAGTACTTAACCAAAATTAGAAGACTTTTCCTGATTTAGCCAATCACCAATAAGTTCATTCACTACCTGGTTAGGCAAAGGACTCATGGGAAATAGTTTGTAACTCACTAGATTTGGTCTCAAGTGGCAGCTGTAGTTAGAAGGTTACAGCAGTTTCTATAATTGGTTCATCCTACAAAGACTATCCAAAGAGGTAGTTCTGTGATTGAGGGAGCCAGTATGGCCCCCTTCAAATATGGGTTTCATTACCATGGATATTTTTTTCTAGGTCATGAAGCAGCTCAGTCGGGTTTCAAAGGAGCCATCATTAAGAGGTGCGTAACCTTAGGCAATGTAGGGGCTGCACCAACATGCCCTCATCCTCCAACGAGCTCCACAAGCTCCACCATCACCCAGTTCAGCTACTGCGTATAAAGATCTAAGTCTGCATACAACAGCACTGTTATTCACAACTCAGCTCCCCTGTCATCTGGGGTAACGTCTGCCTTTCCCTTTCTTTACACCAAAAAGGGAATTGGAAAGCACACGCAGAAATGGTTTCGAAAATGAAAATTTCTCTAGGGAATGTTATTTGCAGACACATATTTTGTTCTGTTCAAAGAAAAAAATCAACCACCAAATGAAATGTGGATAAAGGAAAACAGGAGGAGACTGAGTCCCAAATATTAAATAAAGCTCCATCAATGTGAGCAATGTCTGTGCCCTGGAAACCCCAACTTGTTTATCAGAGGCACGAAAGTATTTTCCCAGCTAGAATGCAGTTTCTAAAAGTAAATGACCACTTCTTATCTTATAACAATTACATTAATAGGATTTGTATATGGCACATATATAATATGTGTGCTACATCCATGTATGTAATACATATGTGTGTGCATACATGCAAGTGTTTATATATCTATCACCAGATCACCAATGTACTCTTTTTCATTCTTTTTCTTTTCTTTTTCTATCCCCTATGCCAGGGCTAGGGCCCTACCTGTGACCCTTAGGAGCTCACCATAAAACCACCACACATCCCTCCCTAACAGAGTTCTTGCCTCACTAGTCAGTACTATCCACCCTCCCATCTCTTCGTCAATTCTGTGCGGAAGGATGTGTGTCCAGTCCTCTTAAGGAATCCTGGTTCAGAAACCTTCTCCAAAGTCAGTAAGGCAAAATGTCAATTCCTTAGTCTAGAGGCCAAGATCATACACCATTCTAGTCCCAGCCAACCTTTCCTAGGGCCTCAAAGAGGACTCCCAAATACCAAGAATTCTAACGCTCCTCCTCATCCTTGTTATCTGTTTCCCAAACACATTGATGGGGCTTTCCAATTCCCCACTTTTGTTTGTGGTTTCTTCTATCTTCTCATCTTCACCCAATAGAATTTTACTCATCAGGGCTTCAAGAACTGGGGGCTATAGAATAGTTCTGATAATACGGCTAGGGATAAAGAAAAACCACACGTACATGGCAGTAACTGCCTCTAGAACAATGGTGGAAAGTTCCAGGGGCAGGAAAAGTATAACCACTTAGATCATCTGGGTTTGTGAGTTGAGGGTTGCCTCTAATTTTCAGTCCACTTTATCTTTGGTTTAAAAGTGGCTTGTATTTTACATACATACAAGGTAAATTAACAAAGAGGCCAAATACTTTTTCCTCACTTCTTAGGCTTTTATTTCATAGAATTTATAGTAGAGTATAGAATCATATCAGGACAGAAAGGACCTCAGTCTCTCTGCTGTTCATAACCTGTAAGACCTTGATCAAATTAACATCAATAAGTATTAACAATCAGTCAACAAATATTAAACACCTACTGTATGTTAGGCATATCTACAGGGAAGATACAAAAATAAATATATTTCTTCTCTGGACCTCAATTTCCCAATCTGTCAAGTAAAGAGGAGAATTAATAAAGAAGAGAGACCAGATGAATGGAAAGGTACCCTTTGGGCCAAAATGTCCAAATTATAACAATGTCCAAAATATCCTCTTGCTCAAAGTGTAAAATTAAATACGCCTTCCTCATGATATAATTAATCAAAAGCTGAGAGAAAATTACCTAAAATGAGTAATCATGGAGATAAATCCAAATGTCACTGAGTTTTGGTGGAAAGGGGTATATGCTAGTTTGTAGTGGGAAGCCTTGTAGTAAATGGGAACTGAGTCTGGATCTTCCACTGATGATTTCCTGAACTTTCGTCAGAGCTCATCCTCAGTGTCACTAATCCATAGGGAAAACCTTTTTTCTGATTCCTCTGGCTGCTCATATTCCTACACTACCAGACCCTGGCTGCCAAAACTACTGCTAAAATATATGTGGTATTGACTTAAATGTGTTCACATAAAGTCCCTTAAAGCAAAGGATGGTTTTGTTTCACTTTTCCATCTTCCAGCACCTTGCACACAGTAAACACTTCACAACTGCTTATGGTCTGATTTGCAGCTATCCTAGGTGATCCCGGTAATTCCCTGAGCCTACTAAGATACAGCTAAGGCAGATGGTGTTATTCAGATTTTACTAAGAGAAAAAAAAAGGAAAGGAAAAGTTATGATGATTTTAAAAATATTTTCATTGGCTTGAAAGAAAAAGAAATAAACATTCAATCATTGTTGCTTGTTTTTTTTATATAGGAAAAGAAATCCCTCAGAAAAGCTGTGGAAAGAAAACTGATTCAGAAATCTCACAGCCTTATTTTTTTAAAGATCCCAACCTGTCACTTTTCTAACATTCATTCATTTTCTATGAACAAGAGACACCTGACATTTACGCTGTGACTTTTCTTCTACAATCTATTTCACACAATATTACCTGCCTCTCACCAAGTTCTTTCCCAGTTCATGTCTGAATTCCAATGGAAAGTCAGCATCTTAGAGATGGAGTGCTTTGCAGTTTACCAAAGTGCTTTCACATATATTATCTCATTTGATTTTGATTCTCACAACAACTATCTAAGGTGGGAAATAACCTAGCCCCTCTGACTCAGAAGACATTCACATTTAAAAGGTTGTATTTCTCTTGCCTAATCCATTGTATTTTCACTGCCAAATACACCATACCAAGGTAATCTTTCTTCTTTAACTACCAAAAGAAAAAAGTATCTAGCACCACATATTACTAAACTACCTCAAATTCAAAAGCTCAAAAAGGAAAGAAAGAAAGAAAAAACAATCTGTGAGACCAACTTCCTCGTGGATTTGCCCCCTTTAGTATTCCAAGCAGAAGTAAATAGCTCAAACCTCTACCATGAATGGAAAATGCAAAGGAGACACATTTTGGCAGTCCATTGCTACCATGAAAAGGGGGGAAATGGGTTACTGTAATGTCCATATTTTATTTATGCATGACAGCACAAATTAGGTGTTAAACATTTTTTTCAACAGCTAACAAGGCAGTGTGGATTGCTAGTTTTCAAAAGAAATCTGTCTCTTTAAAACAAAGGTGTGAGTATCTACATAATCACCATGCATGCACACCGATAAACACATATCGTTCAGTATTTTCCCTGTTCCATAATTTCAGGTTCCATTCATTTAGAAGTATGGAAAGTCAGGACTCTGAACTGAATGTTGGGGAATGTTCCTTTAAAACATTAACTTAGTGATTTTGCTTCTCCCAACCAAAAAGGGTTAAGGCATTTTCTTATGCTTTTCTAAAGTCTCAATGGCCATTCATGCAATTCTGTTGAGGCAGTATTCAAAATGTTTAGATTTTATGACCACAGCATTCCCTGGTGTTCCTACCACATGCTGATGCTTTACTCTCTTTTGGCTTGAAACTAATTGCTTTACTTCTCTGTGAGAACAGTGAGGGGGTTAGTTTAACCAAGGCAAAGCTTCAAAACTCTAATCTAGCTGACAATTCAATAGTGACTGTTGATTGGCTTTAAAATACAATCCAGTTATGGCTACCAGGTCCTCTCAAAGGTCAGACTCAGAAGAATTTTTCTAGTCAGTTTTTCAGCTAGAAGGTAAATCTTGAATACTGTGTTCCATACATCTTTGTATCTTCTTCATGCTGTTTTTGGTTTTAACTGGACCTGTGATTTCATTGATGTAGAGACCTCCCAGAGAGCCGACTCCCTCTACTCATGCAGACTAACACAGGCTCTGCCATTTATAATATTAGAGAACAGTTGAGGAGCACTGAAAGAATGACTTGCCTGTAGAGTTTGCTCTGGTCACAAAGCCAGTATGTGTCAGGGCTTGAACCAAGGTACTTCTGACTCTAAGGCAGGACTTTCTAACAAATATACTGTCTCTCCTAATTAATTAAAATGGATAATCATCATGGTAGAATGGAAAGATAGGCATTGAACTTGGGAATCTCAGTGTTAGTCCTGGCTGTTCCAAGAACTAGTTATATTACTTGTTCAAGTCAAGTCACTTAACCCCTTGACCTCCATTTCTTCATCTGTAAAATGGAGACAACACATCTAGCATCTACTTCACAGTGTTGTTGTAAGGAAAGTTCTTTGTAAATAATAAAATGTTATACAAATGGGAACTATACACCCAAGAATGATTTCACTCAATTTTTAATAAGCCTCTAGCTATACTCTTTGAAGGAGCTGTGCCTTCCATTGGAGCCAACTCATAGAAAAGTCTCTCAAACTAGACACACGCATCCGATACCAAAGAGATCCGAATAAGCCCGACAAGCAAAATTTCACAAAGTGGTGCAAAATGGTTAGGATGGAGGAGAGGTCTGGATCACCTTTACCTCTGAAACAAAAGTCCATTAAAAAATAATCCTTGAAAGAATTCTACTATACATGTGCTAAAGATTCTAGGAAAGATGAGAAAGGGACAGTAATTCTACTCACTGGTTTGGTTTTCTTTCCAATCAGGATTTATTTCTTTTACCCCAAGGAATGGTCTGGGTTCTTTCTGCTATAGAACTCTGTGGTTCTGTTATTGCTCCATGAACTGTCTTCCTTACTAAGTACTCCATTTGGCAAATATTAGCCAGTTTTTAATCTGCCCCAGTAAAAACCAAAGAAGCAAGGAGATCAATACAGATTAGAAATTATGAAAATTATCCCCCAATTACAGGAATTACAAAGCAAGCAAACTAGCAAGATAGGATCTGGGCAGGCCTAACAGTAATTACTTTAGATTCTCAGAAACTAAATTTTAAAGCCAGAGATCTTATCTTGTCAAAGACAACTTTTGTTCATTTGTCCAATAAAAGTAAAAAAAAGAAAAAGGTTACTGGTGCCTCTTTTCTATTAAGATCACAGTCCTGCCCTGGTATTCTTTCATTCTCCCTAACTTCCCCCACCACCACTTTTGTTAACTTCTTACTGGCTTTCTGACAATGACAGGTTCCATACTTTACACTTTGCCAATAACTGATCAATTTTTTTAACTGAAAAAGACAAATAAGGTCACTTCTGCAGAGGTCATCACATTCACCTTGCATGGAAAAGGTTTCTGGATCAAAATCAGGCAGAAATGCTTAATGAGAGGATGCCTGGTGTGAGAGAAAAGGATTAGGCTGAAATTCAGGAGTCTTGAATTTCAATCTTGGTTTTGCCTCTCACTGCCCCAACACTGGGCTTCTCTGAGCCTTGTTATTTGCAAAATGAAGGGAATAGAGTCAACTGAGGATTTCTAAAAAACCACTTCCACCTCCTAAAATTCTATGAAATTAGACCTCCTTGTAATTGTCTGAAGCAATTAAACCCCAAACTATGGTAATATCTAGCAGGACATGACTTCAAAAGCACAGAAAGCAATTTCACATTAAGCAACTTAGAGGTCAAATTCTTCCTTGCAATTAACAAAGTTCCATATTACAAATATAGTCTTGAAACCTAAAAGTGTCCTATAAAGCAATCACATCTGCTTTTGTCCATTGTTTCAAAAGTTTACACAGTTCAGTAATATTAAAGATAAACGGAATCTAGAACATGGGTTCTTAACTCTGTGTGTGTGTGTGTGTGTGTGTGGTGAACTCCACTGGAAGCTGATGAAATGTATAACCCCTTCTTAGAATAATATTTTTAAATATATGCAACAAAATACATAGGATTACAAAAAAAAAGCCATTACATACAAAGACAGTTAACAAATTGTTTCTTTTCATTTTTATTTCACAGACCCCAGGTTAAAAACCCCTGGTTTACACTAATATCTTTTATAACATCATAGTCTGGGCACAGGCATGAGTGAATGCTACCAAGAGTGCTAAGAGGTGCTACCAAAAAACTCTATTCCAATTTAATATAGAAGATGAATCAGGGTGGCCTGCTCAGGTTCCACTTTCCCAGAACATTTTCTTTTTTCTTTTATAAAATTACAGATTTCAGTAACCATAGTGGTCCAGAAAACATTTTTTCTTGTCCTCACTTTTTTAGTGCATTGATCCAATTAGCGAAGACAGATGCGTCACATCCTATAAGGGGCATAAGCCAGGAAGCCATCCTGGATGGACCTGAACAGTACATGAATACCAAACAATTACAACTTGTAAGGTGGCTCCTAGAAAAAACAGAGAATATTTTGTTTTAAGAAGAAAAGACTCAGGAGAATGTTGAGGGAGGCAAGAATGGTTTTTAAACTTACAGTCCAGGGGCAGCTAGGTGATGAAGTGAACAGAGTGTTGGTCCTGGAATCAGGAGGACCTAAATTAAAAAACTTCCTCAGACACCTGATACTTACTTAGCTGTGTAACCTTGGGCAAGCCACTTAACCCTAACTGCCTTGCCTTCCCCCTTCAAAAAAGAAAAAAAAAAAAGAAACTTACAGTCCTATCCTGTGTGATGAAGCTGAAGTTTAACTATTTTGGTCACATAATGAGAAGGGACCAATGGAAAAGACCCTGATGTTGGGTAAGATTGAAGGCAAAAAGGAAACTGGGATGGCAAAGGAGGAAATGGATACATGGAAACAACAAACATGAACTTGGACAAACTTTGAGAGACAGTGGAGGATGGAAGGCCCTGGCAACCTATAATCCATGGGGTCATAATGAATCGGACACAACTGAATGACTGAACAACAACATTCATGTGTGATAATTGACATGGAGCCAAGATCCATGCTTTGTACTTGAGATGTTCTCTGACATCTCTTTCTCTGATCCTAAAATTCCATGAAAAGAATTTACACAAAAAGGTGGGCATCTTGACATACTTATTTTGTGCCAAGATTTTTTTAAAAGGGGATTGGGGGTAGGAAGGCAGCACATTAGACATCTATGTATCAGTTTCATACTCTGCTCTGATGTTACAGTATCTTATAATATTGCATTACTATGAGAACAGTATTTGCTTTTTAAAAATGATCAGATTTTTATAATTTTAATATACATCAAGGAAAGATAGGTTATGTTTACAATACTGGTAGAATATTTTTATTCCCAGACTACAAAAACTATATAAAGCTTTATCACCATGCCCCTGGATAATTTACTACTAGTTAACATAACATTTTGAAGTTTCCATACAATAGGTTTTTTTTAATTGTTGCAACTTTATTTTTAGTAATTAAAATTAATCTGACTCAATTTCTCCATGGACATCTGGCAGACTTTAAGCCTGACTGAATGCAACTTGACAATCTACTCCTGCCTGGAAATGACATGAAGTTGGGGAGATATTGGTTCCCTGCAATGTTCCTACTCTTAGTGGCAATTTCCTATAGTCAAAAGTTTTGTAAGCTTAATACCAGATCCATTAAATTATAGATTGCTAGTAGGGGAACATCTGAGACTAAGTCTAAAATTAAACTATTAGGCTTAGGGCTGTAGACCAACAACAATAAGTTAGGGTCCTTTAATTCTTAGCAATCGTGTGGAGACAATCAGGTCAAGAGCTTGTGAAGTTAGCATACACAGTTATTATTTGTGTCTCCGTTGGCTAATGTTAAAAAAAAATTCTTTGGCGGTCTATATTGTAAATGCTTTAAGAGAAGTAAAAAATAAAAATAAAAAATAATATCCATATCCAAAAAAAATTAATATCAATCACCAGAATTTCAAGAGAGATCCTTATAAATATCTTAAAGTGGACATTTGTATCCACATATGTATGCATGTGTGTGTATGTATGTGTGTAAAAATAGTCCCTGCTCTCCAGGAGACATCACGTAAACACAGGCAGAGTTCTTTAATCCCACACCTATCCTTGAATTAAAAAAAGATGTGGCAAACTTCTTAGTGCATGGGTATATATAAGCACAGGATAAGAAAGACGTATTTAAGGATAGGGAAATTGTGTTTGCACATTTCCAAAACATTCAGTAAGAGAATCCAGTTTGGCTACTAAGATGACAGATGCAATTCTTTTACCAAAGTTTTGTCTAAGGTCAAGGTCTTAAATTCCCTACTTTGTCTCTGCTGTACGTAAGGATAAGCAGGTTATGAGAGCCACGCTTGCATGGGAATAGAGAACTACAGCTATCCCTTCCACAAGGAGGGGGATCAGGGGCACTGTGTCCTTCGATCTGGAAAATCCACTTAAAATGTTTTTGGTCCTCCCTTCATGCTAGAAGAGAACAGTACTGAAAGATAAAATATGTTATTATACAATACTATACATATATTTTATGCATTTCAATTTCTAAATTTTTTCTATGCCATCTGCTGCCCTTTGGATGTTGTCAGCAGCTTCCACAAAATTCCCCCCAAATTCCCATTTAATTTCTTATGCCAACCCAAGATAATTTCAAAGCTGCAATGAAGAAAGGCCCAATGTGGAAAGGATAGCTGTAAAAGGCAAAGAAACTCCCTCTACCAATGCAGGCTAACACCTTCTCTTCAATTTACAGTCTTAGAGAGTTTCCTAGAGCACTGAGAGGTTAAGTGATTTGCCCAGGGTCACACAGCTCATCTGTCTTCCTAGTTTTAAGTCTGGTTATCCACTTTATCACACTGCCTCCTCTAGTGAATGCAACCTAGAAGTAACTAACTTGTTAACAAGTAAAAAACAACAAACGGGAATCACCGGATCACCAAACGCTGCTAAGTCAATTTTAGAGGTTAAGATAAATGGGAGATGGGCAGTAGCTGTTTGCAATCAGTTTTCTTCAGCTGATGATGCGTTAATTTTCTTCATGCAGACAAAATTTGAAGGACTGGTGTTCTCTTCCTGCAGGAAAAAGATTCTCAAGAGGAAATCTGCCCATCAAGAAAGACATTATATCAAAATGGTGTGCCTGGTTATAAAATATCACTATTAAGCTGTGATTTTAATGTTCCTGAGCAAGGAAAAAATAAATAATAAATCCTATATTCTGACCTGACCTTTATAGATAGAATGCTAATGTGTTTGTTTTGAAACTGTTTGGAGCTTTTATGAACAAAATGCTCTCTCGTAACAGTCGTCTTTGTGGGTACAGGACACTTGAATTGCAAAAACAGGACTTAAACAAATAAAAATGGTGTTGGTAAAAAACTACTTCAGTCTGTAAATGACTCAGTCAAGATCTGCAAATGGGAAGCAGTACATTCTGCAAAGTCTGTCAGCATTCCCATCTTAAAGGACTGAATAAATAATTGAAGAATAAATAATTGTGCCAGAGCCTGGTCTCATGGGCCACTTTCATAGATTGCCATATAATGATAGTACCATCTGTGACATTCTGTATTAATATAGGATAAAATTACATAGTTCTCTGTCTCTCCTGATAGTGTGATATTCTGATGTCACATGATATTATCTGGGATGGAAGATAAAGACAATGGCATCAAAAAATTGCTTAAAAAAATAGATATATACAAACACATATGTATGTATATAAATCAGGAAGAACTAGGGTTAGAATGGTGTGAGGGATGTTGGGATTCCCCATTTCCCAGACATCCACCATTAAAGCATTACAAAAAAGGAGGGGGGAAGCTTTCCCTTGACTCTAGAGAACATTTTAAGAGGTCAGAGGACTTGGTTTTGAAGGCAATCAGGCTGACAAAGAGATACTTTTTTATGGTTCAGTTTTTAAATTTACTTGCCCCAACAGAATATAAACTTTTAATCCCCATCACCTAACCCATAATCACTCAAATAGAGCAGCTGCTTAATAAGCAATAAGCATTTGCTTGTTGAGTTGAACCACATTCTACCAAGATCTAATCAGATTATCTATAAATAAATATATTTAATATAATATATGATATTCAATTGTATAATTCCATTATATTATACAACATATAATAAACTTAATTTGTTATATAATGTAATTTAATGATATTATATTTAATACTATATGTAATTTAATACAATAAAAATAAAATTTTTTACAAAGAGTCCTCTCAGGATTAAAGAATTCCTCATCTCTCATCCTCTATCCCAGGTATAACTCCTTGGAAACTTAAAGCCAGAGGAAGAGACCCTTTGAAAATTACATAAGTTAAACAAAGAGACATCAGTTAAAAGAGATAGCTGGGTAATGATAGTGGATAGAGTCCTGGACTTGGAGTCAGGAAGATCTAAAATCAAATCCTGCCTCAGATTGTGTGACCCTGGACAAGTAAGTGACTCCACCTTTCAGACCCAGTTTCCTCATCTGTAAAATGGGGACTGTAGTACTACTTCTCAGGGTTGCTGTGAGGTTCAAATGAGTTAAAGTATATAAAATGTTAGTAAACTTTAAAGCACTATGTAAATGTTAGTTATCATTTTTTATCATTAACTATTGTTACTGGGGCCCTGAAAAAACATAAGAAATTCAAATGGGAGGTCACTTTATCGTCTTATCACACTTCTCCTTGATGAGTATAGTACCTTCCACACAGGAGGCAGTTAGAAGACACTTTTTGAACAATAAGATTATTTGTTCAAATAGTCTCAAATTCTTTCATGCATCTAAGTCCTGTCTTTCCAAGACATTAAACTGCTCAGGGACAGAGACAATTTTATACTAGAAATTGAAAATGAATAAAGAATTCCATCACTATCATCCCCACTGCACTCCTAGCTTCTTCCTCCATCAGTGATTGGGTTCTCAACAAATACTTGTTGACTTGACATCAATTAATATTTATAGTGAAAGCCCTCATTAGGGAGACATAATTGGATGAGACTTAAAGTCACCTGAAAATTAGTTTACCCTAGAGTTTGGAGCAGACTGCATATGTTTGCTGTCCATACAGCAAAGATGTGTCAAAATTCATTCACAAGTGCCAACTATAAGACTTTTCACTTCTTTCAAGCTGAACTGCTAACAGTTTGGAAGTAGCAATGCTTCCCTAAAGCTAAATAGATTAGTTTACATGTCAGGCAGCATCTAATGCTTAAAGAAAAAGGTTAGGGTCATACCCAAGGATTTCAGAGAAAGATGAGTCAATGAGCTACCTTCAACTAAAAAGTTCTTTCTTTCTTGACAATAATCCATTCTCTTTTGAATGTTCTCAGAATTTTCCATCAGTTTTATTGGCAAACTTTGGAATCTATGATAGAGTAATGATAATCACCTCTGAAATTAATATAACACTTGGGATATATTGCCTTACTTGAGCTATAATTCCTATAAAGTAGATACTAGAGGTAATAATTTCCCCCATTTTATAGATGAGAAAATTGAAGCTCAATGACTTAGCCAAGGTCACACAGTGAATATCAAGGCCAGATTTGAGCTCAGGTGGCACAATGGCTTGAAATGAGGACGACTCACCTCCCTAAGTTCAAACTTGGACTCAGACACTAGCGGTATGACCCTGGTCAAGTCACTTCACTGGCTTCCTCTTCTGTAAAATGAGTTAGGAAAGGAAATGGCAAACCATTCCAGTATCTTTGCCAAGAGAACCGCAAATGGGTTCACAAAGAGTGGGACATGAATGAAACAATTGAACAACTTTCTAAATTGCATCCTCTCTCAGCCTCAGTTTCCTCAAATATAAGGTGAGTTGTTTGGACTAGATGACTTGCACACCTCTTCTGGGTTGAAATCTATGATGCCGTGAACTCCTGAATGCAGTCATTCGATCTACAGGGATGAGTCACCTCTAAATAAGTCTGTCCTTATCGTCTCACCTCCACGACTTCACTATATATACCAAGTCAAGAATAAGCTAAAATAGGAGTGCAAACAAAGATGGAGAGTCACAACAACTGAATGACTAAAGCACCTGGAAAGAAGAGAATGACAGACAGTAAAGGGGACCAATAGGAAGAATGCATTATGCACAGCAAAAATACAAAGTTCAGAGGTTGCCCCAAATGCAGTAAATCTTTTAGGGCCTTCAAAAGTCATTCTCTCTTCCAGACATTCCACTTTTTCCTGTTGGAGAGAGAAAGGGGCCAGCGACCCATGAAGTATCAAGAATTCATCGGAGGGAGCCCCAGCAAAGTCCCTGGGCAGCTATTGTGCAAGAGTGAAGTTCAAACGCAAATCCTGTCGGGAAGGGCAACCCTGATTGGTTCAGCTGGTAGCGAAGGGGGATGGAGAGGAGAAAGGAGGGGGAAGGGAAGAGAAGAGAAAAGGAGGAAGGGGGAAACACATACATACACTTAGGCCTTTGCCAAGTTACAGAAGGAGGGGGTGGGAATGGAAGAAAGCAAGCCCACAATGGCATTAGGGTAAACTTTCTCACAGCTACAGCTGAAAAACATTTTTTTTAACCAAGGATGGGAGGAGGGGGTGAAAAAGGGAAGGGGAGGGAGAGAAAAAGCCCTGATGGGGTCGGGACTTTGTAATGAGTGAGCCAAGTGCTGCTTTCTTGGAAGGCCAAAGGGTGAGGGGCTGAGATATTTACATTTATCAAAGGCGACAGAGGGAGAGCTTTTTGGTTCTGTTTTGGGGTTTTTTTTGTTTTTTTTTTTTTAAGAAAAAAGGAGAAAAGGAAAACAAACTGCTCTTCGTATTAAATATTCATGACAGCAGCTTGAGTGAGGCTAATGGAAAGCACATAAATCCCTAAACAACTTGGTTAAATGCAAAAAGACCAGTGAGGGTCAGAGCTTGCTTTGGGGGCAAACTGGGAGCCTAGCTCTAAGTAAGAGGATAGATACTGTGGCCAAACAGTTGGAATAGATGTGTGTGTAGTCAATACTAAGAATTTTATCATCTTAAAAGTAAGCAGAACCAGCCAAAGGTGAGTTTTCAACAATAAGCTCTATTGTTCCCTAAAAGGCTGGACCCCTTCCTAAAAACTCCAGGATCTGAGGCCTCCAGAACAAGGCCAATCTTAAGGACATGTATTAAGATGCACTGCTTTGGGGCCAATTATCTGATGTAAGGTATAGATCTGAGGTCTGAGAGTCTGTCATAAATTTAAATAGTGAGCCCCCAAACAAAAAAATTCAGGACCGGCCTCCAACCTTTTGTTAATTGCAAAATGAACTCTTAAATGGAGAGTCATTTCTTTTCATGGACTCCATCCCAAGCTCAGCAGTGGTTCAGCCTCTGAATTGAAGCACCAAGAGCCAGGGGGAAATTCCCCACACCTCTTGCTAGACTTCTGTCGTGCTGGGGTTCTAGAAAAGGACAAGGAGGACTCCAGTTCTCTTAAAACTCGAAAATGGCAGTATAGATCCCTTCCACAGAACTGGACAAGTTGACAGAGATTCCCTTAGCATAACTGGAGAGATTTCAGTTTCACTCTTCCTTTACTCCAGAAAAAGTATGGGAAGGAGCTATAATATGTTTCAAGTAGTGTAAGGTAGTGTAAGTAGTGTAAGTGTACATGTTTGCAAAGTGTTCTCTTGGCAGTGTTGATCATTTTACTTCTAGTGTTAGGATGTAGCCTGTTAAATATTACTCAGGAGCATACAAAGAAGCAAGGTCTGTGTGGAAGAAGGGTTTATTATGAAAAAGGTGTAAGAAAAACTTATTTTTTAAAAGCTACCAAACTTTTGGTTTAAAGGACAAAATTAGTCTTTCTTTCGGTATTCTTTACATTAGAATTCTCAAGCAGAGCACAGTCCTGAACCAAACCACGGAAGTAATTCCAAAAGGCAACTGGTGAATTTTGACCCTCATGGAAACATGGAATTTGAGATCCAAAGTGGTGTGCAGCCAAGGTCAACATTCTTATCATCACTTGTGGTCTCAGGTCTCAAAGGTTACACAAAGACACCTAACTTAGCTGCCTAATATGTAATATGCCACCTTTAATAAGGTTTCAAATTCAAAATTTGCTTTCCTAATTAGATTTCCAATTTGTTGTTTTCCATAGTAATATCAGTATCGTAACACTGTACTGATTAATTCTAGAGAGATTTGTTTCATAATATTCCAATGTCCGATTTAACATACTGAGGATGAGGAGTATGGTTTGAAACATACACACTTACCATGTGGTTACAGTCATTCAAAAACATAATCAATTAGGTAATTACAGACAATATTCCATAATGGATAGAGACAATATGCCATAATGGATAGAGACCCGGACTTAAAGTCAGGAAGACCAAAGTTCAAATACAGCCTCAGTTTACACAGTTCCTACATGACTAGATGCCAATCATTTAACCTCTCAGTACCCTAAGGCTATAAGTCAGAGAACCTATCTGCAGAGGGAGAGGGAGTTTCTTGCACCAATGAAATCACAGATCCATTTTTCTAAAACTGTCATTTAATTATGGTCCCAGAGCTTAGAACAAAATTGATCATCTGCCCATTGATGTAAATAAAGCTGTCTAGTACATAGAACTGAAGTGCTTAAGGAATATTTAATTATGAGGGTGGAGAAGGGAAATGCTATTTTCCTTCCCTCTTAATTATCAAAAAGTAAATAAAAGCAGAGGAAATCTCCATAAATCTCCCCTTTAATTTAAAATTCTATCCAGAAACCCATACAGAGAACTAAGTCCAGACAGTTAAATATAAGTTCAAGTCAATTTACTTTTATTTTGAATGAAAATATATACACAAGTTTCCTACAAAGCCCAGAATTGTTGGCAGGTTAAAAAAAAAAAAAAAAAGACAAGCTTTCAAGGTAGTAATATGCAAGGAATTCCAAGACCCAGCTTTACATGGAAAAAGTAGGGGCTTAGCTTCCTGCCTCAGGCATTTTAAAGCCTGTCGGTAAGTATTCTTTCAACCCCACACACTAAGCTCTGGTTCAACCCTGAATCTGGGCTTTACAGGTTAAAAAAGAGAGTTATTCCTAGGGAAGGATTCCACAAGTCAAGATTCAAACACATTTTTGCTGCCAGATTCTTATAAAAGAGAATCAACATTCTCATGTTTTAGTCTACATAAGGCAAAGGTCTCAAGCCCTCAGTATTTGCAAGGTAGAAATGAAGCATAATAAGGTTCCAAGTGAAAACCGCAAGTGATGTGAATCACAGAAACAAAATAGGTTCCTACCGTGTGCAGAAAGAACCTGAGGTTGGTTCTAAAAAAGATCAAGTCTAAAGAAGTCACTGCCCTTGTGAAATTTATCACTATAGTAGGCACATTATAGTAAGTGTATTACAGAGGTACCACAGTACTATGTGAGGGTTGGATATTGTAAATTACAGAATTTCTGTGTTGGAAAAGACCTAGGCTGCCATTTAATCTAACCTGTAACTGAACAAGGTAGCGAAATACAGTGTGATTAAGTGCTGGATTTGATGCCAAAGGACCTAGGTTCGAATGCCAATTCATCCATTCCATAGCTTGGCCAAATCATTTATCCTCTATGGACCTCTATTTCACCATTGATAAAATGACATGGCCACCTGATGTGACTTCTAACACTAAATCTGTGGTCCTAAGTATAACATAAGAATAATGTGACACACATAAGGATTTAAAGTTTGGATAGCAATTTACAAATTTCACATGAGCCTCACAAGTAAATACTACAGGCACTGTTAGACCACTTTGCCGATAAACAAACAGAGGCTCAGAGGTAAACCAACTACCCCAGTTAGAAAATATTATATATGGCAGAATTTGAACCTAGAATATAAACATCAAAATTCTTGCAAAATCCAAAAAAGTACAGTAGAAGCTCTGGATACTGTGCAATCTAACTGTCCTATGGGAGGCATCACAGGAAGGTTAATTTCATTTTTTTTAACTAGCAGCATCATGTTTCACTAGCTAATGAAATAAAATATTTTATATATATATATATACTACTGTATGCATACATACATTTTATAGATGTGTATTTTTCAAAAACTTTGCATTTCTATATTACTTTGGGTTACTAATATGCTTTGTACTAGCACAGTTATGAGCCCATCAGGATTAAAATTAAAACATTCCCTTTGGTCTCCAATGAAAATTAAAACCTTCTTAATGCTTTTTTCGCCTTTGCTTTGCAAAGCAATGAAAGATGGTGTAATTGAACAGCATTATATTTGGAGTTCCAGGACCTGGGAATATTCCAGATCTTCCACCTTCTAGCTGCATGAGATTGCACTATTTGCATAACCTCCATCAACATCAGTTTCTTCATCTGCAAAAATAAGGTAGACTAGATGACCAGTAGTCTATGAAAGTCACAATTAAATTAGCTTATTAAGAGGCTGCTGGGTTTTAGTGGATGGAGGGGTTTAAGTCCTATCTCCCATATATATTAGCAATGGAAGATGATGGAGAGCGAGGAGGGGCATTATATTTGGAGTTAGAATCCTTGAACTGGAATTGTGGCGTAGCTTCTTATCACTAGCTTTAGTAACTTCCTGGCAAGTCACAACCTCTCAGACAACTCTCAAAGATTGAAAGTTACAGATGAGATGAACTGGTGATATACACAAGTGGAGGGAATTTCCATAATAATTAGTCAGTCAATAAGTATTTATTTATCACTTACTATACAGCAGGCACTGTGGAAAGGAAAGGGGGGAGGGGAAGAGAGGGGGGAGGAGAGGGGGGAGGAGAGGGGGGAGGAGAGGGGGGAGGGAGGGAGGGAAGGAAGGAAGGAAGGAAGGAAGGAAGGAAGGAAGGAACCAACCTACCTCCATTCCGGCATTCTGGTTCACACAGCTCCCACCTTGAAACAGAAACTCAGCTGCTCCTCTTGATTCAGACTATCTTGGTTTCTACACTTTTGTTCCCCAAAGCTCCTTGACTAGCCACTAACCTTCTACATCTTTAGCTGTTCCCATCATTCCTATCCAGGGACAACATGGATGGTTCCCTGGAAGAGTAACATTACTACCCAGGTCTTCCTGTATAGCCACAGAGCAGCTCCCCCTCCACCCTGACTCACTCCTCTTCAGCCCAATAGAAGTTGCACAACCATGATTTAAAGGTTAATTCCAAGAACATAACTCAGGTTTGTATAAAAAGACAGGGTGGGCACACTCTTATACTTACTAGTCTCGAATAGAAGTAAGTTTCCTGAAGGCAGGAATTGTTTGTTTTTTGTCTTTATATCACTATTGTCTAATACAATACTTGGTACTTGGCATTTAATGTTTCTTGATTGATTAATCATTAAGGCAATGACTTCACACACCTTTTCTGGGAGATTAACCTAGCCATGGACACCTGAGATAGGAAGGCCCCTCCCTCGGATATAGGAGGACTTTTGACCAACAGATAGATTATTATTCCATATCTGCTGTCCCTCCTAAGACCAAATACACTAACGCTTCAGTGAAATTATTCTGTCTCCCTTAAAATATAGCAGTTTAAGACAAAGTTCATTGAGCATTTTTAACCTAAGAAAGGAATTCTTCTACATAACTGTAGTTTATCATATAATATAATCTACATATTCATCTTTAAGAATCTGATTTCATAAAATCAGATATTCAGCACTCAATGAAACTCAGAAATCTTCTAGCCCCATCCTCTGCATGACACATAAATTCTCCCTAGAACATGTGTAATAATTGAAATTTACTCTCTTTAACATGGGCAGCTAAGTGACTCAGTGGATAGAATGTTAGGGATGGAGTCAGGAAGACCTGAGTTCAAATCTTACTTCAGATACCTACTAGCTGTGTGACCCTAGACATGTTACTTAACATCTGTCTTAATCCACTAGAGAAGGAAATGGGAAACCAGTCTAGTATCTCTGAAAGAATCCAATCCACAAAGTCATGAAGGGTAGTACACAATGTAACACCTTCTGGGACAACTCAGTGTGTGTGTGTGTGTGTGTGTGTGTGTGTGTGTGTGTGTGTGTAACACCTTCTGGGACAACTCAGTGTGTGTGTGTGTGTGTGTGTGTGTGTGTGTGTGTGTGTCCGCAACACATTTTACCCTTAAAAAAGGTTCTTCCTTAAACTGAGACAAATTCCAACTCCCTCAAAATTCTTCAAGTATATGTTTTCCTCTGTAAGCAGGATGAAAAAGTTTAATCGCTCTTCATTCAACACACAGCCCTTCAGTTACATGAAAATGCCTAGACTCTAGAGGCAGGTAGCGCAGTGGATAGAGCACCCACATCTGGAGTCAGGAAGACCCAAGTTCAAATTCAGCGATAGACACAACTTAGCTTAGCTATGTGGCCTTGGGCAAGTCACAACTTCAGTTTGTCTTAGTTTACTCAATTGAAAAATGGGGAACTTGTAACCCCTACCTCCTAAGGTTACTGTGAGGATCAAAGGAGATGCTATTTGTAAGAGCGCTTATCGAAGTGCCTAGCTCATAGTACATGCTATGTATTCCCTTTCCCCTACCTCACCTTGTCTCTGTTCACTCCTCCTTTGGAACCTGCTAAACATCCTTCATGCAGCCCTCATGCAACATGATTTCAAGTTTATAAATCTTCTTGCTTGCTCATGTCTCCCACCTCCTCCATTGTCAATAGCCTTTCTAAAATGTGGCCCCCAGAACTGAACACTTCAAATGTGGCGTGATATTCAAGTTACAAAGTTTCATTAAAAAAAAAAAAATACACACACACACACACACACACACACACACACACTCCCCCCACCCCCAAAACTGACAATCTGAATTTACTTTCTATATTTGGCAGTTCTAGGGTCTCCAAATGATGAGGTTGAAGCACATGACCTCTAACACTTCCTCTCAATCTTGTTACGCTATTAAATAGGCAAGGCAGATCGTCACCAAAAGTGCAATGTGTGTGGAAGAGCCACAAGCTGCTCCTCTTGATTCCCTACACTGGGAAATGTATTCTGTTGTGCTGTATATGCATATATTTTAATTAACAGAACATTTGGCAGTTAAGTATTGAATTTTGTGAAAAATCAAGTCCTGTGTGTTAGAGTGAAAGTTTAACCCAAGAGCAGTTCCATGGAGAGTCAATCCTTCAAATCATGCCCTAAATACATCAATATCTTGTCCAAGAGTTGATAGTATTCTACTGATTAAAAATAGAGCAAATTTGTGTCATGTCAAAAGAAGTAGGATGGCCAGTAGATCAGTATTTCATTATTTACACCTGAATAAGGTAGCTCCACAGCAATCTGTATCAATGCAAATAAAGAGCAAATTTAATGCACATGACCAGCTGCAGAAATTCTGAGAACATAAAGTAGGGAAAAAACTGGTCAAATCCTCAGTAACAGATTGAGCACCTTGGAAATCTTGTCCCAATGGAGCTTGCACTGTAAATATTGAGAACATCTCCATATATAATTTACATCTTACTGACAAAAGCAAGAGGTCAAAATGTTTAGGGCGAAATGTTATAGCACAAACCTGCATAATATGCAATATAAGTTTCTAGATGTTTGAGTTAAAAATAAAAGAGAGCTTTCATATTTAAGATGTTCATATATTCAGATACCACAATTAACAGAT
Organism: Potorous gilbertii; assembly: GCA_028658325.1. Classification (NCBI taxonomy): domain Eukaryota; kingdom Metazoa; phylum Chordata; class Mammalia; order Diprotodontia; family Potoroidae; genus Potorous; species Potorous gilbertii. Next base: position 146,091,216 of record CM053773.1, read on the forward strand.
CAGATAATCGGCAAGCTGGAAAATGTATTTTGTTTCAAAGTAATCTTTTCAAAGGCCCCCCAAAATTATATGGAGTCAATTCAAATCTTCTAAAATAAAAAAATGAAAATTATGGAAATCACATCCTAAACTACTGTCATATTTTTTCCTTTAAGAAAAATATAACTCGTGTCCAACTAAACGTACTAAATAAAAAGTCACTCACCTTCTGTCCACAACCCCAGTATTAGTTGCTCTATCACATGTAATAGTTACTCTGATAAAGTATTTTTGATACATAAAAAATAAATCCTTTTGATGTTAAAGACACAGGAGTTTAAAGGTCAGACTGCTCAGCATCGTGGCATATAAGGATTCTTCCTGGCAAAACCCTTTTCTAAATTTCCTAGTGCAAGGTATGAGGTTTTCAGAGGTCTGTCCAGTGGAGGAAACACATGACAGTGTTTCAGTACTTTCTTTAAGGGTCTATGCAGACAGGTGACAAAACACCCATCTTATCACCAAGGAGAAACGCTCCTGAAAGAAACATTTTCCCCAAACACAAAGAACTCCATACATTTAACGAACATTTCAGGGGGAAGGGGGAGGTGTCAGAGGAAAAGAGGTGCAATAAAACTTACTCAAAATTCTAAAATTCTAAATAAAAAGGCTAGCTGCTCAAAGTTGAACACGACCAACCTATGAGACACGACATTCAACCTCTCATTTTCAAAACCCACCTGGCACTAAAAAATATATATAAGGTTTCATTTTTATTTTGTTTTAAGGAGCTGAACAAAGGCTCATTGACAGATGTAGGCAGGAAAACACTGTAAATTGGTTTAAGTAGAAACAAGGAGAAATAATAGCCTGCTGTAAAGAAATTTCAATTTGCATATGGAAAACAAGAGCACATATCACATATGGTTGTGTTTCTTAATAGATTTGCTTTCCTGGATACTTTAGAGGTCATCGTAGAGGAAGACAGAGATCCATGTCCAAAGGCAGAGAAGAAAGGGACTGACTGGGGTAAAGGAGGAAATTTTCCTCACATTGAAATTTGGTGCTGTTCTAGATTTGTAGATCTGACCAATCCAACCTTACTGATAAGAGTATGTAAGAAGGTCCTAGAGTCTGATCTAATTCCTGCTCCTTTCAAGGAATGTAGGAGATGCACATTATTTAAGAACTAAGGTTCCTAATGACTACCACTGTTCTTTATAGTCAGGACTCTTTCCCTTTGGGAGATTAGGGATGACCTAAGTAAATAATTATATTTTCTCTACTTCCATGTAAATTGGAACCAGCCATCAGTGCAAGAACTCCATTTCCCTTAAAGAAGGTCTGAGCGAGACAAAAATATCAGTCTTTGAGTTAGATTGGTTTTAATTAAATACTTGTCCTTTTATATCATTTGATTTTTAAATGGTATTCTGCAAGCCTTGGGGATAATCAAAAGTTATTAATTTTTCTCTGGAGGTTGTTCTCCTTTGAGAACACTGGCAAAGAAATGCCTTCAGATTAGAGAATCCCCTCATCAAAGAGGCTTAAGCGCAGGGAATCTTTTCTGGTTTTTTTCCCTTCTGAACTTTACTAATATTAACACATTTAAATGAATGAATAAAGAATTTTGTAAGCACTTACTATATATGGGGTACTGTGGGATACAAATAGAAAATGAAAACATTCCAATCTCTAGGAACTCAGATTCTAAAGGACACATACAGAAGGTCTCAGCTATAAGTCAGGTAGGGACTGACCCCATAGTTCTTAAGGTGCATATCATATTTCAAAATACAAGGAATAGCAAAGAGTATTGAATAGGAAAGTGTGAGCTTGTTATGTACAGTTTGGTCTTTTTATGTACATTAAATTAAGTCCATAGTACCAACACTGCCCTGCCTGTGTCCCCTTCTGAAATTTCTTCTGTTCTCATCTGTGAATATTAATTGATGTTCTTTTCTCACTTTTTTAATCCACTGCTATTAATACCCACCAATTCTCTCTATCTCTCTCAAACACACACACACACACACACACACACACACACACACACACACACACACTCGCAAACAGGTTCCTTTCTATATAATCAAAATATAGTCAATCAAAGCAAATTTACACATTGTCCCTGTCTGAAAATACATGTTTCATCCAGCACCTTCAGACTATTACCTGTTATCAAGAAGTGGGAACCATGTTTCATCTTCAGTCTTCTGAAGTCCTGAAGTCTTGCAAAATTATTTTCCTCAGAATTAGATTTATTTATTACATTTATTTAGCAATAACGATAAAAACCTTCAATTTATGTCATTGTATGGCAATGGGAGAAATGGCCTTAAAAACCCACTACCATTCCCACGAAATTGGTAAGTAACATTTTAGTTTCACCTTTTTTACAAATCAGGCAACCGAGACACAGATCAATTCAACCAACCTTTATTAAATGTCTACAATTTGAAAGGCACCATGGTAGAGGCTAGGGATACAAGGATGTGATAATTTATAATAAGGAGATACAAATTGTGTGTGTGTGTTTGTCCTTCATTGCCGAAGAAGACTGGCATGACTTGCACATGACTTTGTTTTGAGTGAGGGAGGGCTGTGCAGGTCACCAGCCTCACTTCTCCTCCAGAGTCATCTGAATCCAGTGACCAGATATTCATCAGGATGACTGGAGATGACCCAGGATGAGGCAATTGAGGTTAAGTGACTTGCCCAAGGTCACACAGCTAGTGTGTTGTCAAGTGTCTGAGGTGAGATTTGAACTCAGGTCCTCCTGATTCCTGCACTGGTGCTCTATCCACTGCACCACCTAGCTACCCCAGATACAAATTGTAAACCAAGATTCAAGGTAGAAGTTAAACTGCTTCTAAGAAAATGTGAGGGCAGACAGATCATTTTTGGCTCAAGAGGTCTGAGAAAGGCATCACTGCAAAGGTGGTAGCATCTGAACTAGGTATCAGAAGAAGAGAAGGATTTTAACAAATGGAGACGTGGGGAAGAATCTCACACGGATGAAAAGATCAGGTAGACGTATCCACATGGATGAAATGTCACAATTTGGGGAAAAGTAGCTTCCACTACTGGGGGACAGAAATCAGAGAAGTCTGGTTAGGTAAGTCCAGTTTGGTTGGAATGTGGTATGAAATAAGGTTGGAAAAGTACATTGGCCCTTACAGAGAATGGAAAAACAGTAGGACCAATTAATAAGAGTATCTAGCATGTTTAGCACTTTCATTTTTATAACCGCTTTACATGTGATCTCACCTTATCCTAACAACTCTAAATAAAATGATATTATAATCCCCATTTTATAGATGAGGAAGCTTGAAGTGACATTAAATGACTTACAAAGCTTAGTGAATACTGGAGGCAGAATTCAAATACAGATTTATCCTGACTCCATCCACTACAGGACATTGCCTCTCCTTCAAGGCAAAGCCAGCACTTGAACCCAGATCTTCTGACACAGACAAGACCTCTTTCACCATACAAGGTGTGGGATTAGGCTAAATATTTTTAAGTACCACTCCATATTTCTAAGTACTACTCCCATGATACCTGGAATTTACAAAAAGGCTACTGAAAAGCACAACTGAATGACGCTAACTCTGATTTAGAGTGGGTAGCCCAAGCACTATAAAAAGGCAATGTTGGGGCAGGGAACTGGGGAGAGAGATGGAAAATGAGCACTGGATTTGGAATCAAAGAAGCTAAATTCAAATCCAGTATCCTTGGTCAAGACACTTAACCTCTCTGAGACTCAGTTATCTCATCTGAAGAAATGATTAGATGATGCCTAAGATCCTCTCCAGCCCTAAACTAGAATAGTATAGCAAAAATAGCATTGGTTAGAGTTAGGAGACCTGGATTCCAAGGCTGGCTCTGCCACTAGTCAGCTATGGGACCTCCAGCAGGTCATGCAAATCCTCTAAGTTTTTTCTATAAAATGAAGGAGGTTGGACAATCTGACTTTAAGCTTCCTTCTACCTTTAACCTTTTATGGCTCTTCAAACAGGAAGTTCTCTTATAAAAGCCACAGAGTAGGGTGGAACAATCATTTTCCTTTCAGATAGTACTTTTAGCATTCTGCTTATACTGATAATTTTTAGGAAGATTCTCTACCCTGGAAACAGTGGCCAAAAAAGAGAAAGAAAAAGATGCTTTTTGAATAAGTAACCTATGGGGACTCCCTCTCTCCCTCTCCCCCTCCTCCCAGGTCTTTCTTCCATCCATATGTGGTCTCCCAAGAGCAGGAAATAGAAAGGGGACACAAGAAACCTCCATTGTCTTTAATGAATTGACTCAGTCATGCTCTTAACAGCCCCATTTAATTGTACAGTAGTATTGGCTTCTGAACTCCTCCCAGGATTCATGTAATAACTATCTCCTCCTCTAGCCCCAGAGGAATTACCACTGCTCAGTTTTCACCACCTTCTGCACCGTCCCTGCTCTTCCTCTTGAGAAAGTTACAAAAGAGAACGTAGCAACAAGAAATTACAGGACTTTAGCTAGGTATTACTTAGGCATCTTCAATTATAGTATTTAGAAAAGGGGTGAGGGGAGAGAATGTTCTTGGAAAAAAGAAATGTGATTAATTGTATTAAAATAAAAGAGAGTTGCCTTTGTGATCTACGGGGGAAAAAACATTAATTTTCAGTTATTTAAAGGCTGTAACATCACCAAGTCAATAAGCCAGCACTGGTATCTAGCAATGACCTCAGATGGAGGCAGCTGAAGTTTCCTGCAAACAGGCTTTGTTCCAATCTCTCCAGCATAAACTATGACAAAAATAACAAAATGCATCAAAAATAGATGTCCTACTAAGGTCTGTAGCTAGGGGAGTAAATTTATTCCAACACTTGGCATCATACTTAATAATACAATGCAGCCAGGCAACATTCACCATCTCCAGCTTCTCATTGTCCCCACAAGGAAGTGCTTTGTTCTCCCCACCAAAAAAAAAAAAAGGAAAAGAAAAAAAAACCTTAGCTCTATAATCAGAGGTCAGGAGTGATTAGTGGAAACTTTAGATTACAGCTTGAAACCATTTGGTCTGGTTATTATTTGGGAAACACTGGTTTTGTTTTCCCACTAAGACTTGTCTAAGTTGGTCTGCAAGCTTTCCCAAACAATGAATCAACTGAAAGCTCAGAATAGGCAACTAGTATTAAAAATTCAGAGTAAAATCAAGCACCATAAACAAGGATACAAACTCAGCCTCTTTCTGCAAGGAAGTGATAGGTTAATTAAAGAAAATGCAAGACCTCAATGTTTTATATAACAAGGGAGAAAAAAAGTCCAAGCTTAGTATAGATTATACAGCCCAAGGCACCAATGTGGGTTAATAGCATATGTAGCCCTGTGCTGAGCTGACAAGTTAAGAAAGTTAGAATTTTCTCTGGGTGACATCTCCTAACCTTCTCTCTCCTCCTCCCATCCACCTGATTCAGTCCAAACAGTTTCTTATAACCAAATTTTCCCAACTTATTAAGAACTGGGAGACATTTTACATGTTCATGTGAAATTGACAGTAGGAAAAATACAAGGAAATGAGTCTAGAGAAAGGAAACCAGGGGACTAGAAAAACAGGGCCAATGCTAATCACTTAACAGCCCTTAAAGTTAATTTTTTCCACATATCAATAAGATGTCTTGTTATAGATATTTATATATCTATATTTTATATCTACACATATATCTACATTTTATAAAGCAGATTGAAGAAAAAATATTAAATGGGGGTATAAAATCTAACATATTAGTAACATACACCTGAACAAGATTCTTACAGAAATCTTTAGACTTTCACCAAACCAAATTACAAATTAACTAAGCATATTCTACAAAAAAAAGAAAAAAAATATTCCTATTTACAGAATTTTTGGATTCTATACCATTATCTTGCTACCTGACATTTTATCTCCACTGTCAACATCAACCAGGGCACCTGACTAATATTCAACAATGATTAAAACCAAACTGGCAGGGCCTATGTAGGAGAATCAGTCTCCACTGTATTTCTTTTCTAACACAAGCTTTCTTGCTGAGACCAGGTGCCAATAAAATTCCAGTACTGAGCTTAAGGCCTGATTCCCTGTACTGACTTCCCTGGACCCCTCACAATGTGTGCATTTACTTCAGCCAAAAGTAGCTTCTATTCAGCTCAATTCAACTAGAGTTTATTATTGGCCTACTATGTGTCAGGCACTTACAATCACTCAAGAGAAAATGAATACTCAAAAATAAGCATGACAGAAGGTGGAACATGATGTGAGCAGAGGAGAGAGGCAGAAAAAAAAATAAGAAAACTGAAGGAAGGAGGGATGAGTTCCAGCATAGGTGGAAGGGGAAGGAAATCAGGGAAAAGTTTCTTGTGGGAAGTGGGACCTAAATGGAGTCATAAAGGAAGAAGAGGATTTTGCAATGTAGAGATAAGGAAAGAGTAGGGTTCTAGGCTCAAGAAGTGAAGAAGGTCAGGGAGAAACCTAAAAACACCTTGGGTCTGAAAGGATACAAAATGAATTCAGCTAATCAGCTGGCTTAGTAGTCCAGCTTGGTTGAAACATCTAGTGCAGTAATGTGAAATATGTCTGGGAAAATATATTGGATCAGACTGTGGGGGGACTTCAATAACAGGCCAAGCAGTTTGGCCTACAAGTACAGGCCACTGAAGGTTTTGGGTTTTTTTGTTTTTTAGCAGGGTAGTGACATGGCTAGACTTGGGCAAAGGCTAATTGGTGAGGGATGAAAATAGAAGCAGGGAGACCAGTTCAAGTGACTACACTGTGAGTCTGTGAAAAGAACATGACAGATGGGAGTCAGGCTGCACAGAGGTAGAATCTATAGAATCTGACAAATGAATGGATGTAGGAATAGTGAGCTGAGGGAGAGGGCAGTAAAAGGTTTTAGGCTTGAGTAACTGGGAAGAGCCAACCACCAACAGAAACAGGTTTACAGGTGGAGGAAGGCTGAAAAGAAGATGCTTACTAAGCACTGTTTGCCCAACCCTAACCCTAAGAATCTTGTGATTGATCACTACAGCCTCAATAAGAAAGTGTAAGAACAGAAGTTAAAGTTCCAGAGAAGCAAGATGCGCCTAGATATAAAGAAAAAATTAACAACACTGTTGTTCAGTCTTTTCAGCCAAGTCTGAATCTTTGTCACCAAGACATTGCAATGGTTTGCCATCTCCTTCTCCAGATCATTTTACAGATGAGGACAGGGTGAAGTGACTTGCCCAGGGTCAAACAGCTCCCAAGTGTTTAGGGCCAAATTTGAATCCAGGAAGATGAGTTGTCCTGACTCCAAGGTCAGTGATCTATCACTGTCCCACCCAGCTGTCCCCAACTTAACAATTACAACTGTTTCAAAGTGGAATGGGAACCTTGGGAATTACTGGAGGTCTTCAAAGGGTAGACTACTGACCACTTGCAATAGATTATAGAACCAGAGATCTTAAAGCTGAGAGGAACCTCTGATATGATTTGAGGTTTTTTATGGCTGAGGAAATTGAGGCCTTGAGATGGCAGATGATTTTCCCAGTCATAAGGATTTGAACTCAGTTCCTCTGGCTTCAAATCCAACATTTTTTTTCTATTAGAAACAATACATTAGAAAGATATCTATTACCACAATTAAAAAAAAAAACTAGTCATAATATAACAATGCCCTCTGTGATAAAAATACATGCCACATCAGTCAAACACTGGCCCAGTCAAACTAAATGGCCTTTGAAGTTTCTTCCAACTCTGAGATTCTACATAGTAATTCTGGTCCTGCCCAGTGAATTGCTTCCTGACCCATGTCTCATAAGCTCAGTATAGGGAGATCTAAGATTTCAAATACAGGACCATGGCACGAACTAGTAGCAGATCAAAAATCTTACAACTTGTCAGAGAAATCCTGATCCTGCTCTGGAACTAGAGTGGGTCTGGGAAAGTGAAAAAGTTAAGAGCCCTAAGAGGGCACTAGTCTTAAGTTTAAACAAATAAATCAGCCGTCTGGGAATGGATCAAGTTAAGTGGGTTAAGGGGTGATGTGATGTAATGTAAAAAATGCTGGTCTTAGACTCAAGAGAGTTCAAGTTCCACGTTTTTACTTAATGCCTATACAAGTTATTTCAGATCTCTGTGCCTTGATTGTCCCATCTGTGAAATACAGGAAATAACATTTGCTGTGGGACAAGCTTTCTATAACCCTCCAAGCATTTTAGAAATCGGAGAGATTATGATTATAAATTGGATTGGACATTTTAATGCTTACCTTTACAAGACAACTATCATGTCTCCTTCAAGAAATACTAATGAATTGTGTGACTGTTTAGCAGGACATGATGTCTAGAAAGAGGTCAAGTGAAATCAAGTGATTTCAAGTATAGAGGGGGAAATGCAAAGGGAAAGTTGAGGAGAGGGGGAGGGAGACAGAGAGAGACAAGCAACAAAGCAAGGAGCCAAGCATTTACTAAGCGCTTACAATGTGCCAGGAAATACAGAGAGAGAGGGAGAGGGAGAGAGGTAGGGAGGTAGAGCGGTAGAGAAAGGGAGGGAGAGAGGACAGGAAGGAGAGAAGGGGAGTTAGAGAGCAAGAGCAAAAGAGAGTGAGAGCAAGAATGAGGGAGAGAAATTACCTTACATGCAAAGGTGAGTGTAAGTGTTAAAGGAGCACTTTGGTAATATAAAGTGTAGCCTGGAGCTGAAGGATGGCTGTGATTAAAAAAAATAAAATATATACATATTCATATATATGAATTACCTACATACACACATGAAACAAGGCAGATGACTATACCATCTAGTTGTAGGGCTATACAACATTTATTCCATTATTTTGTAATACAATGCAATCCTGCTAAACGTTCTGAACTCTGTGCATGTCAGACATGTCTATTAAGAAAATCAGTTACCTTTTAATTATGCAGTTTATGGGCGGGGAGGTAACTGGGGTTAAGTGACTTGCTCAAGATCCCACAGCTAGTAAGTATCTGAGGCTGAATTTGAACTCAGGTCCTCCTGATTCCAGGGCCAATGATCTATCTATCATGCCCCTTAGCTGCCCCCAATCATACAATTTTAAAAGGTTTCTTAAGTGCTTTTAAGGCAGACCTCATGATATCCTAGCCACTTACTACATGTGTGACTTTGGGCAAGTGAATTAACTTCTCTGGGCTTCAAACTTCGTCATTCGTAAAATGAGGAGGCCTGACTGGACAGCTTTTAAGGTTCACTCTGGTTCTGAGTGAATGAATAGTATATCTGTATATGGATAGAAGGATGTGTGTATATGTATTATATACATAGATATATAAAGATATATATGTGCTAATACATAAGAGATCCTAGTATCATATAAACACATACACGTATGAACTCCATATGAATCTCACATGTGCAATGTTTATTTAAGCAAAAAGCAGTATAGTTTTTGGGATAGTGTTTTGGGATTTAGGGGGTTTTGTCTTTTCTTCTTCCAGATCTCTGATTTTATTCAAGTGGGGAAGACCCAGGATCCCTCTACCAAGTGGTAATTCTTCTATAACTCATCTCAGATAGATTCTTGGGGCATTGAAGTTACTGTCACAAAGCCAGTAGGGACCACAATTAAGATCTGAACTTAAAAATTCCTGACTCCCAGGTCATTCTCTAACCACTATAGCACCCGGTTATCTTGTTAGTGTTTTTGAAATTTTAATTGTCTGGCCTTCAGGCAGTCCTAACCTTCTTCATGTGTCTATTTTCACAGGCCACAAATTTCCTATCTATACAACCATCAGGATCACCCATTTTAAAGGAACATTCTTAGAGCAAATAAAATAATAAAACAAAATTCTTACATGAGTCTGAATTATAAACAAGAAAGCCTATTAAATAGCTCACGCTTTTTGGCTTTGTTAATAAATACTCTAAATTCACACACACACACATGCACACACATACACAGAGCACATTTATAATTCATCTCAAAGAACATGAGCTTAAAAAAATATAGAACTAGCAATTTTTTCTGCTTACTATTCTTGATTTTTTTTAGTTAGATAAAATTATTTTTAAAAGAGTCCTAAGGTATGAGAACAAATCTTATAACAAAACCAGATATTTTTCATTACTCTGAAAAGCAACATGGTGCAGTGGATAGAGCCCTGGATTTGGAGTCAGGAAGACCTAGGTTTGAATCCTACTTCAGACACTTCCAGCCACGTGGATCTACACAAGTGATTTAACTTCTCTGAGACTCAGGTTCCCCATCTAAAATGACAAAAATAAGAGCACCTGTCTTACAGGGCTGTTACAAGGATGAAATGACTTAACAAATGTAAAGCATTCTGCAAACTTTAAACAGCAAAGTAAATGCCAGTTTTCATCATCACTATCATTTTATTTGGTACTACCCTAGCAGAAATGGGACAGGATTAGCACAGGATTTGGAGGCAGAAGACCTAAACTGAGGTCTGGACTCTGCTAGGTATTACCTGCTCAACTCTGGGCAAATTATTTAACCTGTCTGGACTCAATTTCCTCATATGGAAAATAATGGATGAGATGGCCCCTTCCCATTCTAAATCTTTAACCTGATGATCCTGGCAATCAAGAGTCTATACCAAAGGTGTCAACACCTGGCCAGCACAGCCCACAGCACTCCTGAGGGTAGCACAAACCAGATCAAAATGTAATTGGTTAATATTTAACAATATAAATAAAAATAAAATATCGACAACATTAGATTTTTAAACCAAGTCAATAAACTTTTTGGCCTTCGGGGATCCTTAAGTATATATAGTTCAGTTGCCCCCATCTCTATATGGGTTTGACACTACTGGTCTATGTGGTAAATATTCCCTTATCTGAACATTGGGCATAATGCCACTGGAGTATGATGCTATTTGACCCATGGCTTTCTTAACACAGACTTTTATTCACACAGGAAACACTCTGATTTCTCAAGGACTTGCTACATATTCACAGACTTCCTCTTTACAAAACATTACTAAGTTACTGATTCTGCATTTAGAGCAAGAAGACCTGAGTTCAAATCCCCTCTGACGCTTATTACCTGTGTAAACTTAGCCAAGAAATTCACTTAACATTTTTAGGCCTCAGTTTTATCCTCTGTAAAATGAGGTACTTAGAATAAATTGCCTTAAGGGTCCATTCTAGCCCTAGGTATCTGATACTAATGTCCTTCAAAAATGCCATTTTAAATAAGCAGAATGGTAGCCTAATCCAGATGTAGATATAACAGACACTTTCTAAAGAAAGAACTAGTAACCATATCATGTCAGTAATAAGTCTTATATTTTGCCTTATATTTTCAAGGCAAATTATTACTTCAATTATATGGTTCAATTGTATAAAGTAAGTTTCAAGTTTTACATATCCATGAGGACCCTGTAAGGCCAATACAGGTATTATTAGCTACACTTAACAGAAGAGGAAACTGTGGCCTTGTGTGGCCACAAGATCAAATGACTTGACTTTTCCTGCTCAGTCATTTCAGCAATATCCGACTCTCTGTGACCCCAATTGGGGTTTTCTTGGCAAAGATACTGAAATGGTTTGCCATTTCCTTCTCCAGCTCATTTTACAGATTAGGAAACTGAGATAAATAGGGGTTAAGTGACTTGTCAGGGTCACGCAGCTGGTATGTGAGGGTAGATTTGAATTCAGGTTTTCCTGACTCCAGGCACAGCACTGTATCCACTGAACCACCCAAATGCCCCCTGCCCACATTTTACAGAAGAAGAGACTGTGGCCTGTGGTCTCAAGGTCAAATAACTTAGCTGATCCATAGCCAAACTGCTAGCAAGTGTTAACATTGGGAGTAGATAGTTTCTTCAAACTATGAAAAGTTTCTTTACCCATTTAATTATCATATTCATAATGTTTCACCATTTCTACCCCCTAAACAAATGATGTTAAAAATAGACTATGACTCTCTAATTAGAAACTCCCACTCTGGAGAAAGTGGATATAAATGTTACATATGTATTATTTCCAATTCCTGTCAACAGTCGGTTATTCTATATAGCACAAGAAAACTACTTGGAGGACCTAATTTTTTTTTTCATAGTATATCCAGTGATTCTCAAAGCTACCCTTCCCTGGTAAAATGCCTGTGCTTTTATTTGTAAGAAAAAAGGTAGTTATCATATACAAGGCCCTGCAACATCACCCAAACACATAAAACCATCATCATGAAATATGGCCCTGCTGCATGATTCCATGGCTGTTTCCTTTACCCTAGCAGCAGTGGACATCCAACCTCTTAGGACAGGACCCAATCACTGCCTCAAATCACATTCCCAGCACCAAATGGAAACAGTGAAGCCAGTCTTGGAGCATTCACCCCTAGGGATGCAAACATTGCTGCCAAATCAGACAGCAGGACCCCCACTGCATAATAATTTCTCTTCTGTACAAGCATTAAATTACTCAGTGAGAGAATATCCCACAATTCATAGGAAGAAATCCAGGTGGGAAATCATAAGCAAATATTTTAGCCAGTAAGCAATTTTTGTCGTTAGTAATAATCCATTAAAGATCACCTTACTTCTTCCCTTGACTCATTCAACAAGCATTTATTATTCACCTCTCGAGTCCTCAGTTTCTTCCTCTGTAAAATAAGCGAGTTGGACTACATGATCTCTAAGGAACCTTCCAGTTCTAAACCCATGATCTCTAGGTGATGAACTCAACTCTCAACAATATCTTGGGCAAATCCATTGTTCGGGAGGTCAGTGGAGCACTACATAAATCAAAAGGCACACAGAACAGGAAGGAAGTATCTTGTTTCTCTCTGAAGTCCGTTACATAGATAATAAAGTTTTGAGAAAGTTTTATCATCAATACCGTCCTATAGATACGCCCTTGTTCGGGGACAGCACACTCACCCAAGCAAGAATTTAGAATGATGGCAATGCAAATAGTAGGGGAAAGAGCTTGGAGTATTTTTGTTGCTGTTTAATTTACAAAGGAATCCTTTATCCTACGAGTAGATTTCAAAACAAGGTAGAAACAAGCCCATTCTCAGCTTTTATAGATAATTATGTTTTATTACTCTTCATTTTATGGGGATTGTGCTATACAAAACAAATACCAGATGCCTGTTTGTTTTACTCATTTCAGGGGGAAAAAAAATTCTACAAGTGCCGTTGTGAACAGAACTGCTTTTAATTAAACACAATGCACAATGAGCACATAAAAATTAATACTGTTTGAAACCAGCAGGTAGAAAGTAAATGTATCGAACTGTAACTGCTGAATACCCCATCTCCTTAGAGCCAGCCCTGCAAGAGGCAGCGCTCAGAGGCTTATTACTTAGGAGCTGAAATTAACAAGAGCTGGTGCTCTTCTTACTCAAGGTCATTTACAGATTTCATTTTGGGGGAAATTAATGCCAATTTTCATGGAAATCTAAAACCTGGAGAGAGGAAGAGGAAAAAAAAATCAATGTGCTTTTACCAGCACTTGCATTAAACCAGGTCAGGCAGTAGCAACTCCCCCTTGTTAAATGAGATTTGACTCTCTCTAAGCCATTTGGGCAAGTAATTCATGTAGAATGAATGAGGTACATTTCTGCCATATCAGAAAAATGCAAAGTGATTTCTGGCATGAATCAGACTGGATCTGAAAACAGTTTAAAAGAGAAGGAAGTGTCAAGAGTGTCTGGGATCTGATTAATACAGTTGGGCTTTCCAGAAAAATAAAGGGGAGGGGAGAGAAAGAAAAATACACGGAGCAGAGAGCAGGCCAGCCTAATATTTTACCAGATTCCTTACTGACCCTAAAGAAATAAATCCTATCTGTTAAATTGTCAGTTATTATCAGATCAGAGGAAATTCTACATGAAGCATTTTAATACCACAATGGAAAGAATGACACATCTCTTTCTCTTCCCCTGTTTCCTTTCTATCATATCATACTAAGATCCAATTATCACCCTAGCCTTAGACCTTGATATCATGTGATTGGTTGTGATATGAACTCAAAACCTAATGTGAAAAGATAAAATGTAGAGACACTTTTAAACCACTGTAGTAATAAATGGAAAGCAGCTTAAAATGGTAGATAATTGACATTTACATAGCCTTGAAAGAAGGGATTCTTAACCTCAGGCCTGGGAACTTTTTAGAAATACATATTTATATATGTATATGTGTAGATATATATGTGTGTGTACATATATATATGTGTGTGTGTGTATGTACATATATTATAATTGTATTTCAATACATTTCCTTTGTAATCATATGTATTTTATTTTATGCACTTAAAAACATTTTTCTAAGGAGTCCATGGATTTCACCAGATTGCCAAAGAGCTCCAAAAAAGCTTAGAACCTTTGACCTAAAACCTGCAAAGTATTTTCTATATATGATTTCATTAGACCCTCAAAACAACTCCTTGAACCATTTTGCAGATTAGAAAACTGAGGCTTAGGTAGATCTAAGGGACCTAGCTATTAATGTGGGAGGCTTCCTGGTTCCAAGTCCAGAATATTAAGGACACAGTGTCTCATAAATACACATATTCCTGAACAGCATGATCTTTTACTACCATGGCTCTCAAAGTTTTACTAACTCTGGTAGATAATCTCAGAACAAAACCATTGGCTAGAATGTACACTTGCTTTTTTAAAGACCTTGGTGGTTAATGGGGTGAAAGGAGGGAGGAGGTTATGGTTTTAGCATCAAAAACTGTTTTCATAAACTTTCATGTTTTTACACTAAGGAAACAATGAAAATAAAAGTTCATTTTACCGCTAACCTAAGAATGGAAGTGGCCCTAAATAGCAGCAGTAAGAAGAAGCATAGTAACAATAACAGCATGTTAGCTTATTTAATGTTTACATAAGCCTATGAGGTGAGTGCTGACATCACCCTTATTTTACAGATGATGAAACTGAGCCACAGGGAGTTTAAATGATCTGCCCAGGGTCACACATGTAGGAAGTGTCTGAGGCAGGATTCAAACACATCTTCTTTTCTCCAAGTTCTGTGTTCTATCTACTGAGCCACACAGATGCTGAAAACTGGGTTGTAAATATGATTGGTTGGCTGGTTGGCTCATGTTAGAAGGAGATGACAACAGAAAGGAAAAGGAATAATTACTTTTTTTGGAAAATCAGTCTTAAGAAAAGCTCCACAAAGAACCTCACTTAAGACTTTGAAGATCTGCGGTTTCCTTAGTGTGGCCACACCTTCAACAACCATGGCAAAACCACGTTGGTTGATGGTCTTTGTGAGATATTGTTATTGGAAGAAAATAAAGTCATCCAGGGACCAACTTTCTAAAGATAAATTTCTTTGTACTTAGGCTAGGCCTTGGACATTTCAATGCCAGACACATACTCACACATAACACTCTATTACAAATCTCATGCTTTTACATTTTTTTTAGGCAGAAAGCTGAGGAACAAAGAAAAAACCTTATAATTAATGAATAAAAAACACTAATTTAAGGCATACTAAAGAAATTATAATGGAAGAAGGAATCAGATGCACCATACATCATACCCAGTTCTAGTTTTCAATTCAGAGGCTGTTTCTATAAGACACATCCCACAATGCTCAATCTAGTTTAACCACTGCTTTGTACTACAGACAGAAAAAAAACAACGTTAAGGTAAGGTTTGGAAATATTACTTTTTTCAGTGGGCCAGGATTGATTGACATGGAACTGTACGATGTGACAATGCCAAGCCACAAGGCAGGAAGCGTAAGCCCACTGGGGTGAGGGGATGGATGATGAAAAAGAAGGAAATTTTAGAAAAAGCAGAAGCAGAATGAGATGATCTGATACAAGTTAGAGAGAAGCAGTGAGTAGTCAGAAACTAACCAGGACCAGCCAGCTAAGCAATAGGCAGTGGTGGGTTGGGAGAGACTTACAGACTTGACTGGTTAATGAGCTGCTGTGACAGTATGCAGGGGGAGTCATCAGGTCAGGGTTCAGAAAACAGCAAAGAGGGAAGTTTGAACCTAAAGCCCAACAAGAAAGAACAGAGTGGACCAAAAGGTAAATGATAAGAATGAGTCAATCTGGGGGATTAAGAGGGGGAAGCATAGGAGAAAAAAAAAACTGAGTTAAACCATGGCAAGATGGACTCAATAAATAAGTATTCATTGAGTGTCAACTATATGCCAGGCACTGTATTAGGTGCTAGGGGTGCAAGCATCAAAGAGAAACAGTCCCTACCCTCAAGGAGATGGGTATTAATTATTATTAATTAAACATATCCCAGTATTTGGGAAAGGAAAGGCTCACTAGACTTCAAGTCAGGAGAGATTAAATTTGACACTTGCTTCCCATACTTAATATGTGACCATAGACAAGCCACAACCTCTGAGTCTCAGTCATCTATAAAATGGAAATAACGATAACCTGGAGGATCCACGTAAGGACCAAGTTACGCTACCTTAGAAGTCGGGGAACGGAATTAAAGCACTGTGGCATCTACCACTATGAATATTACCCACCTGCACAGTCTAGTGCAACTTCCTTACTCTAAAATAAAATAATAGTAAGTAATAAAAATAAAGCCATAAAATAGTTGGATTTTTTATTATTATTTCAACCAGCTGATGAATGAATTAAAAGAAGTTAAGTATTTACTATTTGCCAGGCACTGGTAGTGTAGCAATGGATGATGTATTGATGATCCACTATAAAAGACCTAAAAAACAGCAGAAATGTTTGAAGGACTTCTTTGGGTAATACAACAGAAAGAGCAAAGGACCTGGTTCAAATACTGTCTCTGATTCTTGTTAGCTGCATGTGCTTGGGCTAGTTGCTTAACAAAAGTGGGCCTCCATTTTGTCAGGCACATAATGCAGGATTGGGGCCAGATGAACTAACTCTACAACATCTTCCAGCCCTAAATCTAGGATCCTATGGAGGTAAACAGAGGTTAAGTGCCTTCTCTTTAACTGTGGCCTGGGTAGTTTTCTTTCATTTTCTCTTCTTCCATAAGTCTACTGCCTCTCTTTGCCTAAGGGAAGCCAAACTACAAAGGCAACTGTGTCTTTCGCTGGCCCGGAATTTAAGCCACCTTAGGCAATACAAGTTGGAGTAGGACATTAAGTTGTACTGGTGCCATAAGACAAGCCTTTAAAGATATTACAAAGAGCTAGACCTGGAAGCCTATTTATAATTGGAACAGCAAAGTCACAAATTATTGCAAAGCTGTGATTTCCTAGCTTGAATGAACGTTCTCTCCCAGCCATGCTCTACAGAGATGAGTGACCCCAAAAATAGTTTTTCACAAAGTTAGTATCTTATCACTTGTTCCATTCAACAGAAAGGGGGTGTGTTGGAGGGGGGAGCAGAGTTGCTACCCTTTAACTGTAAGCATTTCTTTTCTCTGCTTCAGGCACCATGACCATCTGATGTTCCAAAACTATACGGCACAGGGCCTCTTCTCTAACCTATCTAGATTAGAAATGTGGGTGGGTTCCAATACCTTTTAAAGATTCCAGAGGATGGGAGTGTAGAAAAATATTGTTTCATTTGTGTGTTCATTTCAACTCAAATAAAAACAGAGTCCTCATCATTTTTTCCAAAACAATAAAATACAAATCTATATACTACCCTCTTTTTTGTTATCTCAGCATGACAGTATGTTAGGCCACCGTGATCCTACTTTTTTCTGTTACCATGCCCATACTATTTCAGAAGTGTGCACACCACCACCACCACCACCACCACTGTTACTACTACTACTTATTACAGCAAAGTCATCCTGAATCCTCACCTCCACCTCCAGATTTCCTTTAAGATTAAGCTCAAATCCAAGGTTCCGCAGGAGACCATTCTTGCCCCCCAATGCTAGTGCCTTCTTCTGAGATTACTTCCTGTTTACACTGTATGTATCTTGTATGTACAGAGTTGTGTGTACATTAGAACATGAGTTCCTTGAGGGTGGGGAACTGTGTTTGTGCCTTATCTCTAGCTCTTAGTACTGTGATGCAGCAGGTGCCTAATGAATGCTTGTCGACCTTGACCAAACTGACTTAGCGCAGCATTAGTCTGAGGTTTCTGGAATGTCTGTTAGACCAGGATTGGGCTAAGTAGACTCCAGGGTAGTTCTAAGGGCTGAAACTACCTTCGGAGACAGAGGTGTCAAACATGTGGCCTGGAGGTAAATGAAAAGAACAAGCATTTATACAGACCCTGCTAGATGCCAGATATTGTGTTAAATGCTAAGCACTTTATCAATGTTATGTCATTTTATCCTCACAACAACCCTGCAAGATAGAGGCTAGCTTTGCTATTATTATTATTTGGTTATCGGCCCCATTTTACAGCTGAGGAAACTGATGCAAATAGAGGTCACAAAGCTGGCAATTGTCTGGGGCCAGATTTGCTCTTTCCTGACTCCAGGCCCAAGATCTACTCACTGCATCACCTAGCTGCCCATATGAGGCCCATTACACGCCCAAGCCCTAAGCCGTATTCAAATGTAATTTGGAAATACTGAACAAAATAAATGGAAATACAATGAAATGTAGATAACAGTACATTTTTAAATCTAAGCCAATATGCTACCTACCCAAAGGGGTCCTTATTACTATACGAGTTTGACACCCCTGCTCTAAGACATAGATGAAGCGTTTCCCAAAGGGCTTTTCCAAACCTAAACTCAACCAAACCTCAAACGATATGGGGCACAAAAATGATGCAGGTTTAATGGGAGCTGGGGTGGAGAAGGACTGAAGAGTCCCCCTCTCTCCCAGTGAGCCTGCTTGGTATACATCAGCCTTTCCATTTTTTTTAAATAGTTCTTTATAAGACCAAGAGAGATGCATAATAAATGCTTTGGGTTGATAATAGTGATAACCAGTGTACACCCTGGGCTGTAGGGCATGCCAAATGGCCAGGTGATTTACACTCTGCTATCTGAAAAAATCACTAGACCATTTTTATGACCCCAGAGGGAAACTAAAATGACAGGTTTCAAATAATAGGTCTTACACCATGTCCTGAATATGAGCAAAGCCAGGCGCTGCCAGGCCAGAGCACAAAGGGAATTCCAAAAATGAATATTATACACTTCTACAGACATGTCAGGAAATCCAATTAATTCATCTAATCTAATTAAATGAATTAATGAGAAATACAATACCACATTTTATCTCACCATTACTTGAATCTACAGGTCAGCTTACTGTTTGAAATAAAGGTGATTTTTTTACTGTGGGAAAGGGAATAGATTTTTTTTTAAAAATGACTCGAGTGGAAGAGTAGGAAAAAGCAACATGGCATTCTTTTACAAGAGAGCAGAGATTCTTAACTTTGACTTTTCCACAGACCACTTTGGCAGTCAGGCAAAACCTATGGACCTCTTCTCAGAACAATGTTTTTAAAGGCAGAAAGTAAAATACATCGAATTACAAAAGAAAACAAGTATGCTAAAACAGTTATCCAAAAAAAAAAAAATTAAAGACACAAGTTTAGGGATACCAGATTATAAACTCTTTCAATAGAGAGGCATGATCTCCAAAAGAATAAAACATCAGATACCTGTCTTAGGAATGCTCCTAGAAAAGATGAACCTAGATGTATAAATCACAGACACACTTATTATACAAATGCGTTTGAAATTTAAATAAGCTTGGTGAAGAAGGAAAAAAGGACCACTTGTTTACAAAAATCGCAGTCCTGATGTGGAAGAGGTAGCCAAGTCTAAGACCTATAATCCTGCTAGATAAGGCTTTTATTACATATGGTTATGCTTGCAGGGAGAGTCTGACCTACAGTGTTACTTAATAATTACAAGCCATGGTACCATGGGACTTGACTGTATCTGTTATGATTCAGATGATGTCTGAATTTGGTATCGAGGCGAGTATTAGAGAAAATATAATATGCTTGTACATGCCTGAATCCATACTCCTTAGGAGAAAGAGTGACAATATATGTTACAATTGTATGAACAGTCTTTGGCCTTGAAAATAACATCTTAAAATTCCACCTTAACTTTCACCTTGGTTGCTATTAGGATGTTATTGCCCACGAAAAGAGAATATCACCTGAACTTAATATGCAGGAAAAGTACACAGGACCAGGTCCAGCTACCGCAGATAATACCATCCTAAAGGAAAAGCCATCAATTGTTAATAGCCATGTAAATTGTTCAAAGTAGAAAGTTATTCATAGTCATCTCATCATGATTTGATAAGTGTCCGTGCCTGATGTGATCACTTACTTTACTACTCAAATTACTGAGGAATAAAATAGACTTTTATCTTCTACATTCTAAGAGGTTTCTCCCAGAAAATCATTTTAGATGATTGTGGAAACACATCTGTTACTATTCAGGGGTGTGGTATTTTTTTCAAGAGGCATATAAATAAAATCAAATACTATTGCCCAACTTCATTCACTGAGAAATGGCCATTTTTGAATAACTGAAAAATGCTGTAAAAATACAAAGCAACAATAATATATACATGGGCGAGCAATTTTCAGAACTGAGATTCTAGTTTGTTTATGCAATAATCCCCTAGGTAATAAATACTTTCAGGCAGCAAGATATAATAGAAAGATGACCAGAACTGATTTACCTGTGTGACTTTGGGTAAGTCATTTAACTTCCTTTGGTTTAGTTTCCAGAGCTGCAAATTAAGGACATTGGCTGTACGTAATATCAGAAACAAAGCAGTTTCATTTCAACAACCTAGCATGAGGCAGTAACTAATATAGTGGACATAAGGTAAGGAAGAACTGAGCTCAAGTTTCTACCTCTGTAACCTTTGGCAAGTCACTTAAGGGCCCAGGGGCTCAGTTTGAGCTGGTATAAATAAGGGCTGCTAGGTGGTACAATGGATAGAGGACTGGGCCTGGAGTCAGGAAGACTTCTTCCTGTGTTCAAATCCGACCTCAGCCACTTACTAGCTGTGTGACCCTGGGCAAGTCACTTAATCCTGTTTATCTCAGTTTCTTCATCTGTAAAATGAGCTGGAGAAGAAAATGGCAAACCACTCCATTACCTTTACCAAGGAAACCCGAAATAACTGAAACGACTCAATAACAGCAAAAACAAGATGAAGTAGGTGGATACCTGAGATTCCTTTCAAGTTCAAATATTTATGTTGAATAATTCTAATTCATTAAGTGCCCTCTATATGCTAACACTAAGGATTCAATGAAAAAAAATGAAATGAATTTGGAGGACCTAACATTATATATTACATTTGGGGAAAGAGAAGGGGAGTGACTAACCTAAAGATAGACAATGAAATGTAAATTATAAACAAAGTAATTTGGGGCGAAAGAAACTAACCTCTGGGGAAATCATGACTGGCTTCTTGTAGAGAGTGGCAGGCACTAATCCTCCAAGTGTGGAGTTGTGGAAAAGAGCTGTGGAAAAGAGCCCTGGAACAAGAAGGCTGAGTTCTAGCTTTAGTTCTTTGTCTTAACTGGTCACATCCTCTATCATCCTTCCCTTCCATCTCAAATCTTCCTCTTTCTACTCTTAAAACCTAATCTTAATCTAATTTTAAGATTAACACACCAGCTTCACTTGTGAAGGAAAACTAGATAACAATGGTTAATATTAAGAGTTAACATGTATAGAGCACTTTAAGATTCACAAAGTACTATATAAATATCCCATTTTATCCTTACAGCAGCCTGGCATATATGTGCTACCATTACCTCCATTTTACAGATGAGGAAACCGAGGCAGACAGTGCTTAGGTGACTTGCCCAAGACCACATAGCTTGTAAGTGTCTGTGGCTGGATTTGAACTCAGATCTTCTGACTCAGGTTCACAGCTCTACCCACTGGGTCATCTAGTTGCCCCATATCTACCTTACACAGGGGCTCTAAGCATTCAAAGAGCTCAGAGAATTTAAATCTAGAGCTTAAAGAGACCTTGGAGATCAACTAGTGCAATCTCTATTCCCATTTTACTGAGGAAAGAGAAGCAAAGAGAGATTAAGGGACTTGCCCAAGGCCTTATGGGCAGTAAGCAGGAGAGGTAAGATTTGAACCCAGGTAATCTTCTGTCTCAAAGTCAGCACTCCTTTTACCATCCCATGCTGCTTGCTCCTCTCATGTGAAAGCACTTTTTTAAACTGCTAAGCAATATATAAATGTATTTCTGTTATTATAAATTTCTGGAAACTAATCTGACACTTTATCTAAATGGGTTTATTTGTTAGTGTTTTATTTTTAACAGAAATCTGAGTTCCATTATGTATTTAAGTCTTTTTCACCATTTTAACTTAGAGGATACCAAAAGATCTAAATGCTTTATTGATGTAGCAAAGTATTAAGGCACTCAAGGTTTATGTTAATATAAAAGCATGTTATTAAAAAGAAAACTTTTAATGTGCTTCTCTCATGTAAATAAAATAATACTGCCCAATTGTCATTATGTGAATCAAGGAAATTCTGGCTGCTCATTCTTTATAAGTTCCTCAAATTACACTTACATACTTAAAGATGCAGTTATCACCCAAGGTGCCAATTTAATGCAGGCCTTATTTAATGCAGTGTGAATTTTAATGTGACCTATATGAGAAATGATACTTTCAAGAAATATTTATTATCTCCCTCTCAATAAAGAAAAAGCACTTTTATATTAGGTTAGATTCTTTCTCATTACATTTTCTGATTAATAGATTCAAATAATTTGG
Source organism: Potorous gilbertii (assembly GCA_028658325.1). Taxonomy (NCBI): domain Eukaryota; kingdom Metazoa; phylum Chordata; class Mammalia; order Diprotodontia; family Potoroidae; genus Potorous; species Potorous gilbertii. The sequence continues at coordinate 146,113,834 of CM053773.1, forward strand.
GGAAATGGTATCACTTAGCTCTGTAACCATAAAACATCATCTAGAAATAATCAAGCACCATAAGATCACCTGAATCAATATTTAGGAACTAAAAGGTCAGCTAATTATGATGTGTTATCACTACAAGTTATTTTGGGGGAAAAACTGCACTCCTCCCCACCTTTGTTTCAACATGCTATATGAACTAAACTACCACACATTCAAACTACTGCAGAGAGCACAACTCCAACGAGCTGCCCATGTTGTTCAAATATCTAATGTACACTTGCCAAAAACACTACTGTATGAAGAACTCACAAAGGGCAAGTGCTCAGATGGCATTCAGAAAAAGCGATACAAGGACACTCTCAAGGTCTTGCTTAAAAATTTTGGAACTGATTGTGTGACATGGAAGACACTGGCAAAGGACCACTCAGCACGGCAGGCCCCCATCAGGAAAGGTTCTATGTTCTATGAGCAAAGCAGAACTGAAGTAGCTCAACAGAAAAGCAAGATGTGCAAATTTTGAGAGTCCACCCCAAATGTTCACATCATGGACTATTTATGCCCAACCTGGGGTAAAGCATTCCGAGTTCACACTGGTCTGATCAGCCTCAGTCAGACACACTATAACTTGTCATTTTTGGTCCTCTTTGAGACCCAAGTACAATAACCAAGCAACCAACTGCTATAATAAGGACTTCTTATTTCACAAGCAAATCAAATAGTACTTATTAAGTACAGGTGTTAGGTTTACAAACAGAAAAATGATTTAGCCCCTGACCTCAAGCAGTTTGGTAAGACCCACAAAGTAGATGGTGCTAGTAGAGCTGAGCTAGCCCAGAGTCATCAAGAGAAAATCTTAGTAGAGAGTATTCTATCTTAAGTTTTTCCAACAAGCTGGGAGATGGAGAGTGGATAAGAGATTATGTACATCAGTCAATGAGTATTTATTAGACACCTACTATACAATACCAGGTACTATGCTATGACTTTGCAATTAAACTAATTTTAATAAAGTCCAATGGCTAGTAAAGGCCTTGAATGGTGAAATTTTGCTTGGAAAACCAGCTGATAAAATTTAAATATAACAGATATAGAAAGTGAGCAAAATCCTCCAAATTTACAACTTGGGAAAGTTATAAATTCCCAAGAACAAAATTTCCAAGTTTTTCTTGGGAAAAGGAGAACTTTGAACTGATTTTTTCGTTAGCAGAAAGCCCTGATCACTGGAGTAAAGGTAAGAAGAGTGTTTTACTTTTCCCCCTCTTTCGAAACACCTGTTCCAAAGCCAGGAGGCCTTAGACCACCTGAACCTCAAACGCTTGGAAAATATATCCCCTTGGGATATATATTCAAAAGCATCTATGTATGCCAACAGGCTCATTCACCTGGAGATGATCAAATTCTTTGTCACTGCTCCCATCCAACACATTCTCCCCAAAAGGAAGAGTGTAAGTGAACATGCTGCTTTGGAAAGGCTGCAAAACCAGTCTAGAAGGATAAAGTATCTCCTAAAACTCCATTTAGCTTTCTGAATTCTTCAATAAAAAGTACTGGTTAACAAGAGCCACAGTCTACCACACTGCCCATTAACTCCTTGTGTGAATAAATTTTTTCTTTTTTTTTCTTTTTCATTTTTTAAAAATCAATTTCAGTCAACTGGTTCTTCTGATGGTGGAATAATATCACTGAAACCTAACTGAGTCAGAGGGCAAATTAAAATGCTAAAGACAACACTAGTAAAATCTCAGCTACTCAGAATCCTCTGGGAATAAGAAGGAAGGAGGGAAGAAAGGAAAGGAAAGAAAAAAGAAGGAAGGAAGGAAGAGAAAACCTGAGGTTATACTTCTTTAAGCCCTTATTTTAACCATTTTGAACTAAAATGTTTCCATACTGTAGTACGCATTTATCTGCCTTGTTGAACAAAAGCTAAGTCAGTCCATCGATAACCATTTATTAAGTGCCTACCATGCTCCAGAAACTGTGCCCAGCTGGGGATACAAAAAGAGGCAAAAAGATAGTGTCTTGTGTCACATAACACAATATAAGGCTAAACACAATTTGGCCTTTTATTTATTAGTCTTTCAAGATCATCAATATCCATAATTACATAGGCAGCTTAGAGGGGCAAAAAGAGCACAGGATTAGAAACATTAGAGACCCAGGTTCTAAGTCTACTTCCTCCATTTACTAGTTGTGTCACTGCGGATAAACCACTTCACCAAGCCTCAGTTTCCCCATCTGTAAACTGGAATAATAGTACCTATAGCAACTATTTCACAAAGTTATTAAAGGATCAACTAAAATAACACATATAGGATGTCCAGGCTACTGCAGATCACTCCCCTTTACATACATTTTACAGTCCAGCCCTTCTGTTATAACTCATATGACATTCTATCTCCTGTCTCCATGTCTTTACCCAGGCTAATCCCTGTGGCTGGAATAGACTAACTCTTAACAGTCATGTCTGAATCCTCCTCCAAAACTCAGTTCAAATTCACTTCAACCTGAAGTCATTTCTGAGTCACCAAACTACTAGTACCAACCCTTGTGCCCTCCAACCTGTGCCACCAAATAATCCTGACTATTTTTATATATCTTATATGTACTTACTTACATCTATACTTGCTTCCTCTGAAAAAATATAAGCTCCCTGAGGACAGGAACTGCTTCATTTTTTGTCTTTGTACGCCCAGCACATAGCATAGTCCCTCACTTATAGTAGGGCCTTAATAAATGCTTTTTGATTAATGCTGAGGATAACAGCACTCCTAAGGCCAATAAGGCAACCAAGGTACTAGAGGTCTGGAACCGAAACTTATTAAGCCCTCTCTTCCATCTATCACAACTGTTTGGTTCCCCTGGGACAGTTCTTAATGGAACATATAGAAGCACAGTCACAAGCCATTCTCTCTTGACTCTAGCATGTGAGCTCTGGCCAGTGTAGCTGGTAAGTGGGCTTCATAGGGTCCCTGTCAGTGTAAAGCTGCTACACCCCTGAGAGATACTGTGTGCATTGATCTAATTTCCTGTAGAGATAAATCAAGTGGCATGTCAAGCTCTCCAGCTAAGAATACCTAATACAAACATGCTGTTGATTTTTTTTTACAGAGTTTGGATTTTAAAACAAAAGCTATTCAGACTTCTTTAAAGTTGAAAAAATATACTGGCATTTAAAAAAGGGTAAACAATCCTTACTTACTGAAAAACTTACTAGGAAATGATTTGATGGGTTGGTGTGATTTATTCCTAGATGGGTCAGTGACTTCATGGTTAGCCAGGACCAAAACAGCAAGTTCATGAAAAGACAATTCTGATAAGATGCCTAAACTCGAATGACGCAGTACTGAAATAACTCCTCTAAATCCTTATTACATTGTAGTGATTAGACTGTTTGTAATTTATTTTAGCCTTTATCATCTTTATCTGCTGAGGCATATAACTAATGAAAATTAATTAGATATGTGTCACACAGATGGATGTTTTAATATTACTCTGTATGTCTGAGCCAAAAAAGTATCTTTACACCAGAGGAAGGATATGCCTTCATTTTCTTTACTTTCAATAATCAGTTACTGATTAACAAGAGGGTAGAATTCAAAAGAAATCCAGATTTGGCATTTAGTATTGTCTTTATCTTCACAGAATGCTAAGTTTCAGGCATTAAAGGTTAATTCTTTTCCCTCAATGGATATGTTTTCCATAATTTCCTGACTTGACAATGCTATTTTTAAGTGTCCAGCCTAATC
>CM053773.1:146118067-146173439 GCA_028658325.1 Potorous gilbertii
TCCAGCAATTATCATTTCCTTTTTCTGTCACCTTAGTCAATTTAGTAGATGGGAGGTGGTATCTCAGAGTTGTTTTCATTTGAATTGCTCTAGTCAAAAGTGACTTAGAATCTTTTTTCACATGATTATTGATGGCTTTGATTCCTTCTACTTAAAACTGCCTGTTTATAATCTTTGACCATTTGTCAATTGGGGAATGATTCTTATTTTTTATAAATTTGACCCTATATATTTGAGAAACGAGGCCTTTATCAGAGCAACTTGCCATAAATTTTTTTCCATTTTCCCGCTAATTGTGGCTGCATTGGTTTGTGCAAAAACCTTTTTAATTCATGTAACCAAAATTATCCATTTTATCTCCCATGATCATTTCTATCTCTTGTTTGGTCATAAACTCTTCCCTTATCCATGGATCTGATGCTCCCCTAATTTACTTTCACCCTTTATGTCTGAATCATTTTGACCTTACCTTGGTATATGCTGTGCGATGTTTGTCCATGCCTAGTTTCTGTCAAACTACTTTTCAGTTTTCCCAGCAGTTTTTGATAAATAGTGAGTTCTTCCCATATAATATTGCTTGTCATTGTGGGAAGGGAGGGTGAGAAATTTCAATTTGTAGAAGTGATTGTTGAAAATTGAAAACAAATAAATTAATAATTGGGGGGGAGGAATAATGAATTCTTGTCCCCAAACCTTGGATCTTTGGATTTATCAAACACTAGATTACTATGGTCATTTGCTACTATATATTATGTCCATAATCTATTTCACTGACCTACCAGTCTACTTCTTAGACAGAATCATATTGTTTTCATGATCACTATTTTGTAATAGAGTTTGAAATCTGGAAGTGCTGGGCTCCCTTCACATTTTTTCCATTGATTCTTTTGATATTCTTAAACTTTTGTTCTTCCAGTTGAACTGTGTAGTTGTTGTCATTTTAGTTTTATAAAATCATTCTTTTGTAAGTTGATTAGTATGGCACTGAATAAGTAACTTAAATCAGGACAAATTGTCATTTTTTTATTTTATTAGCTTGGTCGACCCATGAGCAATGGATATTTCTCCAATTGTTTAAATCTGTCTTTATTTGTGTGAAAAACTTGTTATAATTGTTTTCCCATAGTTCCTGAGTTCGTCTTGGCAGATAAATGCCAACTATTTTATATTGTCTGCAGTTATTTTAAATAGAATCTCTCTTTCTATCTCTTGCTCCTGGGTTTTGTTGGTGATATATAGAAATGTTGACGCTTTCTGTGGGCTTATTTTACATCCTGTAACTTTGCTAAAGCCATGAATTGTTTCAAATAGTTTGTTTTTTTTTTTAGTTTATTCTCTAGGATTCTCTAAGTATACTATATCATCTGAAAAGAGGGATAGCTTTGTTTCCTCATTGGCTATTTTTGTTCCTTCAGTTTCTTTTCCTTGTTTTCTTGCTACAGTTTGCATTTCTAGTACAATATTGAATGATAGCGGTAATAATGAGTAACTTTGCTTCACCCCCTAATTATATTGAGAAGGCTTCTAGTTTATCCCCATTACACATAATATTTATAGATGCTACATAACATTTTAAGAAAACTTCCATTTGTTCCTATGCTTTGTAGTGTATGGGTGTTGTATTTTGTCAAAAGCTTTTTCTGCATCTATTCATATAATCATAATTTTTTGTTATTGATATGGTCAGTTGTGCTTATAGTTGTCTTACTGTTGAAATAGCCTTGAATAAATAAAATAAATATAAATACCAACTGGTCAAAGTGTATGAACTTTGTGATGTATCGTTGTAGTCTCCTTGCTAGTATTTTATTTAAAATTTTTACATGAATATTGATTAGGGAAAGTTGTTTATAGTTTTCTTTCTCTGCTTTTGCTCTCCATGGTTTAGGTGTCAAAACTGTATTTGTGTTGTAGTAAGAATTTAGTAGGACTCCTTCTTTACCTATTTTTTATATAGTTTATATACTGTTGGAATTAATTGTTCTTTAAATGTTTGGTAGAATTCACTTGTAAATCCATGTGATCCTGGAGATTTTTTCTTAAGGAGCTTAATTTATGGTATGTTTAAAGGAATCTAGTAGGACTCTTCCCTTGCCTAGTTTTCAAATAGTTTACATAGTATTGAATTCATTGTTCTTGAAAAGTTTGATAGAATTCACTTGTGAATCCCTCTGGTCTTGGGGATTTTTTCTCAGTGAGTTCATTGATGGGTTTTATAATTTCTTTTTCTAAGACAGGGTTATTTAAGTATTCTACTTCATCCTCTGTTAAAATTTGGGAAAATTATACTTTTGTAAATATTTGTCCATTTCACTTAGATTGTCAGTTTTAATGGCATATAATTGAGCAAAATAGCTCCTAATATTTGCTTTAATTTCATCTTCATTGGTGGTGAATTCACCCTTTTCATTTTTGATACTGGTAATTTGGTTTTCTTCTTTCTTTCTTTGATCAAACTAACCAATGGCTTATCTATTTTTCCTCAAATAGAATTATTCCCAAGTTTTCTTATTTCATTGGTTTTACTTTCACTTTTACTAATCTCTCTTTTGATCTTCAGAATCTCTGATTTGGTGTTTAATTGAAGATTTTTACTTTGTTATTTTTCTAGGTTTTTTTTAGTTGAATGCCTAGCTCCTTGATCTGCTTTTTCTCTTTTTTATTGAATTAATGATTTAGAGATACAAATTCCCCTCTAAGTATTACTTTGGCTGTATCTTACAAATTTGAGTATGTTGTCTTATTGTTGTCATTGTCTTTAATGAAATTATTTATTGTTTATATGATTTATTTTTTTACTCATTCATTCTTTAAGATTAGATTATTTCGTTTCCAATAATTTTATTCCATGATGCCATGACCCTTTATTGGATGTTAATTGTATTATTGTCCAAAAAGGGTACATTTAAAATTTCTGCTTTTCTGCATCTGTTTGCCCTAATTCACAGTCAGTTTTTGTGAAGGTGCCTGGTATATCTGAGAAAAAGGTATATTCTTTTCCATTCCTACTCCATTTTCTCCAGAGGACTAGCATATCCAAATTTTCTAAAATTGATTCATCTCCTTAACTTCTTTTCTTATTTATTTTATGGTTAGAGTTATCTAGTTCTGAGAGGGGTAAGTTGAGGTTCCACACTAGTATAGTTTTACTGTCTAGTTTCTCCTGTAACTTATTTAACATTTCCTTTAAGAATTTGGATGCTATGCTATTTGGTGGGTATATTTTTAGTATTGATATTATTTCATTGTCTATAATAGCTTTTAGCAAAATGTAGTTTCCCTGATTATTTCTTTTAATTAGGCCTATTTTTGCTTTGTCTGAGATCATGATTACTACCTCTGCTTTTTTTTTTGCTTAACTTTCTAGCTATGTAACTCTGGGAAAGTCAATTAACCTCTATTTGCCTCAGTTTCCTCCTTTGTAAAATGGGATTAATAATAGCATCTATCTCCCAGGGTGGTTGTGACAATCAAATAAGAAAATTGTAAAGTATTATAAAAATGTTAGGCATTGTTATTAAAGTCACACACTTACAAAGGGACAGGACCAAGATTTGAACTGCGGACTTCTGACTACAAATCCATCACTCATTACATTATATTTTTCTCCCTTATTCATGAAATGGGTAAATCCAAGAAGCTAGGAAGAAAATGGCAAAGATCTCATCACTCAACCGAAGCTACTTTCTTCAAAATTACCAGTGATCTCTTAATTGCTCAATTGATTTTTTTCATTCTTTATCCTTCTTGACTTCACATTAGCGTTTAATATAGTTAACCATCTACTTTTTCCTGGATACTCTTTCTTTCCTGGTTATTTGTAACATTTACCTCTTTTTGTTCTTTTCTTACTTGTCCTTCTCTTTGGTTCTTTTCCAACCACTCTTCAGTCTCCTTTTCTGGATCTTCCATGTATCCTCCTCTAAGTATGGATGTATTTCAAGGTCTTCTCCTCTCTCTCTCTCCATTCTTTTTTCTTGGTACTCCCATAAACTCTCTTGAGTTCAACCATTATTTCTATACACATGACACCCTGAATATCCAGCCCACATTTTTCTTCTGAGCTCCAGTCATCAAATGCCTATTTGACATCTCATACTGTCTGTCTTGGGCAGCTAGTTAGTGCAGTGAATAGAAGTCACAAGGACTCATCTTCTGGAATTCAAATCTAGCCTCAGACACTTAAGCTGCATGACCCTAGACAATTCACTTAACCCTATTTGCATCAATTCCTCATCTGTAAAATGAGATGAATAAGGAAATGGCAAACCACTTGGTATCTTTGCCAAGAAAACTCCAAATGAGGTTACAGAGAGTTGGACACAATTAAACAACTGTTTCAGATGCCTCAAACTCAACATGTCCAAAATGGAAGTCACTATCTTTACCCTAAAATCAACATCTCCCCTAAACTTCTCTATTTTTGTTAAGCCCACTGTGGCCCTTCCAATTTCATAAGCTTAGTATAATCCTTGACTCTTCCTTCTTCCTCAGCTGCCATATCCCATTTAGTTACTAAGTCCTGTTAATTCTCTCTTTACAACATATCTTACATATGGCTCCTCTCTAAAGACATGACCAACATGACTTAAGTATTATTACAACATTCTTCCAATTGGAATCTTGGATATTATATAGTAGAGATTCCTTTCGGGTATGGGTTGGACTAGATGACCATGTTGTCACTTTCAACTTTCATATTCTGTGTTTCTAATTCCAGTCTTTCCATCTTTCTATTCCAATCCTCCACCCAGCTGTCAAAATATTCTTCCTAAAGTGCAAGTCTGATCCTGCTCAACATCCTACAGTGATTCTATATTGCCTTGAGGACACAAGGCCTTAAACTTTTTGTATCGTGAACCCCTTTGGTAATGTGGTGAGGCTAACAGATCCCTTTTCAGAATCATGCTTTTAAATACATAAAATATACAGGATTACAAAGGAAACCATTTATATTAAAATGCAGTTAGTCAAGATTTTTTTAAAAGTTCATAGATCCCAAGTTAAGAATCACTGTTCTAGGTCAAAATACCAACACTTCAGCTTGGCACTTCCAAACCCTTTACAATCTGGCTCTAGAATGACTTTTCCAAACTTTTTCATATTACCCCCCCTTCATCCACTAAAAATTCTAGCCAAGTTCAACTACTTGCTGTTTCTCAAACTTTCCCACTTCCATATCTATTCCTTCACACTGGCTATCCCTCATGCCAAGAATACATACTTGCCTCACCTAACTTCACAGAATTCCTTTTTCCCTTCGAGATTGAGCAAAGGTGCCTCCTCTTCTCAGATACCTTTCCTGATCCATCTGATACTTAGAGCTCACTTCCTTTTATACTTAAGTATATAATGTTTCACTTTACCTATAGAATATAAGCTTCTTGAGGACAGGGACTGTTTTTCATTTTTTCTTTTTATTCCCAGGGCTTTGCATATAGCAATTGCTTAATAACTACTTATTAGATCAATTGGATTAATGAGAATTGATATCAATTCCCCTCCCAAGTTAAATGACATCCTATAGCTTCTACCCACTTAATAGCCCAGACTCCATTTTCCAGATGCTCATCATTGTGTACTGTATTTGATACTGTTACTCTCCCTCTCACCATTTTGGGCCAATGAGAAGTTTCAGGGATTATTTTGGAGCCGCAGTTGTTCATAGAAGGTATGCCAAAACAAAGAAATACAGATGTGAAGCCACGCCTGGAAGTCTAGTGTCCTTACGTTTCCAGCTGAAACCACAGTGACTGATGAACCCCATGACCAGCAGGCATAGATTGAGAGTAAATGGTAGCAACAAGGAAAACAGGTCTTAAGGCTCCTTAGGGAGATGTTTGGACTTGCCAAAAAGACCCACAAGGAAGCGCATCTATGAGAAAGCGTGCAAATTGGAGAGGGAGTTGCATAGCGTTGAAAATTCCAGGCATTCCATCTAGGGTCCACTTCCCTTCAGTAATTCCTAGAATACAGCAACTAATGGAAGTGTTAACCCTCTTAAGAAAAGGCAACCATCCTCATCTTGAATGCATTTGGAGACTGGAAAATGAGTAGGGAAGAGCCATGGCAGTGTCAGAGCCAGACAGGCCAGGAAGGACCAAACCACCTCTCCTCTGATCTGCTAAGAAGGCTTTGTGGAGGAGGCTGGGAGATTTCAGGAGCTCTCCTGTCCTTTAAGGGCAGAACAGAGATGGTTTGGCAGCCTGTATTTGGTAAGCTTTCAGGTGTGTGGCGCAGCCTGAAAGGGAGTCTCTAGATAAACCAGATGAATGAATGTATGAAAAACATTTAATAAATGATTAATCACTGGAAATACATATAGAAAAGCAAGACAGTTCTTGTTTTTAAGGAGTTCACATTCTAATAGAGGGAAACTGAGTAGCTGAGGTGAAAAAGATAGAATTGAAGTCCAGGAAACAAGAGAAAGGCAGATAAAATCCTAAAATTTGATGGGTTTATTTCATTGTTTTTTGTATCCCTAGTACCTGTCACACAGGCAATGCTTAATAAAAGCTTATTCATTGACTAATGCTGTGAAGTCTCCATAAGGCCAAGGGAAGCAGAAAAGCCCAGTTAGAACACTAGACAGGGAGGAAGCAAGCTTCGTTCCAGGCCCTTCCTCCACTATTTGGATATGTCATCCTGAGTACATCATGTTACCTCTGTGAGGCTGCTTCTTCCTGCCTAATCTATAGGGTTGGTGTAAGGTGCAGTGAGATAACATGTATAAAGTACTGCATGAATGTAGTCCCTGCTGATCAGCGGGAAGGACCGAAAACATTTATTATCACTTGATCTGATGCTACCAATTATTAAGCTCTTGTCCCAGGTATTCAACAGCTCTGGGATGCAGGCAAGATTCTACTTGTCCATCTGACTGTGTGGCAACTTGAAACCAAATCTTTGTACTTCTGTAGAAGACTCTCACCCCATGCCTATTTACCTTTATCCTTCCCTCCTAGAATGCCTTCCACCCTAAAAATCTAATTTCTACTGTGAACTTCCTGCCTAAACGGCAGTTGGTGACACAGTGGATAGGCTTGGAGTCAGTGAGACCTGAGTTCAAATGCTGCCTCAGACATTAACTATGTGACCCGGACAAGACATTTAACCTCTATCTGCTTCAATTTCCTCAATGGAGATTATATTAGCACCTAACTCCTAGGGTTTATATCAGGATCAAATGAAATAATATTTAAAAAATATACTTAGCACAATACCTGGCATATAGTAGTCACTATATAAATGCTTATACCCTCCCCTTCTTGTGAGCAGGAACTATCATTTGCCTTTCTTTGTATCCCAGTGCTTAGTAGGATGCCTGGCACATAGTAGAAGCTTCCAAGTTGACTGACTGACTTCCTATCCTTTAAGACTTGTTAAACCTGCCATTTTTGTGAAGGTTCCTGGACTGTCCCTATCCCCCTTGGTTCAGGTCACATGCTGCTTTCTGATCTCAGTTCCTTTTACACATGTGCATGTTTTTGTTTCCCAGCTAGAATACAAGCTCACTGAGGGCAAGACCTGAGTGTACCCTGTCCTCTGTCGTATATCTTACATTACCTATCATGATGCCTTATATGTAGTAGGAGCTGAATAAATATTTGGTGGTTGTTAGGTTGATACAGAATGAATGAGGCATCAATAAAATGGGCAGTTTTGTATTCCCAGAAAAGCACACTCAGTGTGCTTGAAATTCATCTCTCAGTCATGCTATTGGGTCATACAGTCACTAGCAGGAGAGAAGAAGTAGAGAAAGAAAGGAAAATTCTAGAAGGACAAGTTCAGACACAAGCTTCCTAGAGCCCAAATTCATTAGACTGATTGATAATCCATCATAAGCAATTAGTCAGGGCCTGTTGCAAAACCCTCAGACATGTTGGAAAAGGAAGAGGTAGCATTACATGTAAGAAGCAGACGGTGTGGACACAAAGAACACAGACTTGGACTGACAGGAAATCCTAGTTTAAGTCCAGGCTTTGTCACTTGGCAGCTTTGGGGACCTTGGCACAAGCCATTTCTCTGGCCCTTAAAATGGAGGATGAGAAGGAGGAGGGGCAGAGAAGAGCTAAGTGACCTCTGAGATCCTTCCACTTCTCGTAACTCTGGAGCTTCAATGGTGGGTACTAGTGGCGTGATGGGAGCAAAACTTATGTGACCTGTCTTAAACTCACTTATAGGGAACTAAAAACTGAAATCATTCTTTTTTTCTAGAGGAAAAATACTGTGTGAAAGCAGTTTCCAACTGGGGGGGATGAACACCTAGCACTGTCACTAACATGCTACATGATACTGGGCAAATTCTAGCTCTCTGGGCCTCATTTTCCTCATTTTGTACTGTTATCAGATGGGATTAAATGATTCCTAAGTTGCCTTCTGGCTCTTAAATTCTGTGATTTTGATTTTCTTTCTTTTAAAAAAAAACCTAACTGTGAGGTTTGAACTGCAGTGGATAAAACGCTAGGCCAGAGACAGAAGATCGGAGTGCAAGTATGGCCTCCAATACTTACTAGCGGTATGACCTTGAGCTAGTCAGTTATCCTAATTTTTTTCTAGTTTTTTCACCTGTAAAAATGGGAATAACAATAGTGGCTACCCAACATGGCGGTGGTAGGTAATAAAATGAGATCATACTCGTAAAAAGTAATTAGCACAGTGCCTGGGACATAGCAAGTGCTATATAATTGCTGATTCCCTTCCGTCTTTCGTTGTAGGGAGAAGCCATGTAGAATAGCTAACAAAACCGTGAATATGCAAAACTCTCCATACATCCTAAAATGCCAGCAGTCTGAGCGGCATAGTATGAGGAACTCCTTGTACTAGAAACATATATTTTGTCTGTCTTTCTACTGCGTTCTATTAAGCTCTAGTTTTAGAGTGCAGGCCTGCCTCACTTTAAGTGAAACTCTCTTTTAAGAGAATTCAAAATGTAAGGCAATGATTCATTTTAGAGGTGGCTCCACTGCTTTCTAAGGCCATTGCCTCTCTGTGTACCTTTGATCCAATCCCCTTCTATTTTCTCCAGAAGATTGCCTCCATTATCATCCCTCCTTCTAATCTCTAATCTCTCCCGGTCTACTACTTCTTTCCTTGCTGCAGACAAAATATTGCCACTGGACATAGATGGCTCCAGAGAAGAAAGCAAGGCTGGTGACTGCACAGCCCTTCTTCCCCTAAATCCAATCACTCGAAAGTCATGGTATCACCTTCCTCATGCAATTGTCATCTTTGAGAACTATTGAGAATAAAAAAGAAAACAAAAATAACAACAATATGCCCTGTTCCTGAAAAAAACCCTCACTTGTTCACTGCCACTCGTTGGTCATTCTGTAACTCTTTTCTCCTCAGCTAAACTCTTTGAGAAAGCTGTCTAAACAAGGTATCTCCACTTCCATTCCTCATGCTATCATCTCAACCATTTGAATTTGATTTCTGGCCTCATCATTCTACTGAAATAGCTTTCTCCACAGTCCACACTGAGCTTTTAATTGACAGATCTAATCGTCTTTTCCCAATCCTCATCCTCTTGACCTCTACAGTATTTGTCTCTGCTAAACACTAGATCCTCCTGGATACTCCTTTTCCTCTTTTACCCATGACATTGCTTTCTATTGCTCTTCTTAGCCAAGTGATCGCTCCTCAGTTTTCTTCTCTCATGTTATGCTCATTAACTGTGTGTGTGTCCCCACACCCCAGCCCACCCCCACCCCCAGGTCTCTCTCCTGGGCCCTCTTCTCTATTGTTTCTAGCTTACTTCACTCGTTGATCTCATAGGTTCTCATGAATTCTCACGGGTACAATTATTATTTCTAAGCAGATGATTTCCAGATCCATATATCCAACTGTAGTCTCTTTTCTGAGTCATGTATTCGCCCTTAATATGTGACTGTGCTAAGCACCTTGAAAATATTATCTCATTTGATTCTCACAACAAGCCAGGGAGTTACATAGGTTAACTTGCATTACCAATTGTATTAGACATCTCTAACTGGATCCCCAGTTCATGTCTCAAAGCCAATATGTGCAAAACAGAATTCGTTATGTTCTTCCTCAACCCCCTCCCCAGTTTCTTCTCTTCCTAACTACCAGCTTTCCAGTCACCCAGCTTCAGAATCTCATTGACATCTACATTTCACATTCACATTCATCAAGTTCAATTTCTTACCAGATCTTCTGTTTCGGTTGCTGTAGATCTTCATATCTCAGACATGCCCCTTTCTCTGCACTCACTCAGCCTTCACACTAGTTCAGACCCTCATCACCAGAAGGTCTTCTAACCAACCTCCTGGATTTTAGTTTCTCCCCACTCCAATCCATCCTCAGCTTAATTGCATAGTTTTTTCACCCCACTATTCAACAAACTCCAGGTCCCCCTTGTTACTGAAAGGATTAAATATAAAGTTCTTTCTTTGACATTTAAGGCTCTTCACAACCTACCCCTTTGCCACCTTTCCAATCTTCTTATACTTCCCTCTCTTTCACCTACTCTACAATACCAACCTGTTTACTGTTCCTCACATACGACATCCTGTCTTCTGTCCTTGTCTTTCTGGAACTGGCTCTCTCCCATACCTGGAATGCTCTCCTTTACTCTCCACCTCTTAGAATCCTTGAATTTCTGTAGGACTCAGATCAAAATCCACCTTCTGAAGGGATCCCATAACTGGTCCTCCACCCAGAGCCCCACAAAAGCTCCTAGGGCTTTCCCTTCTAAGATTATCTTCCATCCCCCCTGTAGATATCCTGAATGTATCTGTTTATTATATTTTGTTCCCTCCATTAGAATGTGAACTCCTTGAGAGCAAAGATAGGGTTTTTGCCTTTCCTTTCATCCCTAATGCAAGGTCTTCTTAGGCAACGAAGGATGAACACATAAAGCTTAGCTTATTCCTGGTACACAGTAATTGTATATAATAGATGCTTGTTGGCTGACTGATGGGGAGACAACATACAGAAAAGGGTTGTTGTGAGGATCAAATGAGATATTTATAAAAGCGTTCTATAAAATTTAGAGTGTTACAGAAATGCTAGCTATAATAATATTAGTATTAATGAATACTTATTGATTGGCTGACTGATTTTATAGAATTTAAATCCTTAAATAGAGCAGCTAGGTGCTATAGTGTGGATAGAGCACTGGACTTGGAATCAGAAAGACTCGTCTCCCTGAGTTCAAATTCGGCCTCAGACACTTACTTGCTGTATGACCCTGGGCAAGTCACTTAACTCCATTTGCCTCAGTTTTCTCATCTCTAAAATGATCTGGAGAAGGAAATGGCAAATCACTCTAGTATCTCTGCCAAGAAAGCCCCAAATAGAGTCACAAAGAGTTGGACAAGATTGAACAGGACAGTATATAATCCTTAATTAAAAACTTCAAATTGGAACATCAAATTAGTAACTGCATCTTTTAAAAGACTAGAGACTCTGAAAATTCATTTTAAAGATGAGACTGGAGCCAGAGGGGATAAATTATTTACCCAAAGACCCACAGAGATGGAACTTGAACACAAATTTCCTAACTCCAGGTACAGATTTCTCTCTTCTACTTGATGGTTGTCACATGTTGGATGGCAGAACCCCCTTAGTAACATTTTTGGTACAGCCTTACAGTTATATATTGTAAATACTCAGAACAAATAAAAGAAAGTGGGCTGCTAAGTTCTAAGAATTTGATCATGGGATTGGAAAGTTCCCAACGAAAAGAGAAATTCTTATGAACTGGGGAAGAAGAAGGTTAGAGTAAGTCAAGCAAGAAAAACTTGGGAGTTAGGTTAGTGCTCCAAATTTCTAACATGATATAAACCCTCTTGGAATACAATGTCCACCGTGCCAAAGAACTAGCCACCAGTTCGTATCTTATTTACTAAGTTCAATCAGTTTAATGTGGATTCCTGCCCTTGGCAAGTGACTTCTTAAGACCATATCTAGAGCTGGAAAGGATCAGAGACCAACTCATTCAATCCTCTCATTTTATAAATGAGAAAACTGAAGCTCAAAGAAAGTTGCCTAAGATAAACCAAGTAGTAAAACATCTAAGTGGAATTCAAACCCAACACAATGCTTTTCCCACTATATAATGTTGCCTTCCTGTGTACATGAAGGAGACAAGGGACCAGAGGAAAATCAAAAAAATAATTTCACAAATAAAAATGAGAATTTCTGGGGGAAAGTTAAATAAGTTAGATTCATTTAGGCTAAATTACAATGTTAGTTATCAATTAGTGGAAATAACAATATTCACATTTATATATTGTTTTAAGGAATACGAAATGCTTTCTTCAAAATAACCTAATGAGGTAGGTAGTATCAGTGGTGAGTGGTGTTAACCTCACTTTCCAGATGAGGATACTAAGCCTTTAAAAGGCTAAATGTCTTGACCGTGGTCACAAAGCTAGCATGAGAGAGAAGGGATTGGAACTGAGGCCTATTGATTCCAGGTCTAGCATTCCTACTATGTCATGATACATGATGCCTTGCATGCTGCTTTATGGGAGATGTCAGTGAGACATAGTAGTGTGACGGAAGGAGCATGCTTTCCTTCCCCCACCCCCCAAAAACCCCAGGATGATAATAGTGACAATGAATAATAGCAATAATTAATAAGAGAAGCAATATAGGCTAGTGGAGAGCGGGATGGCCCGGACATTCTGTTTCTGAAACAAACTAGTTGAATGACTCTGGGCAAATACTTTAGCTTCCTAAGACTATAGTTTGCAGATCAGTTGCTTTGGTGCATTGGTAGAGAGAATTAATTCACTGAGAGTTTCCTACATCAAAGAAATCTAAGGTCTGGACAAAAAAATTTATGAGGATGGATTCCTGCTTTCCATAAAATCAAGACAAAGGTATTTCAGATATTAATTGCTATGAATATTAGCACGGTGCTGGGAAGTCTGACCTGGACTGAGATGCACAGGGTCTCAGAAGGATCTTTTATATACTCAACGCTGGTTAACAATTATTAGAGATGAATAAGAAGACTCCTCCCCACAGTCCTTTGCAGAAATGGGGGTAGGGAGAGTGGATGGTTAAGGAACTTTGTGTGTGTGTGTGTCTGTGTGTGTGTGTGTACAGGTTTTTTTGAATGT
Organism: Potorous gilbertii; assembly: GCA_028658325.1. Classification (NCBI taxonomy): domain Eukaryota; kingdom Metazoa; phylum Chordata; class Mammalia; order Diprotodontia; family Potoroidae; genus Potorous; species Potorous gilbertii. Next base: position 146,131,162 of record CM053773.1, read on the forward strand.
ACTGGTTGGTTTTGATGAGTTTTCCTCTTCTTTCTTTTTCATTTTTCATCTTTATTATACGCTATGGCTCTTTGGGAAGAGGAAAGAATGGGTTAAGAAGGGAATTTAGGTGATATAAAGACCAAAGATATCAATAAAATTTATTTTAAAGGCAATTATTACAGAATTATGTCCAGTTTTTATCTACATAGTCCAAGAAATACATGATATGGACAAGGGGCCAGAGAAAAACAAAAATAATTTAAGAAATAAAAACAGAACTTCTGCAGATAAGTTAAATGAGTTAGGACTGTTTGGCCTTGAGAAAATAAGGCCAAGGGAATGGCTTCATATTTTTGTTGGAGAAAATCCATGAACCCTAGATTTTAGAGTTATCAGCAGTATGCTAACCATTTGATGAATTCTTTGGCCATGGTAACCCCTTAAGAGAAAGAAAAATATAAGATGATTCTCCATTCTGTGCCCAGAATTAAATAAGAGGAAAAGAACATAACTTCCATTTCTTTTAAAAATTTTGTTTATTTTTACATGAATTCATTAATTTTTAATATAATAATATAATCTTCCTGTCATTGCCCCATTGAACAATTTTTAAAAAATGAAAAATAAGACCCTCACAACAAACACATATAGTCTAGCAAAATAAATTCCCCATTGACTTTGCCCAAAAATATGTGTCTTGTTATGCATTTTAAGTCTTTGGCAAAAAGTGGATGTCATGTTTTATTTCCATTCCTTTGGATTCCTGATTTATTATTTCATTGATAAATATTCTAAACAGAACTTTTTGTGCAATAATGATAGCAGAATAGACCAATAAAGGGAGGAAAGTGCTAAGAATCATAGTGGGTTTTTAAAAAATCTTTATCAACATTAATTTGACTGTTGATATTCTATGAGATCCTTGCTTATTGACTAATGAATCAAAGATGCTACTGAAGGAACTAAATCATATCAATATTAACATTTGTGTTATAATGAAACTAGAGGTAAAAAGGAAGGATGGATTTTCTTGGAAAGGTATATGAATTGGTCTTATTACAGATTTGAAGACATCAAAGATACATCATTGCATGGGGTATTTGGTAACTTTACCTGACAGCTCTCATGATGAACATTTTCAAAAAGACTATCATGGAGATAAATGGAACTAAAATGCCAACATCTTTTGCCAAAGAGGAGAAATTTGACAAAAAATTTGATCCTGCAACTGCAATTGACATATGCTTTAATATTCAGTGACTTTGATGCAAAGGTACGTATGGAGGAGGATGGTAAAATAAAACCCCAGTGAAACACATGTTGGAAAACAGGTTTCTCAAATATCCAAATGGATTTGTTATCCTATCATTTTGGATATTTTCACCTATGATGAAGATTTCAACCCACCCCTGTCTTCTCTTCCTGTAAGACTTTTTCTCCATATCCTCCCAAAAGTTCAATACAGAGGGTCCACCCACCGTGATTTTACTTCCTCTTAACACTGATAGAATTCCATTAGAGCACATAAACTTTTCCTTTATCTTTGGTGACCAACCCATTTTCATTTTCTATCATACAGTTCTACATTATCTCCTATTCTTCCTGGGAGTTCCTCATTTGCTATAAAGTATCTATAGGCTACTTTTCCATTGTCCTCTATATGATAATCATTTTTAATTCTTGAGAAGCTGTTGTATTCCATATCTAATAGTCATATAATACAAGAATATTAGTATATTCTTTGAGAGTTCTCATCTTTCATGTCCTAGATCCTATTCTCACACTGATGAGTAAGGTCCCTTTAGAGAAAGGCTGTATCTCCACCCTCTCAAGTTCCTAGGGGTACCTCTGGAAATATTGGGGGCATCTTTCTCTAATGCTCAATGTTCAGGTTCCTGTTTCAAGTTGTCTAGCTGTATTTACTTTATCTTGTATTTATGAAGTCAGTGTTTATCCCAAATGTAAACTACATTTATTCTCTTAAATTTTCAGTGATGATTAGCATCATAGTATCATCTAACCAATTACTATCTATTAGTTTTTACACAGAGATATTTACTGAGATGTTATAGCAAGGTTTTACTGAGGCAGCTAAGTGGCTCAATGGCTAGATAACTGGGACTGAAATCAGGAAGATTTGAGTTCAAATCTAGCCTCAGATATGACTAATTGTATGACCCTGAGCAAGTCATTTAACCTCTGTCTCAGTTTTCTGAACAGTAAAATAGGGCTTAGAATAGCACTTGTCTCTTAGGGTTGCAATGAGGGTCAAAGAAGTCTCTTGTAAAGTGTTTTAGCATAGTGCTTGGCACATAGTAGGCACTTCATAAATGCATATTTCCTTGTCTTAACACCTGGAGTCACACCCTCCCCTTTATGACTTTGGTCTCAGCAGCAGGATAAGGGCAGAGTTGGCTCACATTCACAATAGCTACTACAAACATTTGCCCCATCAAGTTCATTTCTGAATTTGCATATCTGATGGCCAAAGTCACCCCCATGCTTGTAGGACCTGGCAACTTGCCCATGAGGTTTAATTCACTGCTGAGTTGGGCCCCCAGATCTTTGCCAGTAAAATGGGCTTAGATAGATGCAAGCTTTGACATGGACTCCAGCTCCCAGATCTCTGGTGGTTTTGACCTTTTGAAGCTCACAATGGTGTAGCTTTCTCCAATAATATTTCACCTGAAAGTATAAAAGATCAAATGCAAAGAGACAAAAGACAGAGTCTAGACTTGTCAGCCTTGTGGTGAGGAGAGTCTGAGGCCACTCCCCATCCAAAGACTTACAGCATGTCTCTTCCACTCAAGCACAGCCAGGGAAGAAAGAGAAAGCTCATTTTGGCCGGTTTGTACTTTTGGAGTGCACTCTAGTTTTGGCCCAGAAACCAGTTAAAAGTTTATTTCTTTACCAAGTAGTTAGTAGCCTGAAAACTACAACTGATTGAGTTCTGAATCTGAGAGCAAGGACTTTCTCTTGCATGCCATTCTGCTTTTCCAGAAGCAGGCTTCATAGCCTCTTTCCATATGGAGACAATATTAGTGAAACATGCTACCTGTACCGAAAAGGACTGAGCTTGATCTTTCCTTCATTACACTGGCACTTTAAAACAGCCCTTTTCAATTCCTTATCTATAAAATGGGGGAGATGGGTTAGATGGTCTCTAGAATCCATTCCAATTCAAAATCTGTGATCCTGCCTTCCCATATAAGCACTGAAATTAGGTGCTGTTTCCCTCATTGGGTAGCATCTTGTACCCTAACCAACGTAGATACAAGCCAAAGCTATGTATCATGTGGGACACATATTACAGAGAGTGCTTATTCTTGTCAAATGAGAGCTGAAGGTATACATGTGGGGGAATGGAAGTTCCTTAAGGTCAAGGATTCTTTCATTTTTGTTTTTGGGTCTCTCCTTCCTAGAACAATACCTGGTACATAGTTCTTGCTTAAGCCCTGTTGTTTGATCAGAAAATAAATAAATAAATAAACAAAAAACCAAATAAATAAATAGATGGACCCTTGTTCCTGGAAGAAGTTTCAGGTCATTAAAGGGACTTTGCCATTTCCTACAGATAATCTAGTCTCTTTCCTCATCTTGTTTAATTCTGGGCTCAACTAACTGTCTATTTGTTCTGTCTGTTCCAGATGTACATAAAGACATACACAAGCTCTATGGATCGTTCATCTAAGTGAATGCTGGAAAATATCCAATGATATTGGTCAAGAAAAAAAGAGAAGCCAAAAGCTACATATAAAGCTTACACCTATATATCTTGGAAGAAGAAAGTTTAGAGGTGCTAGCCATAACAAGCACTAAAACACAATTGAAAACATTAAATTCCATCTGAATAGACAGGGAAATGATTGCTTTATTAATGAGGTAGTTATTTCTGTATATGCTGTCTATGTATAGTGATAATATCAATTTGGTAGGGCAAAAGTCAAAATCAACAAATGAGACAACAAAGTGAAGTTTAGAAGACACTTCCTGCAATATAAAACCACTTGAACCTGAAATGCTTCAGCAAGATGTTGATTCTGGAAAAAAAAAAAAAGAAATGGACAAAGGAACAGACATGTAGTTGGATGAAAAGCCATTGAATTCACCCATCACTGTTTTTCCCAGACAGATTCTGCAGATGTGCAATGAGTTAGGCTCAGAATTGAGGAACAGAAAGAGGGGAAGATACAATTGCATTCGGGAAACTACACTTTCAATCACACCAAGATTCTTCCTAAAACAAAACTTTTTTTTTAGCATCAATATCCTTCGTTGATACCATATCATTGTGAACCATGAATACTATAATTTCTGAGGAATCAGAATTATGATCCATGTGAAAGTAAGTGGAGCCAAGGATAATGGGTAAAACTATTACCAGTAATGAATTATATTCCAAAAGCAATACCAAAGATATCTTCAAACACATATATGTTTAGAAAAACAAGTTGGTAAATCAGATAATGAAAGAAAACAAATGGTCAACCAATATATTGAACTGGTCCCTATGTAATTTTAAGAGACCTAGAAATATACCCTTGAGTATGATAGGTTTATCTCCTGCAGAGGAATTGTGGGAAAACTGGCAAGATTTTCTTTGGACAGAAAAAGAAAGGACAACTGAAATTTGCACTTTTGGAGGGAATAATTACATCAATGAGATTATACATTCATTCAAGAACTAAAGGTTAAAGAACTAGAAGGAACACTAAAGATTATCTAATCAACTATCTCTTTTACTGATAAAGAAGCCAAGGTCCAGAGAATTAATGACTTGAGCAAAGTCACAGTGAATTGGCACCATGACCAGACTCCCAGTCCAGTGGGTTTTTTTTTCCTCTCTCTCTCCATTATACCACTGACTTAGATGCAGTGGATACAACACTGGGCCTGGAGTCATGAAGACTTGAATTCAAATCCAGCTTCAGATACATCCAGCTATGTGATCTTAGGCAAGTCACTTAAACTCTGTCTTCCTCAGTTGTAAAATGGGGAAAATAATGGTACCTACCTCCTCAAGTTCTTGTGAGGATCAAATGACATCCTATTTGTAAAGCACTTGGCACAGAGGATACACTTCATAAACGCTTAGTTCCTTCCTTTCTTCCTCATTTACTACTGTCCCTGTAGCTATCTGACTAAGAAAAGTTCCACTGAAATTAACCCATCATTTCAGTGGAATTTTATACATCAAAAATAATTATATTCATTCAGTTATTATAACCTAACTTCTTTTGTTGGGTATGTACAAAGATGATTAATCATAATTTATGTGACTGAGAATGCTCTGATTCCATATTTTCCCGTGTTTGAGAACTTGGCTCTTGGTCAATTTCCTCATCTCTAAACCTCATCAACCTCATCAGTCCCTTTAGTCTTTTCCCTAAACCAGGTGCATCGGATTCTCCTGATGCCAGGACCTGAGGCATTTTTCACGGGTGTTACAAATGCTGTTCCCTTCTACCTCTAGGACAGATTTTGTTCTGGGGTCATTCTGGGGATTTAGGTTAACTCTTGGAGTACCATTTGATCTAGAAACCTCAAGTCTACTCTTGAGCATGTGTGTAAGCAGATATTTTAAAATAAACAAAATCTTCCCTCAAACTGAGGTTGATTTAAATACCAGGACAATAAAATTCTTGAGAGGATATTAGATCAAAACTTACATCCCCAACTATATATTTCCATGGTCACATGCTTACTACATGTTTGTTGAATGAATGAACAAATAAGCAAAGTGACCAGGTCTTATCTAAGCTCTGTGTTGTCCCTTAAGACGAGTCCAATAGACATCTGATAAATGTGTATTTTTGTGATACTATTATTGTTTTCTATTATATGGTATGGTTTGTATCCTCCCTCATATCAACTCCTACTTGTCACTGTTGTGTAAGCTCTCTTTGATGGGCAGAGATCCCTCTAATTCCCATTTCTACTCAGAGCAGCAGCTGATTATCTCAGATCCTCCCAGCTCCAAGCCAGCTGGGATGCCTGGGAAAAGGAGCTGGAGTGGTCTCCACCCATTAGCAGCTGCTGAAATGGCAAGCTGTGGAAAATCTCTGCTGTTGTTGCTGCTGCTTCTTCAGAGAGGAGGGGGTCACCAATTCCCTTACACAGAAAACTTGGACCTGTATCTTTCTGCATAAAAATTCAATTCAATCTTTACGTTGGAGTGATTTGACCCCACCATATTAGGAGTTTGCTGACATGAACCCAAACCAATCCATTGAACCCTAGAACTATTTTATTCCAGGCAGAAGAAAATAGGAAGGACTTCAGGGAAAGGCTACTTTCTCCCCATGTCATCTCTAACTGGAGAGGCCAGATAGGGCAACGGGACAGAGAGGGATCCTACAGATCTCACTATTTTGTCACAGAACAAGACAGAGTAGTCTCCTACTGCAGAGTCTTCATTACCTTTCCAAAACACATTCCAGCACATTTCTCAGTCTTAGCCAGAGACTAGGAAGATAAATAATTTAAAAGAGAACAGTACGTGTCCAAACCAGCAGTGGCCGAACACGCTGAGGTGGGTGAGCTGAAGCAACATGGCTTTCAAAATCTTGATTTTAAAGTTGTTTATATCCTCTTCTCATTCCTTTTCTAATCTCACAAAATTGAGTAACATGAAATGTCCCAACTGTGTACACAGATAAGAACAATATGATCTTGTATCACCCTCTTTCTAGACCAGGAGGTTGCCTTTCATCTCATAACACATTCATCTCATAAATATAACTTATTTGGGGGCATGTCATGTAGGATGTCTAATCAAAACTTTTTGTAGTTTTTTTCAATTGGGTACCAGAAGGAATGGTTAAAAAAGGGGTTGCAAATCCATTGTATTCTCTCCTTTTTTCAAATTATTTTGTGGTTCTAGCTATCTGTCTGTATGTCTGTCTCTCTATCTATCTAGACATATGCCCATGTTGTACCTGTCCAGCAGAATGTAAGCTTCTTGAAATCAGAATCTTCTTCATTTGTGCCTATCCCCAGTGCCTTGTACAGTGCCTCACTGAGTAGGAATTTAATAATATTTGTTATATTTTAATTTATAATTTTAAAACTGAAAGTCTCTTTAGAGATCATTTCGTTTAAATTCTTCATTGTCAGGATGAATAGTACTTTCATTTTTACAAAGCATTCTCCTCATAGCAGCAACCTTGCATGTTAGAGTTTTATTGGCCTATTTTACAGGTGAGAAAACTGAAATGTGTAGAGATTAAGTGACCTGCCAAAGATCATCTAGATGATCTTTGTAGCAGAGTCAGAAGAAGAACCCTGGTTTCCTGGCTTCCACTCTAGATTGTTTTTCATTACCTCTTTCTTATACTAGTTAATAACCCAACAGCTTTCTGGCCATACAAAGTCCCATTGAGATCAATCCCATTCATTGGAGCTTTACATAGCAAAAATAAAAATGAATGATTTCCTAAGCTAACATAGAACAAAGTCCTTATCATAATAGATAACATCAGATTGCATCAGGATGAAACTTGGCCTGAAAACTGCTAACTCAGATCCAAATGTCTTTCAAATAACTTGTTTTAAGCTGCAAATGTCATTTTTTGTTGTGTAAGGATTAGGTTGCTACTTCTCTTTGTTCCTCAGAGGCTAGTTGGAAAAACTTGACATATAAAGTGAGATACTATGATTCAATGTAAATTAGGGGTAAGTTTTTTTTTGTTTGTTTTTTGTTTTAAAAGAAAAGAATGTGTGTGTGTGTGTGTGTGTGTGTGTGTGTGTGTACATTTGCCTGTATATTTATGTGTGTGTTATACTAGTTTAAGAACTCTTTTTTGTAGAGTATACTTTTAAAAAAGGTGTAATAGAAGTAATTTCTACCAGAGTTCCTCTTTGGTATCATGAAGGTTGTCACATTTTTCCCTAAAAGGCAAAGAACTGGATTGGCTTAGGAAGTTAAAGTTACAGCTGGGTCACATCTTCCGGTCTATATTAATAAAACTTCCTGGTCCCCTAAAGGCTGACTGTGGATCCAAGGCTCTTCAGACCTGGAGAATGTTCCTAGGTTGAGGGGAGATTCACCACACCCCTTTCTGTTGACCAGTGTTTCCTGATCCATTCTGTATACTTGTTAAATATACTTTCCATGCTATGGAAAAGTAAACCTGCTTTTGTTAATTGTTGGATGTGACACTGAGTGTCTCCTTTCATTCTAAGATCAGATCTAAGCTACCAGGGGAACCAGCTAGATTTAGTTCCAACTTATAACAAAAGGCAAAACCTAATGGTAAATAAACACAGATAAGTCCTTGGTACTACACAGTTCTATTTATTGACTATAGCTGAACCATTTCCCCTTACTTTTTTTTTGTTAGGTAAACTAGTCTTTCACCTTCAGCACTCCCCACCCCCTTGTCAGCTCACTAAAAGTTAAGCACCTTCTAAGTTCCTGCATAGGAAAGAAGTCCTAGTGGGTCAACTCAAACATGGAGGTATCTCCTCCCTGTACCAACTCTCTAGTTTCTCTGCCCATATGGGGGAAATATTATTGAATCAATATACCAGTCCATCTACGTATTTATAGTACAACAGAATCTGAATTTATCATAGGATCCCCAAATCCTATGGACTAGAAAGAAACTTAGATCATCAGAGATCCTTCATTGTTCCTCGAAAACTGTCTTAAAGCACTTGAACTGTTAAGTGGTGAAGTGCATAATGCACTGGACCTGGAGTCAGGAAGACTCAAACCTGACCTCAGACACCAGATGTGTGAACCAGGCAAGTCATTTAACTCTATTTGCCTCAGTTTCCTCATTTCTAAAACTACTCCAATATCTTTGCCAAGAAAACCCCATATTGGGTCGTAAAGAGTCAGACACAACTGAACAGTGACCAAATATAATGAGTTGGACGTGACTGGATAACAACAAAAAATGCAGATGCAGAGTGCTTTAGGAGGGAGGGCACCAGGGACCTAAGGGTGGGGGCAGGAATCAGGCAGGGAACCTTGAGCTGAGTCTCGAGGGAAACTAAGAATTCTAAAAGCAAAAGTGAGGAAGGAGTTTATTCTAGACAAAGGGGAACAGCAAAGGGCTAGAGATGGTTAGATGAAAAATAATATGAAAGCCAGCTGACTTGGAATGTAAAGGCCCTAAAGTGGACTGATATATCTTAAACCTGGAAATGTAGGTTAGGCTAGGTTGTAAAAGGCTTTAAATTCCAAAATGAAGAGCTTATGTTTGATCTTAGAGGTCAGAGGTCTCTCTAGAGAAAGCCCCTGGAATTCATAAGATAGGGGAGTGTGATGGCCAGACTTGTGTGGGAGGAGTAGAATGTGAGAGGGGGGAAATCATAGAAAATGTAATTGTAAACTAGAAATGAGAGGAACCCTCAGAGCCCATCTAGTTCATTTTGTATAAGGAAACTGAGCCCCCCCAACCTTAAGTGTCTTGTCCAAGATCATACAGGGAGTATGTGGGATTTGAACTCAAGTTCTTGAACTTTAGAACTAGGAGGCACTACAGAAAAGGTAGTAACTAGAAATTTTGCTGGCCAGGGCAAATTCAGTTGAATGATTATGGAGAGGGGCAGAGGACATTCTATCTCTGTTGAGTATAGTTATTCTAGGCAGATCCTGGGATGAAGCCTCAGAAAGCTGAAGATAGTAGGTAAGGGAATAGTATTGAGACAGGAGAGCTGGAGGAACCTTTGTGACATCTTGTAATTCAAACCATTCAAAGTCCACAAAGTACAGGGACAGTGGACCAAAAAGAATAACATGGAGACAAAGGATGTGCCTCAGATCTTGGTTCTCCAGGGGTAAAGTCTTAATAGTCTCTACCTAGTTAGATTTTTGGTTCCAAACTTAGAGAAAAACAAATGTCCAAATTTTCAAAAAGGGGAAGAGAATGCAATCTAGAGGTCAGTGACCTTGACTTCAAATCCTGGCAAAATTCTAAAAACATATTAATATGATTATTAGTGAACATCCAAAAAAGGAAGTGCTGATTGTAAACCTCTGGCATAAAAAATAGGTCATGTCCGAATGGCTTACTTCCTTTTTTTGGCAGGGTTACTAGTAGATTAAGGGAATATTTTAGGAAAGTATTTTACAAAGTCTTTTGTGTTATCCTTTCATTTTTTAAAATTGAAGTTTAAAAAGAAAATCCATAAATCAGTTCCTAATTTATCCCTCCTACCTACTGAACTCATCCTTACAACAAAGTAAAGCAAAACTGACCAACAAAGCATCTGTGTGTACAGAAAATGTTCTTGTGAACATGCACCCCACAATAGTATAATTAGGTGACTTTACAGAGAGGCAGCATGACAGAGTCAGGAAGAGTTGAGTTCAAGGGCCACCTTTAAAGTATATTGATTGACAAGTCACTTGAGCAAGTCACTTCTGGCTTAATATACCAGGCAACTCTCTTGGTCTCTAAGTCATGAGAGCACACTTGACCAGCACTGGCAGAAGTTTCTTACCAGGACTTCCTTATACCAATGAAACCACAGGTCTGGATTAGGTGGCTTTAGGAATTAGGTGGATTTAGAACTGGCCAGACCCAAAGGGTAGGCGTTTTTAATCTTGTGATATCAATTTAGAAGGTGAAACGCTCAAGGGATCTATTCTTGCTTAGTCCTATGCTATTTAACATGTTTATCAGCCACTTGGATAAAGACATAGATGGCCATTTTCCAAGTGCACAAAGCTAAGAGAGTCAGCTAATGCCTTTAGTCAGAAAAGACAGGGTCCAGAAAGATCTGCACAAGCTTCCACGTTGGGTGGAATCTAATGAAATGAAAATTACTAAGGATAAACGTAAAATTTTGCATGTTTTAAAAAAGGCATTTCACAAGTCCAGATAGGTGAGGCATGTTTAGATATCAGTCTGACAAATACTTCAGAGGCTTTAGTGGATTGCAAAAACGAATACATCAACAATGTGATTTGTGTTGTTGAGTCATTTCAATCATGTCTGACTCTTCGGGACCACATTTGGGCTTTTTTGGCAAAGATACTGGAGTGGTTTGCCATTCCATTTTCTAGCTCATTTTTATAGATAAGGAAACTGAGGCAAACAGGGTTGTTACTTGCCCAGGATCACATACTAAGTGTCTGAGGCCTGATTTGAACTCAGGAAGATGAGTCTTCCTTTCCCAGACCCCAAACTCTATCTATTTGGACACCTAACTGCCCCTTACATCAACACTTGTTTTTCAGTTGTTTCAGTTGTGTCTGACTCTTCGGGATCCCATTTGGGGTTTTGTTGGCAAAGATACTGAAGAAGTTTGTCCCTCCCAGCAGTGTGACATATGAGCCCAAACCACTAACATGACTATAGGCTGCATTAAAAGAGACATGTCTTTGACCAGAGAGGTGATTGTCCTTTTGCCTTTTGCCCTGGTTAAACAGCATCTGGAATACTGTGCTCATTTCTGAACCTCACATTTTAGGAAGGACACTGATAAATTGCAGAGTACCCAGAGGAGAGCTACAAGGATAATGAAAAGCCACAGATAACACTATCTGAGGAATGGTTGAAAGAACTGGGGATATTTAGTTGGGAAAAAAAATGAAGGCTTGGGGTGGGGGGTGGGGGGTAGGGCACATGACAGCTCTCAGAGCATTAGAAGGGCTTTAATGTAGAAGAGACCAGATGTGTTCAGCCTGGCCTCAGATACAGAAGGAACAATATATAGGAATTGCAAGAGATACATTTAGGCTGAATACAGGGAAAAACTTGCTAACGATTAGAGTTATACAAAAATTAAATGGTCTTCCTTGGTAGATGGTGGGTTTTTTCAAGCCAAAGCTGGATGGCTACTGATCTGGAACGTTGGAGAGGGCATTCTCATACAGATATGGGATATCTTGATGGCCTCTTCCAATTCAGATACTTTGTGATTCTATAAGGACAGTGGTAACATTATTCTTTATAGATGAGAAATCTGAGGCAGTTAATTTAAAAAAAATTTAACTTGATTTTCTAGTGATGTACTTTCTTTTCAATTCTGAATTTAAACTCCCCCCGCCCAAAGCATTTCCTTATAAAGAGCAGAACACAAAAGAAAGGATTCTATATGAAACAGTGAATTTCCATTCATAATACTTTTTAAAAAGGTATATAATATATCAGATTGCTTAACATCTCAGGGAGAGGGGAGGGGAGGGATAAAATTTGGAACTCAAAACTTAATAAAGCAAGTGTGAAAAATATCTTTACAATTAATTGGGGGGAATAAAATATTATTTTTTAAAAAGTATATGGTAAATTCCACATATAACCTACAAAATGTCTGTGTTTTATTCTGACCTTTCCTCTCTTCTATGTATTCAAAAAAATATTTCAGTGTCTCACTTTTTGGGGGCATAACTATTACTAACCACTTCTTTTACCCAATTCTCTCATTGAAAACACTAAGAAAAAATTGTATAAACCAACCAAAAAAATCGTAACAAATAAGCATAGTCAATCAAAATAAATCTACATGCTAACCATGTCTAAAAAGTAAGCCTCTTTCTGTACCTTGAATCTATGGATTAGTTGTTTGGTAAGAGGTCCTCCAGAAAAATAGTGAGTGATTTTGCATTCGTTGCACAGTTCTTTTTCTTTAGAATGTCATTGTCCTAGTAGAAATGGTTCTTCTGATTCTACTTATTTCATTCTACATTAGTTCCCACTACCCAGATTTCCTTGGATTGTCCCTTTTGACATTTCTTGTAGCACAATAATATTCCATAACATCCATATACCACCATTTGTTCATCCATTTCCCAATTGATAGGCACCCCTGAAGAGTCTAGTTCTTTGCTTTTCTCTCTTCTCTTTTAATCCCCACTCTAGGATAAGGAAGTTGGTTTTTGTGACTATTTCCTCCCTGGTATTTTTCCTACCTCTTAACTTTCCCTGTCTCGGCTTGTTTCCTTGCTGTGTTTGATGCATTTCTACATGGAACCTTCTGTGTGCTTGTACAACCCTTCTTTATTCAGTTCATATAAGTGAAATCCATCTGATTGATATTCACTGTCCCCTACGCCTTCCTCCATATTTGCCAATTCTTTTAATGTACTCCATTTATGAGAAATAGCAAGTTCCATCCCCTACTTCTTTCTTTCTTTGCTTTTATTCCCCTTTCTCTTAAAACCCTCAAAACAGAACCAATCCATACCAAGGTTGTGTTTTTCATATTTAACTCCCCCAGTTCCTTTGAAGTTGTTAAGGTCCTGAAGTGACCCTTGCTTCTTTTCCACCATTAGAATTCTGACTATGGAATTCCTAGGACTTTTCCTTTTGGGGTTTCTTCAAGGAAGTGATCAGTGAATTCTTTCCTCTACCTTCTGACCAAATGGTTCAGGAAGACTTTAGTGAAGAAGTCACCAGGTTCCCTCCAACTGGAATGTAGTAACGGCAACAACTATTGGTGATTTGGGCCATTTTGAAGATGCTGTAGATGCTTCTAAGTTATGAAGCCAATGAAAAAAACTCCTCCCAACCTTGTGGCAGACCAACAAAATGTATGCACATACTCTAATCCTCATGCTCCTCCATGATTCATACATAGATCATGTGGAAAATGCCATTTTAGTAAACTGATGAGGTCAGCACATGCCTCAGATTCTTTATTAGGCATAGTTCTAGCCAAATCCACCCCCATCCTCCCACTCAATAAACTTCAGTTGCTTCTTCTTCCTTCTGGGATCAAATATAAAGTCCTCTGCTTAGCATTTAAGACTCTTCACAGTCTTGCTAGTTTTTCCATCTTCTTACATTTTACTCCCCTCCAGTCATTCTTTGCTCCAGATGGTTGTTGACTTCCTTCTTTACCTAGAATATACTTCCTTCTCACCTCTGTCCCTTAAAATCACTGGTTGCCTTCAAGACTCAGTTCAAATGTCATTTTCTTTAGGGAACTTTTTCTAGTCTCTCCAGCTGCTATTGACATCTGCTCTAAAGTGACTAAAGTAGATGGAACTACTCTATCTGTGTCTTGTATCTATCGAATTATATTCATGTTGGAAATCCTCGACTTCAGTTTTTCCTTCCTCACTTTTTGGGGGTTTATCCTCAGCTTTTAACGAAGTTCCTGGCACAGAGTAAATGCTTAATTAATACTCATTGATTGATTGGTTACCTCAGCTCTTTAACTCTCTACCCTGGATCTTAGTTTCCTAAAAAAAACCAATTTGTGTCTGCAATGAATTTTGACAGTTTATGAGTTGCCTTTTTATCCACTCATCTTATCCTCTGTCCCAGGTCAACACTCCATCTCCCCATCCCTTCTCTTTCCAGAATCATAGAATTTCTATGCTTGAAAGAGCCTCAGAGGTCATGTAGGCCAAACATACCTGAAAAAATGACCCCCTTGAAAACATATTTGACAAGGGGACATCCAGCTTTTGCTTCAAGGCCTCTAGGGAAGAGGAAATCATTCTTTCCTGGGACAGCCCATTCAATTTTTGGAGAGCTTTATTCATTAAGAAGTTTTTCTCTATATCAAGCCTTACTCTGCCTTATGACAACTTCTACTGCTGCTCCTAGTTGTAATCTCTGGGGTCAAGCCGAGCTGGGTTTATTCTTCCATGACATGAGAAACTTTCAAGTATTTAAAGTAGTTATCCATCTTATCTGAGCCTTTATTTTCCCCTTTAGACTCACCGGGCCCAGTTAATTAATCCTCATATGACACTGACTCAAGTACCTTCACTACTCTGGTTGCCCTCTAAGTTTAGCAGTGACCTTGCTTCATTCTCCTCAGTCACATTTTAACATTTGCTGTCTAAGTACGCAGGTTGCATTCAGTCTAAAGCAGAACCTCTGAACAAACCATTGGGCCAGACTTGGTCTTTTCCAATGTATTTTCAGCAGATTCCAGGAAAGGTCCTCCTGCTCCCAAAGACTCTTCTCCTCCCTACCACCACCATTGCCTTTTTTCCTGCTATATGAAGTTCCACTATTAGAAATTAGTTACTTCTTTGAGTTTAGATCTATTAAAATAAGATTACCCCTGAGATAACATATTAAGCTAACATTCTCCATTAATATCTGAGCATGAATTAGTTTATAGAATGCTCTGCTTGCTTAGAGCAGGTCTCAATATATAGGAGAGGTAGATCCCAAACTCCAAATATTTATGAACTTATTTTTTGGACTTTTGCCCCAATTTGAATGTATTTAATAATGGTAGTAAAACTTAAATAGTGCTTTAAGATTTTCTTTTGTTAAAGTTAGACCTGTTTATTTTCTTTCTATGACTTAATTTATTTTTTCACTTCCATAAGATTTTGAGTTCTAAATTTTCCCCCCTCCTTTACCTCCCCCTTCTCTAAGACAGTATGCAATCTGATATAGGCTCTACATATATATTAATATTAAACATATTTTCACATTAATCATGTTATACAGAAAAATTAGAGCCAATGGGAGGAAGAAAAAACAAAAAAAAAGAGAGAGCAAATAATATGCTTCAATCTGCATTCAGACTCCATAGTTAGTTCTTTTTCTGGATGTGGGTAGCACTTTTCATCATGAGTCCAAGGGCAGGACTCTGGGGTGTCAAGGGGTATCACAAGGGCACTGGGCACTGAATGAAGGGTAGGAGGGGAAGAAGGGATTGAAGACAAATTCTACTTTGAGAACTAAGCATGGGTTTGTGCTGAAACCTGATTCCCTTGCATGCTTTGGTAGATATTCTCTGTCTCTTGGTTCCCATTTCTGCCTTCTCTGGGATCCTGCTTTCTCCCATCTCCTGGAGTCTCATGAGACAATCTCAGCCTTAGCTTCAGCTCAGAGCTACCGGAGAGGGCACAGTGAAGCCAGTGTGTGCTATGCCCTCCTGGAGCAATAAAAACTGTGTCACCTTGGCCTGGAAACTCGTCCACATTCTTTTTTTTAATAATACAAGGCAGAGTGTCAGGAGAAAAGCCATAAAAATGTATTGAGGTTATCTTGGAAACAAAGAAGCCCGACATATTGTTTTTATGATTATAAAAAAAAATCGAATCCTCAGAATACCTCTACCCACCATCTAAATCCTTCCAGGTCCAGTTCACCTTTTAACTACTCTAACCACATTGATACCTTCTCTCAGTTCAGGGCCTAGTATTCAGTTCAATACAATTCAATTCATCTAAACTCAATTCAATTCAATTAAAAGCCATTATAGTATAAAGAAAAACAAGTGCTCTATAACATGTTCAATTAAGTAATAAACATTGCTTAAGCACAGACTAGCCAGAGAACTGTACTAGGCCTTAGGGAAGATACAAAGTTTTGTTAAGACATGATTCTTGTCCTCAAGAAACTCCTGTTTTAATAGGGTAGTACCAGAACTACACCGTCTTGTTCTGTTTCCTTTTTGTTTTGTGTGTTTTACTCTTGTCTCATTAACTAGACTTTGTGATGCAGTAGAAAGAGTTCTCAACTAGAGTTAGTCAATAAACATTTATTTATTTAACATTTATCTTGGAGTTTACAGACTAGATTTCATTTTCTTTTCCTTACTTATCTATGTTATCATTAAAAAAAAACAACTGAGACAATTAACTCTTGCCCCATGTAGTTTCATTTGTGATTTCTTGAAATATAGTATTGGAAACCCAGGTTTTGATAAAACTCATTGGGATTCAAACAGAGCAACTTGACATGCCTTTCAGTCAAATCATTCTTGCTGTCACTGATTGGCCAACAGCAGGTCCCAGTCCAAACCTCACTTGGTCATTGTTTGGGTTCTGAAGGCTCAGAGTGAGTGTAAATAGTAATTGTTTCTGTTTTGGCCACAAACTATGAGGGTCTTCCCCTCCCAGATTGATTTTTTTTGACTAGGTAAAAGGTAATTTTTGCCTCAAATTCTTACCTAATCTTAATCACTAAATGGGTATTGCCTCTGACAGAACTGAGACGTGGGAAAGACCGTCCAGTCATCCTGATTAATACCTGGCCATCACACCAAGATGGCTCCGGGGGAGAGAGTGAGGCTGATGACCTTGCACAACCTTGCCTTCTGTTCATTTGCAAGTCAAGAAATCACCTTTCTGACATCCTTGGTCCTCTTTGAGAACACACACAAACAACAATAACAACCCTGTGCCAGGCACATGATAAGTGCTAGGGATAAATAAAGAGGCAAAAGACAATCCCTGCCCTCAATGAGTTTATAATCTAATGGACCCTCAGTTCAACCATGTCTCTTACTAGTTGTATAAGCTGGAGAAAATCATTTACCTTTTCTGGGGCCCAGTTTCCTCATTTGTAAAATTAGGTGAGACTAGATGACCTCCAAGGTCCTTTACAGCTTTAGATCTATGATTCTAAGGTAAAGAGAAGTTTTTACTTATACATCTCCTGTGTTCCCCAAGTGCCTCAGAACATTCCTAAGCACATGGTAGTCAATCAATAAACGCTTGCTAATTGGTTGATATGGGAAGTTTAACCTTTTCTTTACCAGTGGTCAGCTGAGTCATGACAGGTCTTTTTTTTTTTCAATCTTATGGTTTCAAATATACTAACAAATGACGCTGAAGAATCATGTTTCTCTTCTCACTTATGTCCTTAGACCAGGTTCTCATTACCAAATCATCATTATCAAAATATTTGGATTTATCCTTGGTTTAGTCGCATTGGGTAACATCTTAGCCCAAGGGAGTTGGCAAGTTGAGTTTCTCAACTTCGTCACATTTCAGTTTCGTGAAATAAATAATAGTCTTTTGAGTTTGAGTCTTAGCTATGAATAGCTTCTTTTCTCATAACTTCATCTTATATTTATTCCCTAAAATGATAGATTGAAAGGCATCACCTAGCAACTGGCACATGTTTCTCTTGTGGTCTAGTTACTTAAAATGATTGACTATTGCTATCTGTTTCTTTGACTGTCCTGGTCAAAAATGGCTACACCAGATTCTATAAATAGTTATGTCTTTACATAGATGTAAAGCATTGTGCTCCAATGAATTCATTTTTCAAAGTTGCAGTGATCATTTTTACGTCTATGAATGTATATCTTACTTCCCACAAGGACTAGTGGATTGGAACTGCTCCAGGATTTTATACCATATGGTTGCTTTATTAGCTCTGATATTTCATCTCTGCCGCTGGCCTGAGTCTCCTTTTGGAACAGGGTACAGCTATAAAGGAACCTGAAAAGAGATGAGCAAAGACGTAATTTTATAACTCTTCCTGTGGATTTCCTGTAGATTGCTCTGTCACACAAAATTAATGCTTTGCACTTTAAAAGATCCTTTCATCCCAGAACCTCAAAGAACTTTATAAATAAATAACCACTATTATCCACATTTTACAAGTGGAGACTGATAAACGAAACTGTTAATATCAGACCATGAATCTAGTGACAAAAAAGGAAGAAATCTGATCCAATGTAACTCATATAAAAATAAGTTGGATTGATCTTTCACATTTTATTTTATTTTTAATTTAATTTGATATTTTAGACTGGGTCTCCCCATCTATTGCAGGCTGAAATTCTCCTTGCTGATCGGCACAGAAGTTTTGAGCTGCTCCCTTTTCAAGCCTCCTTAGGATAAGGGGTCACCATATTGGTGATGGACTGGGTGGGGAGATAGTTAACTTCAGTCCTACTATATATAGTTCAGAACTCCATCAATTTTAGCTTCCCCAGGAGCAGGGATTATAGGTATACACAACCATGCCTGGAGACTTTTTACATATATAAAATTAACGTTGTTGTAAAAGCATGTCAGATACTAAACCCATTCCAATAATTGGATCATACACCCTTCAGAAATTACTATATTCTTTGGACAGCTGGCTGGGAGGTCTTTCCTCTCCGTTTCTTTTAGCCCATGAAATTCAGATGTGTTCTAGTTTCTTCGCTTTTTGGTTGACCAAAAGACAACAAAAGGATGTATGATGGGTACAAGTAGCAAGGCAGCATATTTCCAATGATGACCTACATGCAAGAAATAGGGAAAGGAGTATCACTGAGAAGATATAAGGTTGGAAAAGAATATGGGTTGGACATGTGGAAAGAACCAGGAAGAGCTGATGGAATGTTCAAGATAGTCAACTGTTCACAAGATTTTTTAAAAATATAGTAGAAAGTCATCAGCATTCTGGATGTATTTTCTATAGGTTATCAATAGAAGAACATAGAACAGTGTGACAAGTGAAAAACTCTGAGAGATAGAATTTTTCTAATAATCAATAAATCCATGATCAATGATTTTTCTTGATATCCAGAGTTAAAGATATAGAGAGTCTGAAAGATTTAAGTAATCCTAGAAAGGGAATTCCCTTGACAACTGAAAATCAGCACTGACTGGTAGACATTTAATGTGAATGTGGGTTAGACGCCTTCAGCTCCTCCTGCTGGGAACTTGATTTAATCATGAGAATCATTTGCCTCTCGCAATCTGGACAAGGAAATCCATTTCTAAATCCACTTTGGTTGATTTTCTCCTTCATCTTAAACTGTAATGGAGGGGTACAAGTCTCCTTGGGGTAAAAAAACAGTTCTAACTGGATTCTGTTTATACTCTAAACAAGGTCCCCTAGTTGGGTAGAGTCTGGATTAAGATTGAAAAGCATGTTTCTTTGAGAGGTAGGACAATCTCTTCAATCAGTCATATCTTCCGGAGACTGACTTTTTACAGGGGCTAGGACTTAAATGAGGAAATAAAGGAGAGGAGCCTGGATCCTAATTTAGTAATTAGTTATTAATATAATAATAAAATAATTTCTCTCACAAGAATCATGAAGGTTGAAAAGGCAAGCATGGATTCTGATCTGTTCATCTGAAGGGAATGCCTACATCTCTGAGATCACAGAGGCAACGCAATATGGTAGTTCTCCATATATCTGCACTTAAAGAAAACATAAGTTCCCTGGATCTTGTTTATTCATTTATGATTCACAGCAATCAATAAACATTTATTAAGTGACTGTACTATGTGTTGGGGATGGAAACAGAAATGAGAGCTCCTTTTCTTGAAGAGTTGACTTTGTATAGGGGATTCCTTGAAGTAAGAGAAGCTTTTATTTATCATCTTGACCTCTGGCACAGTGCTTTGTACACAGTGGGACTTAATGAATACATCCTTAATTTATTTAAATATGTATAAAGATAAACTTATCCTCCGGGTAAAGAACCTCCCCAGCTACATTAATGGGTAAATAAAACCATCAAAGGCAAAACCAGCACATAATTTGTTAATTAGTTAAAAGATCACAGAAGATAAGCCCTTTCAGAAGGAACCCACAGAAGCTTGGAGTTTTAAGTGCTAATATTTACTTTGAAATGAGATAGAATTCTAGACCTTTTTTTTTTTTTTTAAGGACCAGGCAAGCTGGACAAATTGCTCAAGGATCTAATCCCAAAGGAATGCAGTTTTGGCATATAATAGTTTAAGTTTCCATATAGTATTTGCTCTGTGGTTCTCATTTTGAACATCATTTTTGTTTTACCAGAAAATTATAATCTTCTCTTTAATTTCCTAAATCACATGGTTTTAAAAGGTTTTTTGGTGTGTCTAAGTGTGGTTGTTTATTGTGTTTTCAGGCCACTTTTTTAGCCCTGTGAGAATGCTGCTTTAGTTTGATGATGTACGTCAGTGGGAAAATAGGGTTTGATTTACAGAAAATTGCTTTACAAACACCTTTTCTGGAATACATCTTTTCCATCAAGTGAGCTACTCCAGTATTGCTTGCTGAAGTTCCGTTGCTCACAGTGGGTCTACCAGCAATCATGTGAGCAATTCTTGTGGCACTTTGAAGAGGAAGAATGATATTGTTATTACATTTATAATATAATTTAATTATAATATAATTAATATAATTATAGCTGATCATTCCGCTTCCAAGGAGGAAAAAATCTAGCAGGGGAAAGGTATATTCTCTAGTCGTAAAATATAGTCCATTTGTATTAGGAAGTAAAAGAAGCTAAATCAAGACAGGTAAATTTTAAATTTATATTTGTTTCCATTCTCTACTCAGCTGTCAAATGGAACTTCCTGAAACACAGGCCCAGTCATGTATCTTCACCCTGCCCACACTTCCACCCCTCCATCCCTCCTCCACCCCCAAATCACCCTAGGCATTCAGTAAACTCTCGGGGCTCCCTATCATCTCAGATAGAAAATCCTCTGGAATTCAAAGCCCTCCCCACCCCTAACTCCTTTGTAGTTTTACATCTTAAATACCCTTCCATCACTGGTCTCTTGGCTGTTCTTCAAGCAAGACACTCCATACTCCTACACGTACCTGGACTGCTCCCTCTCATCTCCACTTTCTGGCTTCCTTGAAGACCAAGCTAAAATTATACCTTTTATTAGGAGTCTTCACCAGTCTCTGTCAATTCTAACCACCTTCCCTCTGTTGATTTTTCCTAATATCTTCTATAACTTTGATATGTATTTGTTTGCTTATTTTCTCCCTGATTAGATTGTGAACTCCCAGGGAATAAGGACTGTCTTTTGCCCTTTTTTGTATCCCTAAATCTTAGCCCAGTGTCTGACTCATAAAGGTGCTTAATAAAATTGCTTATGGGCTGACTATTCTTTCAGTTTTAAAAATTTATTGGTATTTTGATATATGGCATTTCTTCAAATCCTTTGCAGAGTACATTAACAGTTTTAAAGTCATTAACAGAAAGGAGGAGGCATCTTTAAATATGTATTATTATAGCATATAGTATTGTTGCCATATTTTCTTTTGTAGGCAGCTAGGTGTTATAGGCTAGACTTGGAATCAAAAAGACTTGAATTCAAATTCAACCTCAGATACTAGCTGTGTGACCTTATGTCAGTCACTTAACCATTGTTTGCCCTAGTTTCCTCATTTGTAACATAGGGATAATAAGAGCATCTACCCTATTTCTGGTTGTTTTGAGAATCAAATGAGGTAATATTTGTTAAGTGCTTTGAAAACCTTAATCTCTGTATAAATACTATCTTTGCCCTACTGTATTCACTGTACATATTTTTTTGATTCTGTTTTCATCACATTGCTCCATATAAGCTTTCCTATGTTTTTCTAAATTCTTCCTATCCATTATTCCATTCAGTTAAATAATAGTCTATTACATTTATATATATTATTAATTTCTAACATATCCCCTCCCTACCCACCCTGGGGTAATCCAGTAGATAGAACACTGTACTTGAAGTCAGGAAAACTCACCTTCCTGAGTGCAAATATGGCCTCATACACTTAATAGCTGTGTGACCCTGAGCAAGTCACTTAATCTTGTTTGCCTCTGTTTCCTCATCTGTAAAATGAGCTGGAGAAGGAAATGGCAAACCACTGCAGCATCTTTGCCAAGAAACCCCCAAGTGGGGTCAAGAAAAGTCAAATAGGACCAAAGTAACTGGAACAAGAACACCTTTCCCATCTTGTAACACTTTGCTCCCCTCTTTACATTCTATGATCCAGCAACGCTGGCCTGTTTATTCCATCTGCCATTTCTCCTGCCTTTGCACCAGCTGTCCTCAAGTCTGAATTACCCTTCTTCCTCAGCTCTTTAGCAAGATTCAGCTCAAATCCTCTCTTCTAGGGGATCACTATTACAGTTCCCTCACTGCCCCCCAACCCCAGCCATCAATGCCATCCTTTCTGACATTACCTTCCATTTTCTCTGTGTGTGTATTATATGAACCTGGTTATCAAACGTCTCTGAGAAAGAAACTGAGCTCCTTAAGGACGGGGGCCTGGCATCCTCAGCACTTAGTATAGTGCTTGGCATATCCTAAGTGCTTAATAATATACTTTTGGACTTGACTTATGAATCATTCAGCCATTTCCTAATCATTGGGGCCCTCTTCTTCCTAGCTTTCTGTTATCACCAATAATACTGTTATAAACATTTTGTACCTATGGGTCTACTTGGAACACTTCTTTTAAAAATTATCATATTATGTTTTATTGTTGTTCAGATATCTCTCACTCTTTGTGACCCCATTTGGGGTTTTCTTGGCAAAGATACTAGAGTGGTTTGCCATTTCCTTCTCCAGTTCATTTTAACAGAGAAAGAACTGAGGCAAATGTGGTTAAGTGATTTACCTAGGGTCACACAGCTATTTGGTGTCTAACATCAAATTTGAACTCAGGAAGATGAGTCTTTCTGACTTCAGGCCCAGGCTTTCTATTGACCACACTAGTTGCCCTCTCATCTTATATACATTTTGAAAATTCTTTCTAGATGCAAAGAATTCTAGCTCTTTTTAATGCAAGCAGACTGATCAATTTAAGTGCAACCTCTGGGGGAGCCACAGCATTAAAATCTATTACCAAAAAGAGAAATCCAAAAGAAGCATTGAATGTAGGCTTTATACGTATTTTCCTTGGAGTATTTTGTTTTTTTTTAATCCAGTGGCTATTTCCATCATTTTATTTATTTAGCTTCCACTGCATTCTATAGGAGTCAGAGCCTAAAAGGCTGTTTGAGTAAACTGGAACTGATTGAAGTTTTGGCTGAGAATGTAATTACCTAAGTTGGCCCTGATCCAGGAGATATACTGCTCTGGTTGAAAGTACTATTGGATTTTTAATAAGCACCAGCTCTCAGGAGTTTGGCTTTCTGTCCCTTGTATCAGACAGTACCATGCCCCTAATGCCTTTTCCTCTTCCCTGCTGTCTCTCTGCTTCACCTCCACTTCAGGGTGCAGGAATGACCCAAAGGCCAATTCACTGAATGAACAATGCTATTCCTGCAATGACTGAAATTTCTTTTCATATTTTTACCAGCCATCTAAGTATTGATCCAGGCCAGACTTACCCCCTGCTTACAAGTTTTGAGGAATTCTCTGTTTGCAATTTCAGAGCTACCCAGCCATCCCTTGTAATGTTGCTGCTGTCTTTAAAGAAGCAGTGAAGGAGAAAGATGGTTGATGGCGCTAGAATATAGTTAGTTTTGTATGACCCTAGAGGGCAGGCCTTGGTGCAATGAGTGGAATTTGCTGAGAGGTGGATTTGAGATCCATTTGAGGAAGGATTCTAAGGGGTTTCCAAAAAATGGTGACTGTGAAATTTGAGCAGGTAGCTGCCTACATCATATCACATCAGTCTACCTTCCTAGACACAAGGCGATTAAAGGAAGAAAAATGTCAGTCAATCACTTAACACTGACAAGTATTTGTTAAGTACCTGGTATGCCAAACACTCTGCTGGGTACTTGGGATACAAAGACAAAAGGGAAATGGTCCTTTCCCTCAAAGAGGGAATTTCTTATCTACATTCTCTTTGGGGAGAATGTCTAGATATAAATCTTCAATGAGCCATTACAATATACTATAATCTGATATGATATATATACTACGTATGATAATAGCAACAATAGACAACATTCATAGAATGCTTTAAGGTTTGCAAAGCTCTTTACAAGTATCTTACTTTATCCTAACAACAACCTTGGAAGATAGGTGCTCATTTTATTTCTATCCCCACCTTACAGAGGAGGAAACTGAGACAAAGGTTAAATGCCTGCCCAGGGTCACACAGCTAATAAGTATTTGAGGCTTGATTGGAACTTAAGTCTTCCTTCTTCAGGTCCAGTGCTCTATTCATTGACCTCTAATCCAAACAACTGTCCATCTCCTTATTTTTTACACATGGGTCCTTAGCATGGGCTTTCTTGATTTGTCAGCTAACTTTGTGTGCCTTGACCCTTGAACTGGCCATCTAGGGTATACGCTTTTTAAAGCCAAAGTCAGTTTCTTATGCACCTTTGTGACTGTCAGAGCAATTGAGTGGCCTGAACATAGGTAGTATTTAATAATACTTTTTTGTTTGTTTGTTTGATCCTTGCTAAAAACAAGCAATGGAGCCTGCTTTGGGATGTTGACGCTAAAAATAAAGCTGAACTTCATATAACTTGGCTGACTTCAAAGGTATAACCATCATTTTTTGTCACTGGGCAACAAAGTGTGTGAAACGTGCCCTCAAATCAAGCTTTTAAGATAGACTCACTTAGGAGGATGTGAAGGATGGACCTGTACAGGGGCTGTATTCTGTTAGTTTATGTTCGATGTTAAAATGCAGTAAGGCACTTGTCGATCATTGAACAGTTAGAAGACTTACTTACCTTGAACATAAGAAGATCATTCAACAAGGATACAGTAACACTTAACTCAGGTAGAATCACTACCTTCTCTCTTTCTCTTCTCCATGTGGAAACATTTCTGGTCCGCAAACCAAGTGTGGTGAAACTGCATAGTTTTGAAACATTCACCAAATCTGAAGTGTCCAACACCCTACAGAAGACCCTTAGATGACTCGGAAGTCATGTCCATAAGATCAGAGGCTATAAGGAAGCTGCATCATGGGATCTGTATCCTGAACCTTGCACCACGTTTGGGCCAATCAAGTGCTCAATGCATCTTTTAGGGAAAAACTAACCTAACTCATGTCCGTGCAGGAGTCGGGGGGGATCCCTGTGAGATATTGATCCTATCAGAGAGAAGAAGAAACATCAGCTCTCACAGCACAAGGTTCCCTAGGAGGGAGACAAAAGGACATTGCCTTGTTGGGTGGGATGGAGTTCCTGGGATACTATGAGGTAGCTGCCAGGGGAAAGGCAGAGCCATGCCAGGGCAGGGAGCTCAACTGGGGTGAGGCCATGCTTGGGTTGGAAGAGGAAACATACCATCTGGTAGCTTGTTATAAATATATATATTTGGTTATTCTTGGCAACTAGGTGCCAAGCATAGTCATTTTATCTGCTGAAGGAATACAAGAGATGCCAGCACACTCATTTTTGGCACCCAGGACCAGAGTCCTGGTTGCTTTGCCTTGGTGATAGCTCTGGTTCCATTTGCTAAGTATATGAGAACAACAGGTTTTTTCTTCTAGCTTCTCTCTTTGTTCCAGAAGGGATTTGTATAACTTTAGTTGACTCTTGGCTTTCCTACTTACTATCTGTGCACCATCAGGAGAGTGATGTTGTTTGTTTGGCTCTCAGTTTCCTCACCTATAAAATGAAGGGGTTGGGCTAGATTACCTCTAAAGCGTATCTTATTGTCCACATACAAGTAGCAAATTGACTTATTGTCCTAATTTGTGGATTATGGATTTGAAGATTTGTGGATGACCCTGTAACTTGGTTCCAACAAACTTTGCTAGCTAGTTGTGAACTCTGTATTCAATTGTCAGCTTCCCACTCTTCCAATTTCTGAAGGAAATGTCCCTTCCTAAAGAAATTGCCCATTTTGGTCAGGCTGGATGCTTCATACAGTCAATATTCTTCCTCTTGGAATGAAAGCTGCTTCCACTACTTCCCCAAGTGCTCTAGCATGGTAGCTCCAGTACAGAAACTGTCCTTTGACTCCCAACAGTGACATTTGAAGAATGTGTAGCTGTACTTTGAGTATTAAGGGGTTGGGAAATCCAATCATAGACACAATAACTTGGGAGTTATGATGATTGCTCTCTCAAGGAATATAATCGCTGTAAAGAATGAGGACCCCTTCCAGTGTGTGGGGGGGTGTTCCCACTCTACCACATCTTATTCCACTGCCCCAAATATTTAAAGTGAAGGTCTACCAGCAAGAACAGATGTTGATATCTCACTGCCTAAAACCCAAATCTATCTTTATGGAAAAAGTAAGAAAAAAGTAAACTAACTCCTTAAGACTACAAGTCAGAGACTAGTTCCACATGAGGATAGATTGTATGTATTCATTTTATTTTTTACTATTAGAAATATTCATACAAAACTCATCTGGTCAAAGCAAGAGAGAGAAAAAAAGTCCCATTTAAGTTTTTAATTGGAATGGCAAAAAAAATGCTTGCTTGCCATGATACCCTATAGAAAATCAAAAGGGTCAATTTGAAGAAAATATATCAATACAAATTTTTTTCAAGGCAGACATAAGCATTAATTCCTGAAAAGAAGGTTCTATTCGCCTTCCTTTTCACTAAAGGCAAAAGAGACTTTTTGTAAGAAAAATGCTAAGTGGATAGGATAGGGACCAGACATAATTTCATTAGTAAGTATACCAAGCTACTGGATGAAGAAATTCCATCTATTCAGCACCTCTTCTGCATCTTCTAGTCTTCTAGCTTAGAATATCTCCAGGTAAAATGACTGATCCAGGCTCCCCCAGCTAACATGTATCAGAGATACAGGACTCAAACTCAGGCCTTCCTGATTCCAAGGTCTGCTTTCCATCTACTGCTCCATAGTGACACACAAGTATGTATGTGCACACACACACACAGAGCATATAATAGATGATAGATTCTATAGATTCTCCCATCATAGCCTTGAGAAAGTTTACATTCTCACCATAATTTATACTCAATCCTTGGCTGTATATTCTTTCCAGCTCTCTTACATCACTACCTCACAGATGAAGAAGGAGGAGACCAGAGAATTATACAAGGTTCTGTGGAAAGGCTTTGGCAGAACCAGACTTATGCTATTTCCTGATAACTCAAGAGAAGAGCACCGTTTCTGTTTGAGGATCAATTCATTCCAGCAATATTTCTGAACCCTGGTGAAACATCTCTTCATTGAGTTAAATTTCCATACCATTTCAGACTATGTTTCTGGATATCTCCCTTTCTTTCAAAAGACAAAACAAAATCCCCAAAAAGCCCCAGATAACAACAGATAATGAATATCTTAGAGACAGAACAATAACATCTTATTCTCTAGTTGTGTAGCAACATTATTCACCCAGTCTCAGAGTGAATTGTAAACAAATACAGAGGGAAAGCAGAGGGATGGATTGATCTGTCATGTGAAAGGTCAAAGAGCAAGTCAACTTGACAGAAACAGAACCCAGGCCTTGTAAGTTCCTGCTGTCTGTTTTAACCCAGCATACATAGAAACAGACAGAGATACACACATACACTCTGAATGCTAAGTTCTCTTGGGAGTCTTTGGAAAACCTTCTGAAAGGGTGGTGCTGGATTCCATCTTTTCTCATCCTTATGGGCAAGGAAGGGCTGCATCTTGTATGTTTGAACCGGCTGCTGCCAATGGAAAAACCCTGAAAATGTCAAGTTTGATATGGCTTACTATTTTTCTATACTATGTCTATATGATTTTCTCTCTTTTAACCCCCTTGAGTCCTATACTCTATTTTTCTTAAAGACGGATTGCATTTTGGGCAGTGAGAAATCAACATTTATTCCTGCTGGTAGACCCTCACTTTAAATATCTGGGGCAGTGGAATAAGATGTGGTAGAGTGGGAAATCCCCTAACTCCTGTACTATCTCTGGAGGCAGAGAACCCAAGTTTAAATCCTGTGCTACCATGATTAAGTATTTCACCACTCTGGACTTCATTTAACTCATATTTTAAATGTAGATATTCCATTACATAGCCTCTGGGGTCCTCTCTATAACTTGGGTTGACTCCTGGCTTTCCTACTTTCTGTTTGTGGGATATCAAGCCAGTGATTTTAATAGTCAGGTCCTCAGTTTCCTCAGCTATAAAATGAGGGGTTAGGCTAGCATATTCTTGTTACTACCTGCATAGAAACAGTGAATTGACTGTTCTAATGATTTACATTCCCTTTTCTAACTTTCACAGATGTTCAAATTTGGGCCAAAATTATTTTCCCAATAAGGTTTCTGTTAGTATAGCACCTGTAAAAATAAAAGGTAGAGAAGACAGTCTTCTTTGTCAGTCTCAAAGCAATGATGGGGAAAGGCATGGAGTTCTACCTTGACATTGAATTTTACCATTTTTTTCCTACCCAATTCATATTTAATTACCATTAGAAAGAAAAATAGGAAAGGCATATTTTTTGGAGAATTGATTAATTGGGGTTTTATATGCAGGGAATAACAAATACAATGGGCAACTAGGTGGTGCAGCGGATAGAGGCCAGGCTTGGTGTCAGGAAGACCTGAATTCAAATCTGCCCTCAGACACTTAGTAGCTGTGTGACCCTGGGCAAGTCATTTAAACCTGTTTGTCTCAGTTTCCTCACCTGTAAAATGAGCTGAGGAAGGAAATAATAGTAGAATCTCACCCTAGTGGGTTGTTGTGAAGATCCAATGAAATGATACTTATAAAGTTCTTGGCAAATCTTAAAACTTTATAGAAAAGTTGGAATCAAAGATGGTAACATATGTGAAGCATTCTACATACTTTGAAGCATGATATGAATGCTAGTCATCATTAGAGGTTGTAGTAGCATTGTTGTGCACAAATATGTTATAGGGACTATCTCATTTTGTATTTTTATCCCTAGTGCGGTGATTGACATACTGTTTTGTCATTTTTTAGTCATATCTCTTTGTTACTCTTTGTTTTGGGGGGTGGATGGGGGTTTCTTGGCAAAGAGCCAGTAGAGTGGTTTCCCATTTCCTTCTTCAGTTCATTTTACAGATGAAGAAACTGAGGCATGCAGGGTTGAGTCATTTACTCAGGGTAACACATAGTGTCTATGACCAGATTTCAACTCAGATCTTCCTGACTGCCGACCTGGCACTCTATCCACTTCACCACCTAGCTGCCCTGCTTGACACATAGTAGGTGCTTAATAAATGCTTGCTGACTCTGTGGAGATATGATTGGATGGAAGCTTACCCAGATAAAAGAGTTTCAGTGGTTGTGTCAAGCACTTATAGGCTGTGTCTTTTTATTTCTCTTAGGTAGCAATAACAATAGGTAAGCTTGCTCTAGCACTTTAAGGTTTACCAAGCAGTGTAACTTTTTATCATTTCATTTTGATCCTGTCATTTTTATGTGAAGTATCAATGCTTTTGGGAGGTACTTCCTCCCTCCCTCACTGCCCCCAGTTTGGAAAATGACGCAAGAACCATACAAGTAAATAGATGTGTCAGGAAGTCTGGATTTCTGAGAAGTAGGGCATGGGACTCGGGCAGTTTTAGAATCTCATCACTGGCTTCTAATGACATTTCTTTCCAGAGTTAGTTCCAATCACAGGTAGGCAACTGTTCCTGTTGAGGGTCTCCATTTCTTTACTTGTCAAATGGAGTTCACACTTTGTACCTACCTCAGAGGAAGAGGAATGGGACGTTTTGGACCAGCCCGAGAGAGACAAAAGATAATGCTGGGACTGGAGTCAGCAACATTATTCCAATAACATACTAGCTCTGTGTCCCTGGGAACTGACTTAACTTTCTCTTCAGCCTCAGTGTCCTCATCTGTAAAATGGGGATAATAAAGCTCCTACGTCAAATGTTTGTTGTGAGAACCAGTCGACATACCATATGTATGGGCCTTATCATTAACATGGAAAGAGGAACAGATTTTGACTTTAAGACCATCTCAGCCCAGAAAGTCCCCTCTTCTCCCCTAGCTGCCTGAAGCATGTGGAGGTTCCTTCTCCCACCATCTAGTCTCAAAACCAAGATTTTCAAGCTCAGTGCCAATTATGCCAGTTATGTTGAAGTCTGTGTACTAGGACGAACTGGAGAGAGGCCACAGATTCATTTCACATATATTATTTCTGCAGGAAACACAGTATAATTGAGGACAATTTTCCATCATGAATTGCATCGTTAACTAACACGGAGAAAGAGAAATGCAGTAACTTTTCTTTTTTTCTTCTGAAAAGTTGATGATCTGAAGAAAACATAAGTGAAAAGTTGAATTTGATTTTTTCCAAGTATATTTCTTCAAAATCAGAAATGAAACACTTTTTACACCGTAATAAAAATTTTTGTGTTTTAATACATTGCCATGCACATATGAAGTCAAATAATGAGGAGTACAAAATTGTCAAGTATACAAAATGATAAAGCAGATTTCCAAGCCTGCTAGAGATCATGCCCACAGACACCAGAGAAAAAACAACAAACTTTGAAAATTTCCATTTAACTCAATTTAAAGAGAATGGCTGCCTCCCCATCAACTCTTTCTAAAGACATTTGAAAAAAAATTTAAAAAGCAAAAAATAGAACAGTGGATCAATGGACATTAACATGTTGACAGTCACTTAAATATGGAAATGGACAGGTTAAAATGATGTGCAATCATTCTCGTATTTGGGAAAAATAAGGTTTTTTTTGTACATTTTTGCCCCTGGGGTTCCTAGGGGAATACAATATATGCCCATTAGAAAGGCACTCGATGTTATCACTCTATTTGGATATCTACAGAGACATAGTGCTATTGTGTAAAGGGAGGAAACAGTTGTGGGTGATGAAAAAAGAAAAAAAATGCCTGTATATTGAACCCTCCTCAGGAGGCTGACACAGTTGCTGGCTTATGGTATACTTATAGAAGCTGTAAAAAAAGGCCTAAGACCTATGCAGGGCTATGGTGTTACAAAGCACACTTACTAAACCTAGCTGACAGTGTGTGCTCCTGCACACAAGCACAGGCATGCAGTATACCAAAGAGGGAGTGAGCAATTTTCACTGGTTTGCTTCTGATATTACAATAAACCTTCCCTAGCCTGCAATGCAATCCATATCATGTGATCTTTTCTTCCTTCATCAGTACCCCATACTATTAGACAGTGCCTAATGGACAGAATTCAGGGCAGAGTGATTTGGTTTCTTACCCTCCATTTGTCAACTACACACTTCCTTTGCTCTTTAGAACTCAGGGATTGAAAACCTATGCCTGGAAAGCCAAACTCAAAGCTCTCTCCTTTGGCTGCCTAGCTCACTAGAGTGTTCAATGAATTGGAAAATGGAGTCAGGATGACAGATGAGTGCCTCAGTCTTTGGGATCCATAGGACAGTACAAATGTCGTTTGGCAAATCAGATAGTTGTCACATATGTTGAGCACTACTTCCTTTCCTGGTTTAACCCTCAAAGGGTGGTGATGTGATCAAGATGGTGGATAGGGATCCTAAGGCATAAAGTAGGAGAAATATTCTATTTTCATGGAGTCTCTGACCCAGATTATACTGATGATAACACCTTGTATTTATTTCACACTACAATATTCATACATTGTTTTATTTGGTCCTCATGAAAATGAAAAGCTAAATGGGAAGGGTAGGTCTCCCTTCTTCTAAAGATGAGGAACCTGAGGCTTCGGGAGTCTCAACTATTTGTCTAAGGTTTAACAGTAAAAGATGGAGCTGGGATTGGACCCCTAGGTCTTTGGATCCCTAGCTAAGTGTTTCTGATTTCAAGATGTATTCTTTCCATTTCTCCTAGCTATGCTGTCCCCCAACCAGGTTCTAAGAATAAACCTAAACATAGAAACCACAATGGATCGATACTCTCTCTCAGGTGCTCTTTATTGCTAATATGCAGTTTTATTATGATATCGATCTCTTCTAAAATTTTGTGTAAAGCTATTTAATATAGAGGCTAATGATATTACATAGTTGAACTAACTGAGAATTGTTTTTAACAGGTCTCCAGTAGCACGATTAGAGGTGCTACTGCAATTTTCAGCAGAATTCACTTCAAAATATTTGGGACCAGATCTCACTTAAATGGAAGTGTAGTTCTTGATAGAATTATGGTTGAGATGTGGGACACAGCACAGTCAAGCTCCCAGCATTATTCAGCTCTCTGCAATGCTAGCTGCCTCCACTGGCCAAACCACGGCTGCCACTCATATAACCTTGTAAGGGCAGTTTTTTTC
The DNA here is from genome assembly GCA_028658325.1 of Potorous gilbertii. NCBI lineage: Eukaryota > Metazoa > Chordata > Mammalia > Diprotodontia > Potoroidae > Potorous > Potorous gilbertii. The sequence goes on from CM053773.1 coordinate 146,163,618, forward strand.
TATTGGTGGAGGAAGCAAGACTAGTAGTGGAGAAATCATCCAGAAACCCAAAGAGGTTTTTAAAATCTCCTAAGCATGCATTAAAGCAACTGGAACCCACTGGTCCTGGCTGGGCTTCCTGGTTAGGATTAATACCCACTTCATGGGGACCAACCTTCTTTTAGGTGTAAGAGTTGAATAAAAGCGGAAACACACCAACTCCCAAGTTACAATATTCAGTCAGGATCCAGCTACATTTCTTTTGATGTCTCTCTTTCCCCCTCTCCCCCCACTTTAAAATATGGGCAGGAATAGAGTTCTTCTCAGACCTGAGAAAACCGTTGAGGCCTTGCTTTCAAATGCTTCCTGTGTGAGCTATGAAAGTGAGAACTGGCGAATCTGACCTCTGAGACTTCAGAAAGTCCAAAACATAGGTTTGTTTTTCAGTGTAGACCAAATATTAATTGTGGCAAAGAACACTCCCTTGGAAATGATGCAGGTATCTAGATCTCATTGACTACAGGAGCATACCATTTCTATAAAATTTAAATTAAACTGAAGTGGGTTCTACAAGTGTGTGTGTGTGTGTGTGTGTGTGTGTGTGTGTGTGTGTGTGTGTGTGTCTTACTTCATGGGTGCTAATCTTTTTAGCTGAGACAGGCTAACATCTTTGAAGGAAACAAGAAGGTAGTTGGCAGAGTATTTGAGAGAAGGGGTAGGATTGGAAAATGCATAGCCTGATAAGCCCAACCCGAAGACATCTCCTGTCCCAATCTGGGTTATGCTACAAAATCAGACTTTTTTATTTATTCGCCTTAAGGAAATCAAGAAAGGTAGTTACTTCACTCTAAGAATAAAACCTAAAGACTATTTCCCTACTTCCCCCTCCCCTTATAGTGAAAAGAGATTTGCATTGTGCTAGAAACCACATTTTTTTTTTTTGCCTCATTGTGGTTAAAAAGCCTGGGAAACTGCTTGAAATCAGCTACTATTTTTTTTTTTATTCTAATGAGTAGAATTTTAAAAGTTTTAGAAATATGGAAAGGGGGAAGTTACTCTCCACAAGTTGTTACTTTCAATTATCAATGACTAATATAAATTTAAAAATGAACAATTGGTACATCAACTATATTATTCTGTTTCACAACCAGTGAAATCCAATTTTAATCAAGCCTTTTACAAAGCATCTTTTCTTCTGCCTGAGCCCCACTGTACAGACATTTAGGCATTCTGCAAGCATCCTCCTTGAGGGCAGGAGGACCAAATCCTGTAAGGACCTGAAGGGCACTTCTCTTTTAAGTTTCTCTCAATCTCACTGCTTGTAACTCAGAATTTTTTTGGGTCAAGAAAATGATCATAATGAAGACCCAGTAAGGTTGCAAACATCATCTGTCCTTCCAAACACCTGAATGAGAATCCCAGGGGAAACATCTACTCTGCACTAGTTATCAAGGGTTCAAATAAGTTACCACTATTCAAAAAGTTGAGCATGAGTGGTTGGGTTTTAAAAGTCTTCCTTTACTTTCCTCTGGGAGAATTAGGAGTATACAAAAAATAATGGAGATACTGTCCTTCCTTGCCTTGAGGCAGTTCTGGGGAGCCAGGGATAATGCTGTTGTTTTGTGAAACTGAGTTCAGGAAATTTCTGCAGTGACAGAAGGAGATTTAAATGTGGCAGAATTAAGGGGATTAAGAAAGGCTGAGCTACCTGTCCTTGAAATGTAGCTGAAACTCACCTCTTGGCTCTTTCCACTTTTATAGGGTCCTTTGAGTAGGGATGGTTTCATTCTTTGTACTTGTATCCCCAGAGTGAAGTCTCAGTACCTAACTCTGGCTTAATAACTACTTGTTGAATGATGATTCAGTCATGTCCCAGAGTGGAAGCACCGTGATGCGCTAATCAAGTTCCTCCCCCATTGAACTCAAGAAGGTATTATTTGTTGGAATAGGACCCCATGGATATTTTTTTTTCCTGTTTGAGCTCTTTATCAAATAATTAAAACTTACCTACAGCACCATGAAAGACAGAGAGAAGTGGAAAGAGAAGAAAGGAGGGGAGTGAGAATACAGTATGGATTTGGGAAGAGGTGAATAAAAAGAACCTTTAGGGGCTAAAGAAAATTTATGTCATTTTCAAAGATTAGATTTTTTTTTAAAGCATCTACATCAGTTTTAAGTCTAGTTGTCAAGTAACAAAATTACTCTCAAGAATACAGAGGAAAACACTGCACAGAAGGAGCTTGCTGATATACTTAGAAATAGGTGGAGTGGCAGAGTTGAAGAATTAACAGAGATCTTGCAAACTTCTGTGAAATTTTACTTTTCTTTACCAAATCAATTATGTGACATTTGGAACAAGATGAGAGTGAGAGAGAGAGACAGAGGAGAGAGAGAGAAAGAGAGAGAGAGAGAAAGAGAGAGAGAAAAATAGAGAGAGAGAAAAGAGAGAAAGAGAGAGAGAGAGAGAGAGAGAGAGAGAGAGAGAGAGAGAGAGAGAGCATTACTAGGTAATGGGGTATGAGTGGGGAGGTCTATTAAAAGTTTTCCTCTTTGGCATATTTTCTCAGATAAGGTTGATATTCCCTGTCTTCCTGGGTGTTAGAGTATATTTCAGTATTTGTTGGAAAATTAAAGATAGTTGGACTCAGCTTAGTGAGTTAGAAGTGTCTTTACTGGGAAAACTCTACTGCATACCCATAATTGTCCAGTCTGTCCTTGCTGGACCTTAGGGGAATTCTGAGGACATGTAGAGGAAGTCTCTGAGGTCTGAGAACCCCAGGGCGCATTTGTAAAATTATGCAATCTTTTAAATTTAAATTCTGTTCCTTAGTGAAAGTTGGCTAATCTCTTCTCTTTCCCAAACCTCATCTTGGCACCCTAGAGATCCTAATAATTATTCATGCCTATTCATTCTCAAGACTATATTTTCCCCTGCAGTGGTGGGTGTGAGTTTGCTTGCTCATAGGAAGATGTGGAGTAGGCTTTGAGAAAATGGAAAAGTGAATGTTAAAAATTTATAAGTATTTCAACAACATACTACCTCACCCCTGCCTCCCCTGCCTTCATTCTCCTCAGATCTTAACAAAGACCAATCTCATTCTCTCTCCTTCCCTCTCTCTCCCTCTCTCTCTCTCTCTCTCTCTCTCTCCTCTCTCTCTTCTCTCTCTCCCTCCCTCCCTCCTTCCAAAGGTGTTCTAAGTTTTCATACATGATATTCAAGGAAGAATGTTTACCATTTTGGGGAGGCAGCCATGATTAATCTATGTGGGTTCAACCCCTTGCTCCTCCTCTCCCCACATACTCCCGCCACCAAAGAAACCCAAGGTTGAATCATAGGTTCATAGATTTAAAGTTGGAATGGACTTTAAGTTCAATCCCCTTATTGTACAAATAAAGCCCTTAGGTCTTTGAGAAGAAAAATAATTAGCCTGAAGTCATCCAGGTGATAGAGATGAGTTTTGAACCCATCTTCTTCAAACCCCGTCTTCTGTGTCTAAATCCAATGTTGCTTCTACTAGGTCCATTTCCCGCTTGAAGCAGTTCTTGAATTTCTAATGCTGTGCTTTCCAAATCATCCTTGGGAGTCACTGAAACAAAACAACCATCCAAAAAATAGAAGTTTGGCTATTTCAATGAATGATAAGTGCCTGGCACTACTACATGTTTAGAAAAGCTATCTGGAGTCCTCTTGTTCAACTGTCTTCTCACAAATGTCAACAGTGTGCTAACTAGCTCTTTTGATTTGAAACAAGTTGGGAGACTTTTGGGAAAAAAAAGCAATAGAAGAAGGTTTGTTTCTTTCTTTAATGGATTTATGAGCACTTATATTCCTGAAAAAATTTTTCCCTTTGTTTATTCCAAGCAATGACAATAAGACTTTAATCTGGGAAATGGACTCATCTCAATGTTCAGACTACACTTCCCCAAAGCCAAAAGGCTAGGCAATAACACCAGTAGTCTTTAATTTGTTCCATGGGATAGAGGAAAATGACCAAACATGGTAGCTAGCAGACAATTTTCTCAGGTATTCTAGGAGGACTCCATGGGCACCAGATTATCACAATGTTTTGAGAATCCGGCAGTCTTTCTTTACAAAGACTATATGGAGTTGAAACCCCATGTTCTATTGTTGTATCATACCAAATGTATGGATACATATACCCATAACCGAGGAAGGCTGAGGGAAAGGGGTTTTAAGAGTATTTATCATAAGGACAGGAAACACAAAACTGGAAGCAAGATGAAAACTGGAAGTTTGGTGAGCTGGGAATAAGGCATGGATGGAATTGATGTATTTTTTCTACCACTTCTCACTTTTGTGACTAATATACCATGCTGCCTTAGGTCAGGTGGCAGAAAGAATCACCATGTGCAAGGTACCAGAGTTGTGTTATGAATACTGGTTGTGCTCCCCAGGGGTGGGGTGGGGTGGGGAGAGTTGGGGTTGTAAAAAGAATCAACAGGAGAAGTAGCAGGAGAGGGCAAGCAGATTGAAGCCAATCAGCCCCACTTGTATGACTCAATGGTGACAGCTGGGGAAGTGGGGTAGGGATACTGTTAAAAGCTGGGAATTGTAAAGGACTGATTAGCCCAAATTTGGTTACCCTAGAGCAGGAGTGGGGCACCTGAGACCTTGAGGCCACATGTGGTCCTCTAGGTTCTCAAGTATGACCCTTTGACTAAACCCTTTGACAGAATTCTGTGAAGTTTGGATTCAGTCAAAGAGCACTTGAGGACCTAGAGGGCCCACATATGGCCTCAAGGCTGCAGGTTCCCCACCCCTGCCCTAGAGTAAAGAATAAAAATTTAAGTCAACTTTCCCCAAAGTCACTCCAACAAATGTCTTTTGTGGCTGCAGTGACACTTTGCTCTCTTGGTATTTACTTGGGGAATAGCTGGGGAATGATTAGGGTGGTGGAGACAGAGTCCTTACAGGATCTTTAATAATACAGGTTATTTCTCAGTAGACTCCTTTCTCTAGCACTCTGTTGATAAACTTATGTTTATCTATCCTTCCCTCTGACTCACTGGAGTTTCAAGAAGATCTCTTTCTCCTTTCTAGGAGTTTTCAAGGGAGGCACAATGAACTAAACCCTTTCAAAACTTGGGAAGATGGTCAACTAGATGAAGGCTGTGTGTCTGAAGATATCTCTAAATGCTAAACTTGGGAAAGAACCCAGTCAATTACAAGTTATCACATGTGGTTTCAAAGAAGTGACTTTCTAGGCTTCATAAGCTAGGCCTGGAATGGCGAGAACTCATGTTTCAACCCTGGAGATAAACTTTACTGGACCCTTGACTCAGCTCAAATAGTGGTATTAGGTTTCAGAAAACAAATTTGGATCAGCTAAGTAGGATTGGTTCATGCAAGGTATAATGCTTCAAGAGGGACCAAGGATAGAAATCAATGGGTTTTGTTCCAATTAAAACTAAAAAATAATCCCTCCAAATATTCATGGTAAAATAACAGAATGAGAACTAACTGGGGGATGATTAAAAGTTGTTTATGGGAAAAGAAATCCTATTGGAGACTGATACCCATCTCCTTGTGGGAAACAGTTTGGTCAATTGCTTTGTATGTTTTGCCTTAGAAGGTTCTACTTATAATGCTATGAGACCGTTAGGCTCATAATGTGTCATGAAACATGTTTACATTAACAATATGATATAATATTGTGAACATTTCCACTGAGATTGCAGAACTGTTGTAATGGTGCCCATGACTCTTTCTATAGCATTTTGTAGCAAGCAAGAGCCATGACATGACCAAATTCTCTTGCTTTCACTATGTACTGACCCTTGGCTGCTGATGAAAATGGAATCCCTCTCCTTGTTTTAAAGATCTCTGTTTCTGTTGATTAGAGGAAAGTTTATGGTGGAACAACGGAAAGATAAACGTTTATATTTGTGGGCAATATGAGGGCATCTAGGTATAAGAAAATCATAGGTAATGTCATAATCACCATGGTCCACCTACTACTCCCACACTCATCTCTTTCTGGCTCAAATCAAGACAGTTGTTCAATAACATGTTATAAGATGAAATCTAACAGTACCACAACCATATCTACACCCAGATACCACAAACCACAAAGGATATGTAAATAGTGGAGTTTGTCTTGGACAATCTCAGCCTAGAAATAGAACAAGATTTTTTTGGGAAAAAAAAGAAAAAAGAACACCTTGCTTTCTTTTCTTTACATATACAGAACGTGCTAATTCTTCTGTGTAGAGCTCACCTATAAAGTGCTTAATAATTGAACGGAATACCTTTAGACAGCATAACTAACAGATACGAGACATGTTTACATTCCTATCAGGGTGTAATATTGTGAACATTTTCACTGAGATCGCAGAACTGTTGTAAGGTTCCTAAAACATCATGCCATCTGCATACATAATAAAAGAATCCAGTAGTTGCCATGCTAAAATGGGACTTCTAGTGAAGGGCACAGAGAGACCCCTGAAGGGAACTCAAGTTATGCACAGTGATGAAAACTGGAAGCAATTTCCCAGCTAATGGTCTGTCAATGACCACTTGGAACAAATTAGCACTGGAGATGATGTGCCACATTTTAAATCCATGGCAAACTAGGATTTTCCCAAACCCATCATCTTGACTGAGTGGTTGGAGCTCAGTTAATCTTTCAATTCTCCAAGGTCATCTTGTGGCACTGCCGTTCTTTCGGCTTTTCATGAGGGAGAGGCCACTTTCACATCAACTGGCAGGACAGCAGCTTTAGAGGCTAATCATGATTATGGAGACCCCTCTGTTGAGGCTGCAAAAGAAATGAAAAAATAATCAGGAAAGTCATTTATTTCACATGGTACAAATCCGCACATTTCCAGGATGCAAAATGTTGTTATTCTGTCCAAACACAGGGGCCTTGAGCCCCAGGTGAAGGCAGTTCAATACTAGAATGGGGTCTCTGACAGAGACTGTCTATAAAATCTTCCAGGGAGAGTGATAAGAACAGTGGAGACACCATCTTGCTGAGGGGAGGCAGGTTTCACTCCCTGGAAGCAAGGGGATGGACTAGTTCAGCCCTGGGAGTCACATCCAACTCTGTGATTTTTTCCATTAATAAATCTATTGGAAGCAGATCAGATTGGGACAGGAAGTGGGGATGTGTTTCAGTGCACGGTTTAATTGGGTTTTCCTACCAGAGGGCAGATAATGTCATTCAAAGGAAAACCTTCCAGTGATACATACAACTAGAAGAAAAGAGGTCGCATGCTGGAGCTTCTCAGCTTGCTGTTACATCCACTGCTCCTCCAGCTATCAACTATTTTAGTCATATAACCTGTAACTTTTAGCTCATTTTTTAAAACAAATTTTTGATACCTTTTGTTTTTATATCAACATCATTTGTGAATACTCCTCACTAAAGTCCAACAGAACTCTCCTTGGAAACAACAAACCACAACAGAAACAACCATATAGTGGCAACATCTGCCAGTGTATGCAACATTCTGTCTTTGTACTCTCTACCTGCCTTACTCAGATGAAGGAAGTATAATTGTCTCTTCTCTGGGACCACCAAGACTTTTTGGATTACTTCTGCTTTCTTGTAGTGCATTTTTCATTTACATTGTCTTGTCATTGTGTATACTGTTCTCCTGGTTTCACTTTGTATCAGTTCATAGACATCTTCTCATGTTTCTCTGATTCCTTAGCAATCAATCAATAAACATTTATCAAGCTCCTATTAAGCATCATTATATTACGTAACAGGGCTAAGTGCTGAGGATGCAAAGAGAAAAAAGGTAGTCCCTTTCCCCCAAGGAGCTTACTTGGGGGGAGGGGAAAGACAGCAGGTAAACACATATATGTATAGTAAGATATATATATATATCTATACATACATACATATATATGACAAATAGGAAATAATAAACAGAGGGAAGGCACTAGGATCACAAGGGGTTGTGGAAGCCTTCAAGCAAAAGATGTGATTTCACTTGGAACTTGAAGGAAGCCAGGGAGGTCAGTAGGTGAAGTGGAGGAGGGAGAACATTTTAGGCCAGAGAAAATGCCTAGAGCTGAGAGATGAAGGGTATTGTTTAAGAAATAACCAGGAGGACAGTGTCATTGGATCTGAGTATGTGTAGGGGAATAAAGTGTAAGAAGACTGGAAAGGTTGGAGGGGGCTAGGTTATGAAGGGCTTTGAATGCCAAACAAAACATTTTGCCTTCAATCCTGGAGGTGATTAGAAAATATTGGGGTTAATATTGAGTAGGGCAGGGGGAGATATGATCAGATCTGTGCTTTAGGAAAATCTCTTTAGTGGCTAAATGGGCAGAGACTTGAGGCAGGGGGATCCATGAATAGGCTACTGTAACAATCCTGGCATGAGTTGATGAGGGACTGCACTGGAGTGGTAGCAGTGTCAGAGGAGAGATGTAACAGCGGTGAAATTTACAAGTCTTGGCAATAGTTTAGATATGGGGGAATGAGAGACAGTGAAGAATCTGGGATGATTCCTAGGGGACTAGAAGGATGATGTTACTTTCTACAGTAACAAGGAAGGTAGGAGAAAGGAAGGATTTACAGGGAAAGATGATAAATTCCAGTTTTGACATATTGAGTTTAAGATTATCTACCAGATATCCAATTCAAAACTTCTGAAAGGAATTTAGATAGGAGAGATGGAAGTTAACAGAGAGTTTGGGGCAGAATAGGTACATTTGAGAGTCTTCAGCCTAGAGATGGTTATTAAATCCATAGTCGTTATTTATTTCTGCCCACTAATATTTCATTAATTCATCAATTACAGTTTGCCCTGCTATGTCCAAATTAATGGGCACTTACTTTGTTTTTGGTTCTTTGCTACCACAAAAAGTGCTGGTATGAATATTTTGGGAGATATACGGCAGCCCTCTCTGTTTGCTTTTGACTTTCTTTGGGGCATGTGCCCAATAGTAGGACTATCACTTAACAAAGGGATAGTCATTCCTTGTTTCTGTCTGGGTGGCATTTCCTGGATTTCTTGGTTTTAGTTTCTGATCAGTCAGATCAGTCAATATGTATTTACAAATCATCAATTATGTGCTCAGTCTTGAGCTAGACACTGTGGGGATGGCAGAAAAAACAAAACAAAACAAAACTTAAGACATAATATGATCTCTATCCTTGAGAAACAGCTGAGGAGCCAAGACACACACAAGACATAAGAAAAACACAAGTTAAAACAACACACAATATCTATAACCAGCACTAAATAACAAGACCTTATACAAAGAATATGCTTAAAAAACTTTTCAGAAAAGTTGAATCAAATTGTGGCTATTTCACACCCTCAGGTTGTGTTTTATAAATAATCCAGTTTTCTGAATGGTTAAAGATTCACCTTCTCAAAGCAAAACAACTTGTAGAATTTAACCCTTTTTATACTGAAATGCTTCTAAACAATACATCATTTAATCGTTCCCTGAAAACTCTGGGGCATCATACTATGTGTTGCTGTATGTTGTTTAAGTGCTACAATACACAGTGTATTGCACAATGCTGGAAGAGTGATACTGTTGATGAGATGGCTGCAACCAAGAGTGGCAATGACTTTCCTAAGGTCTCAGTAACATCTTTGGTGTCCTGGGACTTGCATGACCCTGTAGATTGTTGATAAGTTGCTGAGATGCAGAACCCACCCTGCTGCTGATTGGGTCATGAAGCATTTTTTTTAATTTTTAATTTTAAATTTTTATTTTATTTATTTGTTAATGTTCTACAATCACTTTCTTAAAATTAAGATTTTATCCCCCCACACCTTCCCCCCACTACCCCCCTCCCTCCCCATGACAGCATACAATTCTGTATAGGTTCAACATATACTTTCCTATTG
>CM053773.1:146173939-146221324 GCA_028658325.1 Potorous gilbertii
TATTAAGCCATTCCCCAATTGATGGGCATCTCCTTGATTTCCAATTCTTGGCTACCACAAAGAGTGCTGCTATAAATATTTTTGTACATGTGGGTCCCTTTCCCATTTTTATAATCTCTTGGGGATACAGTCCTAGTAGTGATATGGTCATGAAGCATTTAATGCCCACATCCCCCACCTCCCCAAGCCAGCTGTTTAGTTCTTGAAAACAGAATCCTATTTGTGGTAAGAGAAGTTGCCCTCAGGACAAAGTGCTGACCAGTCGCCCTGACGTAACTGGCCATATGGCTGGGGTTCCTTGGGAAAGGGGCTACATGGAAAAAGCTCACACTGAAAAAGGTTAACTCAGGTTTTCTCTAAAAGAGGCATCATGAAAGAATTGGAAATTGAGGGAATGCCTATCAACGGGGGAACAGCTGAGTAAGTTATTGTATATGATTATGATGTGTGATATAAGAAGTAACAAATAAGATGGCTTCAGAAAAACCCAAAAAGACCTATATGAACTATTGCAAAGTCAAGAGAACAGAACCAGAACATTGTATACAGTAACAGCAACATTGTAACAGCAACATCAACTGTGAAAGACTTAGATAATTCCAAAGGACCCATGATGAAAAATGCTATATACCTCTACAGAGAGGTACTGATGAACTCTGAATGTAGACTGAAGAACACTTTAGAAAACTTTATTTTCTTGCTTTAAAAGAAATAACATGGCTATTATGGAAATATGTTTTACCTGACTTCTTGCCTTCTCCATGGGGGGAGAGGGGAAAGAATTTGGAACTCAAAATTTAAAAAAATGTTAAGAATAAATTGGGAATAAATAGTTTATAATAATATATGACATAATAAATACTAATAAAAGAAATATTAAAAAATAAAAGAGGCTTCATGTCATTCCATAATAATGTCACATTACATCAATAACTGCCGCGTTGGCTTAATGATTTGAGGGATCATTTGTAACATTATTTCTTGCTTAGGCTAGTTTTTTTCTTTTTAATCATTTCTTAAAGAAAGTATGTTAGGAAGGCTCAAATCTTCTCTTCATGTTATGAACCCAACTGAGGCACACTTGGCAACATGTCAAAGACTTCTTTTGCCTCTGCAGTTACTTGCACAGCATTTCTCCTTAGGCTTTGACAAGCTCCCAAGGCACTCTGGTTATCATCGTACCAGTAAACCAGTTGGATCTTGTTGGGAACCAGTTGGGTCTGAATAGCTCTAGAGGGTTTGCCTTACATATGACCATAACAGCAGAACCCAAAAGGTGCTTACCAGATTGTAATACTGATAACTGGGTGCCTCTCATGGCTTCCTTCTTTACATATACCATCAGAGAGTAATGCTTTGTCCCTAGACCTCCCAAGGCCTTATCCCTACAATAATGTAACACGTGAGCACCCTTTCAGTAAAATTGCAGGAGATCCCCTCTATTTCTCAAATTTCTTCCCTTCAGATTTTAACAAATGTTGAAATACCCTTGCCAAACTGGCTCACTTGTTTCTTGTAGGTGATATTTCCATCTCCAGGCTTTGTGTCTTTCCACAGTCTATCTGTCCTCCATAACTAGAATGTTCTCCTAACTCCTTTCTACCTCTTAGAATCTGAATTTCCTTCGATGCTTAACTGAAACATCACCTCCTCCATGAGAAGCCTTTCTCAGTTTCCCCAGATGTTAGTACCCTCTCCTGGAAATGAATGTATTTAGAAAGAAGTAACTCTGAGTTAAAATCTAACCTCAGTTACGTATGAGTTATACGACCTGTGCAAGTCACTTAACATCTGTTTATATGCCTCAGTTTCCTCATCTGTAAACTGGGGATAATATTAATGCTACTTATCTCTCAGGGTTGTTGTGAGGTTTAATAAGCTAACTGTAAGTCAGTTAGGCACAGTGTCTGGCACAGTAAGTATTATCTAAATGTTAGCCATCATCATCTAGGCCAGGGTTTATGAACCTTTTTTAGTGTCATGGACCCCTCTAGCAGTCTGGTGAAGCCTACGGTCTCCTTGGGATAATGTTTTTGATGCAAAAAATGAAATACATAGGATTATAAAGAAAATAAAAAACAATGAAATTGTTACTAAATATTTTAAAAAGTTCACGGAACCCAAGTTAAGAACTTCTGTTTCATTTCTGACTTCATATCCTCAAAGCTTTGCACAGCATTTAGCATGCAATGGAGACTTAAGCATTGCTTTTTGGACTGCACCTCTGCTATCACTCCTATAGGAAAGTCTCAATGAGGAAATGCCCATCCATCAATGTTCACCATCTACCCTAGGCACTGCTAGGTGAAGTGACTTGTCCAGAATTATACAGCTAGCATGGGCCATAGGCAGAAACTTGAACTCAGGTCTTTCTGATTTGGAAGTCAGCTTGCTATCTGTTCTACCATGCTAAGCATTTTCAACTTGCGAAGCACTTACTGTATCTTGAATTGAAAAAAGTTATTGATTCTTTATCTTGGCTTTTATTAACTGTGAGTTCTTCAAATGGTTTTTCTTATGGAAAAATTTTGATTTTTGTTGCAGTGAGCAAAAATATAATTTCTCCCTGTACCCTCTCCATGAGGGGAGGGGATGCGGGAGAAAAATAAAACCTTTGTAACAAATCTGTATTGTTAAGTAAAACAAACTCCTACAAATACTGTGTGACTATGAGTTCTAAAAGGCTATGTTAATTCTATTAGTTATACATGGTGCACTGGATAGAGTGGTGGGCCTACAGTCAGGAAGACCTGAGTTCAAATTCTGCCTTAGACAGTGTGTGATCTTGGGCAAGTCACTTTACCCTATTTGCCTCAGTTTCCTCATCTGTAAAATGAGCTGGAGAAGGAAATAACAAATCACTTCAGTATTTCTGCTAAGAAAATTCCAAATGGGGTCACAAAGGTTAGACACGATTGAAACAACTGAAAAATAAATGTTAGTTCTGACAGGTTATTCCTTTATAGAAAGGCTTTGAATATAGTTTTAACCAAGACTATGTCTGCTGACTTAGGCAATTTCCCCCCACATTACAGAGAACTTTATTATCATATTTACCAGGTTTGGAAGAATTCTAAGGCCATGATGACCCAGTGAGAGATAAGGCTTAAAATGGCAAAGGAGTGTGGGAAGGGAAATGATCCACAGAAGGAAAATAATTTACTTTAAAGAGACAGGGCAGATGGTAGCAGGAAGGCATTGGGTACTTTAAGGATATAGGGAAGGGGTATATATAAGAATGTGGGAAAGGAACAGGAAGGGGAGAGGTTGGAGATGCCAAACCCAAGCTTTATTTACAATGGGCTCAGTATCGAAAGAATTCATATAAGGTCAGAAAAAGAGGAACCCTAAGTATTCTCTGGGGGATCAGAGGGAGGACAACTTCCATGGATTTGAGGAGAAACCTATATTTAGAGATGAAGTTTGACTGCCACAAGAACAGCATTGGCATAGGTTAACATAGAGCTGCTTTATAAATGTTTGTTGAATAGAATGAAGTGATCCATCTTTCACATTTATCTGTTTTCATTATGTTTTGTTCTAAAAGCTTTTTAATTCCAGTTCTTTGGCCTTGTTCTAGGTGGATGTTTTCTTTTTATCGGGTGCGGGAGAAGAATATTTTGACAGAATTGCAGGAGGCATCTATTTACAGATGACCAATTCCTCTAATAGTAGAGGTTTCTCTCAGAAACAGCTTCTTGGTCCATGTAGGTATGAAAATCCTTTTGTTTCTGTCCTTCGGTATAAACACTGTCCAAATAGCCTCTGGACCATATGGAGACTGGAAGTTCAGTCTTTTAATGGGAACCCAGCTTTTCTGCTTATTTTCTTATTTTCACTTTGATCATCAACCCAGTAGTTCCATTGACAGGCATTTTTTTTTTGCCTTGACCCTGAAAAATGGGCTTGGAATTTTGATTTGCTTTGTTTCCCTTTCTCAGTTCTAGACACAGGTAGAAGAGTGTCTGGACCTGGCTGCAATTGCTGTGGCTTCCTTGGAGCAGGATTCCAGGTTGGGTCTTAACTGCCAGCACTACATGGAAGCTCTGAGAAGCCAGGGCACGGAGACTCAGATCCCAAGAACTCTGTGGGCCTCTGTTACATAGAAACTGAGTTAAGATATGAATCTAATCCTTCACTCCCCTGACCTGAGGTGGTGTAAGGGAGTAACATGTTCCTCAGGGACGGAGTTGGGAAGTGGGTTTGTATATTCTTCCTTTCGTTGTTAAGTTGTTAAAGTTGTCTCTGACTCTTTGTGACCTTATCTGAGGTTTTCTTGGCAAAGATACTGGAGTGGTGCCATTTCATTTTATAGATGAGGAACTGGGGCAAACAGGGCTGTGACCTATCTAGGGTCACACGGCTAGTAAGTGTCTGAGGCTGGATTTGAATTCACAAAGATGAGTCTTCCTGATGCCAAGCCCAATGCTCTATCCACTGTGCCATCTAGTTGTCTTTGAGGTAAATATTCCTTTGTAAAAGTCACTATTGCATGGTTAAATGGAACTGAGATTCAGGGAACCCTTAAAATTGAGGAAACACAATTATTGGGGTCTTGAGTCAAAGACACTGGAGGGGTTTGCCATTTTCTTCTCCAACTCATTTTACAGCTGGGGAAACTGAGGTCAACTGGATTAAAGGACTTGTTCAGGGTCATATAGCTAGTAAGTGTTGAGGTCAGATTTGAACTCAGGAAGACGAATCTTCCTGACTCCAGATCTGGTGCTCTACCCAATGTGCCACTGAGCACCCCGTCAATTTACAGTCATTCTAATAGGAGGAGCACTTGACCTAAAGTCAGGAGATGGGAGTTCCAACCCTGGCTCTCAGAGCCAGCTTATTAGTTAAATGACCTTGGGACAAGTCTATTACCAGTTTTGATCCCAATTTCCTCCTCAGCAAACTGAGAGGAATACAACTGGCACTGCCCCTCATGCCCCTTTAAGGGGACTAGAGACCCCTGGAGGGAGGTGAAATGGGACAGCCCTGGCCTTTCAGGCAACGTGGACCAGAATAATCACAGTTATGTATGGACTTAAAACATTACTCTGGGAAGGGGTCCACAATAAACAACGCTAAGTAGCACGTCCACAGCACTTTCAAGTGTGCAAGGTCCTTTACCTAGCTCACTCGATCCATAGGCTTCCATAGATTTTACCAGAATTCCAAAGGGGTCAATGGTACAAAAAAGATTAAGAACTCCTGTTCTGAATTAAGTAATTTGAGGGAACCACACATAGAAAGCAGACTTCTTGGAGACCACACCTTTCCTTCAGCTTCTAACCAGATAAATTTCCTAAAGCCTCCTTCTACATTCACTTCAGCCAACCTGTCTATTCCCTTCTCCCCTGGGCTCTCCTTCCTCCATGCCTCTGCCTTTGCTAGAACTGTCTTCTTCTACTGTACCAGTTGGCTTTTTACTCCTTTAATTCTGCCTGTGCCCCAAAGCCTTTCCTGATCCCCCAGACACCAAACTATCTTATATTCTGAACTTCGCATAGCACCTTTGGGTGGAAGTGTCTGGTAATTCATTCTATAGATAATGATGATGATGGTGATGGCTGCTACTACAACTCACATTATATAGTGCTAGCAGTACTTTCTCTACAAGGGTACAGAGAAGTAGGCACAGCCAATTGTCTCCTCTCTGTTTGCTGAGGAGGAAACTGGGATTCAAAGGCAGTAAGAGACTTGTCCCAAGGTCATTTAACTAGTAAACTGGCTCTGAGAGCCAGGGTTGGAACCCAAGTCTCCTGACTTTAGGTCAAGTACTCCTCCTATTAGAATGACTGTAAGATTTGGAGGGCAGCTAGGTGACCCAGTGGGTAGAGCACCAAGCCTGGAGTCAAGGAGACTCATCTTCCTGAGTTCACCTCCAGCCTCAGAAACTTGCTAGCCATATGATCCTGGGCCAGTCACTTAACCATGTTTGCCTCAATTTCCTCATCTGTAAAACGAGCTGCAGAAGGAAACGGCAAACCACTCCACTATCTTTGCCAAGAAAATCCCAAATAGGGTCACAAAGAGTCAGACACAACAGAAAAATGTCTGAACAACAAAATAAAACCCACAGAGACAAGGATCCAGTCTTTTATATATTGGCTTTTCTGTGTCCTGTGTGTTCGTCCTTCGTTGCCAAAGAAGACCATACCATCAGAGAAATAATGACATGACTTGCACTTGACTTCATTTTGAGTGAGGGAGGGCTGTGCAGGTCACCAGCCTTGCTTCTCCTCCAGAGCCATCTGAATCTAGTGACCAGATATTTATCAGGATGACTGGAGATGGCCCAGGATGAGGCAAATTGGGGTTAAGTGACTTGCCCAAGTTCACACAGCTAGTGAGTGTGAAATGTCTGAGGTGAAATTTGAGCTCAGGTCCTCCTGACTCCTGCACTGGTGCTCTATCCACTGCATCATCTAGCTGTCCCTTTCTGTGTCCTAGACAACTTTCAGAGACTATAGATAGCAGAGAAGACTACAAAGGATCTGCATTATTCTAGGAAATTCCTCACTGGGAGCTCCCTTTACTGACGAAATCATAAGTCCAATCTATATCTTTTGGACTTGGAGGAGCTAAAGGAATGAAGTTTGATACCTCTGTAATTTAAGGACTTAGAAAATTGCCTGGGGGCACAGAGAGGTGAAGTGACTTGCCTAGGGTCACATAGCCAGGATATGTCAAAGACAGGACTTGAACCCAGATATGCATAAATCTATATTCATGTCTCTACATCATTTTCCCCCCTGCCACCCAGCATAGTATATTACACACAAAATATATTTCATAAATATTTGTGAAATCAACAAAAAAGCTAGTCAAAACAACATTAAGAGTAATCTCTATCTCTGGGCTTCTTCAGAGAATGCAAGCGTACTTCATTTTACTGAGTGTTGCTTTATTGTGTTTCACAGATAACTGTGCTGTTTTTGCTTGCTTTACAAATTGGAGGTTCATGGCAGTCTTGCTTAGAATAAGTTGATCAGTGCCAACAGGTGTAGTACTATTATTTTTCATGATTGTATTTGTGATCAGTGATCACAGATATAATATCTATGATCAGTTATTAATATAATTGTTTTGGGGTTCCATGAACTACACCCATATAAGATGGCAAATGTAATCTATAAATGATGTGTGTTCTGACTCTTCTACACAACCAGTAGCTCCCCCATCTCTCTCCCTCTTCTCAGTCTCTCTATTCCCTGAGAAAAAATAATATTAAAGAATACTACATAAACTTAGTTGAAAAAGCAGTGACAGGGTCTGAGAGGATTAATGCCAGTTTTGGAAGTTCTACTGTGGGTAAAATGCTATCAAACAGCATTGCAGGCTACCAAGAAATCTTTTGTGAAAGGGAGAGCCAATTGATGTGCAAGTTTCATTGTTGTCTGATCTTAAGAACTTACAATAACCATCTCACCCTTTAGCAACCACCATCCTGATCGGTCAGCAGCCTTCAACATCAAGGTGAGACCTCCACCAGCAAAAAGGTTACAACTCACTGAAGGCTCAGATGAGGGCTAGGATTTTTTAGCAACATTTTTTAAAAAAAATTAAGGTATATACATTGTTTCCTTTAGACATAATATTCTGGCACACTGAACAGACTACAGTATGGTGTAAACATAACTTTTATATGCACCGGTGAACCAAAAAATTTGTGTGACTTACTTTATTGCTATATTCACTTTATTGCGGTGGTCTGGAACTGAACCTGCAATATCTCCTCGGTATGCTTATAATAGCTAGCATTTATAACAGAATGGAAAGGTTTGCAAAATATTTTGTATATAGGATCTCATTTGAGCCACAAGAACTCTGGGAGGAAGGTGCCACATTACTACCTTCTTTTTACATATGAGAAAATGAAGACTGGGAGGTTATATGACTTGTCTGTGGTTGAACAGCTAATAACATGAGGAAGTATTTAACTCATATCTTCCTGAAACTTAGACTAGTGCTCTAGTCATGGCATCCCCTAGCTTCCAATTGACAAAGAAGTAAGGGACAGTTTAGTAGAAGCAAAGGCAACACCAGAATACTTGAAAAGCAAGAAGATGCTCCTTCTTAGGACAGAAGCCAACCCCACAGACAGCTGAGAGTGAGATCTGGAACTCAGTTTCCAGCATTGCTACTTTCCTTTTCACTCTAGCATGGTGCTTAAGTAATGTCTTTTAAGAAGAAGAAAGAATTATGGCATGGATACAGCATCAGCCCAAAGGGTCCAAACAAAGATAGACCTTTCCACTTTGTGGGAACAGCTCTGTGCATTCTATTGAGAAGGATGGGAGGAAGGCATCCTCAGCGTTCAACAGTCTGTCAAGCAACTGGAGTTTTAGGTCACAGGGGTAGGCCTCAAATGATACATGACTGGCTATAAAAATTTACATCATTTTTGAGAAGCACATTCTGAAAGCTTGAGGTATAGCCTAGCCAATAAGTCTATGGGTCAAAAAGTTAGCTCTCTGGGTCCCATCAGCAAAGTCAGGAATAATGCTGGCTATCTACCTTCCCTTCAGGGAGCTATGAAGGCTGGTGGGATGTTCATCAACAGCTTAGTGAGCCCTGAAGAGAGTATGCTATAAATCTGGAGAAATAGGCTGGTTCAGTGAATGTTACTATTACACTGATATTTCAGACTTCTAAAAACTTCATCTTTTCCATGGCCGGAGGGTGACAGCTCCTTTGTTCCCACATACCCTAGTCCAGTGGTTCTCAAATTATTTGGTCTCAGGACTCCTTTTATACTCTTAAAAATTATTGAGGACTCTCTAAACAGTTTTTTTATGTGGATTATATCTATCAATATTTACTGTATTAGGAATTAAAATGTCTTTTATTATTATGAAAATAGTTTTTGACCACTCAGAGACCTTGAAAGGGGTCCCTGAACCAAACTTTGAGAATCACTCAACTTGTCTAAGATGATACAAATAGGGATTAGACCTTGTGATTTAATTGGTATAGGAAATTCTTGGATTAGGAAACTCTCTCTACAAGGGAAGACTGGCTCCTTCTCTGCCACTTAGAGTTGTTTCTTAAGTACTGAGAGTTTAACGGACTTGTCTAAGGCCACATAGGGACTTCAGCGAGACAGGAATGGAACCTGGGTCTTCTTGACTCTAAGGTGCATTTTCTATCTACTGTGCTAAAATGTTATTTTTAAAATGCTAGGTACAAAATAGCAAGAAACCATAGTGCCACTTGTCTATACAGGAGAGATGTCCCATTTTCTACACAACTATCTTCTTCAACTCATTTCTTGTTCATTTTATTTGATTTTATATTTGATGTAATCAAAACTTGGAAATAAATCATTTCTAGTTTAAAAAAGACAACATATAGCTCTATGAATCAACATGGCATTTGGACAGGCAAGCTAAATTAATGATACGGAATTAGACAGGAGATAAACCATGATGGGACTGAGGAGGACTTGGGCACAAATAAAACTGAACTCTGCTACCAACCTCATAGCAGATATGTAGGATGACTTGTTTGGTTCTCTCAGTCTCACTGGCATCCCTTTATACATTTCCATTATCTTTTCACATGTGCTGGAGTCTCTGTTCTGTGATGGTAGATCAAGTAACTGGTGGGAGTCCTTGATTATGTGATTGTGGAGTCTATAGCTATAAGTAAGATGATAATAGAGACGGCAGAAGGCTGGTGTCCAGCAGTTCTGAATCACTTTATACCTATGGACCAGTCTGAAATTTACACGCTACTCTAGCAGTGAACTGAAAGCCAACATTTTTAGTTCTGGATCTATATATTCTTATGTTATAAAACTGTATTTTTACATCTGGAAGGACCTTTGGAGGTCATCTAGTCCATCTGCCCTTTCTGATAGAAGGAGACTGAGACCCAGCAAAGTTAAGTAACTTCACCAGATTCAAACCCATGTCCTTGAACTCCATGTCTAACCATTCTATTTTTTTTTTTTTACTATACTCAAGATTTTGTTTCTAATATTTATCATGCTGTTCAACGAATAAGCATTTTTGGAGTACACCTTCTACACCAGGTATTCTGTTAGGTGCTGGGGATTCAAATAAAAAATCTTACTTTCAAGAAGCTCATATTCCACAGATAAGTACAGACTTGTTTTAGAAATAAAAGAGGATGTCAATGTTTTAAATGTATTTTAGGCTCCAGGCTACTTCCTAGTTTGGTAGAATAAGACAGGAAAGCCACAAACTAAGTTAGACAATAGTTCACACTTGTATCAGAATTTAAGGAGGAAAGTTGTAGAGTACAAAATATTAGAATACTCCATACAATGTTCTCTTGGTTCTCATTTTGCTCCATTATTTTGTACACATCTATCCATGTTTTTCTAAGCTCATCATTTCTTATAGCAAGTATACAGTTACAGCAATATTGTTTTAAGAACAATTTTGAACAAGTTATTTTGACTATTTTAAATACCCAATTAACTACAAAGAACATAAGAAAGAAGATGCTATCTGCATCCAGAGAAAGAAGTGATAAATAAAAGTATGTATAGAATATTTTCATGTGTGTATGTGTGTATCCAATGACAGTCATTTCTAGGGTGAGGAGCGGGGAAGAAAGAATAAAAGAAAAAAAGGGAAAAAAATGAAAGTGACACGATAATTTCATTATATATTTAAAAGCAATAGCAGGTAGTACATAACAGATTTGCAGTTCCATGTACAATGATCCTTTTTCTCCTATTCTACTATGTTATGGAAATGCTTATTTTATTTCTTAACTTCAGAATAAAATAAATAAAGAAAACAAAACAAAATTCTAGAATACAAAGATGGCTAGTCATCTGTGGTCTAAAAATCCAGCGTCCAAACTATGGCCAACCAAAATTTCACTTTAACCCCAGAATAATCACTCTTTTTTTCCTATGAGATAAACATGACGTACCTTGGCACCATGGCATGAAAGGTGGTGACCCTCAAGCTCTGGAACTTGAAACCATCTCAAGCTGGAATGGCTTTAATGAAACTACTCACTAAAGTTATGTTGGTAACATATAAGCTGCATCAGGGTGAGGAGTACTTGTATGGATGACATGGCAGATCTTTCAAGTGCTGAAGTTTAAGTATAGCATTTAAACCAGCTCCTTTCTATCATCTTTAAGTTTCCTACACTTGACATCCCTCCATACATTCAATAAAGCAGTCATATTGACCTAGTTGTGACCCCTCACACATGTCATTCCATCCCCTTTCTTCACAGTTAAAACTAGCTGTCCCTTGTACCTGGAATGCTCTCCTTTCTCACCACTGCATCACGACTTCCCTGGCTTCCTTCCAGACCTGGTTCATATCCTACCTCAGTAGAAGGCCCTTCCTGGTCCCCCCAAGTGCTACTGTCTTCCTCTCTGAAATTACCTGCCATCAGTCTTGTAGATATTTTATTTACCCATTGTCTCCCCCATTAGATAATATGTGCACCTTGAGACCAGGGACTCTGTTTCTTTATAAATCTAGCACTTAAAAACTTGACACACAGAAAGACCTTAATAAAGACTTACTAAGTTTTAAGATTGGTCAATCAATAAGTATTTATTGATTGTTTATAATGTACTCAATTACAGTGTAAGTATTGTGTTGTGTGTAGAGAAGAACAGGAGAAGACATATTCTTCACCTTAAGATTCTATTGGGGAGACAAGATATCCTTGCAAGAAAGAACTAGTAAAAATGCATGAGCATATGTGAATATGGTAAAATGCTAAATATAGATGAATAATTATTAGAGTCCAAATAAGATCAACATTCTCTTTTGTGTCATCAACTTAGGCTACTGGGAGGAGACAGAACATCAGATGGGCCTTAAAGAATGTGGAAGACACTTGTGTGAGCCCCATGGCTTTCCTCTAATGAGAAAATCTGGATCAGAGATGCCAGGTGAGTAAATCTCTGAACTATATCAAAATTTTTGATGAGTCAGGATCCTTCATCTGGAGATTACATGGTGTTGAGCTCTACGGAATGGTGTTTTCTGGAAAATAGTGAGATTTACTTGATTATGATAATATGCTACCCAATCCACATCATGTGAGGAAGAGATTATACATCTTCATGAGAAGATATGTATAAGGCCAGATGCTCTCAGTAGGGAATCATTTGTACATCCAATTAGTCAGTGGTAAATTCAGCTGCTCTGCTATATACTGGATAGAGGAAAGGAAATTCTATTCCAGTGATCAAGTCAACATTTTGAAATCATTAAAGTGTAGGAGACACTCACCATTAGGCAATTCGAGAATCCCTGATTCCTCCCTAGGGCAATGTTCCCTCTATTTGCCCAAATAAGGTTGAATTTTATGAGGTAGTATCTTAATAGATTTTTAAAGTTTAATCCAATGAATTAGAAATCCCTTTTTACCACTCCAAAGTTAATTTTCTTGGCAGATTAAATAGTTGGTTTTGTTGTATAAAGTCTTAATTTTTCTTGTTTTCTGTTTCTGATTTCTTAGATTAAAGGTTTCAAACCAATGACCAGCCCCTCCTCCCAATCCTAAGACATTATTCATTCCTCTTAATTGTTTTGTTTGGGAGAACACATAATCAGATTTGTAAGCCTTTGAGAAAAGAAACAAAAGTTTAAATATTACCAGTCTAAGAAGATGAGTGTTATTATAAATTTAAAACAAATGTGAAATTTGAGTTAGAGGTCACTGTATAATATCATTTAGTACTTTAAAGATGGAAGAGACCTTAGAGATCATCTGATTCAATCTTTTAATTTTATAGGTGAGTATCTGGATGGTTGAGTGCTTAGAAGAGGGTAAAGTGTAAAGACTGAAAAAGTAGGAGGGGCCAGGTTGAGAAGAGCTTTAAAAGCCAGAGGATTTTGTACTTGATCCTACTGGTCATGGGGAGTCAGTGGAGTTTACTGAGGAGGAGGGGATGACATGGTCAGATTTATGCTTTAGGAAAATCACTTTGGCAGCAGAGTGGTAGCTGGATTATAGTACAGGAGATACTCAGAGGCAGGAAAACCAACCAGAAGACTATCATAATAGTCTAGATGAGAGCACCAGACTTGCTTCTAGCCCAGACTCCACAGCTATCATAGAAGGGAAAAATCATTGTGAAGGGACTCATTTTCCTTATTCACCATCACACCACCACCAGCACCAACTGCTGATCAACTTCCAGTAACTGGTGGATGGGCACAGTGCCACTAACTGGTGGATGGGCACAGGAGCCCTGGGACTGGCAGCATTTACCCCTCACCCCCATTTCAAGACCACCAATCCTGTTTCCATTCCACCCTTCACAGTCATTATCCAGGGAAGTTACTCCTTTGAAGAAAGTGCCAGCCATTCCAGCAACTGTCAACCAACTACTATACATAGGGTAGGCAATCCAGCCTAGTTGAGGCTACAGGGCACCTTTAGGAAGAGTAGGAGGCAGCATGTACCAGGTAAGACAAACCACCCCCAGCAGCACTTTGATCACCATTTCCCCTCAGAT
The DNA here is from genome assembly GCA_028658325.1 of Potorous gilbertii. Classification (NCBI taxonomy): domain Eukaryota; kingdom Metazoa; phylum Chordata; class Mammalia; order Diprotodontia; family Potoroidae; genus Potorous; species Potorous gilbertii. The sequence continues at coordinate 146,187,408 of CM053773.1, forward strand.
TCTGATGGAAATAGCCCAAGATCATGAACCCAAGGGGCTTTGGAATATCAATGATTTTTAGCTCAGTGCCCTTGGTCAGCATCTACTTTTGCTTTAGGTTTTACAGTAATAGTTACTGGAGAATCAGAAAGGAAAATTCTTGCTATGAAAGTCATTGGACATTGTTAAATGGTTCAATATCAGAAATAGATATGATTTTATCAGGAGATATGACATTAAATCAGAAACATTTCCATCTGCTTTGCTTCTGTACCCCAAGAAGCATGGGACAGCTGAAAATGTTCTATATGTGTTGTCTTCCCAATTAGAATGTGGACTCCTGGAGAGCAGGGACTGCCTTACTTTTCTATTTATACCAATAGTCTTAACACATAGCAAGTGTGTAATAGATGCATCATTCATTCATTCACAGTATGGTAGGATGGTGGCTCTGTGCACCACATATGCACCACAGATGCTGTGAAAGAGCTGGGAGGAGAAAGAGGAATTGATAAAGAAATGGTCAGGTAGTTAGAACCCAAAGGAAGCAGTGAGAAAATACCCATAGGAGGAGAGCGTATCAAGGAGGGAATGACCAGCAATATCAAATGCTGCAAAAAGTTCAAGGAAATGATTGGGAAAAAGCCAGTGGGTTTGATAATGACAAGGCCATGGTTGACATTGGAGAGAAAAGTTTCAGCAAAACACTGGGGATCGAAACCAGATTACAGATGGCTGAGGAATCAGTGGGTGGTGAAGAAGCAGAGTCAGTGAATGTAGTCTACTTTCTTTTTTTTTTTTCCCTTTTCATATTGTGTCAGTAAAGGGAAAGGGTGATGTAGGAAGATAGATGGAAAGGACAGTAGGATCAATCAAGAGAAAATTTTTAGTAGAAGGAAAGAAGCCAATGGAGGGGGAGTGTTCAATGGGGGTAAAGGGGAAAGAGGAAGAGGGGGAGGGAGGGAGGAAGGGAGGGAGGCAGAGAGGGAGGGAGAGAGAGAGAAAGAGAGAGAGAACTACATAGAGAGATAGAGAAAGAGCAAGAATTATTTAGTGGAATACTTATTCCAGATAGAAAGACATAGGACTCAAGGCCCAAATGATAGTCTTTTGCTCAAGACTAATGCCAATACCTTGCCTCTTCCACTGGAAAACAGTTAACATTCATTTCTTTTAAAGCTTTTTAATGATTCCCTGAGAATTATGTTTTCTGCTATCTGTACAAAAGAAGGAACAGGCATGCAAACGGATAGATTTCTCTTCTATTCTGTATGCAAGGTCTGCACAAACAAGACTATCTTTTGTTTGGTTCAAAGTCCAGGACACCATAAGCTGAATAAATATTGATGTATGATGATGATGATGAAGATGAATTTCATAATAGAGCAGGGCTCAGAAAGAGGGAAAAAAGGGAAGTTTAAAACCTTGTTTTCTCTAAACCTTTCCTTGGCTTTCTTGTGTGTGTGTGGGGGTGCAGGGGCAAGTTATTTATTTAAAATTTAATCCTGGGAGGTCTTATTTTACTGTCTATTTCCCATCATGGTCATACTCTCAGCCTTCTACTTTTTGCCCGTTAAATGACAATTAGGAGAAACTTTATAAACATTATGAAGTACAAAGGATTATCTTGTTTACATAAACCTCTCTGAGCTGGTAGAACTATGCACCACAGGCTCGTGAGAATAGGATTCTTTTGTTCCTGGTACTTTCACCTTCAGCTGTTTCTATCAGGAATCAGAAGACAGTCGGAAGACAACCTCTAAGACTTAATGTAGATTCTTGTCCTTTAAGTTGGAACAGGGGAAAAAGAAAATTACTCACACATTCCAGAGAATAAAAAAAGGACTCAGTTCAAATGGAGCTCCCCAGAAAAATTTCTCAGGGTGGGATTTACTTTTGTCTGAACTGGATTACCAGTCTTCATTCAGAATGGAGCATACAGTCAGTTAATGAGGTTTGAGGAATCCTCCCAAAGTTGGTGCTTACTAATTTCCATTGAGGAAAAAGTTACAAGGCTTGGATGTCTTAATGATAACAGATAATTTCTCAGTGTTGGCAAAGGTACAAAGCATGCTGCTATGAAACTGTGGAAGGGGCTATTTCTTTTGTATACGAGGTTCCCCCTCAGAGAATCCACTTGGCATGAGTTGCTTGGGGACCCCAGTGATTAGCTGCTTAAGTTGGCTGATGGCCACCACTGGGAGCCTGTAGTTTACCAAGCTTGATGCAGAGTTATGGAGCTGAAGGTTTAATGGAACTTCAGGTAATATAGCCCAGATGTTTGAGGCTCTGACATTTAAAATTATATGGCATGCAAACCTGCAGAGTTTATGCCTTATTTATCTCTTGCTTAGTAGAGTTCCCTTCTCCCATCTTCTACTGTAATAAGGGAGAGGCTCTGTCCACAGGCTCCGTAAAATACTATAGCTCCCTCTTTACTCCAAATCTTCTCAAGGATAAGTTAGTGAGACACTCATGTTCCTGGAAGCATGTAACCCCACTCTCTGTTGCCCTGGCTCCTTAGGGATCACTTCTCAGTTCAGAATTGTTCAAGGACACCACTCTCACCAATACCTCCCATTTGGGCCATACTTAACTTCAAAATTGTTTCTACAGATTTCATCCTAACAACAATTCAGGAAAAGCAGGTGGGGCAGGTGTTACTATGAACATCTTATGAATGGGGAGACTGACATTCAGAAAAGGTTAATCATTCCCTGAGCCAAGATAGTAAAGGAGGTCTGCTACATCCTAGGTCAGTGCTATTTTTATGTCACATGTGAGAAAGTGGAGATGAATTAATAATATTCATATTTATGTAGGTGCTTTATAATTTACAACAACCCAGTAAGGTAAGGTGGCATAAGCAATCATCCCTATTTTATAGATGAGGAAACTGAGGTCTTGACAGGTATAGTGGAGAGTTGGTGAAAAGTACAGCAAAAAGCATTTATTTGGAGGCAGACAACCCGAGGTCAATTCTCAGCCTTGCTAATTCTCATCAGTAAAGTGCAGACAGTAATAGCACCTACCTCACAGGGTTGTTGTGAGGACCAAAGGAAATGATCACATTTAAAGTGGTTTGTAAATCCTACAATGACACAAACATTAGTTTCATCATTGTCATCTCATCATTACCACCTTCATTCATATTATCATTGACCAGTGTGATCTCAAGGTCTGAGATTCCTTATTTGCAAAAACAAGGGAGTTTGAAGTAGATGACTTATAAAGTCCTTCCAGCTCTAAATCTTATGATCTTAGATTGAGTAATTCCACTTTAGTTACACAGACTAGCTAATGGAAGGTCAAGTTAAAAGTCACTACAGGCTCACTCTTGGTCCTTTTGGATAAGATCACATGTAAGTCTCCATGGGAGTCATTTAAGTCCAACTTCCTCATATTACAGATGGGATCATTGTGATTCAAAGTTTTAAGTGACTTGCCTTGGCTTAAAGAAAAGTCAGGGGTTTCCTCAAGGCTCAGTTCAAGAACCACCACTTCCAGGAGACACCACTAGGTTTCCTTAGGTCACCCTCTAAGGTCACCTGCCATTTACTCTGAATTTATATTGCATGTTCCTCACAGGGTGGTTGTAAACTGTAAAGCGTCTATATAGACATAAGTTTATATTAGTATTACCCATTCATCTCTTTTTTCCCTCATCTGTGGCATTAAAATAGCAATGAACTAATATTTTAACAAGCCACCTGCCTTCTTACCTCGTCTCTCACTCTGAACCATTAACCTTTTCTGAGTCTCAGTTTCCTCTTTCATAAGATGTTGTTAACAACACCTGCTCTACCTGCTTCTCCTGGATTACTATTAGGATAAAATCCGTGGAAGCCATAAAGTGTGGTATGAATTGGTGATGGTGGTGTAGACAACACTATTCTTGATTGAAAGCGTTCCCTGAGGGACTGGGCAGTAGGTGGGGAGGCACATGCCTGCCATGGGCATATGTACATCAGAATGTAGATCAGTAAGGATAGGGATGGTTTCTGATGCTTCTCTGTATCCACAGTGCTTAGCCGGCCTGAAACATACAGAGTATTTAATAAATGAGGGGGCAGCTAGGTGGAGCAGTGAATAGAGCACTAGTCCTGGAGTCAGAAGGACCTGAATTCAAATCTGCCCTCAAGACACTCGACACTTACTAACTATGTGACCTTGGGCAAGTCAATTAACCCCAATTGCCTTTCCCCTCTGCAAAAGAAATAAATAAATGTTCACTGATTGACTGCCCAAAGTCACACAACTAGTTAAGTGATGGAGCCAGTATTATTACTTCAAAAAAACAACTAATATTTATTGAGTATGCAACCAATCAAACCAAACCAAACCAAACCCCCCAGCAAATTTCCTGTCCTCAAACAACTTACTTTCTATGGGATATTTTTATACTTAACCTACTGTTTTTCTAGCATATCACATGGTCAGCCTTTCTAATTCTTTAACTAAATCCTGATATGGTCTCTTGCATCCTTGACTCCCTAGTGCCTGAAGAGGCAGTTCTCAGTTCCCTAACAATGTTGCTGTGTTCATCCTTGATTGCAGAAGAAGACCACGCCATCAGAGAAATAATGACATGACCTGCACTTGACTTTGTTTTGAGTGAGGGAGGGCTGTGCAGGTCACCAGCCTCACTTGTCCTCCAGAGCCATCTCTCCCTAACAATATGGAGTTGGTGAATAACTTCTAGTACTCTCATGAATGAATCATTTCTCTCTAGATAGAGGTGGTGAGGGAACCTCCACACTCTGAAGCCAACTTCATATTCTCTCTTTTCTTTCTAGATGAGGGGTTCTCAACCTAAGATTTGAGGACTTGTTTTCAAAAGTGTATTTCACTATAATTCAATTTCTTTGTAATCTTCTATATTTTATCTATATTTTATTTCATGCAATTAAAATCATTAATCTGAATTCAAAAGTTTTACCAGATTGTCAAAGGGGTACAAGATATAAAAAATGTTAAGAACCTTTGCCAACTAGGCAGTGAAACTCTCATCAAGTATTGCAATGATCAGCGTTCTTATGAAGAATGTTCTCACTTCTCACACACCAAAAAAAAAAAGTCCTCCTATTGGGAGATGATGTAATGAGTGCAGACTTTCTACTGGTGGAAAGAAATCTTCTCTCACCTAACTGGACCTTGCCTATTTTTTTTTAATTTTATGAGGCAGCTAGGCGGTGGAGTGTATTGAGTTTTGAACCTGGAGTCAGGCTGAATTGAGTTCAAGTCTGTCCTCTCTGTGCCTCAGTTTCCTTATCTGTAAAGTGGGGATGATAACATCCCCTACCTCCCAGGGTTGGTGTGAGGATCAAAGGAGAAATCTGTAAAATGATCTGCAAACTTCAAAGCATCATAAAAATTCTACCTATTATTTTTTGAAAAAATTATTCTGAGAGGGGATCCAGAGCCTTTACTAGACTGCCAAAGGAGTCTATGACACAAAAAAGGTAAAGATCCTTTTCTCTAGAGGAAGCAAAGGGAAAGCTCATCTCTCTTGTCCCTGCAGAATTAGAGAAGGTGCCTGGGAAAATTTCTTCCCATATAAGAGTGAATCCCACCTTAACCTTGCTGCCAGCATGGATACCAGGGAGGTGGGAAGAGGAAAGATCAAGCCAGTTAGAAATGTCATCTTAGGAATCTAACTCCCATCCTCACCCCCTGTGCCACAGACTGGTTCAGGCTCAGTTTTCAAACAACATTTGGGGGTGAATGTGCCAGCAGTACCACTCCCCTGCTAGAAGGCTTCTTTCCAAGTATTCTCATTTCAGAGAATTCACTATGATTATTTAGCATTTATGTGGCTCCTTGTAAAGTATCCTGCATACATAAGCTTTAAAAAGTTTTTCTTATTAGTTATTTGTCACAACAGCCTTCGGAGGGAAGTTACTGGGATTATATCACCAAGAAACTAGGGAAAATGGTTCAATCTGCTTTGAAGTCCCAGCCCCTGAGGATCATTAATAGGAGCAGTTCATGTTTCATGCTACAATGGTCTAGTAGAGAAAGGATATAGCTAGTTGCTACTGTATTATGGGTCATGTTGGATAAAGTAAGGAGAATCATCCCTGCACACTTTGCTCTGATTGTTCAGACCTAACGCCCACAGTGAGGATGCTCGGAGACCCAGGGCAGTGGAAGGGCACAGAAAAGGTCTTGGGTCTCCTCTACTCCTTGTTATTTTAAAGGTGGCTTATATTTCAGAAACTAAAGAGACAGTAATTATCTCCCATGACCTCCAAGCCCTTTGCAGATGTTATCTCATTAATCCTCACTGCAGAACTCATCCTAGAACATTAAAGGAGGCAGGGGTGGAGTCAAGCACAGAAGCCAGGTCTCGGAATACCCAGTCTGGTGTCCATCTTACAGCAGCTGCCCCTCAAAGTGGGACTGGAGGGTCATCTGGCATTCACCAACTTTGCCTTCTAGAGTGTTGCCCTTTGACAAAGTAGGACTGCCACAACTGGAAAGTGACACCAAAATTACAAACAATATTATCAACTCTATTTTACTTATGAGTGTAGGGAGCATGAGACTTTTGCAGGCCAAAATATAGCAGCAGTATTTTGGCCAGTGAAAAATCTCAGTGTCCCTGTGTAAGTAAACTGAAATTCAAAGAAATTAGGGGACTTGCTCATAGTGCCATGGCTTGTAAGGAGAGGAATGTAGATTGGTACACAATTCATTCCAAGTCAATAAACATTTATAAAGTTCTTATTTCATGCCAAGAACAATGCTAGATGATGGGAATATACAACCAAAATATGGCCATTAAGTATATGCGAAATATTTACAAGTAAATGCAAAGTGATCTGGGGGTGAAGGAGTGGGAAGGCCACTTAGGAGCTGTCAAATTTGCTGCTTTGAAAGAAGCTAGGGATATTCAGAGGTGGAGGTGAGGAGAAAGTCAATTCATGGTATGGAGGACATTCAATGCAAGAATATCTAGTCATATTCCCCAGTCTGCTCCTGGAATTAAGGGCTGCATTAGGTGTACTTTTGGTTTGAGAAGTGACTCCTTTTTATCTCTGTCTTTGCAACCACAGGCCTAGCCCAGTGTTTTGCATATAGTAGGTTGTTTAATAAATGTTTGTTGAATTTAATTCTTGAATTTCCTGACTCTGGGTATTTCCTTTCTTACTGGATTTTTTTTTTTTGGGTAGGAAAACTAGGCCAATTCTAGTTGGTGGGAAGAAGAATGAGCAAAGGAAAAACGAGAGGACAATTTTCATAGCGCAAAATGTTGCCTGAAAATTGCTTAAGAATAGACAGTACAATTTTTATGTAAAATTATAAATACAAGTGGTATTCTGCTAAGTCATTTTTTACTCCTCGATCTGACTCCTAGGAAAATCCAAGTCTAGATCAATCTTTTTAAACACAGATCACGAGGAATGAAATCTCACCAAATTGCGGGTTCTTTTCTAGAAGATGAATGGAATGGAATTGGTCACCTCATCTGGGCGGAAAGTTTCCACATGGATGCCTAATCCTGACTGACTGAAATGTCACTGTAGGTAGCCCTCAGGCACATTTAACATGGTTGTTCATCTTCCCTCCTGTTCTAGGACTGGGGCTGGCTATTTCTGGAGTTAGGAAGACCTGATTTGTAATCCAGACTCAGATACTTATCAGCTGTGGGATCCTGGGCAAGTCACTTAACCCCTTTTGCCTCAGCTTCCTCATCTGTAAAAGGGTGGAGAAGGAAATGGTTAGCCACTTCAGTATCTTTGCCAAGAAAACCCCAAATGGGGTCATGAAGAGTTAGACGAGACTAAATCAAAACAAAATTTCTCGTTAGATTGTAAGCTTCTTAAGTGTTGGGACTATCTTCGACCTCTTTTTGCATCCCTAGCACTTGGCCCAGTGCCTGGTATATAGTAGATCCTTAATAAATGTTTATTGACTGCCTGAATGTGAAGTGTAACTTGGTTAGGCACACATCCTCAGATGAACAGAGTCTACAGAAAGAAGCAACATCACTGTGCACTACAGTGTGTTGTACAGTGAAAAACATGTAAAGGAACAGAAAAACATCAGCAAATGTTTCTCTTGTCTTTTTAATCAGCTCTCTTACATGTGTGTAGATATTAGAAAGTTGAATTTTAATTTAATTTTGAAAACCTGGTGAAGATGGAAAGTTACTTAAGTAAACTTGGTAGTGAATGCAATACAAATAGGTGTTGTTTGTCATTTCTTTAAAGCTGTGGCCTTCATGAAATCATAATTCCTTTATGACTTGCCTACAAATGACAGGGTTGTCGTTTCATAAAGAAATTCACAGGATGGAACAGTGTTATTACCATACATTGGACAACTCAGGGTATGGCTGTAATACAATGGAACAAGTGTCAGGTCTAGAGTCAAAGGAGCTGAGTTGTCATTCCACTTGTGATGTGTTTTTACTTGTTTGACCTTAGGCCAGTAACATTTAACCTCTCTGACCTTCAGTTTCCTCATCTGTGAAATGTGGATTGGGTGCTCTCTGAGGTCTCATCCAGACCTGAAATTCTATGATGTTAGAAGAAGAACCAACAACTTCACAAATATGGCAAAAGATAAGAAAACTCCACATTAGAGGGGCTGTAGGAAGACAGAAACAACAATTTACTATTGGTTGAATGATTTGATCTAAGTGTTTTGGAAAAAAATTTTGAATAGTGGAAGAACAGTTACTGAATACCTTCTAACCCATTGGTCCTAATCCTTAGTTTATACCTTCAGGAGGTTAAAACAGGAAAAAAAGTGCCCACAAATGTTTAAAAATATCCATAGAATCATCATGTATGATAAAAAATTCTGGAAACAAAAGATGTCCCCAACTCTAATCAACGAATGACTGAACAGATGATAGTGTGTGAATTTTGTGGAATACTGTTTTGCCATAAGGAAAGACAGATGTGAAAAATTTAGAGTAACATGGGAAAACCGGTATGAAGTGAAACAAGTTGAAGAAAGAAGAATCAAGGAACAACATAGACATGATTACAGCATCAAAATTAAAGTATGCACCCTCCCTTTTCATTAATAATTGGCAAACTACAAAAGTGGAAACTGACATGTACCATCAATTGGGGATATGCTATTATGCATTTTTGTTTAACTGTTTTCAAGCAATGTACTTTCTATGGGTTGAATGTGGGGGGTTATTTGAATGTTTGTCAGGAACTGTGTTGTATCAAAAGAAAAATGTATCAACTAAAAAAAAGAAGAGGAAAAAAGGCTATATTCAGTACAGTAGACATGTCACTCATGTGATAGGGCTAACATCTCTGTTACTGATGAAAACAAACAAGGTATCTGCACATTTAAGGCAAAATGGCTTGGATCTATGTTATATTTGAATCTGAATAATAAGTTTTTATTTTATTTTAGCCTTGAGGAATATAGCTTCTTCTTTTTCTGTACATCTGAACAGCTTTCTCAGTTTCCTCTGTAACTTCCTCAAGAAGAGCAACCTAACATTGTTTTAAATGTCAGACTTATGGCAAAATTAACCTATCCTCATGTTTACCCTCTCAGATGACCTGGCTTTGATCCTTCCTTCTCTATGAAATAGCACTGGATTTGGAGTCAGGGGACCTGGATTTCAATCTGTGATTTATTATTTATGTAACCTTAAAAACATTACTTCACCTCTTTTGGCTTTAGTTTCTTCATCCATAAAACAAGATCACCACTATGGTGCCATTCTAGCTCTAAATCAAACATTCTATAATCTTTTTTATTCCATTTGTCCAACCAGTCACTGAGACCTGTCCAATTTTTCCAACGAAATCTCTTACATCCATTCTTAACTTCCATTTATTTCTGCCAATACTTTAGTCTCATAACATTTTTCTTTGCTTCTTATGTCAAGTCTTATGCAAGAGAACTTGTACTTATTAAACACCTATTATATGCCAAGCTCTGTACTAATTGCTGGGGATATAAAGAAAGGCAAACCACCATCAACACAAAAACACACAAAAACATCCCCTGAGTCTTAAGGAACACATAGTCTAATTGTGGAGACAACATGCAAATGACCATGTGCAAACAAGACATATACAGGATCACTTGGAGAAAATCTCAAAGGGAAGGCACTAAGGTTAAGAAAACCTGGGAAAACCTTTTTGTAGAGGTGACTTTAGCTGAAACTTGAAGGAATCTAGGGAAATAAAAAGGCATAAATGATGAGGGAGAGAGTTCTAGGTTATGAAAAAGCAGATGGAGTATCATGTGCAAGGAACAGCAAGGAGACCAGTGTCACCAGGTTTAAGAGTGGGCTGCCATATAAGACGTGAGAAGAGGGTTAAGGCTAGAAGGATACTAGATTATGAAGGGCTTTCAAAGTCACAAAGAATTCTGTAGATCGATTCTGGAGACATGGTCAGACTTGTACTTTAGGAAGATCAGTTTGATGATTGAGTGGAAGAAGATAGGAGTGGGAAAGAGATTTAAGGCAGGGAGAGCAACCATTAGATCTACTGCAATAGTCTAGGCATGAGGTGATGGGGGCCTCCCTTAGAGTGGTGGCAATGTCAGAGAAGCAAAGGAGGCATATATGAGAGAGTTATAAAGATAGACACAGTGAGACTTGGCAAGTAATTGACTTTAGCAGGCTGAGAGAGAATGAGGTGTCCAGGATGGCACCAAATTTGTGAGTCAGAGTAACCGGAAGTATGGTGGTAGCTTTTAACAGTCATAGGGAAGTTAGGAAAAAGGCAAGGTTTGAGGGAAAAGATAATGAATTAAACTGTCTATATAATGAGTTTAAGAGCTAAGTCTATATGGGATATTCACTTTGAGATGTCCAATAAGTACTTGCAACTTTGAGAATAGGAATCGGGAGAGAGGTTAGGGTTGGACAAATAGAGCTGAGAATCATCTGCATGGTGATGATATTTGATAAGATCAATCAAGCGAAAAGAGAGGGAGAAGGGAAGAGGTACTAAAACAGCTTTGAAGGACATCTACAATTAATGGGCATGACTTGGATAAGGATCCAGTAAAGGACACTGAGAATAAGTGGTCACACAGGTAGGAGGAGAACCAGGAACCAAGAGTGTCAGAAAACCTAGAGAGAAGAGGGTATCAAGAGGAAGACAGTGATCAACAATCACAAAGACTTTGGGTGATTATTGCAGAGTGCTCAAAAAGATACCGCCAAAACACAGGTCTGACCATGTCACTCTCTGATTCATGAAGTTCCAGTTGTTACTGATTTCCACTGACATCAAATGCAGTTCCACCCCTTCACAATTTGCCTTTCTAGACAGTAGTATATATACTGCTCCCCTCCACCCTGCATTCTATGGTCCAGTTAAATAAGACCATCTTTTCTTCCCTCACAAAACATTCCCCTTTTAGTTTCTATGCCTCTGAATTGGCTGTGCCTCATACCTTCAATGCACTCCCCCTTCTTACTTATGTCTCTTAAGAGTCTTTTTTTCAAAGCTCAGTTCAAGTACCACACTTGGCTCTTTGTATGAATTCTTTTCTGATCAACTAAAGTCATTCTTCCCCTCAAACCATCCCTCCCCCAAGAAATTTTCCCTTGCATTATTTTGTATATCTTTATATTAGACCTATCATATACTTACTTTTGCATTTCTGCCCTCCCCACCCCAATAAAGTGAGATCCTTGAGGGCCAGAAGTATGTCTGTCTGTCACTCTCTCTTTTTACTTTGTACATCAATTTATTGATTGGTTGATTACAGCATAAAACAAGGGTCAGTGATTTGATCGCCATGGGAGCCAATTTACTTTGAACAGAAAAAAAGATTCCACTCCACAGCCATGGATCAGATCTAGCCAAATCCTGGTCTGTTATTCTGTGGATGAGTCCAAGATTCTAGGTGGCTTACTGTGAATCTGTCACTGGACTTGAAGGTAAATCTGATTTTGTCTTTTCATCCTAGTGTCTAGAATAGTAGTAGTTGCTTAAACAAAAATTTGCTAAATTGGACTGAACTCAACACATTCTATTGCAAGATCAGTTTAGTTATATTCATGCACAGAGGAGGAAAGATGTTCTTATTGCTGGTAATTAGGGACATTTTTATGCAAATGATATTGACATTATAGCTCACTAAATAGTTTGCTATTCTTGACAGGGAATGGATACTTTTCATTCCACAGAAAGCAAAACATCCTACCTAAACGCCAGAATGCCTAAAGCTACATAACCATCTCATTTCTTCACCTTCTTCTAATATTTTAGCTTTATAGCTCAGCCAAAATGTGGCCCCCATTACAATGCTGGTCTATGGATTATAAATCTGACTCAACCTGAATTCTACCCTTGAGGCACACACCCTCACTGCTTCCTGTAGCACCTGGATTTTCCCTGGAAGACTCTGACCCAACTGGTGTGGATGCAGCCCTACTTAGCTCTCAAGAGCTGATAACATCACAACTGTAGGTATTTGGGCTATAAGCCACCAATAAATGCATGGCAAAATAAATGCATTGCCCACAGTAGCAATGAGGTAATCTAAATTTGAGAATGATTCCAAGACTTTCAAAATCAGTAAATACCAGGGAGATGTCAGACTTTACTGAAAAGAAACCTGAACTAGAAGAACTGGGTTCTAGTTTTGGCTTTATTGTTTAATAGCTACATAACTGGGCAATTTATTGAACCTCTATGAACCATAATTTTATCAACTAAAATTAGGGGTACTGCTATCTTGTATTGTTCAAAAGCCAGTGGTGAGGGTCAAATGAAATTAGGTAAAATGCTTAGCAACCTTAAAAAAATGCACAAATATAATAATACTGTTATTATTCTTGATAGGAAGACATGAATATCAATTGAGTCTTTTGCAAGAGACTCATTCCAATTCTCAATAAGAAACATTAACATTGATTCTTAGCAGGATGGAAAGGTTGAGTTTTTCAGATCATTCATTAAAACCATTCTTTTGACCACAACAAGTTCTTCCACATAATATAAAAGCAATAATCTGCATAGGAATGGCCTCATAAACATTTATCCACTTTATCTTATAATAAAACCTATGTGAGATCGGGTTTTAGACAGAAAAGTGGACCAAAGGTCAAGAAATCTGAATTTTATTGCTGTCATACACAGTGAGGACTTTAGCAAGTCATTTAGTCTCTTTGTATATTTTTTTTCTATGTTCCATTTTTCAATGAAGAATATTTTTTGTCCCTAAAAATCAGCAAACCAGACAACCAGAGAACATGTGACTTGAGGAGAATAAACACTGAAGGAAAAGCATGGAAGAAGGATCTGACTTTTTTCTGTGTAGCAGAAGAGATCACAACTGGGAGCAATGAGTAGAAGAGAATTAGATTTTGGTTCAATATTTGGATGCCTCTATGATGTCAATGGGGCAACCAGGTGGCACAGTGGATAGAGCGCTAGACTTGAGTTCAAACCTAGCCTAAGACACTTACTGGTTGTGTGACACTGGGCAAATCATTTACCCCTGTTTATCTCAGTTTCCTTATCTGTCAAATGAGCTGGAGAAGGAAATGATAAACCACTCCAGTACCTTTGCCAAAAATCTCAAATGGAGTCATGAAGAATCAGATATAACAGAAAAGAGCTGAACAACATGATTCTACTGATGTGAATACACCCTTCAACAGAACAAATTACAATCCTGCGTCCCTTTTCTTAGCGCTTTCCCTCTGACAGCATTTTCAAATTATCCTGTCTGTCTTATTTGTACATTGTTCTTTGTAAGAATCTCCTCCTTTAGGCTAAACTCCTTGAGAGCAGTGTGCTTAATACATGCTTGATGACTCCACAGTTTTTGTAACCTTCATCCATGTCTTTCTATCAAACCTCAACCCCAAATGCCTAGGCTTTTCTATAGATCTATTGATATTAGCTTTACACCAATGAAACATGGAGCTGTCCCTTGTTTTTCTCTCATTCTTGCTACATGACTAGTCTACCTTTCTTATAAGTATACATTTGGCTCAATACAAAGGAAAAAACAATCCCTAACTATGAGTTGTCCAAATATGCTGTTCATTTGTGGTCACTGGAAGTATTCAAGTAGAGGCTGAATTACCATCTGTCAGGGTTGCTGTGGTGGGGATCCATGCAAGGGATGGAGGGGAAGTTGAACTATAATCTCTAACTTTCCTTCCAACTCTAATATTCTGCAAATACTAAAAGTTTTACAACCAGGACACAAAATACAGGCATTAAACCAAAGTGTAACTCCAAAAATGAGACATTCTTCATCCATGAAACTGGGATAACACCACCTACTATAATTATTTCACAGGACTGTTGTGAGAATTGGATAAGATTCTGTGTATAAAAGTAGACTCTAAATGTAAGTTTTAGTTATTTAAATTTCACAAATAAAAAAAGTCTATGAGCAATTTGAGTGACATGCACGCACATACACACACATACACAAATAATCACCACACTAGGAATTTCACTCATCAGCTTAGGGGGACAGAAATAATCCCCAGGCACTGACACTTTTGAGAACAGGGTACCAGAAAAGGGGAATATTAGCCTTTTTGATTATTAAAATCAAAAGATTCAACTCTCGTCAGAAATAGATTGCTCTTGGAAGAAGTGTGAATTTCTCAAGTTCTGCAAAATTGCTGACCTCAGCATGAAATGTTTAAGTTCTTTGGTGCAGCTCCCTGTTGGGAAAACAGTATTTCCAGAACTTGACAACATTTTGGGTTTAAATCTGCTTCCATCAATCTGTACGTGATGACATTATTATTGGTTATCTATGAAACTTCCTCAACTGGAGCTACATGAAAGGATAGTGAGATGTAAAGAAAGAATTTGATGAAATCATCTGATGGATTTATGAAGCATCTTTTCTTTTCCTGAATACTTATGAGAGATATTAAAATCACCTTTGTATGAGAAGGTTTTTTAAAAACAGAAACCTAAAATTATTTGAACAGACTTATTCTACTCATTTTTCCCCCAACAGTCTCTGAATATTCTAAGGTTAATACTACTGAACGATCATGCCCAAGGCTCTTTCTCATGGGGGAAAATTGGGCCTAAAAAAACTGTGGAAGAAACAGATAAGTGATTTCAAAAAATGTCACCAAACATTTTTCAAAAGAAGAAATGCAAACAATCAATGACAACAGAAAAAGGTTGACCTGAATCATAGAATAAATGGAAATTAAACCAACTCTGAGGTTTTACCTCATATCTCTCAGAGTGACAAAGATAATAGATTAAGACAGTAAATCCTGGATGGAATGAGGGAAGACAGAAATGCAAATATACTATTGCAAGATCAGTGAATTGATCCAGGAAAATTCTTGGACCAATTTCCAAGTGTTCAGGAAAGTCATTTGGAATTATTCACCAAAAGTCACATTCATAAGTTCTTATCCTTTGATACACTGCTTCCTTTACCGAATATATGTCCTAAGAAGGTCAAAGATAATCAATCAACAAGGAATTATTTAGCACCTTCTAGGTGACAGTGACAGCAGTTGACAACAAGGACACAAAGACAAAAACAAAATAGTCCCTGCCCTGAAGCTATTCATATTCTTTTAAAATGTTCTTTCTTTTTTTTTTTAATCATGCCTAAATAACAAACAAAAACTTTTAATACATAGAGAAAAACAAAACAAGGGAATATATATGAAACTGAACTACTTTGTCCCCCACACGACACACAGATTTTTTGGGTATAATTCAAATTTAGTGTGATAGTTGCTAGACTGCCCTGCTTATTTGTTTCCCCTTCAGAAAGTCCTTGTGCTCTCCTCTGTTAAGAAACTTAAATTCTAAGGGGGAAGGCAGAAAGAATGGCTTTATACATACCAAAATATTCATAAAAACACTTTTTTATAGTAACAAAAAAATTTTAAACCAATTGTAAATTGGTTCCTATTGATTGGAGAATGATTAATAAATTTTGGTATATGATCTAATGGAATATGATTGTGTCCTAAGAAACAATGAATATTACCCCACTTTACTCAGAAGATAGAATACGAGAAATTCAGAGAAACATGAAATGACTTGTATGGAATGATGCAAAACAAAGGAAAAATACTAGAAGAACAATAATGAAAACTACAGTCATGAGAGGCAGCATATAGCAGTGGATAGTGAGCCTCTCAGTCATCTAAGCAAATTTCTAAGACTGTGAGCTGTACAGAAGGAGCTTATTTTTCTTGGTAGGGGGGACTTTCCTTCCCTGGTGGTCTATATAAGAGAAATCTCAGGTTGAGCCCCTATGCCTCTTCCTGCAACAATGTAAGCATAGACTAAAGACTTAGACATAGACTGAAAGGCAGCTTCCTGTGATGTTCCATCATGATCTTAGAGATAGGTGATGAAACACTTATTTTGGTAGGAAGGGGGGTGAGGGTGGGGACTATGCTTTTAGATGGTAGTATCTACTATCAGTGGTTGGTCATTTTGTTGTACAGTTTCCCTTTTTGTTAACGGGGAGGGATGGGTTCACCATGGAAGGCAGGCATATCAGGAAACAATTGTGCTGTAACAAAAGGCCATCAATATGTTTTTATTTTTGATAAGAAGGAAACTATGGAAAATTCCTCTCCCTATGTTTTCATAACTCATAGAGAGTGGGGCATTTATGCAAGTGAGAGGAAGGACACCTTACTTTGGCTGTTCTTGGGCCCTATGATCTCCTTGGCTTCTGAAGAGAAAAATTGTTTGTGAGAGCTTGTGGAAGCAACTACATCCCAGGGGGAATTTGGGATGGTCTTAAAAAGGGGTAGTTTGTGCCCTTCTGCTCAGAAAATTCATCAAATTCAGTAATTATTAATTAGGAAAGGATTGGAATTATAGGCCCCAAAATTGTAGATTTAGAACTGGAAGGAATCTCAGAGATCCTCTAGTCCAATTCCCAATTATTTTAGAGATGAGGAAACTGAGGTCTTGGAAGGATGTCTTGACCAGTTTCATATACAATAAGGATCAGAGGAATGATTTGAACCCAGATTCTTTGACTCTAGAGCAGAGGTTCTTAGCATGGGGTGTATTTCATGGGTTTTTTGTGAACTCAAATGGGAAAAAAACTACAATTTTATTTCAACAGCTGGTTTTCTTTGTAATTCTATATATTTTATTTATTTAAAAATGGGGTCCAGGACAAAACAAAGATTTAGAATTCCTGCTTAGAGTCAGCGTTCTCTCCATTAATAGGCTAAAGTCTTTTTGGAGTCAGTTGATAAGAAGTTAAGTTTACTAGTCCAAACAACAAATTAAGGGATTCAGATGAATTCTTTAGGGGCCTAATTGCTCCTACTTGATTAAGGGCTAGCACAGCCTCTGGGCTATCCAAACAGCCACAAAGAACACATGCTTTCACTCTGGAGGGTTTCAGTAGCCCAAGATTGCAGGTGAATGGCTCCGCTGGGCCTTCAGGGGGTGTGGAATCATCAGGAGATGAAAGTGGAAGGAGTAACTGACCTTCCTTTACCCTTCCACTATTACCGTAATTACTATGGCATTTGATAAATATGGTGCTTTTCCTGTGGAGCACTCAAATCACTTTCATATGCATGATTTAATTTACTCATCCAGATTTTTCACTAAAAACAACAACAACTACAGCAAAAAATTCTGATGTGGCTGACAGCTAAAAAGAATTCAGTTTAAAAACTCAGTGAAATTTATCATCCCCAAGTTCCACCCATGTACCTCTCCATCCCCAAACTTTTTGTGCTGTTTCCTTTTAAATGGACCCCTTAAGGTGGCTGTGAAGAAAGTGAGAGCCCCTTAGTCCACTGGGAGAGACGCTCAAGCTCAGAGATAATGAGAGTTAATAGCTAACATTTATACACTGCCGACTCTAGGGCAGGCACCGTGCCAAAAGCTTTACGATTTTTATCTCATTTGGTCATCCCAACAACCCTGGGAGGGCAACGCTGTTACTGCCTCCATTTCACAGATGGGGAAAAATGAGGCAAACAGAGGTGGAGTGACTTGCTCAGGGTCACACATTCAATCTAAGTATAACACAAATTTTAAATCGGACCCTTTATCAGGTCCCAGCCAGATGAATGGTGTATAATGAACTAATCCAGGCAGAAAACCGGGGACCATTCACTTGTTAAGGATATCAATCTAGCCAGGCAAGGCAGCCTTTTCCTTTGGCTGGTATCCAACAAGACTTAACTCTTATAGTACAAAGATTCTGGTTCAGCATTTGCAGTTGAATCCTGTTTCACTATGAACTGAGATTCTTCCTTATACAATCCCACCATCTGCTTCCTTTGCCCCTTATTCACATAATAAGCTGGAGAATTCATAATTTTGTTGAAGGAAGATGAAAAAATAAAAACCCCAATTAGGTCCCCTATAATTATGTTCTGTAGTATCAGTCCTCTCCTTCCCTCACTGATTGGCCATCTCACTCTCCACAGAGACTATTCCAAACTTTTAAAAATAATCCCTTGAGCTTTCCATGATATTCCTTCAGCTAAGGAACTCAGACTTCATTGAAAAAATTTGGACCATGTGCCCACAGGTCTCTCTTCTTCTATTCTCCTTTTCTCGTTTTATTCAGTTATCTTTCCCCATGATCTTTTCCATCCCTGTCTTCCATAGAGTGGTGTCACTTCTCCTACTTTGCCTACCAAGGCAAAGCTTTTCATACACACATACACACACACACGTACATATATACACACTCTTGATCTTATCCCATTTACTCCAGCAAATTTGCTTCGACTACCATTCCTATTCTCTCCAATCTTCAATCTCTATCTTCTAGCTCCTTCTTTGATGCCAGCAAGCACGCCCATATCTGTTTGACCCTTAAAAAAAATCTCCCTTAATCCAAAGATTCCCACTTGCTATCATACTAGATGTCTCTTCTCTTCTCTTCTCTTCTCTAAACTTATTGAGAACTATCTGCACAAGGAGCCACCAATTCATCTCTTCTTAGCCCATCTAAATCCTCTGTATTCTACATTGTGCACTCATTATTCAAGAGAAACTGCTCTCTCCAAAGTTGCCAATGATATCCTAATTGTCAAAATAATGGCCAGTTCTCAATCTTATCCTTCTTGACTTTGCTGCAACCTTTAACACCATTGATCATGCTCTCTTGGACGCTCTTATTTCTAGGATTTAATGATACTGCTCTCTTCTAGTTCTCCTTCTAATTGTCTGACCACACCTCATTATCCTCTGCTAGAGATTTAATTAAGTCATGCCCACTAACTATGAGTGCCCACAAGGGTCAGCCCTGGGTCCTCTTCTCCTTCTATATTACCTTGCTTGGTAATTGCATTAACTCTTAGAGGTTCCACTACAATTTCTACACAAATGACTCCCAGATCCATATATCCATCCCTACTCTCTCTACTGAGCTTCAGTCATATATCATCCTTATCTTAAAATTGATGTCTTGCAGGAGTCTCAAACTTAACACACCCATAACTCATTATCTTTTCCCTCAAATCGTTTCATTTTTCCAACTTTTCTATTACTGTCAAGGGTACAATCATCTTTTCAGTCATCTAACTTTCTAGTTGTCACCTTTGACTTCTCATTCTCCTAACATAGGGAACATGTTGCCAAATCTTACTATTTCTTTCTTTATAATAACCCTAGCATATATTCCAGTGTCTCAACTCACATTACCACTATCCTAATAGGAGCTGTCATCATCTGTTGCCTGGACTACTGAAGTGGTCCCCCTAACTCCAGTCTCTCCCTACTTTAAGCTAGCCTCCACTCAGCAACCAGAGTAATTTTTCTGAAGTGCAAGTGTAGTCATGTCTTTCACACCTCTTCTCTTCCAATAAATTCTAATGGCTCCCTGTCATCTCCAGATTCAAATATGAAACCTTCTGCTTAACACTGAAAGCCCTCTATAACCTTGTTCCTTCCTTCCTTTCTAATCTGCTGATATTTTACACTCACTTTTTCAAAATCCAGATTCATTCATTGACCCATTTGATTTTCCTCACATCTGACATTCTATCTCCTCAGTCAGGGACTTTGAATTGGCTGTCCTCAATGCCTGGAATACTCTTCTTCACTGGCTTCCTTTAAGACTCAGTTCAGGAGAGGATTCTGAGATGTCAAACTGGGTCAGAAAACTTTAGGCTTTCCAAATTTCCTCCACAAAAAAAGACAGAGCATCATCTCAAAGTGAATGTAAAGCAGCAGGAATAAACAAAAGTTGAGGCAAAGCAGTGGTCCTCCCAAGACAATGTGAGAAGACCCCCAGGAAAGACTCAAGCTCCAGGGGTGGAGGTTTGGCTTGATTGAAGTGTGACCTCCTCTAGGCTGACTCTGTGGATCAGAGGCTGCCTCAGTCTCGGGAATTTTTACCTCATGGACAGAGTGGGGATCTGAGTAGGAGAAGATTCAAGGCACTTTCACTGTTGTGGGTGGCCAAGCACCGCTGTGCTGACCAAACACAATCCTAGGCTGTGGCTGCAGAGGAGAGGGTGAGTATGATAGCAGTGGGGTGGGACCCTGCTGTCTGTGGGCACCTGCAAGAAAGCAGAGTCCAGGGTTTCAGGTTGAGGGCAGAGAACACAAAGTTTGCAGCCAGCAGAGGGACCACAGGGAACAAGAGCATTTGTGGGACAGCCTTGGTCCTGGCTTAGAGGTGAAGAAGGGTATCCAAGGTTGGGCACTGGGACAGAGCTCAGAAAATAACAGTAAGAAAGATATGAAGCTTGGGAAACACTCCCCAGGCCTTGATACTAGAACTTGATTATACTAATAGCTGCTAAAAAAAAAATAAAAATGAGTAAGCAAAGGAGAAAGAACCCAACCATAGATAGGTACTTTTGGGATAAAGAAGATCTGAGTTCATATTCAGAGGAAGACAGTGGAGCTAAAAAAAAAAGCCATTCCTTTTTCAATGAGAAATATCAAATGGTCCCAAGCACAAAAAAGAGTTCTTAGAAGAACTTTAAAAAGACTTTAAAAATAAAAAAAAAGAGAGATCAATAAAAAAATTAGGAAAAAAATAAAAGCAGTCCAAGAAAATCCAGAAAATTGTGAAAAGAAAGTCAACCAACTAGAAACAGAGAATCAAAAACTTAAGGAAGAAAATAATTCCTTGAATACTAGGGCAACGGGAAGCTAATGATATTATAAGACACCAAGAAATTAATGAAACAAAATCAAAAGAATGAAAAAATAGAAGAGAATGTAAAACCTCATCAGAAAAACAATTGATTTATAGAGACAATATAAGAATAGTCAGACTACCTGAAAGCTACAATAAAGAAATAATCTTGATACAATACAACAAGAAATTATTAAACAAAATTGCCCCAAGATTCTAGAACAAGAAGGTAAAGCAAAAATGGAAAAAAAAATTCACAGATTATCACATGAAAGAGGTCCCTGGAGGAAAACTTACAGGAATATAATAGTCAAGTTTCTAAGCTCCCAGGTTAATGAGAAAATATTGCAAGCAACAAGAAAAAAACAATTTAAATATCATGGAGTCACACTAAGGATTATACAAGACTTAACAGCTATTACTTTGAAAGATTGTAGGTCATGGAATACTATATTTCATAAAGCAAAAGAGCTGATGTTATGACCAAGGGTAATTTACCCAGAAAAAGTTAAATATAATCCTGAATGGAAAAAAAAGATATTTAATGAAGTGAAAGACTTTCGGGTTATTTGTGACAAATACAGCAGAACTAATGGAAAATTTGACATATAAAATCCAGGAGAAATAGAAGGCAAACATTAAAGAGCGATTACAAGCGATTCAGTAAGGTCAAACTATTTACTTCTTATCAGTGAAAATGTTATCAGTACTCATGACTATCATCATTTTTTACATAGTTAGAAAAAAAGGCTTGTGCTGAACTGTATATTAGGAATGATTATAAAAAAACTGCATAGGGAGAGATAAAAAAGGAGTAATTATCTCATATAAATGAGGCATGAAAGGAAGAACTGATATAGAAGAAGCAAGTTGGGGGAAGGAGGTAGTGCTAGAACCTTCCTCTCATTGGGAATGGGTTAAAGAGGGAAAAACATACATATCTAGAGGAGTATAAAAGTCTTTGAATTTAGAAAGAAAACATAGTGTGAGGGAATGGGATATGGGAGGGACTTTTAGAAGTGTGTATAGATTAATAAATAGGAGGAGGAGGGGATAAGGGAGAAATTCTTAGGAAGGTAGGCAGATAACCGTGGAATGTGAGGGAAGAGGATAAGGGAGGGACTCTTAGAGGAGTGGGTAAATTAAGAAATAGGAGGACAAGGTAGCAGGTAGAAGTAAATTAGAGGAGTGAGGAGGGATAGGGTAAATAGGTGATAAGGATATTGAGAAAAAATAGAATGGAGAGAAATACTCAATTAAGTATAACTTAGAATGTGAATGGGATGAATTTACTCATAAAACAAATGGATAACAGAATGAATTAAAAATTTGAATTCAGCAATATGTCACTTTCAGGAAATAATTAAAATGAGAATTATACACAGAGATAAAATAAAGGGCTGGAGTAGTTTATTTTGTAAAAAAAAAAAAAAAAAAAAAGCAGGAGTAGTAATCCTTAACCTGGGCAAAGTTAAGGCCAAAATATATTTAATTAAAAGAGAAAAATAGGGAAACTATACTGTTTCATTAATATTATTCAGTGCCGTTTTAGACCATTTAAAATAACTAGACTGAGGATACCTGCCAAAACAGAGACAGGAACTACATGAATATAAATATAAAGCCCTCTTTATACAAATAAAGTCAGATTTAAATAATTGGAAAAATATTCATTGTTCACAGGGGAGGCAAAGTCAATATATATTATAAAAACCCACAACTTTACCTAACAAATCTATTTGATCAATCCCCCCCACCCCTCCTCACAATTAATTACTAAATAAAAATATTTTTTTACTGAGTTACAAGAAATAATAATAAAATTCATAGGAAGAACACAAGGTCGAGAATGTTAAAGAATCTAAGGAAAAAAATGTAAAGGAAGGAGATTCAGCCATATTGGACATTAAACTATACAAGGTGAGAGCACTATTGAAGTGTAAAATGTATAATTTTGATTATTTTAAATTAAAATTTCTTGTATAAATAAAACCAATGTAACCAAGATTAGAAGGAAGGTAGAAAAATGGGAAATGATAACATAGACAATGTCTCAGATAGGATATGATTGTGATGGAATATTTCTGTGATATAAGAAATGATGAGCTGGTTGATTTAGAAAAACATGGAAAGACCTGGACCTGTGAAGGATGATACTATCCACCTACAGAGAAAGAATTGACAAACAGAAATAAGCATAGTATGGTCTTACACATATTTATATATATGTGTATATGTGTGCATGTATATGTTTATAGATACATATATATATATATATTCCCATCTAATTGACACTTTCTCAAGGCTGAGGTGGTGAGAAGGACAAAGGGGGAAAAATAAAAAGGACACAGCAGGGAACAAAGAAAATCTATAAGGAAGCACAGAAAAGTTGGGTTGCTTTGAAAACAATGTATAGAATTTGTTACATAGGTTTTCAAGAAATGAAAATTTATTGTTTTATATTGAATTCTCTCTTATGTTCTCCTGTGTGTATGGAAATTTAGTTTTATTCTTTTCTCATTTTGCATTTAAGTTTAAAATGAAAATAAATTAAAAAAAAATAAATAAAAGACTTAGTTCAAATCCTATCTTCTGCACGAAGCCACTGTCAATCTTTATCTAACTTCCACCCCCATATACTGATAGTATCTTCCTTCTGATATTACATTCCATTTATTTAGTGTGTGTGTGTTTACACATGCATGCTCACATGAGCAAGTGTGCACATGTGTGTTTCAGTTAGATTAACTCATTGGTATAAAGCAGCTTTGAGTTTCTGGCTCTTAGGCTTTCTGGATATGTCTATATGCATGTATAATATATACACACACATACCATATATACCATATATCCACATTTACATGCATACATACATGTATGTACATATATATATGTAGGTCAAGGATTTATGTATATACATCTATATGCATACACGTGTGTGTATACAATTTTATGTATATATTTATATATACACATATACAGACATATCCAGAAAGCCTAGGAGCCTGATACACCCCCTCTGCCATGGTTAATTACATGTTGTCTTCCCTATCACAATGTGACCTCTTTAAGGGCAGGAACAATCATTTTGCCTTTTTTATGTAATGGGGACTAGCCTATATGCAGAGAGCTTTGCAATGGCACATCTCTGCACATGGAAGAGCCTGAAAAGCCTGCTTCCAGGTGGGTCCTGGGATTCTGGTCTGTGAGCCATATGGTTAACAGAAGCCTTTTAGAGTGTCTGGGAGGTGGGAATGGGTGGTGTCTTCCAAAAGCTCTAGTATCTAGTGCCCTGATCATTCTCTATTCAGCTGCTCTGCTTTTGCGCTGACAACTTTACAGATAACATTTGGTGACAGACAATGCTGTAAATCCACTGAGGCCAATGTGTGGCCTCAATAAAATTTTAGGTGAAGATCCTGATCTTGTGAATTCCAAAAAGTCTAGAGATTGAACTTCTGAGTGTCAGAGTATCCTGATTTTGCAATCAGTCCAGCAACAATGAATCAAGGAACATGGAGTGAACTTTGGGAATGACCCTCAGGACCTGGTCTTCCAATAGCTGGCACAAACCTTCATCTGGCAGTGAGGTCACATTTGGGAATGATCCTATTGGTGGAACCAATGCCATATAGAAATTGTGCCAAGACTGGACTCAATTGCTCTGCGGACCAACATTGGGTAGGAGTGATTGTTCCTCTAAAGCTTTAGGAGAAATGTCATTATTTTTGCTCTAGCTATATTTTTGAAACTCTATATTTTGTTTCTTGGTGAAAACTAATTGATGCTAAATAGTTTGGTGAAATTTGGGCACTAGTCACTGGTACCCAACAGTGGGAGAAAGAAGACCTTGTGGGTGCTTCAGAAAAAAGCATTAGAGAAGATATACTCCCAAACCCCTCAGGACTCCAAGGACACTCTGAGGAGTGACACAGCTTGCCTATCTTTGGGAAAATGAGCCAAGAAGTATTTATCACTACATCTAGATCTATCTCCCATGTTTAGCACAGTGTCTGGCAAGTAGAAAACATTTAATAAAAGCTTATTGATGATCTGATATTCCCTAGAGCCTAGGTCAGTAGCTTTAATGGAATTCATGCTCCTTAAAAAGATGCTCAACTAAATTCTCTAGCACAGCTATGTCCTGAGAACCTATTTTTTATCCTTTCCGTTGACTTAGAAAAAATATAGGATTATAAAGGAAAGAATATTGAAATACAGCTGTCAATTTTTTTTAAATTGATGGAACTCCCATTTAAGAGCCCCATTATAAAGATTTAGACTGAATCTTTTTATCATTGCTAACTAGTCTTGGGGTGTGGTTGGTAGCTAGCTGACTCAGTGGCTAGAGTGCTGGGCCTGGAATCAGGAAGACTCATCTTCTTGAGTTCAAATCTGGCCTCAGATACTTACTGTGTGACCCTGGGCAAGTCACAGAACCTTGTTTGCCCCAGTTCCTCATCTGTAAAATGAAGTGGAGAAGGAAATAGCAAACCACTCCAGTATTTTTGCCCAGAAAACACCAAAGGGGGTCAAGAAGAGTTGGGCAAAACTGAAATGATTGCACAACAAAGCAAGACATGGGATGCAGAAGCCTCAGAGTGAAGACACATCTTTCTGAGATGTGCATTTTAAGACCTCCCTCCCCGCCTACCCCCGCACCCCGTGACTGTCTGTCTCTCTCTCTCTCAAGGCTCAGCCAAAAAAGACTGGAGTATAAAAGAGGGGTAAAAGAAAAAGGAAGCTAGTTTTGATTCAGTCATTCTTGGAACTGAGTTATTTCCAAGAGAATTAAATACAAAGGGTGTTGGCTCTTTGTATGTCACCAGCCCATGCTAGAAGAGGTCCATGTTCGTGTGGTGGGCTCACAGGCATTGGCAGGTCTAACCTAAGGAAAATGTCCCGGCACAACTATACTTTAGACACAATTGTGAAGGTCTGCCACTAACAACATGAGGCTTGATTCGCAAATGTTAGTAACAGAAAGAAATGGAGCAGTGTTTTAATCTCCTGCGCATTGTAGCTTGGCTGCGTGTATGTTCCACATTAGAGAGCAACGTCCATGTTTTTTCTTTCCTAGAGAATCATATTTTCCTTACTTCGAAATTAGTAGAATTCAGGGAAGGCTTAAAGTATTTCTTTAGTTCTTTTTTTAAAACACCCCTATAAACTGCTTCTAGGACTTGGCAGCTATTATTAAATTTAATGTGGTTGAATGCCTTAAATAGCTTCTCTGATGAAAAATTTAATTTCTAGAAAATACAGAATTTTCTTCGGTTAAAACTCCAATTTTTCAGCTTTTACATCTTATGCTGCAGTTATTTACAGTGAAAGCCTGTAGAAGGCATCTGGGGAGGAGTTGAATTTCACAGATTTCTGCCAGATCTAACCTACCAGTTCAACTACACCCAGTTCTTTATACTTTCCTGTTCAAGCCCTCTCCTGTGTCACCATTCTCTACTGGCATGCCTGCACTGAAATGGTGTAAACTATCTCTTCCACCATTCCCCTTAACCAGTCCTGCTCAGGTGCCAGAATTCTGGGTTATGACTGCAAGAAAGGGATTCGTGGTTTAATCTGAGCAAAGGCCACAAGCTAATGTAAGTTTTAGTCTCAACGTATTTCACAATGGAGATCTGAACATTCTGAAGGAGAATGAAGCAAAATTCTCTTGGCAGCCTCCAGTAAAGAAAAGAAACAGTCCAGGACTGAGGTGAGTTGGCCTACACTTCCAGGAATCATCACACAGTAGCTGCTCACCTTTAGTCAGTTTCCAGAGTGTGTTAATCATTTGCCTTTGCTCTGAGATGACTTAAAATGAAAAATGCCCTATCTTTCAATATGTCAAACAACATTGAGTTAAATGTAGTCATTCTCTCACAAATCTGGTTTCTTCCATCAGCATACACACATGTATATATGTGTATACACACATATACATATACATATGTATATACATAGATACATACATACACATATGTAATCAGGTCTCCTCTATGCTAACAAAATAATAACTCTTCACAGGTTATATTTTCAAGTCCATGTTAGGTATTTCTATATGGTCCATGAAGATCTCATGTTCAACATGTCTAAATTTGAACCCAACATTTCTCTAAAACTTACTCTTCCCCCCAGTTTTTCTCATTTTTTTGATAGAACCATTATTCTCCTACTCACCCAAGCTCTTTTTTTCCCTTTAGCCTCAAAATCTGATTGTCAAAACCTATCAATTGTATTTCTGAAGTCTCACTTTTAATAAATCCATCCCCACTCTCTACTTCCATTGCAAACATTCTAGATGAAGTCTTCCTGTTTTTAATTCATCTTTCACCTCACTAATAACCTTCCTAGTGAAATGTTCTCATGGTTACAATCAAAAAATTTCAGTGGCTCCCCATTGCCTATCCAAGTATGAACTCTTGTTCCTGGAATTCAAACATTACATAATGTCAGAATCACAGAATCTCAAAGTTGGAAGGGACCTTGGAGGCCCTCCAGTCCAACTCATACGTGAACAAGAAGACCTTTGGCAATTATTATAAGGATAAAAGTTATCCTCAGTTTGATGGATTCCATGAAGGTGAACCCATTTTCTCCTAACGAAGTCCATTTTAGTCTCAGATAGCTCTGATGTTAGGACATGTTTCTTTTCAGCCAGACTTCTCAATATAATAAGTTGCATTTGGAATTGGTTCAATGAGTAGTCATTAATGGATTGATGTCAACTTGGAGGGAAATCTCCAGTAGAGTAGCCTAAGTATCTGTGCTCAGCCTTCAGTTGTTTAATTTAATTAGCAGTGGCTTGGATGAAAGCATGTTTATCAAACTGGATGATGATGTGAAAATGGGAGTTGCACAGGAGATAGGTATTGGTATCATTGGAGGGAACTTTCATATTAATGAGATGAGATCCAAAATAATCTCTGTAGGTTGAATGATGGGTGTTATGAAATAAGATATAATCTAATGAATGGAGTAGAAGAATGTAAGCCCCCTGAGGGCAGAGATTATTTTGAATTTTATCATCATACTCTCCATATTACCAGCACCAAGCATGATGCCTTACATATAGCGGGAAATTAAGTGCTTGTTGAATTGCATAAATGTCAAGTTTTACATTTGATATCAAAGAATCAAGTTCAAAATTATACAACGAGGAAGCCATAGATAAGCAGTAGTAACTATGAATAAAAATCTAGAGATTTTATTGTTATAAGGTCAAGATAGAAATCAACAGGTAACACAGAAGTAAAAAAAAAATCTAATACAATCCTTTGCTTCATTAAGAGAGGCATACTTTTTAGGAGGAGTGTGGTAATTAAGGTGTGCTGGAGCCATCTTACAAAGTATAGGGAGAGCCAATTATTAATTTTCAGGGTGAGCATTTACACCTTGGAAATTGGCAAATACTACAAATAAGGGCTGGATTTATTGTTTTGTTGATTTTATTGAGACTCTAGATTTAAGAAAATGATTGTGAAATGTTAATGAATTACAAGTGTACTATCGATCCTCTCTTCCCCATCTCAGGGCTGGTTGTTAAATATTTAACCTGCATAACCCTGGCATAAAAGAAAAATGGATGGTAAGTTATTGGGTTTGGTGTGGAAGGGATTTTTTTTCAGTTGTGGGTTAAGTTACATGGTCACTGAGGTCTGCTCCATTGCTGAAATCCTATTATTCTGTGAAAAACTATAATATGTTTTCCTTCTAGTTAACAAAAAAGGATTTTTAAAGCTTTTTCTATGTAGCGGTGTATCTCTGCTACTTAAAAGGACTTAAAAAAATTTTAATTTCTGATGACTTTCCAGTTCTATGTAATTGAATAATATCTAAATTGTAAAGCTATATTCTCTTTTAGGTAATGACAGTATTAGCCAAATAAAGTTTAGATTACCCAGCTATTGTTAGTAAATATGTAATACATAGTCTGGTCTTAATTTAAACCTGGTTGTCCCAAATCTGGAATAATGTCATCTGGACAACAGTAGGTTTTTAACTTTTTTTTAAAAAATAAAGGAAGAATCATAAAATTTCTATCAGGCAATCAAAAGTGAATCTCATTTCAAAGTAAAGAGGATCTTAGCAGCAGGAACTGAAATAACTTCTTAAGTCTTTGGGACTTCAGAGTGAAACTCATTCCATGATCAGTTGTTGGTTTCACAGTGAAATGGAAGAACTCTCCACCCCTACCCCAACACACCAGCTTTTATACGTAGCATAATAATATCCCACTTACATAACAGGTAAATAAGACTTTCCTGTCTGTTTACATCCTTAGATGTTCTCACCAGCTTTCCAATTGGGCTGTCTGTCTATCTTTTAATAGTGAGATTCTTTTGAATATTTCTTCCGGAAAGTATTCAAATGCCTTTCCTACTTGGTGCAGAGAAATACTGCTCACTTCACCATTTCAATGTATTTTCCTTACTACTCCCACACTGCTACACTATTTATTTTATTAAAATATTTAAGCAAAAAAGCCCCACTGAGATGAAACATCTCATTTATGCGGGTGTCCCACGGCCAACCAGGCGAGCCAGCAGCAATGTACATTCCCCTCATTATGGCGATTATACAATGCATTATTAAACCCGGCAGTGCCTGGCTCAACTCTCTAAATAATAAGAATTAAGTACAGCACAAATAGTGGCACTTTCCCTAGACCATGAAAGAGAAGCATTCAACAACGAGGCTCTTCAGCTAAATTACAAAGTACTAAGCCTAAATTTAGGACGAGGCAATTCTGAAACGGCTGATTACGGGATCTAAGATTATGGGTGTTCTCAGCGAACTGTTACTGATGAAATAAATGTAAAATGGTGGATTATTACATATGTAATTGTGGGAGATGCCTTGCCTAGGCTGCCTTTTTTTTCCCGCCTAGTTGACTGGAGATACCCATGTACACTGAATTGAAAGATAGGTTTTGGAAAGAGTGTTGCAGGATTTACCTATGAAAAGTAAATAGACAATATTAATCTTCTGGTGATGCAATTTGAGGACAGGCAGGTGGCACAGTGGATAGAGTGCCTGACATGAAGTCAGAAGACTTATCCTCATGAGTTCAAATCCTGCCTCAGAAACTTACAGGCTATATGACAAATCACTAAATGTTGTTTCCTTCAGCATTTTCTGAGGCCTCCTTTAGTAAGCTGTTGACTTGTTTTTCAGGATTTTCTTGCATCACTCTCATTTGTCTTCCAAATTTTTCCTCTACTTCTCTTACTTGATTTTCGAAATTCTTTTTGAGTTCTTCCATAGCCTGGGAGCGATTCATATTTTTCCTGGAGGCTTTGGATGCAGGAGGTTCAATTTTGTTGTCTTCTTCTGGTTGCATCCCTTGATCTTCCTTGTCACGCTGATGTAAGAAAGTACCTTATCACTGAGAAAGTAAGAGCTTATAGTCTGTTTTTTTCTCCCATTTGTTCATCTTCTCAGTCAATCACTTGCCTTTCAAGTTCTTTAAGTGGAGGACTCCAGAAGCAGTTGCAGCTTCAGTAGTGGCTGCCACTGCCCTGGGGCCAAGGCCGGCCTGAGGCTGGGAACGACAAAGCTCCATTCTCAGCCTGGTGAGAGACCCTTCCTACTGACTTTCTAAGCTGCCTTTGGCATCTGTGGGTATGAGAAGTCTAGAAACCACTGCACTTGCCAACGATTCACTCCCCTAAGGCCTGCTCCAACTCTGTCCATGCTGGTGTGGCCCATGCTAAACTGTGCTCTGCTCCCAGCCCATTGCAATAGACCCTTCCTGTTGACCTTCCAGATAGTGTTGGGCTGGAAATTTTTATTTCAGTCTGTCATTTTGTGGCTTCTGCTGCTCTAGAATCTGTTTAAAGTCATTTTAATAGGTTTTTTTGAGGGGTTTGGGGGGAGAGCTCAAGTAGGTCCTTGCTTCTACTCAATTATCTTGGCTCCACTCTTCCCCAATTAATCCAGTTTGCACATCCATAAAATGGGCTGGAGAAGGAAATTCCAAACCACTCTAGTATCTTTGTCAAGAAATCTCCAAACGAGATCACAGTCAAATACAACTGAAGATAACTGAACAACAAGATGATGCAATTGGTATAGGACTGAATGGAAAGAATACATTGCTTTCCATTAGGAGAAAATGAGGTGTTTCTGAGAGGGAAAAAGAAAAACAAAAACAAAGTCTGATGATTAAAATAAAATAAAATCTCCAAACCAGAGATAGCTAAAGTAGCAGATTCTGCTTGAGCCCTAGGCAAGCTTAGTTTAGGCCCATGTTTTGGGCATACTGACCCACGATGGAATGGGAGGCTGCCAGTCATCACAGTGATACTTTCAGAATTTTAGACTGATTATCAAACTGAAGGTCTACAGAGCCATTGTGCTGACCTCAATGTTGTATGCCTGTCAAACCTGGTGCCAAGGTACCAGTGCCATGCCAGGAAATCGAATCACTCCCATTTGAATTGTCTTAGGAAAATTCTGAAGATCACTCAGCAGAGTAAGGTACCAGATACTGAGGTCTTTACCCAAACCAAACTGCCAAGCATTCAAACTCTGTTTCAGAGAAAACAACTCTGATGGGCTTTGTTAGAATGCAAAACGCTTGCCAAAAAGATTGTTTTATGGAGAACTCACACAGGGCCAGTGTTCACAGTCAGAAAAAGTAGTACAAGGACACTCTCAAGGTCTCTCTCAAGAACTTTGGAATAGATTGTGTGACATGGGAGTCACTGGCACAGGACTGCTCAGCATGGCATGCCCACATCAGAGAAGATGCTGTGCTGTTTAGCAAAGTAGAATTGAAACAGCTCAAAGGAAATGCAGGATATACAAATTTAGAGTAGCCACCTCAAATGTTCACATGGACTATTTGTACTGAACCTGCAGTAGAGCATTCTGAGCTCGTATTGGTCTGATCAGCCACAGTCGGACACATTAAAACTTGACTCTTGCATAGTGATGTCATTTTGGTCCTTGTTGACAACAAAGGACAACAACCAACCAACCAAACCAATTAACTTTCAGAATTTTACCTTTGAAACTTCTACCCATGGAATTCTTGTGAGTCACAGAATAGTGGAATTAAAGTTGAGAGTCATGGAAGGGCACTAGAGAGGGACATGATGAGCATGATTAGTCTATAGCACATTAACAACCATACATTATACAAAAGAACCGACATAAAGTATGTCATCAGAGATGAATGTCTGGAGAGAGTGAGTTGATGATGTGATATGCATGAGGAATAAATGATGGACAGCCTATGTGCTTCACTGTTATGAATGCGTGATATTCCATTTGCTGTCTTTAAATAACTAGGTGGCACTGTGAATAGTACTGCAGTTCTACACTGTGAAATGAACAAGAAATAGGATCATAAGTCAGCAGAAACTGTATGGTTCTGATCCTAGGAGAAGCAGGGTCTCAGTTCCAAGTTTCCAACCCAGTCTGAAGACTGCAAAGGAATTACCAGATCTGGAATCTCAGACCAAAAGGAAACCTGTATTTCTATCACTCGGAACTGGCAGAGGCTTTCAATTGTCTGATAGTGGTAGAATCCAGCAGTAATCCACTGAAACTTTGCCCTGACTCAGACCACCTTATAGCACTCAAAGCTTGTCATTCACCAGCCTGAATTGCCCCTTGAGGTCCTAGAACAATTTAACAATCAATACCCCCAAAAAGTAGCAGTAGGAACAACTCTGAAACTTCTGCCAGAAGCCCAGCTGTAAAATCAAGTCAAAGTCAGGAACTAGGCTGGAAAACTGAGCAAATAAAAATAGAATGCCACCATAAAAACTATTATGGGAATAGGGATACTCAAGACATAACCCCAGAAGAAGAGAAATTCTCCAAAACAGCTACAAGCAAATTTTCAAAGAAAAATGTAGGTAGGACACAAATTCAACTAGAATTCTCGAAAGAGAGGAAAATGGAGTTAAAAATAAAAGTAAAAATGTTTATGAATTAAACTGGAGAAGTAGAGGAAAATATTAGAAGTGAGATCTATAAAAGAAGGAATTAAAAAAGGGAATTAACAGTTTAACATAACTAGTAAAAACCTTACCCAAGCAAGAAACTGCTTCAAAACTAGAGTGGATCAAAATAGAAGTCAGAAGATAACTCCATAATACGATAAGAAATATTAAAACAAAGTCAAAAATAGAAGAAAATGTAATACATTTCATCGCCAAAACAACTAACCTGGAATCCAGACTCGAGACAATTTAAGAATTACCTGAAAGCCATAAACAAAAAAGAAAAGTCTAGACATTGGATTTCAAAGAAAAATCATAAAAGAAAACTACTCAAATCTCTTAGAACCATAACGCAAAATGGAAACAGAAAGAATCCACTAGTTGACTCCTGAAAGAAACCTCAAAATGAAAACTCTTAGGAACATAATAGATAAAATTTAGAGTTTCCAAGTCAAGGAAAAATACTGCAAATAGATAGAAAGAAAAAATTTAAGAAAAAAGGAGCCAGAATATCACACACACACACAATTTAGCAGATATCACTATTAAGTAATGGAGTGCTTGGAATGTAATATTCCCAGAAGGCAAAGGATATAGCTTTACAACCAAGAATAATTTAACCTGAAAAAACTAAGTGTAATCCTATAAGGAGTGGTGTATAAAATCAATCTTTAATAAAATAAAGGCCTTCTGAACATTCTTTTTTTTTTTTTTTTTTTTGATCTTTGTTAAGCTGTTGCCTTTCTCTGGGCCTCAGTTTTGTTTTGTTTTTCTTTTTTTTTTATTTTTATTTTTTAATTTATTTAACTTTTTACATTCATTTTCACAAGATTTTTGGTTCCAAAATTTTCTCCCCATTTGTCCCCTCCCCCCTCCCCGATACACTGGACATTCTAATTACCCATATCACCAATCTGCCCTCTCTTCTAT
>CM053773.1:146221824-146256660 GCA_028658325.1 Potorous gilbertii
GTATATGAATGTGTTGAAATATTATTGTGCTGTAACACATGACAAGCAGGCTGATTTCAGAAAACCTGGAAAGACTTACATGAACTGATGCAAAGTGAAGTGAACAGAGCCAGGAGAGCATTGCACACAGTAATCGCTATATAGTTTGATAAAGAACTGAGAATGATTTAGCTCTTCTCAGCAATATGATCCAAGACAATCTCAAAGGACTAATGATGAAACATACTATCTGCCTCCAGAGAAAGAACTGATATTGTTTGAATACAGATTGAAAGATGTTATTTTTTACTTTCTTCCATTCTTTTTCCTTTATTCGTCTTCTTGCAAAAAAATGACTAATATGGAAATGGTTTACATGATTGCACATGTATACCCTGTATTTGAGTGCTTGTTGTCCCAGGGAGGGTGGAGGGATAGAATTTGGACTTCAAAACTTTTTTTAAAAGTTAAAAAATTTTTTTAATATGTAATTGGAGGAAAAATATATTAAAAAAATAAAATTTTATTAAAAAAAGTTTTCCTTGGAATTTAGAATATATGCAGTAAATAAAACTAGTATGTTTCTTGGCTTTTGTGATGTACAAAGAGTACTGGCTGGCCTTAGAACTGGGACCAAATGACCCGGCTTTCAGTCTGGGCTTTAATTACTTTTTATCTTTGGCATGCTACTTAAACTTCCCTGAATTTCTGTTTTTTTTCCATCTCTAAAATGAGAAAAAAAATTACTGACACTAATCTACTTCTCAGGTTTGCTATAAGTGTTCTGTAAACCTCAACACACCATTTAAATATTAATCATTCAGATTCTTCAGGAGCTAATTGTCACCCAGTCTACATATAACCATAGGATTTAGAGATAAACTTGTTAATTTTATAGAAGGAAAACTGAGGCCTAAAGGCTTTCTCATCATGGGAAGGTAGTGCTTTAATCAGTTAAGGACATGAGTTGTGTTTTGAAACTAGGTCTCTTGATTCTCTAAATTTAGTGCTCTATCTATTATACCATGTTGTCTCTCATGAGAAATCCTGCTGAGGATATAGAATTGGACGTAGAATGGGAAACAGGTGCTGGAGCACTGAGTTGTTGACCTCAAGTTCTATGTTTCAGCCATAAAACTCATAATTACTTTACTTGGGGATGATAAAATTTCCACAGCTCACTCACCATCTCTTTGAAATATGGATGTTTTAAGTATGAAGTATAAACTCTGCTCAACAGGAATAAGAAAAAATGGGCCATTTATGAGGTTGGTATGCTTGTTCACAGTAGACAGTTCAATCAAGGTTGACCTTGACTGGCGATGCTGAAGGATGCCTCAAGTTCCAGAAACTCTAGCCAGCAACAGACCTAACTCTTCTCTCCTTGTCAACTAAATTCCAATAAGCAAGACTTAATTAAATTGAGCAATGAGCTCATCATTACCCAAGAGCTCTTCCTTTGCCAGGAGCCAATAGGTGGGCAACACTGTCCATTAAAAAAGAGCTCCTTGACCCTCCTCACTCATTTATTCTTTTGTTGGCAAAAATTCATTCAATTTACAATCTTCTCAAATGGGACTTTGTTTTTAGAGGTTAAGGTAAACTCCCAACTTCTAAGGAAGTTTTCTAACTGGAGTATGGATAGGAATTTTCCCCTTACTGCTGCCTATGAAGACCCTGTAAAGTTTCTTGCTTTGTGGTATGGCAATGTTTTCAGGTCCTGCTCTCTCCATCACCTGAGTTCAGGTTTTTAAAGGATGAGTCATTTGAGTAGGCTCATCTTGAAATCCGTAATTCATCTGCAATCAGCACATTTAGAATCAGATTCATTAAGGAAACTTGTTTCTCACAAGGGAGTTCAAAGAGACAAATCAACACCTCCCCACAGGACACTTCCCACTTCTCAGGATAGAGGCTGTTTACGCCATATTTCATGGAGTGTGAAAACACAAAGGAGACATTTAGTACCTATGCTTTATGGGAAGGATCACACTGTCATGGTAAGCACCTGACTTTTTCTTTTCCTCCTGAATTTTCTAGAAACTGACATTTGGTGACACAGACTCAAAGAGTAAAGTAACTCTCATAACTGTAGCCATAGGACTTAGGATTTAAATCTGCCTCAATTCTCGACTAGCAGAGTATTTTTTAGCATCTGATTTCACAAAGGCAGTGTGGTGTGCTGCAAAGTATACTGGTTTTGAAGTTCAATTCTGAGGTTCACATTCTAACTCTAAACTAACTGTGTGATCCTGGGTAAATCACTTAACTTCCTTGACGCTCAATTCCCTCATTTATAGAAGGAGAGATTTGGAGGAGGTAGTCTTTTTCAAGACACTTTTAGCTCTAGAATTGTGTTTTTTAAAGATCATAGGTGATAGATTTCCACCTAATCAGACTCCTCCATTTTAAAAATAAGGAAGCTGAGACCCAGAAAGCTTGTAACTTGCCGAAATTCACCTATGTAATAAATGTGAATACATATCCTCTGCCATCACTCTTTCTACTGCATCATGTAGCTTCACTTTAAAATGCTAAGGTTCTATGTTACAGTTTACATACTAACTGTGTAAAAAGAGATTCTGAAGTCTCAGGATTTTGAAATAGAAGGGACTCTTCTTCTGGGTAAGATGGCATGTGAAAGGTACCAAAGAGTCAAAGTCTCTCACTTTTACTCCA
Organism: Potorous gilbertii; assembly: GCA_028658325.1. NCBI lineage: Eukaryota > Metazoa > Chordata > Mammalia > Diprotodontia > Potoroidae > Potorous > Potorous gilbertii. Next base: position 146,224,483 of record CM053773.1, read on the forward strand.
GCAATGATCTAAAAAGATCACTGGTTGAACAATGACTAAAAAAATCCATATAGAAATTTTAATAAGCTCCTTCACCTAGTCCAGGACTGTACAAAAAGATACCCAGAAGCTACAGACACTAGAAGAGGGATCTTGCCAAATAAGTCAATGTGAATGTACGAAAACAGGTCAGAGGTCTTCAGCCAGTCTCCTGGAAACACTCTGAGAAGAAAGGGATGCTTGTTGTCCTTCATTCTCAAAGAGACCAAAATGTCATTACTTGGTGATGTCTTTAGACTCATGCATCAGTTGGATTTAAGTGAGAGAGAGTTGTATGGAGAGGTTGGTCTTTCTTTCTTTTCCAGAGTCATTGAAGTCCATCAAAGACAAAAGTTAAAACTACGGGCAGTGGCTTAGGATGCAGTGGATTATTTTGTCATCTTCAGTGTTGAACCAAGCGCTCAGCTTTAGTCACCTTCATGGCCACTGAAACACAATGTTTTCATCCACCCATTTCACCAAGGGAAGTCTTCACATGCCCTCCCCCTGCTTCCCTGACCCCTGAGCTCAAACCCCCTATTGAGAGATTTGAGAACTCCTGGTTGTCCTCAAGGTTATCCCTCAGGAAGGAAAAATGATTGCCTAATGCCCGGATTATGGGCAGGAAAGCACAGAGCTCTCACTGGGTATGCTGAAACCTATGAGTGCTCTCATTCCAGATATACCAAGAGAAGTGAAAGACAATAGCAAGAACACAGGAAAATAAAGTCAGGATGAAACAGTGCCCACCTCATCGAAGAATGTGGGGTTAGGAAGAGAACCTAGTCCTGACACTAAATCCCAAATCAAGAACTGAAGTTAAAGACACGAAAAAACAGAAGAAGACAGAAGACACTATGAATTGTATATCAGGAGTTAAGAATCATCTAAAAGGAAAACTCAGAAGGAGAGAATAAATTCATAATAAATAAAAGCAGAGCTTCAGATAAAAACATGTTTTGGCTACAAAATCTATTACTGGGAAAAATTCAGCAAGATATTGTAAACAAAAGAATAGCTATGATGAAAAGAGCTGGGAGGAGTACTTTAGAACAGAAGGTGATAAATCTTGCCTAAGAATCAGACTCCCTGAAAAATTAGAATGGTCCAAAGCAATTAATGACTGCATGAGACTACATGAAACATAAGAACAAAATCAAAGGACAGAAATAAAATAGAAGACAATTTAAGATATCTTCTTTTAAAATCATCTGACATGGAAAACAAGTCAATGTATTAGAACTTTATTTTTCTTTTTTTATTACAATTTAATTGTGTGGGAAAGACATAAATAATAATTGAAAAAATGAAAAGAAGTCAAGAGTCTAAGAATCACACTACTTTTAAACCATAACAAAAAAAGAAAGGATGAACATCATATTTCAAGTAATTAAAAAGTAACACAACCCAGCTCATTTTGAACCAAAGGGCAAAATGAAAATAGAGTCTAATGGTCACTTCTTGAAAAAAGAAAAAGTCTTAGAAATGTCATAATGAAAATCCAGAGATTCAAGTTCAAAGAATAAATATTTCAAGTCGTCAAGATCACAGAAGACTTAGTAGTACCATGATACAGGAAAAGAGAACTTAGAATATGTTCTTTTAATAGGCAAAAGATAAAATCAAGAATAACTTGTCCTTAAAGCGAACTAAAAGGGGGAAAAAATGGATCTTTAATGGGAGAGGGAACTTTCAACACTCCTGATAAAAAGACAAGAGAGGATCAGAACTTTAAAATGCAAACAAAGAAGTGAAGAGAAAACTAGATAGGAAAATCCATTTAAGCATGTGGAGGGGGATATGGATGATAAAGTGTTTAAATTTTAGCTAATTCATTTATGTATTTATCAGGAACCTAACCAATATCAAATAAAATGGACATTTCCACATACATAATGGAATAGAAAAAAAGAGAATTTTATAGGAAATTGCAGATCTCTGTTGCACACAGCTCGCACACACAAACACACACACACACACACACACACACACACACACACCTAATCAATTCACATGGAACATTTAAAATTATTCTGCTTATCTTTGATTCTGGCTTTCCTTTTGTTCTTTTCTATGCACTTAAAATGTTTCATTGACTATATTTTCTTCCTTTTTAGGGGAGCTACACTATCTCTAACTGCCTTTTTCCTTCCCTCTCCCCCAAAAGAAAAACAAAACCCTTTTAATAAATATGCAAGGGCAAACAAAACAAACAAAACATGGCCTATATTGGCCACGTCCAAAAATGAATGTCTTATTTTACATCTTGAGTTCGTTATCTGATACGAGGTGGGTAGGAACTCACGTTCTAATGGTGAGGAAGAAACAAGTGTCCTTCAGAACCTTAATATTTTTAAGAGTCATAGAAGGAGTTATAAAAGAGTCATAGAAGGAGTTATAAAAGACAAGATGGCTTGGAGATGTTGTGATTCTATTTTGATACTTAAGATGTGAAAGCAAAGGGAAAGAAAAGGGAATATACTAGAGAAGAGAGAAGGAAGGGGAAAGAACTTTCTCACATAATTGGTGTCTGTGAGATGAAAAGTATATAAATATAGAAGAAGGAGTAGGGGGAGGGGAACAGGCATGAAATGAACCCCACTTTCTTGTGAATAGTACAAAGGAAGGCTGAACACACACATACTTAAATACAAATAAACAGAATATGGTGTAGACATACATTAAACTTGAAAGGAAATAAGATCAAGACAGGGAGAGGGGACAGGGAATTTTTAAGAGAGGATAAAGTCAATGAGGAATAAATCATAAATGAAATTATCTGCAGTACAATATGGTAAATAGTGAAGAAAAAGAAAGTCCCTGGATTTGGGGACTCAGTAAGATGTAGAGAAGATAAAAAAATAGAGCTTCAAATTATAAAACACTATTGTAAAGTACATTTTTCTTTCACTTTTTTCTTTATAAAGAGGAAGGAAGGATTCAAAGAGAGAGGAAAGCATAAGTGTATAGGATGGAGGAACATACAGGATTGAAAATCACAATCATGAGTGTTGAGGGGATGTGCTTACCTATAAAACAGAAGAGCATAGCTGAATGGATAAGAATGCAGAATCCAATTATACGTTTATGAAAAATAGACATAAATATTCATAATTATCATAAGCTGGAGCAAAATTTATAGTGCTTCAAGTGAACTTAAAGAAGCAGAGCTAGTAATGATGATTTCTGACAAAGTAACAAATATACATGATCAAAAGAGACAGAAAAATCACATTCTGCTTAAAGGTACCATAATTAATATAATAAGATATAAGAACCAAGTGACTAACAACTAAATACTTAAAAGAAAAGTATATATGTATATACATACATATATACAATCTAAATCAAAAGGATAAAGAGAAATGGAATATCTCTCACAGTCAATAAAAGAATGAGAAAAGTGGTACTGGGGTATAATCTAATAAACATGGCAGAATAATATCTGTTTGAATCCAAGGCAAACCATCCAACATCATAGTAATATAAGTTCATGCTCCAAGCCCTGATGATGAAGAGACTAAAGTTGATCACTTATGTGAAGATCTACAACATCTTCTAGAAATAACACCTTTTTAAAATTCCAGTTCTAAAGAAGGACAATGACAAGGAATATTCAAATTACCAAACAATTGTGCTCATTTCACACTCCAGCAAGGTTATGCTTAAGATTCTGCAAGCTAGGCTTCAAGAATAGGTCAACTGAGAATTACCAGAAGAGCAGTCTAGTTTTCAAAGAGGCAGAGGAACCAGAGACCAAATTGCCAGCATTTGCTATATTATGGGGAAAACAAGGTAGTTCTAGAAAAATATCTACCTCTGCTTCACTGACTACACTAAAGCCTTTTGACTATGTTGATCACAAAAAAATGTTGCAGGTCCTCAAAGATATGGCTGTATCAGATCATCTTACTTGTCTCCTGAGGAACTGATTGGTTTAAGATTGGAAAAGAAGTATAAGACTGTATATTGTCACCTTATTTAACTTGTATGCAGAGCACATCGCGTGAAATAACAGACTGAAAAAAATCAAAAGCCAAAATTAAGATTTCTGGGAGAAATACAAACAATTTCAGATAAATAGATGATATCACTCTGATGGCAGAAAAGGGAAGAGGAATTGAGAAGCCTCAAAAAGCACTGTGGGTGATAATATTAGCTGTGAAATTAAAAGATAGTTGTTCCTTGGAAGGAAAGCTATGACAAATCTGGACAATGGACTAAGAAGTAGAGATATCATCTTGCCAACAAAGGTCCATATAGCCAAAGTTGTGGTGCTTCCAGTAGCAATGTATGACTGTAAGAGTTGTACTATAAGAAAAGCTGAGCACAGCAGAATTGACACTTCAAATTGTGGTACTGGCGAAGACTTCTGAGAGACCCTTGGACAGCAAGGATATCAAATAAGTCATTACTTAAAAAGAAATTGATTGATCCCCCAATTGATAAATGGTCAAAGGATATGAACAGGCAATTTTCAGATGAAGAAAAATGATACAGTCAGATAAAAAATGCTCTAAATCACTACTGATTAGAGAAATGAAAATCAAAACAATTCCTGAGGTACCATATCACACCTATAAGTTTGGCTGGTAATACAAAATAGGAAAATGATAAATTTTGGAGATGTGGGAAAATTAGAATGCTAATGCATTGTTGGTAGAGTTGTGAATTGATTCAACCATTCCGGAGAGCAATTTGGAACTATGCCCGAAGGGCTAAAAATGTGTATACCTTTTCACCTAGCATTACCAGTTCTGGGTCTATATCTCAAAGAGATCATACAAATGGGAAAAGGACTCATGTATACAAAAATACGTATAGCAGCTCTTTTTGGGTTGGTAAAGAATTGGAAATTGAGGGGGATGTCCATCAGTTGGGGAATGGCTAAACAAGTTATGGTATATGAATGTAATGGAATACCAGTGTGCTATAAGAAATGATAAGCAGGAAGACTTCAGAAAAACCTGGAAAGACTTGAATGAATGGATACTAATGAAGTGAGCAGAACCAGGAGAACACTGTACACAAGAATAGCCATAATGTGTGATGACTATCTTTGATAGACTTATCTCTTCTAAGCAAGGCAAGGATCCAAGCCCACTCTCAAGGATTCATAGTAGAAAATGCTGTCCACATCCAGAAAAAGAACTGAAGAGTCTGAATGCAGATTGAAGCACATTATTTGCTCTCTCTCTTTTTCTTTTTTGTTTGTTTCTTCTTTCTTGTGATTTCTCCAATTGGTTCTAATTCTTCTTTATAACATGATTAATATGAAAATACGTTCAATATGAATATATATGTACAGGATCTATGAAATTACATGCCATCCTGGGGTGGGGGAAGGGGAGAGATGGGGAAAAAATTTAGAACTCAAAATCTTATGGAAGTGACTGTTGAAAATTAAAAACAAACAAACAAAATTGCAATTGATTCGGGCTATTCACTGGAAGGTCAAATACTGAAGCTGAAGCTTAAATACTGTGGCTACATAATGAGAAGACCAAACTCATTGGGAAATATTGAAAGCAAAAAGAAAAGGGGATGGAAGAGGATGACATGGATAGACAATGTCATGGAAACAGAGAGCATGAACTTTGAGACATAGTGGAAGATAGAAGGGCCCGGAGTGCTATGCTCGATGGTATCACAAGAAGTTGAATGACTGAATGACTTAACAATGACAACAAGATGCAAAATAGGAGGAGACCTCTATAACCTCATTTTTAGTCATTTCAGTTCTGCGTGGTCTTCTGCCTTTCAATCCTTTGCCATCTTGTCATATTACTGCTCTTCTCTTGACAAACTTCAACTTTGGATTACTTCCATCATTAACCTTCTCTAGTTCTAATCATGAGCCACTGAATGAAGATGAAAGAAGTCCTACAATGGTGCTGACTATTTACATTCATTTACTGATCAGCTGGGCCTTCACTGAAGCAAATCATTCTTCTTCCCATATTCTCTATATCACTTCCTACTGGAGTCACTTCACATCTTCTTCTTCCTCCTAAAACCCCTCACATCTCTACCTAACTTCCCTCATCTTGGGACATTGCCTTTTGCATTACTGAGAAATTAGAGGTCATTCAATATGAGTTACCTGTTTCTCATTCTCTTCATCTCAAAATCCCTTGACATTACCTCTCAGTGTCTTCTCTTTTCCCTCTGGGGACCTTCTCTTGGTTATCCCTTTACATGTGCACTTAATATCATCTTTTTTCCAGTGTCTCCAGCAGATGTCATCCTTCATCATTCTCCTCTCTCAATTTTTCAACCTCTCCCTATGTGTTGTCCCCACATTAGAATATAAGTTCAATGTAAGAATTATTTAATTCTTTGTATTTGTATCCCTAGTGTTTGCCACAGCGTGGGCCCATAATAGAAATGTATTGATTTATTGCTTATTGCCTGACTTCAATGTAACCCTTTCAGACCTAGAAAAATCTTACAACATGATAAACAGGAATAAAATTAAGCACCTAAACAGAACTGCAGAAAACTAAGATATGATAGTCATCTTTGGAGACTCCTGAATGGAAATAGAAAATAGTGTATGTTGTTATGCATGTGTGTGTATATGTGTGTATATACATATGTGTGTGTATACACATATAATACAAAGTACATGTAATATGCATCTAAACTATATATATATATATATATATATATATATTACATCTGCTTTTTGATAAGGATTTTGTTTGTTTTTAAATAGTGGATGAGTGGGGAGGAGAGAAGGTCAGTGATAAGAGTTGTCAAAAAAAGAGAAAGAAATGAGAATTGCTGAAGTCTTTTAAAAAAAACGCACAACAGAAAATACAAGAAAGGCCAGAAGGAAACACAAACAAGCAAAATTCCAAACTGAAAATTAATAACAAATTCATTATAAATTTAAAGAGAAAAAAGCCAAATACAGGAGAGATTCACTATTTCATACACAATCCTCTTTTTTCTGTTCTACTTTTAAGTACAGTGCATCTTACTTTGATTCTTTTTATTTTGATATTTGATGTTTTTATTTGATATTTATTAAATCCAGAATAAAAATAAGTAAATAAAAGGGACCTAAGAGAACATCTGGCTCTGGTCCCTCATTGGCTGATGAAGGTCCAGGATGTTAAACATAGTAGCACAGATGAATTTTGAACTTTAGTATGATTACTCCAAATACTGTGCTCTTTCTATTACAAAATGTGCCTTGTTGTATCTCTCTTTCCCCTTTACAATTGTGGGTATGGCTTCAAGGTATAAGACTGAGACTTAGTTATAACTAGTTTTCAATTAGTGTGTATTGGGTTACCTAACCTGTTTCAGTTCTTTCTCCCCGGCAACATGCCCCTCTCTCATTATCCTGCTCCTTAACACCTTCATCAGTCAATAGTACAGGTTAAAGAACATAAAATAAAAGTTTAATCATTTAATTTGCTGTTTTTGAATTGCCCTAATTTTAAAAAATATAGTCTGAAGCATGGAGATGAGTTGAAACTAATCACTAAAGTAATTTTAGAATGACAAGTGGATTTTAATGATCTCTTTTATCCTTGATGTATTTGTCTAGTTAATTGACAGACTATCTGTATTTTTTACCTTTAAACACATGATATGATGTGATGTGACTGCCAAGGAGGAATTCAGGAATCCAGATGTAAGAACATCTAGGTTCTATTTCTGGCTCGGTTATTCACGAACTTGGTGACCTTACACAGGTTCATTTCTCTGCCTCAGTTTCTTCATCGATAAAACAGTGATACCATCTGCCAAGTTTACCTCATAAGTTTGCTTTCAATGCATTTTGAAAAGTATCAAGAGTTATAAAGAGCAGCAATATTGTTTTATGTCATAACTTCTACAAAAAATAACAATTGGCTTTCCTTAATGCTCTGCTGAGGAGTCAGTGGTTAGTAATTACTCTATGTTCTAAACTGTTTTAAGGAAAGGTGAATTAGCTTTCTATCATTCATTGGAGTGGGTGGGAGAAAAGGATATCACTCTTTTATTTGTATAATTGAAGAATTCAGCTTATCTTGATTATTAGTTCTTTCTCAGAAAAGAGCTGGTCCACAGTTTACAGAGCTCTAGAGGTATGGAGGTATGTGCTGGCTCTCATGAATTGATGTTAAAGCTTCAGTGTAAGCGTTTACACCTTGGAAATTGGCAAATGCTACTAAGCAGGGATTTAATAATTGTTTTGTTGATTATTTAGATTTGAGAAAATTAAGGAGACCATGTTAAAAATGCAGATGAACTTGAAAGTACATCAAATATATATTTTTGAGAGCCAGTTGTTAAACGTTTACCAGTACACTGATGGATGGATATGGGGACATACACAAGTGTCAAAACAAGCTATACTTTTGTAATTTTCCATTCCAAAATTATTAACATAATCTTATAAATTTTGATATATACAATTTTGTCTTAGAAGAAACCCTAGAAGATAACTTGTCTAATCTATACTGAAGCAGGAATCCTCACTATAAAACCTCCGTCTCCACTTGAACCCCTCCAGGGTTGAAGAATGTACCACTACATTTTAAAGAAACTCTTCCTCATATTAAGTGGTAAACCCTTCCCTATAATTTCCAACCCATTGTTACTTGTTCTTTCCACTCTTTAAGCCGCTCATTTCCTACTTTTTCAATCAATCCTTATTATGGTAAGACTAGATGACTTTTTGTTTTATTTTGTTTATTAAAGTCTGGCTTATTGTATAATGGAAAGGCTTATCTTTCACAGAGCTGGTCTTTGAACTGAAGTAGTATAAAAAAACCCTCTAAAACTAACACCCATATAAATGAGATTCTTGGTAAAAAGACAGAGTAAATGATTTATTGGGGCACTGTGTCCCTATTTTTTATAATGACCAAATAAATCTAACTGATTAGAAGCAAGGACCACACCTACAGGAGTCTTGTGCCATTTATTACTTTTAGTAGAGAATAAAGAGGCAGGAGCTATTTACCACAATGGTCAGAGGGATGGCCTTGGCATTAGAAACCCTTGGGTTCAGGCTCTCCCTATAAGACATGCTAGTCATGTGACTTTAGGCAGTACACGAAATCTCTCAGTGCTTTGGTAACTAAGATTTTGTTACAGACAAGTTATAGATTATTTGCCAATAACTCCCCCACACCAAGTAAATCACAGATCCAATCCAAAACCAAAATACCAAACTACATAAAAATAAAACAAAACAGTCTCCCCCACCAAAATCAAGGAGTTCACAAGAGATGTTTAAAAACATCTTTACATTTTTCTATTTAGATCACCACTAATGCAACACCCATATTTTTTCAATCCTAGGATTTCAATATTTTTGGTGGGATAGAGCTTCAGGTAGCTCTCCTTTAAATGTCTTTCTTACAATTTTACATTACAGTGATATTCACATGGACAGACAACTTGGAATGAACTTCTGTTACTGTGAGCAGATCAGGTGAGATGGGATAGGGTAGCCATGCTACCTTATTTATTAATGTTAATAACAACAATTACAAGACAGAGAGTGGCATTAGAGATAGAGAGCCAGCCTTGGGATCAGGAAAACCCACCTCTGACATATTATTAGCTGTGGTACCTAGGACAAATCATTTAGCCGCCCAGTGCTCTAGATAGTAGCTCTTTAAGATGAGGTGGTGTAGTGGATAGAGCACTACTGCAGGAATCAGGAGGACCTGAGTTCAGATCTCACCTCAGACACTTGATATTCACTAGCTGTATGACTTTGGGCAAGTCACTGAACCCCAACTGCCTCATCCTGGGTCACCTCTAGTCATCCTGATGAATATCCAGTCACTGGAGGAGAAGTGAGGCTAGTGACCTGCACAGCCCTCCCTCACTAAAAACAAAGTCAAGTGCAAGCCATGTCATTATTTTTCTGATGGCATGGTCTTCTTTGGCAATGAAGGACGAACACACACAATTTGCAGGGGATACCGAGATAGTGCAATGGATAGAGCCCTGGTCCTAGAGACAGGAAGAGTTCAAATGTGACCTCAGACACATTTGTGGTCCTGCATGACCTTGGTCAAGTCACTTAACCCTGATTCCCTTAAAAAAACCAGACAGCAAGCTATGTGGGTAGAATAAATTACCTCACTAAGATTCCTAGTATCAATGAAATCACAGGGTCAGTGCCTGTTTTTCAGTTTATTGATAACAATTTCCAATAGTTGCTCTTAAAATCATTGACCCTACACAGGAATCCCTTTCACCTCTATAAGTCTCAGTTTCTTCACCTGCAAAATGGATATAATAATATTTGTATGTACTACTGATGGTATCTCGATGTAGTTGTGAAAGCACTTTTTAAACTGTAAAGCTATATAAGTATGAATTATTGATATTTTGAATAATAGAAGGGAGATGAAGTGTTGTATAGAAGACAGAGGAATCAGGATGTCAGAGGGCTCTAAGTTCTGAAATTTCACTTGCTCATAGCACTTCCCCTGCTTTGCCTCTGCTAGACTTATTCTATCTCCAGGGGAGCTTTGGAGATACAATACTAAGTGTTTTGAAGGATGACTGATTACTAGACTTTTCCTCCTGGTTGTCTAGCATTTGTGTGCATGTTTTTATTATACATTTTTATTCCCCACCTCCCATTACATATTAAAACAATTCTTTAACATTTGCTTTTTTAAAATGTTTTGAGTTCCAAAGTCTATCCCTCCCTCTCTCTTTCCCCCTCCCTGAGATGGTAAGCAATCAGATATAGGTTATACACGTGCAATCATGTAAAACATTTCCACATTAGTCATTTTGTCCAAGACTTGACCAATTACTAAATTTACTCAGCTAATTGCTTACTGAGTCTTTACAGTGTATTAGAAATTACAGGGGATATTCAAAAGACAGAGGGCTGCCTTCACCCTTCTGCCTGTAGCCTCCTTATGCTACCATAACCAATGACCTTTCTCCAATGCAATTAAATCAGAGATTTGAAGGCTCTGGGAAGGCTCCATCACACCAACATTCCATTTAGAACCTTGGGACTGATTTATTTGACAACTTTTTGCATACTCAATACTTCTGCCAATCTTAACTTTCTTAAGTGAACAGATGGAATGAATGATCTTTTTAATAACTCACCCTGATATCATTCTGTAAGGTTTACAATCAATAAAGGAGAGGTGGTTGAGTGATGCTTTAATCTCTGTCATTCCAAAGTACTAGGTAAAATCCCCTTTGCCCTGTTTCCTTTCTCTGTACTTTCTTCTGAATCCAGTTTAGCCCTGTTCTTCCTTAGTCCCTATGTTTATTTGCTCTCCTCTTTCAATGTGCCCTCTGGGACCTCTGCCCTATTCATTCATTCAATCAATCAATCAATAAGTGTTTATTAAGTTTTACCATGTGTAATGTAGCATGTCATAATGGATAGAAAGCTAGGCTTGGAACCAGAACAACCAGGGTTCATATCTTGACTGTGACATATACTAATTGACTGGCCTGTGAGTGTTCCAGGAAAATCTTTAAGACTATACATTGTAGAGAAAGTACTGATTTGCCTTGGTAGAGGCAATTTCCACAAGTGGGAATTTCCTATACAAATGAAATCATAGGTCCAGTCTCTGCCCCATCCTACATGACAAATATTGCACTATTATGGACATCATAAAAAGTCAAAATTGTGCCTGCCCTCAGATCACTTACATTTTAATGAGGAAGATTCCGTGGTGGGAAAATATGTATATACATACACACACATATTATTTGCATATATATATATTTACATATGCAAAATACATGCAGAATAGATAAAAGGCCCCATTGCCTTCAATCTCCTTTTCTAATGCCATGTTCTTCCTCTGGGTACTAACTGAACCTTGGCTTTCTAGCTATCTTTGCTACTGCTGGCTTCTCCTCTTATTTCTGGTCTTATTAATGATCCATCCCTTATTAGACCTTTGGGATTAGGAGGAGGAAATGGCATCCTGCTTGTTCACCAAGGCCTCTTTCAAACCTTTACTCTATTGCCATCACTTAACCATCTCACTTATACTGATTCTAAACCTGACAGGATGATATCTGAGGAAGTTTTTGTAATGGTTACTCAATCTTAAGTCTAGCTAGATCTTTGTCATGTCAACTCCCATTGCATTCTCCCACTTTCCCCAATGACTCGGAGTCGGCCTTTCTATCCTAAGTGCTACCTGTATTTCTGGTGATTTCTGTATTGATGCTGATGGTCCTTCTGAAACCTTGCCCGAGGCATTATCATTATTTCCCAAGATAATAAGCTCTTTGAGGACAAGGGCTGTATTGTTTTTCAAGTGCATATTCCCAAGGTCTACTAACATACCTCCTAGGTTTTGTTGAAATGAATTGAATGCAGGGAACTTCTTGGTTAATGAAACAGGATGTACTAACACATTTCTTTCTTTTAAAATATATTAAAAAGAACTAAAGAAAAGTATTCAAAATGAATCAACATCTTGGCTTTATTCTTGCTAAAGAGAGGACCCTTCCTAAAAGGGCTCAGCCCTGAGCTATCATGGCACAGCAGTTAGCCACTGAACTTGAGCCTGAGGACCTGAGGTGGAGTCTAAGATCCTGGTTCTGCTGCTTTCTTACCTGTCTGACCCTTCCGAGCCTCAGTTCCTCATCCACAAAATGAGGGGATGAGATTTGACAGCCTGTAAAGGCCAGCATAGTGCTAAATCTCCCATCCTCTGATTCCAATCAACTGTAAAACCCTTGGGTGACGACTTAATTTTTCTGAGTTTCTGTTTCCTCATCTGTAAAATGGGGTTGGTAAACCTTGCACTCCCTATGTATGCTGCAGGGTTAATTGGAAGGAACTGCTTTGTAAATTGTAAAAGCTTATGTAAAGGGGAGCTATTATAATTTTTCTAATTGAGTAGACTGTGGTTAGCAGAGAGGAAATGGAGGTAAGGGGAGGCTGTTTCAGGCAGAATGGATGGGACAGTGGAAGGTGAAGAGGTGGGAGGGAAAGGATGGAACAGTAGGACTTGGGAGGAAGTTAGTTTAGCTGGATCAGGAGGGAGCCTGGGAATGGAGGGAGCTGCAGTGATATTCCACCACTAGGCTTATGGATCACCAACGGACTATACATCATGACTTGTAACCGCTACACGGCATGTGCTTTGGATATATTCCAAATACAGCAGACCTCTACATGATTCATTCTTTTTCCTTCACCAAGAGCTATTTGTCTAAGTTCCTACTAATAATACAGGAACAACAGAGAATCATTTCCACAGGGAATGTTTCCACAACGGTTGTATTCTATTATATTAGTCACATAAAGAGTGACCTTGGCGGATGGGGAGGGACAGAGACCTTGGCCATTGTTTAAACCTACACCCCCCCTGCTTGCTTTTGCTTCTTTACTGTCAGTGAAGTCTTGCCTTGGCCTTCTGAGAACACGGTGAAGGGAGTAAATAAAAGCCAATTAAAATACGATCACAATGTTCTAAAGGAGAAACCTGTAAACATCCTCCTAAAAATGCTGCAGTAACTTATATATACTTCTTAAAAAAATAAAGCAACTCATGAAAGTGATGCTTGATTAAGGTAAATAAGATATTAAGTTGCCTTTACTCCTGAGTGGCTATTCTTATTCAAGGACTATCAATGGAATGGACATGCTACTAGGGGCAGCTAGGTGGTACACTAGATAGAGCATCGGCACTGGAGTCAGGAGGACACGAGTTCAAATGGGACTTCAGACGCTTGACACCTACTAGCTATGTGACCCTGGGCAAGTCACTTAACCCTGGTTACCTTGCCAAAGCGGGGAGAAAAGGAGAATGGATGTGCTGCTGTCCCAATATGATGTGATCTGATAAATATTTATATTTTTAAAAAACTAAACATAATATGGTATCAACCCTGCTAGAAGGGGCTACAAGACCTGAATCACTAAGGTGATGGGATAGAAATATGGTCATTTCATTTCTTTGAGATTGTATCTCCTTATCGATAAAATGGAGACATTGCTGACACAGTCAATCACATAGTGTTGTTGGAAGGATTAAATGAGATTTGTGGCTTAATTATTGGAAAGCAGTTGCTGCAGCAGAAACAGCCCAGATTCAGAAGGCAAGCAATGAGGAGATTCAGTTCCAATTAGCTGTGTGAACCTTTGGGCATCCCTTTTAGTCTCACTTTCCTTATCTATGACTACATAGCACATACACTACTTTTGGCATTCAAGGCCTTCTGATTCCAACCTAAATTCCCAATCTTTTTTTTTTTTAACTTCCAGTCTCATATGTTACTCCTCTTTTGCAGCTAAACTGGACTTTTCTTCATTCCCCATTGCAGCTCTGTCCTCTTGTTTCTGCACTCTTTCCTCTTATATCATATGGCAGAAACACTCTGCTCAGGCTAGAGCTTCCTTAGCACAACTCCATAAAACAAGCAGGCCATGGGGGTCTGAAATACCCCATATGAGAAGCCTTATGGCCCCTCAAATCCTCTTGGATCCAGGGACTGATTTGCCATAGCAGACATGCATCACTAGAGAGATATTACTCAACGAACACTTCCCACTGATCTATATGTGGAAATTCGCTCATTAGCAGCCAGAGGTGCCAATCTACAAACAGACAGCCTTATTCACAGTCAGAGGGGGCGGGGCTGAAGGGCCATTAAAATGATTAGGGCTATTAGGTTAAACTCAACCATGTTGAATAAAAACCAGACCCAATTAAGAACATGCTCTGTTGGCTTTCAAAATTCCATTCTCAGGGCCTGCATCTCTCATAAATACATTCTTCTGGGCTAATTGCTTTGTTTATTCTACTTACTGTAAGTCAGAGACAACTTCACATCTGCCGTGCTAACTGCCTTCATTTCAAATGTATTCACACTCAGAGGAAGTTTGAAAGGCCTTCCCATTGTCTTCTCTACATGTTCAGGACCCATCAGGCTACAAAGGATTTTTTCCCAACACAGACTAAAAGAATATTAAGGGGCAGAAGAGACTTTTTTTATTAATAGATCATGTAGTTCAATGCCCTCATTTTAGACACGAGCGAAATGAAAACCAGAGAACATTATGGAAGCCCACATTGACACCAGTCTTGAGGTTTACAAAGTATTTTCCCCAAAACAGTCCTTTGAAGCAGACAGTGTGAGGATCATTATCTCCAATTTATAGTTGAGGAAACCAAGTCCTCAGGACTCCAACAGAGGCTTCCTGGCTTCCGGTTTAGTTCTGTTTTCACTAAACAATGCTGCTCTCTCTGCCAAAGGGAAGATAGATAAAACATTTATCAGTGCTTACAGGCAGATGCTACACACAAAAACAAACAAAGCTGACGTCGGAAAGGAATGTAGGGCAGCTGCGCGGCTTGGCCGATAGAGCAATGGCCCTGGAGTCAGGAGGACCTGAATTTAAATCTGATCTCAGACTCTTACTAGCTGTGTGACTCTGCGCAAGTCACTTAACCCTGACTGTCTCCAAAAAGAAAAAAAAAAGAGAGGGAGGAAGGAAGAAAGAAAGGAATATTACATTTTGAATGGCTTATTTGAAGGACAATACATAAAGCAGACTCAGAAAGTGGGAAGACAATACCTGATAAGGAGGAGGTGAAGTCCAGGGAGTGAGAAATGGGGGGGTGGTGGCAGAGATCTGAATATGGAACCACCACTACCAGTAGCACCTGGGGAGAGTCAATTCATTAAGCTGAGCCTCTGTTTCCTCATCTGTTCAATGGGTATGTTGAAGTAAATGACTTCAGAGACTCCGTCCACACAAGGCCTGAATCTGTGATTCCCTGACCCTGGCATGCAGGCATTCTGCCACTCTAAATCTGTGAACTTCTTTATGACCGCAGCATTGAAGGCACACTGTGACCACTCTTTCTTCCCATTCAAAACAACTCATTTTCAGATAGGCATTTGGACAAGGGAAGCCAGAATGAACATATTTCAAGGTCACTCACGCTGATGTCTACCTTCAAGACCCAAGCTTATCATCTGAGTAAGATGACAGAGTAGAGAGTACAAGATAGGGCTGTGTGTGTGTTGTGGGTGGGGAGGAGGAGGTGTGGTATAATGAGGAAGCCCCACATACAAAACTTTATTCCTATTCCTGCTTTCAAATTATAAAGCACATCGAAGCAGGGCATGGCATAATTTTTAAAATGGGGACATAATGTGATTTTCCTCAGGCCCAAATGAGTCATTACAGTCATGCTTTTCACTCCTCCTACTGGGTGAACAGATTCCTAGTCTAGATGTATAAACTGAGGGACACAGGCTGCATTCTGTGGTCAGTAGAGGTTTAATGAATGCTAATGGGGAAAGCATCCTGAAGAGCCCCAAACTGGCCCTGAGCATTTAGCTCAATGACTTAGGTGAAGGTTTAGCTGGCATACTAACCAGCAACCAGGTGGCGCAGTGGAGACTAATCCAATTTGAAACTGTCAGGAAGCTGGGAGGGATTACTAATGCGTGGGAAGGTATATTCAAGATCCAAAAAGGTCTTGATATGTTTGTCATTTTGTGTGGTATGGTGGGCTGATACTAATGAGATGAAATTTAATAGGAATAAATTGTAAAGTCTCATATGTAGGCTTGAAAAAAAAATCAAAAGCACATGAATAAAGTAAAGATGTGGATAGAAGTCATTCATATGAGGAAAAAGAAAGCCTCCGGGGTCTGGTGGACTACAAGTCCAATAGTATACATCAATTGTTTTTCATTTGTTTCCAACTCTTCATGACCCCACTTGGGGTTTTCTTGGCAAAGATAATTGTAGTGGTCTTCCATTTCCTTCTCCAGCTCATTTCACAGATGAGGAAACTGAGGCAAACAGGGTTAAATACAAAAATACAGAATCATAAAGGTAGTAAGTGTCGGAGGCCACATTTGAACTCAGGTCTTCCTGACTCTAAGCCCAATACTTTATTTACTGCACCAATAGAGCTGTCCTACAGTGTATTAGGCAGCTAAAAAAAATCATAAGAATCCTAGGTTACATGAATAGAAGTATAGGGTCCAGAAAAGGGAAATGGATCTTCCCTCTCTTGTTTGACTTTGTTCTAATTAGACTATAGCTAGAATAGAAATTTGGGTCTAGGCACCATATTTTATGAGAAACACTGACAAACCAAAGTATGTCTTTTAATAAGACTCAGAGATGAAGGAACTAAGCGTGTCTGATCATGGTCAGGATGCCATGTCCAACTATTTGAATAGGCTACTTTGTACTTCTATATAATGGTTCTGCTGTAATACAGGACCCCAGAGCTGAGCTGGAAGGGACAAGAGAGGCCAACCTCTTCCTGAAGTCTTGGGAGGTTGGTGTCAAAGCTGGATTTGGAGGCCATGAATTCTGATCCTAAGCTAGGGCTCTTTCCACTGGACCACACTGCCTCTTTGGGTAGGGGACAGTTTATATTTAATAATCCATCAGAATAATTACTTATAAGGCTCCTACCCTGCCTTCTTTCAGAAGGAGATTAAAAACAAAAGATAAATAAGACAAGGTCCCTGATTATTTGGACGACAGTGGGAGGAAGACAAGATACATAAATAAGTACAATACAAAAGAGATTATAAGTACATAAGCGGAATGGTTACCAGAGGTCAGAGAAAGGAAAGTCTTCCTGGAGGAGCTGTGAAGGATAGATAGGATTTCAATCAACAAAGATGGAGAGGGAAGTGGGGATGGAAGCCATTTCAGGTCTAAGGAATGGTAAAGGGGATTCATATTTCAAGTACAGGGCTAGACTAGATAATTTTTAAATTCTCTTCTAATTCTAATAATCTATGACTTTCCCTTTTCCATTTGGAAAATATGGTTCCTGAGTTTATACTAGCCTTCTATTGGTTTCCATAGAAAATTCAAAGAGAGCCTTCTAGTCCAGACAGCCTTGATTCCATGCACCACTTGGATGTAATTGATCTTGTGACTGACCCCACTGTGTGTGGCCATATTGGTGGGGTCTGAGAGGAAGAGGAAGAGAAGGGTGTTTCCAATCCAGTATCTTCCCCTGTGTAATTCTCTTTCCCCTTTGACTCAACAAAGGCTGAGTGTGCCAGCCTTCAGGGTAAGAGGTTCTGCCAATCTGTTTAGTCAGGAATTTCCTTGATAACTAAGGAAAGACAGCCTGCGTAGGTGGGAAAAGCAAGCCTGGGTGTGCTAGCCAGTCACTTAATTGTCTAGCCCTTGTGTAAACATGCCCAGAGGCTTTGAAATATGCTGGAGTCATAGAAACCAAAAGTATGACTTGGTTATTCAAATATATAAAGATATACCACTAAAGGTAATTGAGAGGAAAAAAAAGCAATTAAACTTTATTTAGACAAATTTTTCTTTTGGGAGATGACAAAGGCAGCCATTCCGTTTTCTCTGACTCTGGGCCATCAGCAAACAAGTCTTCCTAGGTCCTGACTGGTAGCAGGGATACAGTGGCAGCCACACAAGATGTGGTCCTGCTTTGTATATAAATAAGGCTATTTTCTGTTTTCAAAAGAGGGCCGCCAACATAGCATTGCCTTTCCAATTTTCTTGTTTGAATTGTGTCGGGTGGGTCTTTTTGTATTCTGTCATTCACTATGAGCTCCAGAAGCCCTCCCTAGCTGTTTCCAGTGCAAGACCTTCATCCCTAAAGCCAGTGCCTGTCTGTGGGTATGCCCTTTCTTCTTGCAAAGGGAAATTTAATCTTTAAAGTGGTTCTGCACCACTGGTCCCAAAATCAAAAAGGAGAGCCTCTAAAGGGGCAATTAAATAGAAGATTTGTATATTAGAATAAGGATCCAAAAAGATCTCAAAAGGCTGGAATGATGGACAAAATCAATGAGAAGAAATTTAATAAGGAGAAATATAAGGTTCTGCATTTAATGTAAAAAAAAAAATAGCACCAAATGCTATTTGCTATCCATTGGGTAAAAAGGCCAGAATCAAAACTATCCATAAAAAAGTGTAGTTCAATACCCAGCATAACCAAAGAGGGTTCCTTTAAAATGATATTATATAGCAGTGATCAAAAGCAAGGTGATAATTATTCAAAACTAGGTTTCGTTTTAAGATTTAGTTTCTTCACACAGAGAGTGTAATCGACAACTGAGTATTTTCCTTTGGGGAGTTAAATATTCAGTTGACTGAATTTTCATTAAAAAAAAATCAAGTTGTGATAGAATCCCCAGGGGGAGATGTACTTCAATTATAAATATCTTTCGCTTCATTTTGCATTCTTCTCTCTACAGCTTTCGTAGTCTATGCCTGGGTCTTGCTGAGGGTAACACGGTTTATATGTCTGAATCTATAGATTTAGTCACTGCTAATCCTTACCTAGTTCTTTTTTCTTTCTTTTAGTGCTTTGCAGAAGTGGGTGGCTGTAATTGCAATTTCTTCCATGTGTTAATTTTGAGAGATCAATGTCAAAGGCCCAGGAAAAGCAGAAGACAGAAGACTGACAAATGACCAAAGAAACTTGGAGACTGTTTCGCAGCTTTGGACTGTTCTCTCAGGGCCATCATGTGAAAATGGTGTGTCAAAGGAGAACAAAATAACCTGTCTGAATACATTTTTGTAGTTTTCACTTTTGTTGAATTAATAATATATGCTGGGGGGGGGCATGGAGCCAAGATGGTGGAGTAGAAAGACACACATACTCTAGCCATAAAATACCTGTAAAGAGTGATTCTCAACAAATTCTAGAGCAGCAAAAGCCACAGAACAATGGAATGAAGGAGATTTCCAGCCCAGGGTGACCTGGAAGGCTGATGGGAAAGGTCTGTCGCACTGGACTTAGAGTGGAGCACAGCCCAGACTTGGTTGCACAGCAATGGGAGGAACAGGACCAGAGCAGCCCTCAGGGTGAAATCCCAGCAGTAGCACAGGTTATTAGATCCCTCAACCCATAGGTGATAAAGACATTTCAAAGGTCAGTGAGAGGGCTTTTTCAAAGGGCAAGAAGGGAGCAGGGTCCTCCCTTAGCCCCAGCTGTGGCATGGCAGGCAGCAGTCAGCATCCATTGTTGGAGCCCTCAGCTTAAAGC
Organism: Potorous gilbertii; assembly: GCA_028658325.1. Lineage (NCBI taxonomy): Eukaryota > Metazoa > Chordata > Mammalia > Diprotodontia > Potoroidae > Potorous > Potorous gilbertii. The sequence goes on from CM053773.1 coordinate 146,244,483, forward strand.
CCCTGGGGGAATTGAGCAACTGATCTGAATCTCAGCCCTGAGCATAGTCCTGGGGTAAGGAAGAGTGCAGGTATGGTGGAGCTGGAGGCCTTGAGGAGTAAACTCCTCTCCCTTGATTGTGCCACCTTGGAGGAATTGAGATCTTACAGGTCCCCAGAGTATACCCTACTCTTGACAAAGGACTCAAAAGTCAAGTAACGGGTTGGGAAAATGCCCAAATAAGGGAAAAAAATAAGACTATAGGAGGTTACTTTCTTGGTGAAAATGTATTTTCTCCCATCCTTTCAGATGAGGAAGAACAAAGCTTATCATCAGGGGAAGACATAAAAGTCAAGGCTTCTGTATCCCAAACATCCAAAATAAATATGCAGTAGTCTCAGGCCATGGAAGAGCTCAAAAAGGATTTTGAAAATCAAGTAAGAAAGGTGGAGGAAAAATTGGGAAGAAAAATGAGAGTAATGCAAGAAAATCATGAAAAGAGAGTCAACAGCTTGCTAAAGAAGACCCCCCCCCCCCCCAAATGCTCAAGAAAATAACATCTTTAAAAATAGGCTAACTCAGTTGGTTGTACTGAGGTCCAAAGACGTACAAAAAAGCCAGTGAGGAAAAGAATACTTTAAAAAGCAGTATTAGCAAAATGGAAAAGGAGGTTCAAAAGCTCACTAAAAAAAACAGTTCTTTAAAAATTAGAATGGAACAGATGGAAGCTAATGACTTTATAAGAAACCAAGAAATTACAAAACAAAACTAAAAGAAGGAAAAATTTGAAGGCAATGTGAAATATCTCACTGGAAAAACAACTGACCTGGAAAATAGATCCAGGACAGACAATTTAAAAATCATGGGACTACCTGAAAGCCATGATCAAAAAAAGAGCCTAGACATTATCTTTCATGAAATTATCAAGAAAAACTGCACTGATATTCTAGAACCAGAGGGTAAAATAAATATTGAAAGAATCTACCAATCACCCCCTGAAAGAGATCCAAAAAGAGAAACTCCTAGGAACATTGTACTCAAATTCCAGAGTTAACAGGTCAAAGAGAAAATATTGCAAGCAGTTAGAAAGAAACCATTCAAATATTGTGGAAATACAATCAGGATAACACAAGATCTAGCAGGGTGGGGGTGATGATGGAAGGGAGGGCAAATAAGAGGAGGGAGCAATTAGAAGTAAACACTTGGGGAGGTACAAGAACAAAAGAGAGAACAGACGAAATGGGTGCAAGATAGGATGGAGGGAAATATAGTTAGTCTTACACAACATGACTATTATGGAAGTCATTTGCAAAACTACGTATATATAGCCTATATTGAATTGCTTGCCTTCTCAGTGGGGATGGTTGAGGAGGGAGGAAGGAAGAGAAGTTGGAACTCAAAGTTTTAAGAAGAAAAGTTGAGAATTGTTTTTGCATACAACTGGAAAATAAGAAATACAGGTAATGAGGTATAGAAATTTATCTTGCCCTACAGGACAAGAGAGAAGATGGGGATAAGGGAAAAGAGGGGTGTTAGAAGGGAGGGCAGATTGGTGGAAGGGGTAATCAGAATGCTTGGTGTTTTGGGGTAGGAGGAGGGGAGAGATAGGGAGAAAATTTGGAACTCAAAATTTTGTGGAAATGAATGTTGAAAACTTAAAATAAATAAATAAAAAATAAAATAAAAATAAGAGTTGTATTATCTAAAAAAAAAAAAAGGAAAAAAAATAATACATGCTATGTATGGTCCCAAAGTTGAAGCAAAGGATTGGGGTACTCTGGGTACAGAATTCTTTAGATTGGAAGAATGAGGGGCTCTCTAAGGTTACTAATGACTAGCACCACCACCAATACTTCTACTACTACAAGCACTACTGCTTCTTCTTTTTCTGCTGGCCAATTCCTTCTTTATTTTTTGTATTTTTGAAATTTTTATTTTAAATTTATGGAATACAACAAGCTTATCATCAAACCCAATGACCTTTTTATCCCCTGTCTTCATCTTTCTTACCTCTACGTATTCTTTTACATTGCTCACTATATCATTAGTAAATTTGGCATTAAGTAAAGGAATGAAACAACTGGGTCTAGCCTGAAACAATTTGTAGTTTGGGGGATCTGAGTAGGCACACATAGTGATTTCCTCACAAAAACTCAAATATTATTTCCAGGTATTATTAGTCCCATTTTACAGGTGGGCAAATTGATGCACAGAGAAGTAAAATGATTTTATCACAGTTTCAAGTAAGAAAATGAACCTGGGCAAGATATTAAAGAAAATGTCGATTGTTTGGAGGTGGAAGACATGGGAGTCTCCCTGGCCAGGTGGGTTCAGACTCAAACTAACTATAAACAGCAAGAAAGAATTAGGAGTGAATGACGGTAGGAACTAAACTCAGCTCATCAATTCCATATTTATTAAACACATTCTATATTCCAGGGTGCCATGCTGAGTGTTAGTGATTGGAAGTGCAAGATGAGAAGAGATCTCACCCTCAAAGGTTTGGTTTTTTTAAATCATAATGAGGGTGGGAGGGATGCACTAGGAACAAAAATAAGTCATACAAGATAATTTGAGGAAGTAGATTGCACAAAGAATTGTGATAGGGAGTTTAGCCTTGAAGGGAAATAAGAATTGTAGGGAATGGAAGTGAGGAAGGAGTACCTTCTAGGCATGGGAAACAGCATGGGCAAAGACAGAGAAAACAAATGGAAGGCCAAGTCCTGGGTGCAGCAAGTAGGTCAGGTTGGTTGGAATACAGAGTGTGGGAAGGGGAAAAGTATGAAGTGAGCCTGCAAAAGCAGGTTGGAGAAAGACTGTGGAGGACATTAAGGAGTTGTTGAAGAGTTTTTATGTTATCCCTCAAAGGTGACAGGAAGTCAATGATGACATTTGATCAGTGGAGTGCCATAGTTAGATCTGTGCTTCTGGTAGCTGTAGGAAGAGAGAAGGTTGAAAACAAGGAGACCGATTAAGAGGCTGCTGAAATAGTTTGGGTGAGAAGTTATGAAGGCAATGAATTTGGCAGGGGGGCGGTGTGGCTATTTGTGCAGAGATTGGTACAGAAGCAAGAGATAGCGTAGAGGTAAAACCGATGGGATTTATCAGTCTAACGTTTGTGGGGTATAAGACAGAAGGAAGAATCAAGATGGTGTCAAGATCGCAAGCCAGGATGGAGAGAAGTTGGAGGTACCCATAACAGAGACAGAAAAGTCAGGAGAGTAGACAGGTTTAGGGAAAAGAAGATGAGCTGCATGTTTTATAAGAATGAGTGAAAAGGCATGTAATAAGTGTTTACTAGATACTAAACATAGCGCTTGGTGCTGAGAATACAAATAAAACCAGATATTCCCCGCCTGTGTTTTAATGGAGGAGACAACACAGAGAACACTTGAATTTTAGATGCTGATGGGTAGAGATGACCAAGAGGTGGTTGATGATACAGGAGACATTTAGGAATCAGCTGGAAGGAGATGACAATAGAATTAGTAGGGGAACACAAGAGATCATTAAGGGAGAGGATATAGAGGGAAAAGAGGTGAAGGACAAAGTCTTGAGAACACTTGTGGTTAGGGGATGGGTAGAATCTTTATAGTGAATCAGCAAAGGATTGGTGGTCAAGTAGGAAAAAAAACTAGAGAGTACAGTAATAGAAGGTAAGGGAAGACAGATTATCTGGTGGGTCTTTGTAGTTGGTATTGTAAAAACATGCAAGAGGTTAATGAGAATGAGGACCAACAAAACATACTAGAAAGGGAGGGGATGAGGACCCTCTTCAAGACTCCTTCAAGAATAGGTCACATCAGACTAACTTCCTTTTGTTTTTACAGAGTAGCTAACCTATTAGATCCAAGAAATTAAATTCAAGAAATCTCTCTATAGATAGAGATTGTATAGATTTAACAAAATATCTGATGAAACATCTCACACTATTCATGTGAAAAAAATGGAGACACAGGCTGGATGATTCTACAAGTAGATAGTGTACAACTGGTTAAATGATTGTTCTCCAAGGCTAGTTGTTATTGAGTCATTTAATTGTATCTGACTCTTTGTGACACAATGGACCACACTGGCTATGGGGTTTTCTTGACAAAAATAATGAAGTGGTTTGCCATGTGCCTTCTCCAATGGATTAAGGCAAACAGAGATTAAGTTACTTGCTCAGGTCACATATCTAGTAAATGTCTAAGGTCTTATTTAAACTCAAGTCTTCCTGACTTCAAGCTCAGTTCCCTCTTCATTGAACTATCTAACAGCCCCTCCAAGAGCAGTCATTAATGGTCCAATGTCAAGTTGGAAGGAAGTTTCCACATATGAAAAAAAAAGCTGAGGTTTTTATTGGACTGAAAGATCAATATTCTCCCCGTGTGCCCAAGTATTTTGAGGGCTGTCATATGGAAAAGGGATTAAACTTACTCATTTTGGCATCAGAGGCTGGTTTGGAGGGAACAAATGGGAAAAACAGGTCTAAGTGGCAAAGCAAATTTAGGCTGGATGTCAGGAAAGAAATCCCAACATTTAGGTTTAGCCCAAAGTAGAACAGTGCCTTAGAAATAGTGGGTTTTTCTTTATTGGGGTATCTCCAAGCAGAGGCTGAAAAATGACTTATTGTCTATGTTGTAATGTAGACTTTTTTTTGGAGAGGTACTAGTTGGATCAGATGGTCACTGAGTTACTTTACAACTCTGAAATTTTGTGATTCTGTGGAACAACAATTGTATTGAGTGGTCCCTTGAATGATGGAGTCAGAAGCCAGACTGCAAAGGCTTGAGATTCATAGGTAGTGAGGAAGTGGAGGCATAGAGCATAGATGAGTCCTTTTAAGGGTAAAGACTTTTCTGGTCTCCACAGGTATAGTGATAGCTTCATTCTCAAATCCCTTAAATTTATTTGTGTATATTTTATGTTTCTTTCCTATATTTTAAATTCCTTAAGGTCAGAAATTATATTTTCTGAGATCTTTGCATATTTAGCACTTGGCACAATATATTACAATTAATGAATGATAATAAGTTTATTGTTAGAGAACTTAATTGCCAAAGAAGATTAGAAACTTCTTGGAGGCAGAGACTGAGTTCTGTACTACTATAATTCATTAGATTCCTTCTCTTTTCTCTTCTCTGCTCCCTCTCTTTTCTTCTTTCCTCTCCTCTCTTTTTCTCCCTTCTCATCTCTTTTGCTTTCCTTTCCTCCTTTTCCCCACTTCCTCTCATATCCTCTTTTCTTCCTTCCTTCCATTTCTTCTCTTCTCTCCTTTCCTCTCTTTTCTCCCTTCTTCTCATCTCCTCTCCCTTCCTCTCCTCTATTCTCTTGTCTTTCTGCATGCACTGTATAACTAGATTGTGTAAGACTTTAAAAGCTAACCATAGGAGTTTGTACTTTATATCAGAGGCAATAGAAAATCACTGGAGCTTTTGGAGCAAGGAAATTACATGGTTAGATCTCTCCTTGTTCTGCCCATATCAATTTGACAGCCATGTACATGTTAGAGTGAAGCGGGGAGAGGGGTGTAGGGAAAGGAGAGAATGGAAAACAAGTTAGGGAGAACAATTAGTAACTTTTTGCAATCGTCCTGGTTAAGATCTGATGAGGACCCAAATTGGCTTGATGGCAACCTGAGGGGAGAGGAGACAGATGTAAAAAGTTGTCATGGCTAGAGAATCAACACAATGGCAACTGACTGGATATGGGGGATGAGACAGAAACAAATTCGAGAAGGATTCCAAGGTTGACAATCTGGGTAACTTGAAGGATGGTGGTACCTTTAATAGAAACAGGGAAGTCAGGAGAAGAGCTGGATTAAGGGGAAAAGATAGTAAGATCTGTTTGGTTTTGTGGAGTTTGAGATGATAATGGGACATTCAAGTGGAAATGTCTTAAAGCCATGGTAGCTGATGACATCACCATGAAAGAGGTTTTGGAAAGAGGACAGCAGAGATAGAAGATAATAGCTTGAGGGGATGTACGGTTAAGTGAAGATGTTTTCAGGACGAGGGAGACCTTGGCTCCAATCTCTCCTTTCTCCATTTATCCTACACACCCTGATAGATTAATTTTCTCAAAAAGCCTATGGGTATAGAACATTCTCCTGCTTTACAAACTTTTACTGATCTTTATCTACCATAGGTTAAAGTTTAACCTCTGAAAGTAAGATTCCAATACTGCTTAAACTGTCCATGGAAAATTTAGGGAAGATCTATAAGAAACCAAAGCCTAAAGAGGAAGAGGCAAAATTGAATACAGGGGTTCACTACGTAAATCTTAGCTTTGTTTGTGACTGAAATTGATCAGGGAACCTATGGCTAAAATGTATCTAATCTGATATACTTTTCTGAGAGAAAAATATAGAAATGATCAAAATTTTAAAAAATAATGTAAAACTTGAAAAAAAAATTAATTCTGAGTTGAATTCCCATATGTTGTTTCAGTCCAAAGTGAATTTTTCTAGTTGAGCTATAAGCTCTAAATACTGGGATCTTTCAAGAAAAAGGCCGACAGGGCCCTAGAGACATGAGTACAAATGGCAGAGATGTTAAGAATCCATCTTCAGAATCACCTTTATCAGGACTTTGGCTTCCCTGTTGGAAACCAGAAAGTTACAGAGATTATGATTCCTGTCAGGAAAGAGACAGTGACCTGTGTTTCAAAGGAATAAGTGATCTTAAATACGATCTCCTTTGTCATCCTCTATCTTGCCATCCCAAGCTACTTCAGCACCCCAATTAATAACATACACCTAAGATGTTTCCATTTCCTATACACTCATCTCTCGCTTCACTTTCCCCTACATGACTCCCTGTTTGTTAACATCACAGGCAAGTGTTGTGGGTCCATCTGCTTCCTACACAGTTGCACCTCATGAAGGAGCCATTTATAAACATGTGCACATTTCCTTGCAATACCATTTATTGTACTTTCCATAAAACAACTTAAGACAAGATGCTTACTCAGTGTAGCTCATATTTGGCTTCTCTCCCTTTTCCCTAGCTTTCTATGGCCTTAAAATATTTTTTCAAATGCCACAGTTATTTCTGGATTTGACACCCACCCTGCACCCCCTTTTGCCCCACACCTTACCTGCTCCAGCCAGAACTGAACCCTCTTTTGTAACAAAAAACAGTTAAAACAACAACTTCCACCACCAACACAACAATCGGTGACTACTATTACAATGTATGGAACAGTCTGTCCCTCTTGTCCCCTGCTTCTCTGCCAAGAGGTGCAAAGTCCTGGTTCATTATCAATTCTCAAAAACCAAGACTGGTTATTAAAACTATTCAGATTAGCATTCTATTCATTTAAGTAGCAATCATTGCGTGTATTGTGTGACTGGTTCTACTCATTTCCATCTGCATCACTTATCCATGGCCTCTCTTCAAGGTTTTGCTCTAGCCCACCTCTACCATCACAGCTTCCTTTTTTTTCAAGATTTATTTCTAAATTTCTTTCTATAGCTTCTTCACTTCCTTCAGTTTCTCTCACCTCTTCTTGCTTTAAGTGAATATAGATCATGAATTTTGTTTCTTCCTTCTGGTTTACCTCATTAATTCCCAAAGAACTTTTCATCCATGGCTCTCTCACTCCTAATATTAACTATGATATTTGCAGTTTTTGTCCCTGATAGCTTCAGTGTCTTGATAGCCACTTGGACTTAAAACTAAACAAATGAACTTAATGAGTTATCTTCAAAACAGCAGCTAGGTTGAACAACTGAATGGAGGCTCAGTTTTTAAGGGGATATCTAATATATATTTAATAAGGGGATAATATATTTATTTATAATAATATATTTAGTAAGGGGATACAAAATATTTAAAGGCAAAAACAAATAAACAAACAAAATCCAAAGACTAGAGAGCCTAGAAGCTAAGAAAAATAAATAGAAAATTCTCTAAAGGATCACACATTGGCCTTATGTTTATGGCAGGCACCATGGTATAGTATTAAAAGTGCTAGCTTAGAAGATCAACAGATTTGGATTCTAGTTCTGGCTTAGCTGCTTAAATAGCTTCATGATTTTTGATAAGGCACTCAATTGATTTGAGTCGGTTTTTTCATCTGTACAATGGGGAGTAAAAACTGCCCTGCAAACCTCACAGAATTTTAAGAATCAAATGAGAAAATGTATTTGAAAACTTGAAAGACATTGAAAACCATAAAAATATAAATCAATAACCATTTCAATCAATTAACATTTATTAGGCACCTACTATTTGCCAGCCACTGTGCTATGATTATCCATGAGATATATGGGACATGTACATACACACACATACATGCATGTACACACACACAGAACAATTCCCCAAATTACAAAGCCATTGTGTTTGGAATTTATTGCTCTCATCCCAAGGCATGTGATGATAACTCAATGATGCCTTTACTAACAGGAAATAGTGACCATAATTTCTGTTGAAATAGTGGAAGGAGCAATGGCTTTGGAAATAAGCACATTTGGGTTCAAATCTTGACCATTTTTCGTGTGACCTTAGCCAAGTCATTTAACCTCTTGGGGGGACATAGCTTTTTCATGTGCAAATGGAGGGGATGAACTAAGACAATACTTGAGGTCCTTTCAAGTTCTAAATCTGTGAACCTATGAAATTGCCAATGCTAATTCATAGGTTTACTCATCAAAGGTCATGTTATATTTTCCTCCTCATTCATTGTTTTTTAAAAATATATGAGTTGCTCAAATGACAGATTATGTGTGGGTCACAGACATAGTATACCTATATTTTAGCATTTGATAAACCCGTTCAGGTTATAAGTTGAAATAGTTACAGGGATTTGGGTAGACTAATTAGATCTAAAGAGTGATAGTTAATGGAGGGAGGCCAACTTGCCTTGAAGTTCCCTGTCACTGAAGAGAGGGTCTTGCATTGGCAAACACCAGTTAGTGCTGTCATACAAGAGATTCATGTTTTGTTATAGTTTGGACCAGATGGTCTCTAAGGTCCCTTAAACTCTATAATTTTGTGATTCAACTTAACAATTTCCTATAGAAATCATGATAGCAGATGGCAGTTAAGTTTTCCAGACTACCCATAAAAGCTTATTTAACCCCTAAATGCACCTTGATTTTAACACATATTAAAAGTATTATTCTATGATTTTGATGCATCTGTCTTTTGCCATACATTCCACAACCACCTCATAATCCAGGGATACAACTTGAGGGTCATCTTTGATTCCTTATTCTCACTTACCTTATGTGTGAAATCAGTTACCAAAACGTATTTCCGCATTGATAATATCTCTTTGATATATCCCCTTCCCTCTATTCACACAGCCATTCCCTCTTCTCCCAGAACAGTCTTCTGATAGGTCTTCCTGTATCATGTGCCTTTCCACTCAAATTCACCCTAGACTAAGTTGTCAAGGTGACTTTCTTTTTTCACATACACACATTTAAGAGAAGGTGCCTCTATAAGGTACCTCTATGTATATATATCATATATATCTATAACTTCATAACATATATCTCTGTGCCAATTATTTTTCAAGCATACTGAACTGGGAGATAAAAGGAGGTAAAATTCCCAAAAAGAGGGAATAGGAGTTGTACAGATAACTTAGAAGACAAATGCATTTTAAATTGGGAATTTTTACTTGAACCAAAGATTACTCCCAAAGAATGTCCAACTCTCAGCAGATATATTTCAAGGGGTTCACAACACTACAGATAATATAGAGATTTTGGCAATCTCAGTCTCAACAGAGATCAGAGCAGTAACCTTGGTTCCCACTGACAGCGAGTCTAACCCGACACTAGAATTATAGTGCATAAAAAATTATCTCAAGGCCCCTGACATTCACCAATGGGGAAAAAAAAGCATATTAGAGTATTCATTATTTCCACCTTTCATAAATCCCAAATCCTTAAAGCACAATGGATCCTTAGGCTCCAAAGGAACTGCTCCTAATTCCCATACAGTGCAGGGTAGACCAGAGGCTACAGACCGCAAGCCTCCTTCTCTTGGCACACTGAAGAGTAACCCTGTTAGGAAATACATATGGGATTAAACGGGGTCCCTTCAAGCTCCCCAATCAACTCCCCAAGATCATTTACTTAGTCATAAAGAGGCAGTGACTTGTATTGATGAAGACAGTGCCCAAATCAGGGATTCTTGGCTAGGTGAATGATCAAGTGCTCTAGTAATACAGGATGTCATTAATCCTGGCCAATTGATGAGAGACCTATCAGAACTAAGAAGACACAGAACCCAAGAAGTAATACAGAAATCTTTTCTGCTTAATGCTTTTTGAATCTATAAATATGTAATTCTAGGTTCTAAAAAGTTTTGCATTTATATGATTGACTATCCCCTGCACACTTGTAAAGTCACAATGGATAGCTTCATAGGATTATAGATTTAAAGATGGAAAAGACCTTTGAGGCCATCAGTTCCAACTCCCTAAGAAAACTAAGGTCCAGAAAGGTTAAGTGCTTTTCCCCAGGGTCACACAGGTAATAAGTGTCTGAGGTAGGATTTGAATTTTGATCCTTTTGACTCCAAGTTACACATTCTCTCCACTGTGCTTCCAAATGTATTTTACCAAGCAGATCAAGTCAAAGGTGGAAGAACAGTTCTGTTTCGTTCCTGAAATTCTGTCCAGTTTGATGCTAGAGTTGGTTTGCCAGGCCAAGTCTAAAACAGCAATGATGTAAAGGTTGGGGAGTAGAAATCTAGAATTTAGGGGCCAAGCGGGGGGCCCAGTCCATTCTTTTTGGAGGAGGAGACATGGGAAGGTGGAAAGACAGTGCATAATTTTGCAGGTCAAAATCTGAACACAACCAGTGGAAAATGCATTCAGTTCCACTCTTTGCCTGTGGCTCCACTGTTCGTCCTCAGTTTTCTTTTTAGAGTGCCCCATACCCCTTTGAAACAAAAGGTTTGACTTTGAACTTGCACAGTAGGTAGTTAATATACCCAGTACAAGGTACTTGGTGTTGGCAAAGAGGGAGCTTTTTCTAGCTGTAAACACAAACATAATTTTATAATCTAGACAAGTAAGCTGTTTGTAGATACCTGAGGTGCTGCCACTATCGTCTGGACCCTTTTCCCTGGCTGGTGGAAAAAAACAAATGTTTTTAATTTAGGAAGAAAAAAAGGCGAATATGTTTTATATGCCTAAGTGTCAGTTCATTCCCAATCTATGATCTTAAAAGGGCACTGAGGAGGCACAGAAAACAGGTGGCAGGTCTACCTTTTCTTTGTTCCTGGACTCTAAGGCCCTCTTTTTATCTGTGATATGAAATATTAGCATATTCTGCCTACCACTTTGGTGGCCTAACCTTTGAAATTGTTATCTTTTGCTGCACACACCTCAGGGATTCTTTTCTTCTCTCTGGAAATTTCACTTGTTCACTTGGAGGGTTGCTGGTTTCTACAAAGGTGCTGTTTTATCTGCCCCATAATCACCAGGAACATTCAAATGAATCTGAGATCTCAACAAGGTGTATATTCCTTAAAGAGACCTAGGTGCAAGCCTTTGGTATTTTGCAGCTAGGTGGTGCAGTAGATAGAGCATCAGTGCAGGAGTCAGGAGGACCTGGGTTCAAATCTCACCTCAGATGCTTGAAACTCACTAGCTGTGTCACCTTGGGCAAGTCACTTAACCCCAGTTGCCTCATCCTGGGTCATCCTAATGAATATCTGGTCACTGGATTCAAATGACTGGAGGAGAAGTGAGGCTGGGGACCTGCACAGCCCTCCTTCACTCAAAACAAAGTCAAGAGCAAGTCATGCCATTATTTCTCTGATGGCATGGTCTTCTTCAGCAACAAAGGATGAACACACACATATGGAACAGCACCTGTCTATATCTTATCAGGAGGCCCCTACAAGGCTTGCATACATTGGGCTGGGAGCCTAATTTGGTTTTTCTTGACATCTCAGGATACCAAGAGAGCACAGGGGTCAAGTAAACTTGGAAAGTTGCCAGGGAGAAGAGTCTGGACTAGATGGATCCTCAGATCTGGTCAAATACTGAAATTTGGTGAAGTTGGGTCCAAGGCCATACAGTGAATCATCCTTAGAAGTCAGGTCTTTCTATTATACTCTTGCTCCTTAATTTCTTAATCAATAGACAAGTATTTATTTATTTACTTATTTATTTTTTAAATAAATTTATTTAACTTTTTACATTCATTTTCACAAGATTTTGGGTTCCAAAATTTTCTCCCCCTTTG
>CM053773.1:146257160-146306336 GCA_028658325.1 Potorous gilbertii
CGTCTGTGGGTGGAGGGACCTTCGCGGCCGCCCGGAGATTCAGGTCCCTGCCGCCTGCTGGGCTCTGCTCGCTCCTCTCAGTGCCGCGTGGTCAGGGCAGAGCTCCGCGGCCCGGGCCGGGGGGGAGGGGAGCGCTCGGCCGGACAGGGCTCCGCTCCCGTGTCCGGGGTACCTTTGCGGTCGGTTCTTCAGGGCTCTCTGCAACGGAAATCTCCTTCACTGTGTTTCTGCGCGGCTTCCACTGTTCCAGACTTTGTCAGGAGTTCTTTTTACAGGAAATCTATGGGCTGTGGGTTCGGACCTAGCATAGGTGAGTCTTTCTACTCCGCCATCTTGGCTCCGCCCTCCCTAGACAAGTATTTATTAAGCAGCTATGATGTCCAGACACTCAATCAGATGCTAGACATGCAAATACAAAAACTAAACAGACCCTGCCCTTTCCTCTCATCTTTAAAAGTGGCAATAATACTTGTACTACCTATCTCACATGTGAGTAAACACATTTATAAACCTTAAGATATGATATAAATGTGGATTTAAAAATATTACTGAGTCCGGCTATTTTCTCTAAGTACAAGACTAAAAGTGTTATTCTCATCTTCAATATATAAATGTCTTTGGTTAGTATTTTGAAACCTTTGCTTGTGAATCTAAACTATATTGAATGTCCTTCCCTTGTATTTGCTATATGTTCCAGTTAAACTGATCTACTTATTTGCATTTCTCCACATAAAAAGTTGACCTCCAACTTGCCCAACTCTGTGGCCTTTGTACACAGTCTCTCCATCCCCTCCCTCCCCATGCATGGAATGCCCTCTTCTATCCAGGAATCCTGGACTCTCTTGAGGTCTCAGCTCAGGAAGAGCAGGAAGTGACCTTCAGATAGACTTTCCAGATGTTTATGTTTCTCTCTCCCTCCCCCCCAAAAAACTCCCTATCAAATAATAACAACAAACCTTTTTATTTTGTATTTATTTGTTTATCTTACATAGTATTCCCCTGCTACCCTTGAATGCAAATATTGGTTCTGTTCTAGTCTTCAACTCCCAGGAGTCCTGAATTCCACTATCACATAGAGTACCTACTTACTGTGTACTAGGTACATGGGAAGGTGCTGGGAACACAATGACAAATGAGAGAACATTCCCTGCCCTCAAGAAACTTACAGTCTATGGAAAGAGTTTAAAAAATGTTTTTTTACATACTTAGAAAGAAAGGCATGCATGAATTTGGAATATGTAGTTATCAAGGTGAGAACTACCAAGAAGACTGTCCCTCAGGCTATCACTGGGTAAATCAAATGGACTTTCGAGGAAGAAATCTGCTGAAATAGGACTGTCTCATTTTTATTTCCCTCCCTCCCCATCTTATCTAGTCATTAATAATGTCATTATTATAATAATGTCATTAAATTCATTGCCTACAGGGACAAAAATTGGGTGTCCCATCATTGGCCAGTTCAAGAACATTATTAATGCATTTGATTTCTGCTTTGTAGTCCTGTCTAACAAAGAAAGAGAATTTGTTGGGAGCAATGTTAATCACCAAGATGCCTTAAGGGAGAAACAGAAGCACATCTCTGTGGAGGGTAAGAGTGGTAGCAGAGGGGAGAGGGGAGAAGTAGCTAAAACATACCATTAGAGTCTAGATGTAATGTCACATCTGTTCATTCTGAAGCCAGGGCACTGGTTCTAACTATTCAGGGAAACATTCATGACCTTTATTACCTTTCAAAATACACAGAGAGAGGCACCCTGAATTTTCCCATTACAAAGAAGGGTTCCATATCTATGATCAAGCACTCTGAAATTCCTCTGTCCAATCACAGCCCCCTATCCTTCCATCTCTACCAATGGGTACCTTCTTGATGCTCTGCTTTAGTGTTTCCATGACTTTTAATTCCTCCCTTTTTCAGTGCTTTCTCAAACAATGTCCCCAACTCTGGCTTCTCTTTTCTCTCAGTCTTGTCCCTTCAAGATAATAAGCTCAAATTTACCCTGTCCTTTACCTTGGCATCCATTGTCCCCTTGACCAATCTTCATCATGCCTTGCCACAACTCAATTCTAGATAACCCTTACTATTTGTCTCCACTGTTCCTACTCACATGCTAGTACTCAGAGTAGTAGAGAAAACAATGCAATTGCACTTACTATTACTAGTAGGTAGTTTACAAATATATTTTCTTTCTCCAAGCCTTCACCCCCACAAGAAAGTACTTTTGTTCTTTGATAATTGTCCCCCAAATCTTATCTCTTCCCTAGCTTCCTACCTGTTTCCACACTAGTCTCCTCTCAAATCTTCTACTTTATACTTTACAGAGAAATACAGGTTGTAATGAATTCCCTCTTCCCCTCAACTCTACAACTCAAAACCCTTCACCATCATTCTCCATATTCCTTTGTCCCTTCCAAGGCCAGTCTTTACGTATGCCCCTTATTTCACGCCTTCGTCTCTTCTTTAGGCACGTTGCCACTCAGATCAATTCTCTCTCTCCTCTCCTCTCTCCAAAGTTACCCTTGCTCTCTTAATTGCCAATTCAGTGGTCTCTTTGCTTCCTCCTCCTTTTTGACCTCTCTGCCCCATGTGACACTGCTAATCACTCAGTTCTCCTGGAGACTCTGTACTCTCTCAGATTTCATGATACCATTCTCTTGGTTCTCCGATTTGTTTAGATCTTCCTCAACTTTCTTTCTTGGATCACTGTCCATATCCTGCTATTTCTAACTATGGGTATTTTTCCCAAGTCATGTCTCTATAATTGTTTTCTCAAGTGATTTCATCAGCTCTCATGGTTCCTTTATCATTTCTAAGAAGATGGCTCCCAGGTTTTATTCATTCCTTATCACTCTCCTAAACTTGAATCCCACATTTTTCACTACCTGCTGGACTTCTCCACTGGATGTCCATGAGTATTTATACTCAACATGTCACAAACTGAACTCATTCCCTCCCTCCCTCCTTCTCAAATCCATCCTTCCTTCTAACCTTCTTATTTCTGTTAAAGGTATCATCTTTCCAGTCACCCACCTTCACAATCTCAAATATTCTTCATTTCCTCCTCCTTTATCTCTTTGCCTCTATTCAATCAGCTGCTGTCTTGTTGATTTTACTTCCACAATACCTCATGCATCTGTCCCCTTCTCTCCACTTGCTGGGTCACCACATCAGTTTGGGCCCTTATCATCTTTTCTCATCATCCTCTCCATTTCATCCTTTTCACAGCTGCCCAATCAATATACCTGAAGTGTCAGTCTGACCATGTCACACTTCCACTCAAGATTATTTGGTGGTTCTCCATGAATTCCATATTAAAATACAAACCCCTCTGCTGAGCATTTAAAGCCCTTCATAATCTGTCTCCAGTCTCTCTTTAAAGGGTTATTGCACATGACTCTTCTTCATCCAGTCTACCTTTCCAGTCAAACCAGCCTCATTGCTTGAATTGTAGTTATTCTATACAACAGTCTATCTCTTGCATCTGTGCCTGTGATGGACTCTCCTTCAGGCCTTAGGATGCTCTCCTTCTTCACCTCTGACTCTTGGCGTTGCTAGTTCCCTTCAAGATTTAGCTTAAATATCACATCCTTCAAAAGTCCTTTTATGATTCCCTCAGTTCATAATTCCTCCTCCTATGGATATTACCCTTATTTATTTTGTATATATCTTGTATCTAATTATCTGTGAAAATGTTCTATCCAAGTAGAATGTAAACCCTTTGATCTATGATACTATGATCTTGACTTCCTCTTTCACCATTACCGTAAATCTAGGATATTACAATAAATGACAGAGCAGGCACGATGAGAAGGGCAGAAGGAAGCAGATTTTGACATTGAAGTGGAAGGGGATGATTGAAATAGGACTAGATGCACACTGCAAAGAAACACTCCGTGAACCACAGAGCTAGCAGCGGAAAATGATGTCCCTCCCTTTAAGCTGGAGCAGAGTCACTAGGTGAGGCTGTTGGGTTTTATCTGAGACCAACAGCTTCTGCCATGGCCGGGGTGGGTAGGGGTGTGTGTGTGTGTGTGTGTGTGTGTGTGTGTGTGTGATACAATCATCTGATAGACATAGAGTGAAGCTCACTCATGTAAGGCTACTCTTCTCTGAAATATTAAGGAGAAAGATCTAGGTTGGAATCTCAGCTTTGACACTTATTAACTGTGGGATCCTGGGAAAGTTGTCTAACCTCTCTGGGTCCCAGCTTCTTCAACAATAAAATGGGAATGAGCACATTTGTACTTCTTACTTCACAGAATTGAGGAAAGAGTTATACACATTGCCTGGCACATATTAGGCAGGTAATACATTCCTTTTCACTTTTGCTGTCTATATTCATACATCTGAGTTTGAAATCACCATTCCTCCTGCTGCTCAGGTGCTGATGCCCTCTCACTATTTCAAGACTTGTAACGATAAGTAGGATGCCAACAAACATGTTGAGAGCTGTGTCATTGTCAAACATGGGTAGGAGCAACTGTAACACCTTTTTTCCTGCCTCTGATTTATTTCTTCTTTAAATCTATCCCCCACCACTGGCTGAGTAATTTTCCTAATACACTGCTATGATCCTGATACTTCTTTATTCAAAAACCTGGCCTGACCTTGATTATTTTCTCTAATAAAATAGAAATTCCTGCCTTGCACTCAAGGCCTCCCTAACCAGGCTCTATCTCACCTTATTTTCCAGCCTGAGATCATACTATGTATCCCTCACCCCCACTCCATCTCCACATACATCAGATACATCCAGGATTACTTTCCATTCCTTTTCCATCTCCTACTCTCTCCTCTCTATGCTTTTAAAAATCACATTATATCATATGTCTGAACTAGGTCTTACCATCTATCCACTGGACTCATTTCCTTTGAGGTAAGACTCCCCAGTGTCATCTCCTTTATCAACCCTTCTTTTGAGGGGAAAGTGATCTCTTTAACTTTTTTTCCTTGGATTCCTCCTTTGAATTCTTCTTAAGCTTCCTTATATCATTCTTGTGAACTTAGGCTCTCTATTCCCCATTTTCTTTCCCCTTCTTCCTTTAGACTCTAAGTTCCTTGAAGGCAAGGCATGTGTCACAGGAATATCCATCTGGAGTTAGAATGGACCTCAGAGATCACTTAGACCAAATTATCATTTTACAACTGAGGAAACTGGGGGGGATATTAAATCACTTGACAAGGATCAAGTAAGTAAGATAGTGTCAAAAACTGCATCACCCTGTTTCCTATGTGTTCTTTCTTTGTATTTCTGAAGTCCAGTAAAGAGCATCTCACATAGTAGTTGTTTAATAAATCTGTTGAGTTGAATTGCAAATTAGGTGCTTCTTAGGATATACATTTCCTAAATTTAGTCTAAATCATCTCCCTTTAGGAAATATAGCTTTTCAAGGCACCCAGTCTACTTGAGTAACAGAAGAGAATCATGTTCTGAGTCACCCAGAGAGGCATGATCACCAGTCATTTACTCAGCAACCTTTCCTAAGCACCATGATGGTCACAATACTTATCTCTATGTTCATTCCTCAAGAAACTTGGAAGAAGTGGGACAGTTAGACATTTCTTAAAAGAGAGTCCTATGGGGGTAAAATGGACAATTATGACCACACAGAACTGTATACCGTAAGTTACCAGGAGATCAGTCAGTTGGTAAGCCTTTATTAAGAGCCTACTCTGTGCTGTGCAGTTTGCTAAGCACAGGGGATACAAAGAAAGCAGGAAAATCCCTCAGTGTTTGTCCTCACAGATCAACTGGGAGACAAAATGACATCAACTGTATTCAAACAAGATACATACAGGATAAATTGGGGAAAGTTAGTAAGAAAAAGGCACAGCTAGGTAGTGCAGTACATAGAATGTCATAGCTAGAGTACGGAAAATTCATCGTTATGTGTTCAAATCTGTTCTCAGACTCTTGTGTGATCCTCAGCAAGTCACTTAACCCTATTTGTCGCAGTTGCTTTATCTGTAAAATGGGCTTGGAGAAAGAAATGACAAACTACTCCAGTACTTTTTGCAAGAAAATCTCAAAATAGGGTGACAAAGAGTCAGACATGACTGAAGTGATCCCGACAACAACAAAAAGAGAATGGAAATGGCTTCTTACAGAAAGAGATATTTTAGCTGAACCTTGAGGGAAGCCAGAGAAGCCAGGAGGAGAAGACAAGGAGGGAGCAAGTCCAAGACATGGAGGACAACCAGTGAAAATGCTCAGTTGACAGATGGATGTAGCAGTAAGCACCCTGACACATCCAGGATGGTCTGCTAGCACAGGTTCTTAGATCTGCTTTCCAAAAGGAGAGCAACTTTTGAGGGGTCAACAATCTATTTTAATTACATTCACTAACACAGAAAATACAAGCAGAGAAATAAAGATCCACAGACAGGGCTTCTAATTGTCTGACCAATGCAGACATCACAGATAAGCAATACATACATCAGAGATCAATAGAGAGATCCAACTGTCTATTACATACATACATACACAGCAGAGAGAGAAGCACCAACATATGGGTTTTCAAGGTGGAGGGGTGGTGGTGGCTCCTTAACAGCTACCCAGAGTCTTATCTTGCACACAATCTTCTTCCAAAGAGTAAATTCCAAAGCAAAACCTCACCTCAGAGCATTCAGAGCTAGGGGCATCATGATCCTCCTGATTCAGTGCCTCATTAGCAATTAACAAAAGGTGTGGGCCTTCCTACAAAACAAGCCTCCCCTAATCAAGCTTCCTTTAATGGACTCCACCTGAGGTCTATTAATGGGCAGGGAAGATCTTTAACTCTTACAATGGAGTGTATGAACAACACTGGGGAAATTAATGTCACCGGACTGTAGAATATTGAAGGCAGTATGGTATAAGAAAACTGGAAAGATTGGAAGGGATCAAGTTATGAAGGACTTTAAAAGCCAAATGGAGGATTTCATATTTGATCCTGGGGATAAAAGAGATATTTGAATGAATGTAGATCTTTGCAGAGAAATATAATCTTAGCTATCAACAAGGGAAAACGACTGGCACCCAACAATCCAGTCTAATCCAACAAGCACTTAGTAAGCATCAACTGTATGCCAACCCCCATGATAGACTCAGGGAACATAAAGACAATGTTCTCAAGGAGCTTATGTTATTTTGGCAATGCATCTCCCTCCTCATCTTCCAATGAACTATCCAGCTGATAAAACAGTGGTTAGTTTACTAAGCAACCATTTCAGATATCTTCTATTGAATGTTCTTACTATGCACTTAATCCACATTAGAAGGAATGTCACTATATTTGGTTATCAACTCTCCAAAATTCATGAAAAAAATTGCTTATTATTGAAATCTTGGCCCTCATTTGCTTTAAGTATATCTTTTATGTATGTACCTATTTATGGATATGTTGTCTCTCCCATTAAAGTGTCATCTCCTTGAGGGCAGGGAATATTTTTAAAAACTTTTATTTATTATCTTGAGCACTTAGCACAGTTGCCTGGTACACAGCAGGTGCTTAACAAGTTTCTACTATAAAATTTATTTGTTCACATTGGTTTCTTTCTACATTTCATTTTAATTACACTATTAAAAGTGGATGCTCTCAATTCAGCTCTCTTTATTTTAAAATGTTTTAAAAAATATCTTTAGCTTCACATCACCTCCATTTTTCTGGGTTATCTCTCCCCCCTTCCTGAATAAGAGAGTCATCCCTTGTACTAAATAATGAAAAAACAGGGAGGGGAAGGGATAAAGGAGAAGAAAAAGAAAGGGGGGAGGGAAAGAAAGAAGGCAGGAGAGGGAGGAGAGAGGGAAGGGAACTAGGGAAAAGTAGAGAGAAAGGAGAGAGAGAGAGAGAGAGAGAGAGAGAGAGAGAGAGAGAGAGACTGATTAGTTGAGTAAAACTAACCACACATCAACCAATTCTTTAAGTACATGCAGTTTTTAACACCCATAATCCTTCACCTCTGAAGATGGGAAGATGGTATAATCTCTTATCTCCAGGGCCAGACTCAATTACTATAATTGCTTTCCTTTTTTTCTTACTTCTTTTAATGTTCCCTCCTTCCCTTGCCATCGTTTCGTTGCCAACGAATATAGATATCCGAGGCAAAGGTAATACAAGTTAGAGTTTACATCTGGGGGAAAAAAGAGATTTCTACAAAATGTCTCTTTCTGGTGGTATATATAGCACATAGTCTTTATGGTAACCAATCACTGCTGATTGTCTATAGTTGCTTAATATACACAAAACTGGGGGAAGAGAGAAGAGCGCTGAAAACAAAAAGGAGGTATGTGTGTGGGGGGAATAGGGAAGAAAGCCAACGAAGTGGGGAGAAGAGAATACAGAAAATAGAGTTAAGAAAGCATCAGAGATTCAGATGTATGTTTGGTCTCCAGCATTGGCTCTTTCCTATGCTAGCCTTATCTGAAAGGAGGATTTATGGAAAAGAGAACTACGACTGAAATGTATGTGCCTGACAAGCAAAATAAGATGTAGACTTCTGAGTCTAGCTAACGTCTAATACAAAGGAAGAGACCACCTAAAGAGGCTAAGGTTAATTCATTAAGTGCCTTCCTATGGCCTCCAATATATTACTTCCTCACAGGGTCATTGAAGTTTTTATTACCTATAACTAGCAGGAATGGAGTAATGTTTCTCTGCGACTTCCTAGGGTGATTACCTGAGGGAGTGGAAATGTATTGCAGGAGGAGGCATTTTCATAATGAGACCATACAGAAGCCAGTCATACTGGCACTATCATTGCTACCACACTTGCTAAATATCTCCTATTCTCCTTACGACATGTACATCTTCAAAATGTCCACAATGGGCTAATTGATTAAGATTTGGCCAGACAGCTCCAGGTGGCTAATTGGGAAGGCCATATCTCAAAAAGAATTTGTCTTTGATTATGGGCTTTTGACATCTTTATGTAGGTTTTATGAGATATTCAATACATTTTCGCTAGACATCCATCGATGCCATATGGCAGGCCTGAAAATGCGGAGCAAATTGGGTATAATGAAGCTTTTTAAAATTCATTTATTTTAGAAAGGCAAGAAGTACAGTTGAGTGTACTTTTTGCAACCTGAAGTTAGGAGCTCAGGAGTCCAGGAGGGCAGAAGGAACATACCTTAAAAAGCCATCATGAGAGAACAATGTTGTCAGAGAGCACAGTCCAGAAGAAAAAGCCTCAGTGGAGCCAACAGAATAAAAGTCAGGAGGGGCAGACACAAAACCAATGCTGCTTTAGTCAAGATGTAAAGGGTGGGGGGGGAATGTGTGTTCTTGCCCCAAAGCAAGGGAGCTGGCACAATGTCTTTGGATTCATATCCTAAAGCTGTCTCTGACACTATGACTGCCATGTCCTATAAGGGCAGAGAAAGGGGGGGCATTTCCCTCTGTGCAACTTTCTTCTTTTTTTATTAAAAAAAATAGATAAAAGAAAATGCTATTTCTGGGATTGTTTAAAAGGAGTCTTGCCTGAGGGTTAGGGGGACTCTGACTTCTGGAGAGCTTTCTTGGGCCTGTGAAAAATGATGACACTTGGAGAAATTTACATAATCTATAAAGTCATGAAATGACCCCAGAACATTCACCAAGAAGTTACGTCTGAACCAAACCAATTAAGAACAAGAAGTTTTGCAAAGGACATGTCTATATGACTCATTTCTAAACTGAGGATCATCATTTCAAGGGCAGCCCTTCAGCAACACATGGAAGTGCTATTTCGAAAGAAATGACAATGCTACAGAGATAGGAGAACTTTTCCTTCCTTCCTTCCTTCCTTCTTTCCTTCCTTCCTTCCTTTCTTCCTTCTTTCCTTCCTTCCTCCTTACCTTTCTCCTTCTTCCCCCCTCTTTCCTTCTACCAGAAACCATTCACATTATGTTCTTTTCTTGAAGTCTTCATATGGTTCAAGAAAACCAGCTAAATTGCTAAAGAAAGGTAGTATGGCAGAGTGGACAGAGAGATGGCTTCAGTGTTGCGAAGACACAGGCTCTGATAATATATTGTCTGTGGAACTGAGGACAAGTCCCTTAACCTCCAAGACAATGGTACCAAACTCAAACACTAAGCTGTATATGAGGATCCCTACAGGGGACATATTGACTTGTTTAAAAAATGTCATACTATCTATATTTTATTTTATTCAGTATTTCCCAATTATAGGGATCTAGTTCGAGAACTTGGGAATGTTGTGGGCTCCTGCATGTAGGCTGCCACTTGCTTGATACCTCTGCCTGAGGTCATTCCATAACACTATAAGTTGTAGAGAAAATGCCAACCTGCATGGGTATAGGGAGGAGCAGTAACATCACACATCTGGCCTTACTCATCCTTAGCACTAGCGATGAAAACAATAATTGAATCCACTTGGTACAAGACAGCAGGTAAAATTTCATCACCCAATTTTCACCTGTGGCTCCAAGAAGCTTGTAGCATGTGCAGAGGCTGTACCCTAATAAAACTGTCTTGGTTGACAGACCTCAAACCTGTGGGCAAATTGGATGGGTTTCTACCCCAAGCTTATGAAGACTTCCCCTAGAAGCATGAGGGAATGAGAACATCCAACAGCCATAAAAGCACCTGCAGCAGGTACTGTGGAGTGCTTACAGTTTGGTCAGACATTGAAGACATCAAGAACATTCGCTGCATCCCAGACCATCACTGGCCTTCCCAACTTTTGTTGTGCCACTGCACTTCAGTGACTCAGGAAGAGAAAATGAGGCTGATGACTGTGCAACACTGACTCACTTAAATCCAATTCACAGGCAAGTCAAAAACATCCTGTGTGGCATCACGGGTCCGCTTTGAAAACAAAGGACAAAAAACAATAAAAACAAGCATCCCTACTTTACTGATGAAGAAAACAAGTCAACTTTCACCTCCAGAGGTTTGCCTATAGCTCTAGTGGTCAAATTGACATTTGCAAAGAGCTTTTCAGCACTCTATGCTCTCCGAGAGAGCACTGCTGCATTCTGATCCCAAATGCCAAAGAATAATAACTGGGCTAATCAATAATTTGTACCAAATTCCTTTGCAGCTGTAATCAATAGGAGGTGGAATGTGAGAGCATGGCTGTTAGGTCTTACATTCAGATGAGACCTTGGGTTTCTCTCCTGGCCCCAGAACTTGAATAGGGATGAACACATTAGAAAATTGTCTTCTGCTTTCCTCTCCAGCTTTCATGAATCTGCTCTGCTATCCTCAGCTATTATTGATAGCTCTTATTACAAAACTCCTTAAATATTTTTTATTTTCTACACTGCTCCAGACTGACTCCACAAAGATTTAAGATTTAAGATATGCCCGTTTTATGATATCAGCTGAAGTCTCTTGAGGCAGTTGATCATAGGATTAGAAAAGGTCAGAGCAGGAAAAGATCTTAGAGGTCAAGGGCAACCAGAGACCCATCTAAAAATGGGCAAAAGAAGAATGTAATGAAATCCAGTAACTGATCTCATTTCTGTTATGTTTATGTGATTTTCTTTGGCATAGAAATCTAGGAATTGCTCACCTCCTTTCTCTTTTTTAATTTCCTAAGTAGACAGACATTAATGTTACCAATACTATCAACATTAAAAAAAAAATCCCTATTCTCACCCTATATGTTTGGAATGCATATTTCTAAAGTGCAGATGGCTGTCTTTTTTTAAAAATCACTCTCATCCTTAAAAAACTACTTTTTATTTGGCAATCTGTTCAAGACACAGCAAGCAAAACAAAAATGGCCATAGAAAGGACAAATATTAAGAACATAGAGAAATGTGGAAAGACTTATATAAACTGATAAAAGAGTGAAGCAAGTAGAAGCAAGGGAATAATATTTACAGTGAACCTAAGTCAGCACCAATAAAAAGAAAAACATCTGAAAGACATCAACACACCAGTCAATGAAGGGACAATGGTCCACTGAGAGCACAGGTGTGGAGTAAGGTATAGGGTACATGGTCAAGTCTGGTCAACATAAGTGTTTGCTTTGTTTAACTGCTTCTTTGTGACTAGGGAGATTTCCACTGGGGTGGGCGGAAGTGTGGGCAAATTAAAAAAGGAAAAGGAAAAGTGTGAATATGATTTCAAAAGCATGTAAAGTGGAAATTTTAAAGAAAGAGATTAAGGATTTTCAATCCCTTTTATGTCCTGGACTCCTTTGGTAATCTGGTGAAGCCTAATGGACACTTTTACTGATTAATGTTTCAAAATGCATAAAATAAAATATGTAGTATTTCAAAAGAAAACTAGTGATATTGAAAAAAGGTAGGACAATATTTTTAAAAAACCCAAATTCATGGAATTTAGGTGAAAAACTGTTTTAGAGGAAGAGGTCTATAAGAGGAAGAAAAAGAGATTTTGAGGATGAAACTATTTTGGATACAAAGGGTGAATTTTAGGGCCAGAAAAGGAGATATATAAAAGGGAAAGATATAGTGAATATATGTTTTAGAACAAAAATCTTTTGGTTATATTTATATCTTATAGAATATAGCTGTTTAAATTTAATAGAGGAGGGAATGAGCTAAGAGTGCTACGCCTGCAAGCCTGAGTTCAAATCTAGCTTCAGACACTTTCTGTGTGACCCTAGGCATGTCAGTTTCCTCATCTGTAAAATGGGGTTAAAAATAATACTGACATTCCAGGGTTGTGGTGAGGATCAAAGGAGATAATATTTGTGAAGCACTTAGCACAGTGTCTGGCACATAGGAAGTTCTACATAAATGTTAATATTATATTATTGACATTTAATATTAAGAAGAGAGTTCTCATATGCCTCCCGTCCCACCCCATGAAAGCACTAGATCCTGTAATCCAAGACAGCATGGAAACATACCCTCCACAACCACAAAGGAGCAAAGGACAATGAGGACTAAAGAAGTGCAGTGAGTAGACAGGATACAATATTTGTTCCATGTTCAGCCAAAGAAGAAAACTCATCAGTGGAACACAGAGAAAGTAGAATCAAACAGTTTTAAATGTAAGCGAAGTAGAGCTTAAAACCAGGATCACCTGAGATCCTAACCAGTTGTGTACTCATGGATAAGTCACTTAACTGTTGAGTCTCTGTGGCCTCGTCTGTTACACGGGGGTTGTAACACTCTGTAATACTCTCGTAGCCTACCTTGGAGGGCAGTTGTGACAAAAATGCTTGGCAAACACTATATACATGTGAGTTATTACTGTGAATATTATTCAATAAGAAACCAAAAGTGGCTTCAAAGAGTTCCCATCAGGCAGCAGTGGAAATTATATGCATTGTAAAAAAAAAAAAACCAACGAAAAAAGACTTATATTTCCCCTCTATATTTAAAGGCAAATTAAGAAGAAAAAGAAAATTCAGCTCTTTCTCGGTTTGTTTTTTCCTTTCATTCAAACCCTTCCACTGAAGAGGTGGTTAGTGCATGGTAGTACTCTCTCTCTCTCTGCCTGTCTGTCTCTCTCTTTCATCCTTGTATTACCAACTCCCAGCATACTACCTTGCTCAAGAGCAAGTGGTTAATAAATGCTTATTGAATTGGATCGGACTGAATTATTGCAGAAAGATTAATAGATCTGAAACTAAAGAACAAAGTTTCGAGTCTTGGCTCTTCCTCTTAGTAACTGGGTGTGATCTCTAAGAAGTCATGTCACTAGTTCCCTCAACTATAAAATGAAGTTGTCGTACTACATAGTCCTGAAAACACAGAATTTATGATCTTTATATACTTTCTATGATCTACTGATTTGGAAACTTCCTGAGTGAGGATGAGATAAAGATATATAGAAATGAAGAAGGTTTGGGGTATTGGGGGAAGGGAAGATCATTAGAGTTCTACAGTGCTGCTGGAGAGAAAGCTGCCTGGGGTGGCTGCATGAGAGAGATATTAAACTAATTAGCCTAATTCTGAGTGGCTGGCCCAGAGAGCAGGAGACTTGGGAAATCACATCCTCAAGGGTATTCTGAGCAATGTATTTGAGGTAGAGGGAATAATCTCGGGCCAGAACCTTATGCAATGGAAAGCCAATGTGTGGTCCCGAAGGAGTGGATCAGCTTAGTCAAAAAGACTGGGAAAAAAGACAACCCTAGCAACAGTGCGAAGGATCAACAGGAAGGGTCAGCACTGGCAACTGGGAGTGTGGCAGTGAGGGGGTGGTATAAAGGGGAAGATAAACAGAGCTTGGATACATGCTATGATGTGGGAGAGGAGAAGAAAGAACGTATTTGGCAGATGCTATTAAGGAAAATCAAAGATGGGATTTAATCACAGACCAAATATGGAGAACAAAGGACAATGAAGGGGATGTCCTAACTTGAAGGTTCTTCTTTGTGGTGTGAGGTGATTGATATGGTAGTCCTCATCCCAGGGAAGGGTTACTTTGCCATGGGGCAGGGTCATGGAGGAGGAGAGGGATCACAGAATCATATATTTTAGAGCTAGAGGAGATCTTAGAGGGCACTGAGCCCAACCCCTTCTTTTCACAGATAAGGAAACTGAGACCCGGAAAGGTTAAGTGATTTGCCCAGGATCTCATCAGGCTCATCTTCATATCATCTATATAGTGCTTTAAGGTTCGCAAAGCACTTAACTTAGGTTATTTTATTTAACTCTCATAACACCCTTAGTATCTGTTCTGCAACTTATAGTCTTAGGGAGTTGTCTGGGACTTTGAGAGGTTAAACAACTTAGTCACACAGAAAGAATATGGTGGTGGTGGGGTCTGAACCCAGGTCAACTCAACTTTCAAGCAATAGGCACATACAAGGTAATTTTTGGGGGAAAGCACTATCAGCTAGGGGAGCAGGAAAAGTTTTATGGAGAATGCAGCAGAGGCTTAAAGGAAATTACGTACTCTAAGAAATAGAAGGAAGGAAGGAACACATTCCAGGCATGGGAGCCAGTTTGCATCAAGTCATGGAGGCTGATGGTTGACTACTATACTTATGGAAAAATAAGAGAGTCAGTTTGGCTAGAACATAGAGTGCATGGATAGGATACAGTATGCATAGTATACACCGTAAGATTCCACTTGGTAGGAAAGCTAGAGTAGGGCCTGGTTGTAAAGGCCTTTAAATGCAAAACAGAGTTGATTCTATTGGTTTCTAAAAGTAATTTATTTAGTAAGGCAGTGACATTGTTAGACCTGCCTTTTAGGAAAATCACTTTGGTAGCTGTGTGGAGGGCTGGCCATCGCATGATGAAATGCTCAGATGAAGCAACTGCTGGAGACGAGGGTTCTCTGATGTTTTATGGTAGAGGAAATACCCACACTGACTCAATGAAGTATCCTTGAAGTCTGTCTTTTATATATTTGCAAAGCACTTTAACTACATTCCATAGCCTCCTGGGGATACATAAACCATGTCAATTGTGACAAGTTCCATTTTTGGTGGCTGTTCTCAAAGTTTTGGGTCCCCAAGAAAAAATAAAGATAAATAAATAAATGTGTGTGTATATGTGCATGCATGTAAAATATTATGGTATTCACAAGAGAGTCTCTAATTCTGGTTCAAAAAAATGAAATGGGTGTGTTTACATGATCAGGAGTGTTTGGGAAGAAATTACACAACCTCATGTCATTTTCCTAAGATATTGAAATTGAACATAAACCAAGCGCACATCTGGGTCTGGGGCTCACTTAAGCCTCCGATGTAAGAATGAAAATGAGTGCCAAGTGTTCCTGAAGCTCATAAATGTCTCACTCTTGATGATTCCCCTTTGCTAGGGTGGAAAGGATAACAACAGTTTTCCTTAAATATATGAAATTGCAATCAGCTGTTTGTTTGAGCCTTCTGCTGACCATACTCTCTATCTTCTACTGGAAATTGAATGCACATGGAGGGACTGCAAGGAGTTGGGTTTTTGAGGAGGGAGAGAATAAAATGGAAGGGGAGAAAAGGGTTATGGGTAGAAGTTGGAAAGAAGACAAGAAAACAAAAGAAAAACCTCCATGTTTTCTATTTCCCTGGAAAACTAGGCCCAATGGAGAATGTGCCCTGGCACATTCTAAAATTAGTCAGGGATCAGTCAATACCATCTTCTCATTGATGATTATAATTAATATTAATAAGAAATAGTACTGTGAGAAGCAGTGCAAACATCAGCCCATGTTTTGTTTCTAACATTGATTTGAATTACCTTTTGCTGCTATGCATCTGAATTTGTTATGTTTCACACTGTGGCCCGGCATCCAATTCTGCCAGTGGACTGCTGCCAGTATATTAATTTGGCCCTAGATTTCTTGTGATGGATATTGCTGGGGTACTGGCTACTGGAGAGTAAGTAGATTGTGCCTGCAGACATAATCTGGACAAGGTTGTCTTCTCTATGTTTGCTAGTTGCAGGGTTTTGAAGAGCTGTAGCTTATGGGTCCTTCCTTTTTTTTGTTTCAAGTTTTATTTTTTTGAAAATAATTTTCATCATGGCCTTTAGCTTTTACATTCCAGCCATGTCTGCCACATCCCATGTTTCTGAGCAGCCCCTGAAGATTTTACCCTTTTGGCCTAAGTGCCCATCCCACAGGGTTGGATAAGATGGCAGCCACTGGGATTCAGTTAAGCAAAACAGGCTGGTGAGCCTCAGAACACAGACATAAACACACACAAACAAAGGCACACGTGTGTGTCCCACAGGGGTGAGTTCCTCTTCAATAAGCAGTTCCACTTTTGTGTGTGTGTGTGTGCGTGTGGGAGCCTATTGTTAAGGGGAATTGACCTCTGAATCTTCCCTCCACTGGCACAGTGCCATCCTCTGTCCTTCCTGAGGGGACAGTGAGCATCTGTGGAGTTTGCACTGTGTTAGTGCCCAGATAAACAACAAAACCAGCAGCCATAACATTTTTTTCTCCAGCAGCAGCTGAATAAGGAATTTTAAAAGCAAACGCCCATAGAAACTATACCACAATGTCTATATTCTCAGTCAAAAATATACTTTTCATTTCATGACATTATTTTATCATATCATGAACATTCTCTGACTGCTCTTCTAAACCTAAGCAATTCAGAGACAAGGAAGTAGCTGTTAAAACTTAAAACTTGATTTCTAGTAAGCTATATAGCTAAGATAACTTATACCTACAGACTACCTTATGGTTACAAAACATTTTACATACTTTTCATCCCCACAACCCTCCAAGGTACTCTAGTGCAGGTAGTACTATCCTCATTTGACACATGAGGAAACTGAGGGTTGGAGAATGTCAGATCCTTGATGGAAAGCCTGGATTCCTTTTCTTCTGCCCATGTATCTCCAGGGTCTACATGAAAGCTTTTTTAATCTGCTTATCTGTTAAAATCTCTGTACTATCTTTTCCTCTTCCCTGAAATGACCATTTATTTATTTTATTTATATTACAGAGAAAGTGCTTATTTACGTTGTTTAAGGGAGTTCTTCACAGGCAGCTCCTATATTAATGAATTCACAGATCTGATTAAAAAAACTAATACACACAAATAGAGAGGTTGTTTTCCTGTGATAAAATATAAGCTCTGAGAAGGCAGAATTTTTTTTTTTTGGTATCACTAGCACTGACAAATTCTTAATAAAGGTTGACTGCTAGTACAATGCTTTGCACACAGTAAGTACTTGATAAATATTTGGTGCATTCAGTTGAATTAAGTTACTTTCACAAGAACACCGAGGGTTGCCACTGGGACTTGAATCCAAATTTTCTAATACCTTCTGTGCTCTTTCCATTAAACTGACCATGGCAAGTTTTAGTCTTAGGTTTTAGCTCCATGGAAAATATGATTATGATTAATCATGGGATGAATTCTTTTTCATTACTCAACACAAATATGTAAAAGATTGCCTGGACTCTTTCAGTGGAATTTAACAATCCAAATTCCAGCTGTTCCCTGAAGCTGGGGATATGTCCCTTGGCTTCAAAATTTGTAGAAAAAATAAAAATGACAGAGATGATCATCTAAAATAAGCCTTAGGACAGTAGCCAAATACAAAAGGAAAGCAAGATGGAATAATTATATCAGGGGAGAAGACCCTATGTTCATGGCTTCCAGGACCTACCCCAAATATGCTGACAAAGTATTATTCTCTCCCTTACTTACTGAGCCTTATCTCAATTGTGTTCATTTTCACTTCTATTGTGCTTGTTTCATTCATGTCCAGACCCCTTGCTCCCCCCCACCCCCCATTTGAGGTTTTCTTGGTAAAGATACTGGAGTGTTCTACCATTTCCTTCTCCAGCTTATTTTACTGATGAGAAAACTAAGGCAAACTTGGTGAAGTGACTTGCCCAGGATCACGAGTTTTAAGTATCTGAGGCCGGATCTGAACTCAGGAAGTTGAGTCTTCCTGACTCCAAGCCAGACACTCTATCTGCTGTGCCACCTAGCCACTCTCAATTGTACTCATATATATATATATGTACAATATTGGAAGCACTTTGGTAGGGAGGCACCCTAGACAAAAGAAATCTTCTTAATTGCAATGTATCCTTAGCCATATGTACAAAGGTCAAGCCCTAAAATCCAGCAACATAGGATTAAATTATGAATCTTGAAGCAAAACGAAAATAAGACATCTCTTACCCATTTACTATATTATTTGTTGCCAAATAATAATACTTGATTCTGTGCAAAATGCTTTCATACACCACGCCTCAATTTCCTTGTTTGTAAAATGGGGATCACAAATACATATATTACTTGCCTCACAAGACTCACAACCTAGCTTGTTCTTTATTCCCCTTCTGGAACATTCCATCTCCTACTTCTTTTGCCTTTGCACACAGTTTTCCCCATACATAGATGTTCTTTTCTCTCTCATTCACCTCTTAGACCACCTTAACTTCCATTAATATTCCTACACAGGATCCTTCTTCATCTTCCCTTAGAGTCATACCTCCACCCCACCCCATCCTTTGGAACCTATTTTGTGTGTTTTCTATTTATTTATTGACATGTTATATCCCCGCAGTAGAATATACGCCTCCTGACTGTTTCTTTTTGATCACTGTATCCCCAGTGCCTAACAGAAATAGTACTTTGTACCAAGCAAATTCTTAATAAATACCTATTAAATGAATGAATGTGATCTTCACAAAAGACCAAGTTACTTAGGCATAGTAGACATTATTATTTTTCCTTGACAGGTAAGGAAACTGAGGCACAGATAGGCCCAATGTAAAATAGTTGTACTTTCATAGCTGGAAATCTCTTTTACTTTTGCTATGGGGAAACTGAGGTCCAGAGAAGCTGGCTGATTTGTCTAAAGTCACACATCGAGGTTGTGGCAAATATTACTACCTTTCACTTCTCTCCTTCCCTATTTCAATCAGTATCCCCAAATCTATCTTCACATAAAGGATTCAGCACTCTTGGGTCTTCCAATATACTTCCAATCTTACAGGGAGAAACCAGCAGCAAAATGGGTCTGTGGTAGCTGTCTGGTCCCTTTGCCAAAGGACTTAGATCCTAAATGAAAGGAAATCCTAAAAGTAAACACCCCCTTTTTCAATCACTTGCAAATCACCTCCTCTCCTTTCCCACAGGGATGCAATCCTTTGCTCGAAGCATTGAGAAATTGCTGAAAGGGAGAAATAAATGTTCCTCTAAATTCCAATTAACTTCGCCCCTGATTATTGTGCAACTCGGTGTGAGTCACTGTTCTTTAGTAAACGGGGGTGAGAATCTCAAAGATTAATGAAGCTTTTGGAGAGTGGCAGCAGCTTAAATCTTAGATGTTTGCACAGCTCCTTGCCCCTTTTGCTCCCTCTGTTGTTAGGGTGACTATAAGAAAAGGGGAGGAAATGATGCAGATAAATGTGGAAAACTTTTTCATCACGTAGTACACAACTCTTCACCAACAGAGCTCCCCTGCAGTGATTTATTTCCCTTTTTTATATGAATCAGTGGTTTCTGTCCCCTTTCTTTATGTACACCAATGAAACCAAAATTAGACTTCAGGCAAAACCAGCTACAAAACTTCTGACACAGAGTCAATAAAGAAATAAGACAAATTCCAGAGGTTCACACCAAGAAAACAAATAGGGGCAGTAGACAAAGGCTGCCTGTATGGAATATTCACACATGCTCCCAGATGGGTTTGGTTTTTTGACCACAGACTCTGATTTATACGGGGAAAACTACAGAAGTCTTCTTGGAAGTGTATGCAGTGCATGTGGAAGGGCACTGCCTCCTCCAAGCACACAGCAAGTATTACTTTCAATAATACTGTTTCTATTTCTGCTACAAAGGAATACACTCTGACATATTATTTATCCGTATCAATTTTTCTCTCTCTCCTTTTCCTCCATTTGAGCTCCTTGAGAGCTCAATCGATTTCTTTTTCCTTCATTTGACCCCTGGTAACCCAAAAGTCTTTCATATAGTAGTTCCTTAATAAATGTTTGTTGACAAGTATGTGTTAAGGACCTACTAGGTGCCTTTCACTAGGCTACTAGGTGCTATTGAGGTAGAGACAAAGTAGCTACAAGCACATGCAGATCCAGTTCCCCACAACTTCATGAGCCCAGTAGGGAGACAAAACTAAGAGCCAGAAACATAGAGGAGCCATGACCTAACTCTATCAGATAGAATTCAAAGGGGGAAGAAATAAGTGATGGCAGCACTAATTAAAATGGTTTCATGGAGGAAGTAGAAACTTGATCAGGACCCTGAATGACAGAAGGAGTGCAAGAGATAAAGAAAGGAATTTCAGGCTGGAGAAGAATAATATATTTAACATTTACGTAGTGCTTCCTATGTACCAGGCACTGGGCTATAGAAGTACCTTGTGGTCATTTTCTCATGTGATCCTCCCAACAACCCTGGAAGAAGGGTGATATTACTATTGTTCCCATTTCACAGATGGGGACATTGAGGCAGAGAGAAAGTAAGGGACTGGAGAGTGTCTCGAGGTCTCATTCGAACTCAGGTCTTCTAGTCTCCAGATCCAGTGCTCTATTCACTGTATTACCTAGCTGCAATGAAGAAAGATGACAGAAGCAGAAATAAACACATTGAGATTAGTTTGGTTGGTAAGATTGCTTCTGCTGTGGTGGATGTGTGGTGCCTCTCACTCTCCACCATGCCTTTGTGGGCAGGGCCAGCTTCATGCTTGCCTTTCCATTCCAAAACTGTTCGCTACACGTAAGAATTGCTTAATAAATGTCTGGTGGACTGGATTAGAAGTATGCTTTGGATAAGCAGGACACATTTCTAATTCCCTCGGGGAATACTCAGAGACTTAGGCTTCTGCCAATCATGGGCTGTAACTGTAGCACCTGGCCTCTGGTAGCAGTCTTGGCCTTACACTCTGGCATTCTGGTCAACTGTGCCACACTCTGGAAAGTATGGGAACTTGTTGTCTGGAAAAGACGTCAACTGAGTAATGACTTTCTTGCCTAGAAAATGGAAAAACCCACCATAGGTAATGTGTAAAAGTTGCCAAACTTCCTACTGAAGGTCATTTTAAAGAGAGTAGATTTTCCTAGCTTTCCGAGAAGGAATGAGGAGACTACAGTAATTGCAAATTTGCTCAACTGGTTTTATTATTGTAGACACACCTTATTATCACCTCCGGGCAGGTTCATCTAACTGTGAAGCTTAGGGAGGTTCTAGCATGCTACGAATTTCTTCAGAAACAGAAAACAATTATCTTACCATTTATCTTCTATACGTTGGGTAAAATGCTGCCTAGAAGCAGGGTACTGGACCAGATGCCCTGATAATATCCCCTTCTAGCCACTGGATTCTCTGTATCTCCACAAGGAACATCCCTTTGTTAGGTGTATCTTGCAACATCACAGGTATAAGTTATTGACTTGAAGTAATAAATGTGAATTTCCCATACTTGTCACTTCCTCTTTCTATCGCCCTTAGTTGAAGTCAACATTGGTCTCTTGTGTCTTACTATAACTCTAGAAGGAAAAAGGAACATCAGCTCTGTTAACAAGAAGTGAATTAAATGCAGCAGAGAAAACTGCTTTGTAACCGCTGGGGATGGAATTTTTATCTATTGTATTATTGTTTTCTAGGAGATGGCCATTAAGGGAGTCTCACCTGACAAGGGAAAGAAACCTCATTTCCTCTGTTGTTGGAAACTGGACAGGTGACATCACTAAAAAAAATCACTCAGAGGGTACAATCTTCTTCAGGCAGACAGATGAACTGGCTGACCTCATAGGTCTTCTTTATCTCTAATCTCTGTTTTGAGGCCTTGGTATTCAATATTTGGTGGCACAATATGTCAAGATGGCACAGAGTGAGATCTGCGTATAAACATTGCCCAAATGTATGAGCCCAGTTCCCCCTCGCCACTTGCTATACATTCTTTTTTCTGCCCAAAGCCAAGTTTGTAAAGAGAATACATTTAAAAAAAAACATGTTCTATTTGTCCCCTAGGCAGGATCAGAGTTAGGAAGTTTTGATCCTCGTTCTGTCCTTAGGTTAGCCTGCTCATCACTATCGTGATCTTGATTAAGTTCAGGACATATTTATAAGTGCTTACTATGTTTTGTTGCTGGGTCTCAGGCCCTGGCTTCTATTTATTTTTAATCTAGAAAGGGTAAATACAAATAAAAATTACTAAATGCACATAGGAGGTCAACCATCAAGTCATCACATTTTAGAAAAAATAAATCATTTCAAGTTGAGTTATTTGGAAAATAAAATTTCACAGAGGATGTAGTACCTGAATCAGACCTTAGATTTCAACTGGTAGAGATGTTAGATGATTTCTTCCCCTAAGCCTGAGAAGCAATGTGGACAAATGAATGGAGCTGGGAGACTGAGAGGACGAGATTATAAAGCAGTGACTAATCCAGTTTGGCTGGAACATAAGGTAGGTGAAAGGGATCATATGATGCATTTAGAATCATGGAATCTGGCCTCAAAGGTCATCAAGTCCTATCTCCTCACTATCCAGACACAAAGAAGCTTGGGCAGATCACACTTGCCAGTGCCCAGAATTTGAACCCAGCACTCTTTCCAGTATACCATGGATTTACTACAAGATAAAGATGGAAAGGTAGATTAGAATTAGAATCCTTGAATATCAGGGTAATTTATTTGTATTTTATTCAGTAGGCAGTGAATAGGGAGCGACTGAGATCTTAAGCAGATTAGTAACATGATTGCAAAGGAAAGAAGGTTGGCATTAGCCCCAATAAGCATTTATTAAACATCTACTATACAAAGAGCACCCAGGATACCTTACCTGGATAACCTTGGGCAACTTAATAACCTCTTTGGGCCTTAATTTTCTCATATGTAAAATGAGTAAGATAGACTAAATCTCTAAAACTCGAATTGTTTATTATATCTGCCTATAATGAAATACCTGGGCACTGGTATGAAGGGAAGTGTAGGGAGGAGTAGGGAAAAGAAGACCAGTTAAACCCTGTGCCTTTAATGATAACCCAGGTAAAATTTACAGGCATCTTGAGTGGAGAAGAGCGAGAGAGACGCTAGGGATAATGCTCAGGAGAAATCTACCGGCTTCCCTCACTCCCCTCGAGAGATGAAACTGATGAATTTAGGACGTGGGACTCTACTGTGATTTCAGACTTCTTAGAGACTAGTTTAAACTGCAATTAGTTCACAATAATTAGTAAGAAACAAATGTTTTTTAAGAAAGCATCCATTCAGTTAAAATGATTTTTAATTTTATAATGACTGGTATATAATTATAGCAGAGCAGAGCTATTTAGTAAGGAAAAAATAACATCAAAGAGAAGAGCTCATTTAGTGTTTATTTGCTCTAGGGTTCTAATTACTTTGAAAACTACCAACCCTACTTCTATGATTACTAGCAGAATTTAAGAGCATCTTTGTGGAGAGCTGAGCCAATCATTTCTTAGCTCCATTAACATGGGATTCTATAAATATCAGGGGCCTTTAGATGTAGGTGAAGGAATTTACATTTTATTCAGCAGGTACTACATTGGGAGTCATTGAAGGTGTTTGAGCAGGAAAGTGATATGACTACTGTAGAAACAGCCTTGGTTCTGGAATCAGAACTCCTCAATTCATATACTTTCCCATTCTAGTCCCAGTTGACGCCTTTTTCTGATAGGAGTATTAAAAATAAATATGCTATGTGAGTCATTAAAAAAGATGAGATAATACGTCAATATTGGCTGAGGAAGGTCTAAAAATAATATCCAATACAGTGTTTTGTAAGTATAAAGTGCCCAACCTACTATATAAATGCACAAATGATATGAACAGATTTGGAAACAAGAATGGTAAACTACAAATGACCCAATTAAATCATGCTTCGAATCACCAATGATGTGAAATAAAAATTAAAGCAGCTCTGACATTTTACCTTATACTTAACAAAGTTGTAAGAATGACAAAAAACGGAAATAGACTATGTTGGAGGCGTTGCCTGAAAGGCCATACTGTTGCAACTATGAATTGGTCTAACCATTCTAGAAAACAACTTATTATTATGTGAGAAAAGTTACAAACCTTTGACCCAGTGACCTCATTGCTGGACACAGGGTCCAAAGAGGTCATAGACAGAAAGGTCTGATATATACCAAAATATTCAAAGCAACACTTTCTGTGGGAAAAAAAAGCATTGGAATGAAAGTATGTGGCACAGTAGATAGAGTACTGAACTGGGAGTCAGGAAGACCTGAGTTTGAATCCTTCCTCAGACACTGAGTTGTGTGATATACCTAATCTTTTCTATCTAAACTACTTTTCAACTTTTCAAACTAAACATAACTTAATCTTTTCCAGCCCCAGTTCCCTCAGCTGTAAAATGGGAATAATAAATAATAGCATCAGGGCTGTGGGGATCAAATGAGAAAACATATATAGATTGCATAGTATTTCATTAAGCTCTATAAATGCTGCTATTACATGTGAATGTAAATATAATGGAATAATAATTGTGTAGACAGAAATGATAAATACAAGGAACTCAGAGAAATATGGGAAGATTTATATTAACTGATACGGAGTGATGCAGATCCAGAAGAACAGTATTCCCAAAGGCTATAATAATGTCAATTAAGAAAGTCATAAAAGGAAGTCTAAGTAACTGTAATCACCTTATTTCCAGAGAACAAATAATAAAATATACTTCCCTCCCCTTGGCATAGAGATGTGTGGACTATTGGGACAGAATGTTGTATATATTGTCAGTCAGTCACTGTGTCAGTTTTTTTGCTTATTTGTTTAACTTTTTTGTGGGGGTATAAGTAAGGGTTTCATTTTGGGAGAATGGGGCAAATGTGATTTCAATATAAAAAAAAGTTTACTATATTTTATTTCAAATCAAAACTTCTACCTAAACTGATGTCATTTTTCATTCTAACCTGAAGGTAAAAGACTCAGTTACAAAACAACTTGTTCCTAAGATGCAATGCCTTAATGGCATCAGATGTTTAACGGCATCTTCACCCTCATCCACTGTGTTATTTACCCCAGTGCTGTCACTGCTTATTCTAAATAAAATATTTTTTTCAGCAAAATTAAAACAATATATAAAGCACTTGATACAAAAACCAACCAATCATCATAACAACTTCTAAATTATTAGGTAGTGAAAGCATGTTTTTAATTATTAATTTGTTTTCATTTTTCTACAATCACTTCCATAAGTCTTAGATTTTCTCCTCCCCCACCCCTTTCTCTCCCCTAGATGTCATGCAATCTTATATGGGTTCTACACATACAGTTTTATTAAACACATTTTCATATTAGTCATGTTGCATAGAAGATGAATGAGAGAAATCACAAGAGAAAACAAAACAAAACATAACCCAAAAGAAAATATTCGACTTCATTCTGCGTTCAATTCCATAGTTCTTTCTCTGGATGTGGATGGCATTTTGCCTCAAGAGTCCTTTGGTAATGTTTTAGGTCCTTGCATTGCTGTGAGGGGCTAAGTCTACCAGAAAAATCCCTCACACACTGTGGTTGTTACTGTGTACAATGTTCTCCTGGTTGCAAAAATTCTTTCCCAGTTTTCTGATTCCCTCCTAATCTTGGTGGCATTCGGTTTGTTTGTGCAAAAACTTTTCAATTTAATGTAATCAAAATTATCCATTTTGCACTTCATAATGTTCTCTATCTCTTGTTTGGTCATAAATTTCTTCATTCTCCATAAATCTGACAAATACGCTATTCCTTGTTCCCCTAATTTGTTTATAGTATCTGTCTTTATACCTAGATCATGTATCTATTTGGACTTTATTCCTATTATAGTGTCAGGCATTGATCTATGACTAGTTTCAACCACACTGTTATCCAGTTTTTCCAGTAGCTTTTGCAAATAGTGAGTTCTTATCTTAGAAGCTGGGGTCCTTGGGTTTATCAAACTGGTATGGCACTGAATAAGTAAATTGATTTAGGTAAAATTGTCATTTTTATTGTATCAGCTTGGCCTACCCATGAGCAACCAATGTTTTTCCACTTACTTAGACATGACTTTATTTGTGTGAAAAGTGCTTTGTAATTGTGTTCTTATAGTCCTTGGATTTGTTTGGCAAGTAGACTCCCAGATATTTTATAGTGTCTACCATAGCTTTAAATGGGATTTCTCTTTCTATCTCCTGCTGCTGGGCTTTGTGGGTAATTTATGGAAATGCAGATGATTTTGTGGATCTCTTTTGTAACCTGCAACTTTGCCAAAGTTGTTTATTATTCCAAGTAGTTTTTAACTTGATTCTCTAAGTATATCATTTTATGGAGGTAGAAACTTAGCAAGGGTATGAAGCAGGTAAGTCACATAATATTTCTGGACCCCATTATAAAACGTGGGGGTGGTCTAGATGATTTTTAAGATCTCTTCCAAAAAGACCTCAAACCATGGCCAGGAGCTGTAGAAGGAGTAATCAATGGGCTTTGAGAGGGAGAGATTTGGGTTTAAATCTAGACTCTAACATTAAAAAGTCACATGGCCTTAGGCAAATTTCTTAATCTTGGTGAGTCTCAATTCCTTCGTCCATGAGGGTGTATGAGAGGTGGGGTGGGTGGAGGGGCTGAAGGAGGAAAGAATGATGATACCTATGGTATTTTGGCAGGTAAGTATGGGCTTCTCAGTTAGGAAGTGCTAGGTTTAAGTGACCCTAAGCAAGTCACTTAGCCTCTTAGTATCCCAGAACACTTTCTAAGCCTATAAATTACAGAACCATTATCAGTCTGCACTGGTAGAACTAGTTTCCTCACTGAGAGTTCCCTCCATGAATGAAGTCCTCAATCTGAGACCATTACCTGCTGTACCTA
This sequence comes from Potorous gilbertii, assembly GCA_028658325.1. Classification (NCBI taxonomy): domain Eukaryota; kingdom Metazoa; phylum Chordata; class Mammalia; order Diprotodontia; family Potoroidae; genus Potorous; species Potorous gilbertii. Next base: position 146,284,321 of record CM053773.1, read on the forward strand.
CAAGAAGGCTGCTGTGAGGATACTTTGCCTGTCTTAAAGCCCTCCACGAATAGTATAAACACCATTATTCCAACTCTAAACCTATGATCCTTCAACTAAGTAGCCTAGAACTCAAACCTTGGTCTTCAAACTCTATAGCCAGCACTCTGCCAAGTCTCCCTTGTTGTCTTCATACAACCAAGAGGACATCACTTTGTCTGAGCAGCTCCAAGAGGCACTGACTGGTGACTGCGTACAATTTCACTCCACTTTGGATATGCACACACCTCAATTCATCTTCTCCTTCCATAGTTAAGATTTATATACTTTATTAATCACCTTGTGACAATCGCCATGGCGGTTTCATTTAGCAGAGTAAGCCAGCCAAGCCTCGTCAAGACTTCTGTGGGTTTCACGAGGCAAACTTTGGCGTCCTGGCAATTCCAATTGCTCTCGCCCAGATGAGATTTTCCAGGGCTATCCATCTTGTGACTGTCTAATAAATCACATCAATCCCCTGCTCTTTCCCTAATTGATAGGTTGAAAAAGAGACACCACTAGATTATGTTAATGTCCCCCTAAAAGAGCAACGGGATAGAGCTTCTCTGGCAACACCATCTCAAAATGGCAGGCAGTTAAACATTTTTCCTTCCAGATATAATCTGAGCAATAGGAACGAGTGGAATTGTACCATGTGGCTGACAGGCACGTATTCTCCAAAGTGTTTCAATTGTCCATGATAACTTTTCCATGCATTTGTCTGTTGCATGTTCAGAAGCATAGGATATGAAGGGAGGTGCCATTAATGTGATGCTGTCTCCTCAGGTAGGAGATCAGCAGTCAGGAATTCTTGTTAGCATGACCGTGAGGATGTATAGTAATGACTGATTTGCAGTCTTGGTTGGACTGTACCTCCCTGTGCATGGTTCTTACTTCTGTGATACTTAACCACTTTCAATGCTTTCCTGGGAAATACATGATTGATTTCCCTAAACTCCTAAATGGGCACGATTTTGTACTTATTGAAAACTGAGATAGTTATTAAGTGATATTTCTTAAAGTGGCATGAGATACAAAGACTACAGGACTAGATGCCATCTGTAGTTGGCAATGACAAAGCAGACAAATAAAACTACTTAACATAACTATCTTGACTTGTTTCAAGTCACAGGAAAATATAATCATAGTTCTATGGCTGTAAGGGAAGTTAGAGTCCATTTATTCTAGTTCCTTCATTTTACAGATGATACAATTGAGGCCCAGAGATGGTTAAATGATTTATTTATGGTCACATGAGGAAGAAGAGGCAAAGTCAAGATTTGACCCTAGGTTCTCTGACTCCAATTGGGTCCCCTTTATATTGTGCTATACCACCTTCTATCACACCTCTTTATTAAACTTTTTTTTTTTTAAGATTAGGGATCAGGCAACAATTTTCACATAGAGTCAAACAGGAAAAGTTAGTTGATTTTTCACTTGTAAAGTCTTCACCTAATATATCAGTTAATTTACTCAGTTAATAAGCTCATGGATTCTATACCTTGAAAGGTTTGTAGACATTATTTAGTCTCAACTTTCCAAGGAAACTGAGGCTCAGAACATTTAAATGACATGTTCAAGGTCACATAAGTATGTATCAAGCTGAGATTTCAATCAAACATTTCCTCATTCTAAATCCAATGATTCACCAGAAGAAATAAATCTAAGCATCAGTCTTAAATGGTGCCATGTATGCAGGTTGAAAAGAGAATGCCCCTGGAGAGTTGCTGCTGTTTGGAAGATGGAGAGCTCCTCCTAGTATTTAAGAAGAGCACCCAGGCCAGTCCTTTCTTCATTTCCCACCCAGTTTCCCTTCTCTGGTCTTCTCTGATGAAAGTAGCTTCTCTCCTTCCTGCTGTTCAGCATCTTTATGTATGTTGTTCTCCCCCATTAGAATGTATTCTCCTTGAAGACAGAGATTGTCTTTTGCCTTTCTCCAGTATTCAGCACGGTGTCTGTCACACAGTAGGTGCCTCCTAAGTGTTTATTGCCTGACTGACTAGAAACTTAGGAAAATGTAGCACAGGATTTCTTATTCTATTGTGGAACATAACACTAGCCAATCCCTCCCTACCTCTCAAAGTGATTCAGTCTTACTGGGGACTATAGTTCCTTGATCTTTTTCTTCTACCTGATTTCTTCAGGGCTTGGAGGTAAGCATGCTATGTGAGAAATTCCTTGCCAAAGTAGGATGGCTTGATTATTTCAAAGGAAAAAAATGGGTATGGACACCGTAATGTTATTTTAATAGTTTTGCAGAACACAGGCATACTTATAAGACCCTCAACTGGACAACAGCCAACAACCCATAAAGGCAAATAGGGCCACTAAATTCATACATAAGAAGCCCTGAGGGTTTCAAATTGACTTAGAAAACCACATATTAACATTGCTGTTGTTCTTACTCAGTTGTTTCAGTCATGTCCAACACTTCATGAGCCCATTGGAGGTTTTCTTGGCAACGATACTGGAGTGGTTTGCCAATTCTTTCTCCAGCTCATTTCACAGATGAGGAAACAGGGTTAAGTGACTTGCCCAGGGTCACACAGCTAGTAATGTCTGAGGACAAATTTGAATTGGTCTTCCTCACTCCAGGCCCATCTATGTTCTATTGTATTTGTATTTATTTTATTAAATACTTCCCAATTCTATGTTACTCCAGTTCAGCCTCACCATAGGGTGGGGCGGAGGTTAGCATGTCTGACAGCTCCAGTGAAGAGAACAGAGAGCTACCTTTACTTTTTTTATTTTTTGGAGGCTAGAAAGTATCTTATGCCAAATTTGAACTCAGGTCCTCCCAACTCCAGGCTGGACACTCTATCCACTGCCCCACCTAACTGGCCCAGAAAGCTGCTTTTAGAACTAAGTAGATTTAGGCTCATTTCATGTTTCTGACACATAATGGTCACATGATGCTGACTGAACTTAACCTTTCAGTGCTCTAGACCAGCACTTCTTATGGTCAAGAAAAAAATTGGCAGTGGCAAAAGATTTCTGACCACACAAAGACCAAAAATTAGTTAAAAATCAAATGTGTAATGAATCAGGTGTTTCTGGCAGCACTTGCCCAAGGTGCACTGTGTAACTTTACTGCACCTTGGTTCAGAACACACAGCATGCACACTTTGCACTGCGCATGTATGTCCTCAGGCTACACAACAGCCCAGCAATGCTGCCAAAAAAAAATGATAAAAAGGGGTCACCAGTGGAAAAAGTTTAAGAAGTCCTACTCTAGACAACTCTCTAAGACTTTAAGTGGAAGAGAATGTGCTGATCTGCAATGGGAGAGAAAGGTCCTCTTGCCTATACCAATAAAATCACAGGTTCAGTCTTTAATATCTCATGTTTTTATCAGTTTGTAAAGAACTGATGGTGTTGTAGAAAGAGCAATGACTAGATGTGTCGTCAGGAAACCTGTGGTCTAATGTCAGCTTTGACACTAACTGGCTGGATGACCTTGCCAGAGTCATTCAGAAGCAGCCAGGTGGTGCAGTGGATACAGCACCATAAGAACTGAGTTCAAATCCAGGCTCAGAAACTTACACAAACTATGACCAAATCACTGAATCACGTTTGCCCCAGTTTCCCCATCTGTAAAAAGGAGATAAGGATGGCACCTGCCTCCCAGGGTTGTTGTGAGGTTCAAATAAGATAATAGTTATAAATTATTGTAATTGTAAGTGGTACAGTGCCTAGCACACAGTAGGTGCCATATACATGTTAGCTATCTTTGGGCCACAATTGGACTTTCTGTTTGAAGCAGGATTTGAGGCTCTTTGTATTTCTCACATTCAACAAATAAAGTCTCTCAAAGATGAAAACTGTTTCATTCCTCTACTGGTATCATTGGACTTTCAACTTGGAACAGTTTCTCTTTACTGAAAGCAAAGCTGTAAGGCACCTTTATGTTCAATTTTACCTACAGTTTGCTAGGATTAGTCATTCATTGCTTCACTAGACTAACTGTTTTATTAATTAGCTTAACTAAAACACTGGCTTAGTCTGTATTTGAATTGAATTGTGTATAATTCCTAATACAATGGAAATCTTGATTTTAGAGGTATGAATATTATACTTTCTACATGTATCAAAGCTATTTCCTTGTATGGGACACTAACACAATCTGATTTTTTGTATTAAAAAAAAAAACAGAGAAAGGTCTATCATTATGTTGTTTAGAATGTGTGAAATGAAAGAAAAAAATCCCCATGCAAAACTGAGATACTCCATGGATCTGGGAGATGGAAATGAAAGTCAGAAAAATTCCTTTGGTTGGTAATGTGGCTCAGTATCTTGGATACTGCTGTTCTACTAATTCTATTCAGTCTTTCCAATGGTGGGGGAAATTCAGGAAGTAGAAAACAGGAGTGACATGGAAAATCACTTACTAATCATACACCCTTGGGGATGGAAAACAGAATTCCCCTTATGGTCTAATTATGCTCTGCTGTCTTTAAATGAAACCAAATCAGGCAAGTTTCCAGTCACTGCTTGATGTCTCAGAGTCCTTATTTCCCAATGTCCAGAGTTGTGATGGGAATATTTACGAACTTCCTGGCATTTTCCTCACATCAGAGGATGCCATTTTATTCCCAGAAAAATCACAGTGTCCAGTATTTTATCAGTGACCCACAAGGTTTTCTTAACAGAAAGAATAAAAGACACATGGACACACAGGAAATATTTAAGTGACTGTCTCTTTTTCTTGTCTGGAAACCAGACTTCTACGGTTGCTATCAGTATTAGGTCAGTATAAAGCAACAGACAATCAGGCTGGTAAGTTTCTAGGCACAGAGCCATAGATTAGTAATAGTTCTGTCCTTTGAAGGTCACTAGTATATACTCTATAAAACAGGCACATGGATAGGTGACCTGAATATAAAAGGTCACATTGTTAAAAAAAAAAATTAGAAGATGGCAGGAGGAGGTACCTTTTCACCACGACAATTTACGGGTAAATTCTTAGCCAAACAAAAGATAGAGGTGATTCTAAAATCAAAGAAAATTTTATTTACAGTGAAAATGATTTTGCCTAATGAAATCAAAGTAACTAGAATAAGAAAAGAAATTATTGAATGGGAAAAAAATTAGCATTAAATACCTCTGAATGATTATGATATCCAAGACATGAGATAAATAAGACCAAGAGTTATTCAACAAAGTATTTTTTCAAAGAATCACAAATTATCAATAATCACGTGAAAGACTGCTTCAGATTATGAGTAATAAGAAAAAGGCAAAAAGTTCTCTGAGGTTCTGTTGATTACTTTTCAAAGTGGAAAAAATGATACAAGACAGAAGAAAACGTCAATAACAGATGGGCCATGGGAAGACGAGTACATAAAGGCACTGGTGATAGGGCTGTAAAACTGGTACAACCATTCCAAGAAAACAGGCTGGAATTCTGTAAAAGTTATAGAATTCTTCATAGGCCCAGGGACCCTACTATTGGGCACACATGCCAAGAAAGAAGGTATAAAACAGAAAGAATGGTTTCATATCTCCAAATATCCATAAAAGCATTCCATATTAGCAAAAACAAACACCAAGAACAAGAGTGGCTGGACAAGTCATTAAGCCTATAAATAGAATACTGTTTCTTTGTTGCTGAGTCATTTCAGAGATGTCTGACTCTTTGTGACACGTTTTGGGGGTTTTCATGCCATTTCCTTCTCCAGTTCATTCCACAGATGAGGAAACTGAGGGAAACAAGATTAAATGATTCTCCCAGGATCACACAGCTATAAGCATCTGAGACCGGGTTTGAACTCAGGTCTTTCTGACTCTAAGCCCAGCACTCTACCCACCTAGATGCTCTTCTATTTCATTCTAAGTAATGAAAAATATGTGGAATTCAGAGAAACACAGAGGACATGTGTGAACTGATGCAGTGTGAAGAAAGCAGAACCAGGAGAACAATATACACTATAATGATGATAATGTAAATGAAAACAATATTAAAAGTCAGAACAACTCTGATTAGTGGAAATGTTCAATCTAGGGTCTAAAGGATAGAAGATGAAACTCTTCTCAATAGAGGTATGGCAGTGGGGGATGAGCTACAGGTGGAGAATTTGGCATATTCTATTAAATGAAGTTGCTGTGTCAACTGACTTTGCTTAAGTGTGTGTGTGTAGGAGGTGTAAAAGAGAGAGTTCAATGGCAGTGGTGTGGGGGGCAGGTATGTAGAGAAATGACTAGTATAACAACTAAAGAAATTCTTGAGTTTTTTGAAGATGTAAATGTATCTCTCCTTCATTTGTGCCTCCACATGACTGTCTACAAAAGAAGGAAAATGCCACATGGTGAGCCATCTGAAATAGGCTCAATATAAAAGTCACAGTAAATTATATTGTTTAGATTAAATTGGCATGGATCACCCATATTTTATTGATTTGCTAAACTCAATAAAACATGCTTTGAGATCCTTGGATGTTTTAAAGACAGTAGTTCCACTACTTGTGATTATCCATCATACTAATGAAATTTAAAATGGTAGACAATTGAAGGCAATATAGTTTTAGCCTTCTTATGTACTTCCTCCCCACAGGTTTGCCTTCCTAACTACAGTTTTTCTCATTTGCAACAAAACTGTCATCACATAATACACACAAAGTGAACAGGTAACTCATGTCTATGATGTGTAATATAAAAGTGAGTAGGTAAGTCTGAGTTTTAGAACCAATGGTGGACCATCTGCTAATGGGCAGGCAGAAAACAGATGATCATGAGGCTATCTGGTTGATTGTTGTCCTTCGTGTTCGAAGAGGACCAAAATGACATCACCATTGTGTCATGAGGCTATCCACATGTCATTGACACCATGAGCTCAAAGTACTCTTTTCGCATATGCTAGCTAGCTCATTGCTCTTCTCACAAGCTAATAAATCCAGTTTACCAAGTCTGGTTTAAGGAAGCATGGAATGTTTGTGGGACTTTGAGGTTTGGTCCCCCGACTTCCAGTTTCTGCTTAATCTGCTAGACTCTGCTGCTCTTTACTATTCTTATAGTAAAATACTCATAGTCACTGTATAGATTCACTCCTTTGTGCTATCAGGAGCAAATAAGGAAGTATATTTAGTAAAGCTTCAGTGGATAACTCAGGGGAAGAAACATACAAGGGGTCACACAAGATAGACAGCCATCACTGGGTTGAGATCATCAATGGAAAACCTGCATGGATGAGATCACAGATCCATTTCTATGTGCATTTCTATATTTGAGATGGCACTCCTAGTAACTAATAAGCAGAAGCAGGAGAAGGAAAAATAAATACAGAATGCTAAATTTCTCAGGACTTTGCTAAAATAGATGCTTTCTAATTTCCTGGACTGAAGGCAGTGTAAATTTTCCTTATGTCCATTAACAGGAATGTAATCATCACTAAAACATTTGGGGACACCCATTTTTGGGTCCTCCCATCACTCTACCCATTTACATTTCTATGCACTTCATATCTGGGCCTGATTAGCACACAATTCTTGCACTAAGTTCTCTATCCATCAGGTTAGTTTAGGGGAAGTACACATTCGGCAATGAAGTATCATCTGACACTTGAGGGCATCAATGGAGAGTCTGAATTTATAAGTAACGAAGAAAAAGGAAGCACTTCCAGTTTGACAGCTGGGAATGCCACCTTCTTTCCCGATGAGTGAAAATCTTTCAATTCTATTCCAAAACCCTGGTACTCCTCAAACAATCTCAACTCTTACCCTAGCTAAGCAGGTTGAAAAGACTGACACCATTTTGACAGACATCATCAGCTTAAATGCATGCCATCATCTCATCTGCAAATGAAACGTGAAGTTAATTGTTTCACCCAAGGAGGAAAAGCTTCGCCAGTTTACTTTAGATGGGAAGCTTCGAGCATCTCTGCACCCTGAAGCTTTGCTGAAAATATTATTAGTTACACGTCAGGAAGGCTGGTTTCTGAAAGCCTTTTCCAATGTGACATTAATAATTTATGAATAGTCCAACACACAAAAACCATATTTGTAAGGCTGACTGAAGGGAAAGATAGACCGGAACTTAGATTTTTAATGAAAGGATGTATAAATAAGGGAAAAGACAAAAAGACCCCTGTGGGAAATCTACAAAGTACGCACTCCATGGTGCCAAGGTTGTCATTCATTAGGCAGCAAAGGAAGAAAAAAAATAATCCAATGTGGTTAGAGAAGGAAAAGTGACACATTGTGCCTTCTTTCTTGGAACATCTGCTCTCTGGGTGTCTGGCTGCATCTAAGCAGTCACATCTGGTTAAAGGAAATTTTTACTACTTTTAGGGCTTATGGAGCTATTATAGCTACGGACGACCATGCACATTCTATTCAGCCTCATGTATCGTCAACGGGATTGTCAGTAAAGTTCTGACGGCAGGGTCTTTATTACTGGTGATTATGGGAGCGGGAGAGTGAACACAGCTTGAGCTGGCAATGAGAGGGAAAAGAATTTTTTTTTCACTTTGACTTGAAAATTGGGAATGCAGAATATAAAGGGCAACAAGACACTAAATGAATGAAACCCCAGGAAGATAGTTTTCTTAGTATTGATGCATTTTCAATTTATCTTCAATTAAGTACAACATAACAATGAAGCGTGGAAGGAGAGCTAGATTTCTTTAATCTGCTAAATTACAATGTCAGAATCCTAAAACATATTATTCCTGTCTGAGCACTTACTTTGTGGTAACTCATGCTACTATGTTTTGGCTTCATCTAACTGTCAGCTTAGGTGCCCTTCTGATATAGGCTTACATGCAGGGAGGTCCTATAAAGCTATTTGTACTGACTGCATTTTCTCTCAATTCCAATCTTAATGATGCTTTGCAGCAGGCACACACTTAATGTTCTAAATGATACTCCAGTTATCTATTGTTAAATTAAACTGAATCTAAGAACATGTGTCACAGCCCCTCCTAAAGCTATTTCTTTTAGCTATCATTGCATATGAAATGTGTCCTAGATGATGAAATGAAATATTGGAAATGTCATCCCTAAACCAAAGTCAGGCCATGATCTAATAAAAGTAGTAGAAAATATTTGTTCATTAGGAGTACAGTGTTTTATACAATTATGAGTGAAGAAAAGGAGCATGCAAAATGCTGCATTGAAAGGACTCAGTATCTTGTTAACTGGATGCACCACAGCCATGTGTTCTATGCCTACAAAATCTCATGGACCACTTGGTTCTACCTCTCTTTGGTACTTATCATAAATATTTTAATGTTAGAGTACCCTTTTGGTATCATATCTCCATATTAGATGCTCTGAGAGGGCAGATATTATAGCTTTCCAAATCTGTGTTATATTGGCCGTGACTCTCGGCAAGTTCCTTAAGTTTTCAGTATCCCCAAACAACTCTCTGAGACTACATAAGTACTCATCAGCATTGGTAGAGGGTGTTTCCTTACTGGAAGTTTCATATACTACTGAAATCATAGGTCCAGTTTAAAACAAACATACATTTTTGTACACACATACATACACATATTCACATATATGTATGTATATGTACACACAAATACACACATGTACTCTCACACACATGGTGCTAGGCTTTCAAGGATTTGTGGTTTCATCATTAGGTATCTTCTCTCTGTTGATGTAGATTACAAATCCTCAACAACTTAAGTTTTCTTAAAATACACTTTTACTAATTTTTTTTAACGTCATCTACAATTCCTTATGGTAATGGGCAATAGTAGCATTGACTTTACTGCAATTCTCTGAACAAGGATATGTATGTGAGTGTGTGTGTGTGTGTGTGTATGTATGTATGCATATTTAGGGGGAGGGGTGAGAAAGGGTATCTGGTCCAGAAATGGGGCAGAAAATGATTCTAGAGATGGATAAGTAGCTTAGGGAGGTCTATTCATGATCTCAAGAGGTCCAATTTAGAGCACAGAATTTATTTATTTTTTATTTATTTCACATGAGGTAAAATGAATAATTTTAATATCATAAATGAAAAAGTTTTTGGAAAAACAAAATCAGTGCAGGTAAAATTAGAAAAAAGGTAGAAATATGAGGAAAAATCTTTGAAGCAAATTTCTCTGATAAAGGTCTCATTTCTAAAATATATAGGGAACTTGGTCAAATTTATAAGAATAAGAGCCATTCTCCAATTGACAAAAGGTCAAAAGATATGAACAAGTAATTTTCAAAAGAAAAAACCCCAAAGCTATCAACAGCCATATGAAGAAATGCTCTATATTACTAGTAATCAGAGAAACAAAAATTAAAATAACTTCAAGGTATCACTTCTCACCTATCAGATTTGCTAAAGTGACAAAAAAGAAAATGAGAGATACTGGGGGGAGTTTGAGAAAATAGGGATACTGTTGGTTGGTTTGTTGGCTGTTTTCCTTCATTCTCAAAATGGGCCAAAAATGACATCACTATTTAGTAGAAGATCCTGGAGAGTTGCTTGGGTAAAAATGATCCAAACTTAGAAAGTCTGACCCTTCATCAACAGACGTGGTCCATCATTGGGCCTGTAATCTGGGCCTGTCCATCTTTTAAAGTCCTTCACAGTTTATTCTCTGCAGACAAAGTCTTTAAGAAATCTAGGTTACCTCCATGCAAACAGGAAGTCTTGCTCTCTCCTACATGGAGGTTAGTGGAAAGACATGTCCAAACATAAGCGTATCATACAAAATAATACAAAGTATGTTTCATAATTAGAGTAGCTGAACAAAAAACTATGTAAGGCATTAGGAGTATATTTAGCTGCAATATTGTCATTGTTGATTGGTACGTAACTTTTTCTAGCTATTTGGGAATGATCAAGCAATCAATCAAAAGAGTTATTAAGTACCAACAATGGGCCAGGCTGTGCTAGGGGTAAGGAAATACAAAGACAAAGTGAAATAGTAACTGGTCTCAAGGGGCTTATAATTTAATGGGGGAAAACATATACTAAGATCAGAATCTATAATATAGACACAAAAGGCAGCTAGGTGGAACAGTGGATAAAGTGCATGCTCTGGAGTCAGGAAGACCTGAGTGCAAATCTGGCCTTAAATACTTACTAGCTATGTGGTCCTAGGTAGGTCACCTAACCCATATTTGTCTTATTTTTCTCATCTGTGAAATGGAGATAATGTTAGTACCTACCTACCAGGGTTGTTGCAAGGCTCAAATGAGACAATAATTGCAAATTGCTTAGCATGTGCCTGGCATATAGTAAATGCCAGATAAATGGTAGCTACTATTATTATTAATAACATATAATATACATATTAATATATACTAATTATAATATATAATAATTCTAATTATAATAGTTATAAGGGAATAATTACACACTGCCCTGCTATCCTGCCAGATCTAGTCAGAACAGCCAATCTTAGAAAAAAGGGCAGTAATGGCCATGCGACCAGAATGAAGTGCTGCTCTTCTATTAATGGGTGTGAATCTTTTCAGTCAATCTATCCTTTTAAAAAAGGCAGCACTCGCAGTCATTCACAGATCCAGCACTGAACTTGGGAACGTAGGGTACAATTTTGTCTTTGACCCCTGGGAAGAGATGGAAAATAGTCTATAGAGAGTCTCAGGACTGGGAATATTTAGGAGGTAAAAGGAGAGAAGAATTGAATGTATTACAATGGGTTCAAATATGGGAGATTTGGGAAATGGTGGTATCACTGGAAAACAAAAATGGAAAAGGGAAGGAGAAACAGGCTTAGAGAAAAACTAAGAAGCTTAGTTTGGGACATGTTCAATCTGAGGTACCAGTGGGACCTTCAGATAGGCAGTTGGATCTGGGGGTCTATAGCTCAGTAGATGGAATAGAAATAGAGAGATAGATTTTGGAATTTTTAACATAAGGATCACAGGATCATACATTTAGGGCCAGAAGGGGCCTTAGAAGTCATTGACTACAACTCACTTATTTTACAGAGAAAGAAATTGAAGTTTAAAGAATTTAAGTGACTTGCTCAGAGTTATGTATGTGTTAAGTGTATGGGGTAGTTTTAACTAAGGTCTTTTTGACCCCGCATTCAAAATTGTTTCAGTTCAAAAAGATATATTCCTAACCTGAATCAGGAGTTAGTGAGCATTTACAAATGTAGACATGAATGGCAAAGAAAAAGTAAAACATTATATTCAGGTGCTGAGATGTTTTCATTAGTAAGTACAACTTTACCTAAACCATCAACTCAAATCTACCCCAGACCAAGCTATGAAGTCACCTTCAAGAAAACAAAACCAGGACCTACCTGGGCATCTTGCTGTATTACCACCTTTCCCTGGCCACTATTTTCCTATAAGTGTTGTCTCCCCCATTAGAATATAAGTTCCATGAGGGCAAAAATTTTATGACACTTTTTATTTTGTGTGTGTGTGAGTGTGTGTGTATCTGCAGTACCTAGCACAATATCTAGCACACATAGTCACTTAATAAATATATGTTTGCCCTTCCTCTCTTTCACTTGTAAACTATCCTACAGAAGGAGAGGGGGTACAACAATTAGGCTAATGACCAAAGAAAAAGTAAATATACAGATAAATCTTTTGAAAATATAAAAATATTCATAATATCTTACAGAATTATCTCTCTGAAGGATCAGTGAGGAGTGGGGGAAGGATTGGAAGGGAAAAATAAAGTACGTGTAAATTGCACAATATACAGAAAGAGATAAAAGACATGATCAATCTGGATGAGAAAGAAGATTCAGAATCAAGGGACTGTGAGTGGCTTAGTTTATTTATTCACTCAATAAGTAGTTATTGTATAGCTCTGACGTATGTACACAGTCAGTAACGTGCATAGAAAAGAAATGTTAAGGCACATCTTATTCACCACAAGTTGATGGAATAGATAGGAAACCACATGTGAAACATTAGTAAAAAATGCAAGGCAGTAAATGATATGTGCTATTATTTACTACCTTTGGAATCTAACCCTCATGTTTTAGCAAAACCTTTAACTTCTCTGGTCGTCAATAGTTTCAATGTGCATTGTGGAATTAAAATTTCAGGGTTTTTAAAATTCATTTAAGTCTTCATAGACATGGAAATGAGAGCTGGAACGGATCTTAGAAAACATCTATTTGCCTAACTGAAACCAAAGACTTTATGTAACTTCCTTCCCTAAAGATACCAACATCTCACCATCCAATAATAAATGGTTGAATCAAGACTATGTAAACAAAGTATTCCGATTCCCAGTACAATATCTTTCTATTTCTCTTTTAAATTACAGTTTTTTCCTATGATAATGGTGGTGAGATGAGGGTCTGGACCTGTGACTTCTTCAGTATAGGAAATTCCCAAGTATGAAAATTTCCTCTGTGAGTGAAGACAGATCAAGAACTCATCTTTAACTCAAAATCTTGGAGAGTTGGCTAAGCCCCTCATCCCTGGTCACATAGCACCTATGTGTGAAAGGGAAAATCAAGTCTTGATCCCAAGGCTAGCCTTTCTTCCATTATTACATGGTGTTTTGGCATTGCTACAGGTTGATGCTTTATGCACTGAATGAGTCTACTGTGGTAAGTATCCCAGGGGATACAGGAGTGAAGAGTAATAAAGAAGTACGTGATCACTGCTAACAGAACACAGGCAGAAGGAAATTAAGTTAATACATGTGGTCTTAAATTAACAGATGAACATTCACCATCAAAGACTAAGACTGTCTACCACTATGACATAAAAAGGAATTCATGAAGGGTTATCTGTTTTCACTTGAGTATCATCTGGTACAATATAAGCAAATGAGAGAAGGGCATATGTGCATTTCACAGGCTTGATCTGGGATGGATGACACATTTTACACAAAGATTAAAAGGCCCTGAGGTCTTTTAGACAAGACTATGCTATGTCAGCATAATGTCAAGAGAATATGTGTGTTATGGTCTTCAAAGGAAAGATATTTCATGTGCATTATGTCAAGGTTATAAACATTATTGGAGGTCCATAAAAAAGCCTTATATGCAAGCAGCAAAATAAAAAACAGTTCTAAGATGCAGCCTTCTAGGCATGTACCAGTCATTTACGGTATATTTTTTCCTTTTTCCTGAAAAATAAAATATGATGAAAATAAATTACAAGCTTCTTTCCTCCCAACATATATTTTTCAGGAACATCAATAAGAACTCCATGGCTCACAGAAAGAAAGAAGGAAAGAGAGAGAGAGAGAGAGAGAGAGAGAGAGAGAGAGAGAGAGAGAGAGAGAGAGAGAGAAAGACAGGAAGGAAGGAAAGAAAGAAAGAAACAGAAAAGAAAGGGAGAATGAGAAAGGGAGAGAAAGAAAGGAGGGAAGGAAGAAAACAGAAAAAGGAAGAAAAACAAAACCCCTTCATTGTTGGTAATAGTCTCTTAGGAGCTCAATAAGAAAAGTTGCTTTCCCCACCGATTTTGACCTTTTCTATTTGGCAGACGTTGATTTTTTTTCTGCCTGTGTTTCTAATGGAGCTTGAAATTAACATGGTTTTTTGTTTACCTCCTAATTTGTGTACCGCCATCATCAATGTTGTCAGCACAGTTCTGGGAATAGGGTTTGTTTACTGCTTCCGTTGAGCCAGCAAACGGGGTAGAAGAACAGAGAAGACTGCTCCCCTCATCCCACTCCTGTTCAGATTCTATATACCTTACTTCATAAAAACTGCTTTCATTGAGGCCTCCAATGACTTTTTTTTTCCTGCTAAATCAGAAACCCTTTATGAATCCCTGTTCTCCTTGATCGTTGCAGCTAAAATGGATGAGCATCTTCTCCTTCCATTCGTTTCCTCCAACTACAGTTTCCAAGGCACTTGTCTCTTAGCAGTTTATTTCTCCCCTGGGCACAGTTCTTTGGAGGTCCTTCTGGATTCTTGCACTTATTTTTCTTCATTCATTTCTTCATTCATTATCTTACTGATATCATGTAATCTCCCACTGATATCTGTTTGACATGCAGTAGGCTCAATAAATGCTTACTGGTTGGCTGATTAATTAACACCTATTTACTATACTTCATTTGCTGACTTTATATGGATGTCATTGAGCTCTACCTGTTCCACCTCTGAAATCTCCTACTTGGTTATTAATAACAAATATTGAGATATTTTGAACTAGAAGTTTGACATCTATTAAATCTCTCTTCCCTTAACCTTCACTTTCCAGCATGGTAGGGGATGCTACCATTTTGAAAACCAGAGAGGGTTTTTCTTTCCCCCTCTCAGACTCTTTATTCTCCTTTGTCCCTGTTTCAGAGAAAACACACAAGAGGCACTGAAGGTTTCGGTTTCTCATCTCTAACAGGTTCACTCTTGATCTGGTCAGAAAGGCAGACACCTTTGGAGAGGTTAATAATCAGTCTTATTCTAGTCTAGTCTTCTCAGATAGTTGTCAGGAGAACAAGCTCCTATAGCATTCCCGAATCACCCTTCTCACAGGGGCCAGTGAGAAGGGGAAGCAACTACCCTCATGTCTCAGTGGGGTCAATTGACACAGGCACAGCTTATGCACACCTCTAAAACCCCTTCAAGCCTCAATGGGGGCCAGTTGAGGCACACACAGATTCTCCCTGCTTTTCCCCCATTCACTGACCAATGCACACTTGTTTTCATAGGGCAATCAGACAAAGGAAGGCATCTTGCCAACATTAAGTTCACAGGTTAACTTTAGGAATATAATCATTCTGCACAAGCATAGTAAATATTAATTATGTCACTCCTGTGTCTCATGGTGCAGCCTCAATAGGACTGTCTGTCACTATGATTCTAAAAATTACTATCTAGAATCCTTGGAACTAATCTGGGAGTTATTATCTCACACGTGGGAAGTAGACATTCCTATGGTCATGAATCCTGAGTAATTATCTCTAAAGGGATAACAAAATCCTCCTTACATATAGTCCCGAATATTTGGTCACCATATCCTCCTGTTTCATCATCATCATCTAACAAATTAAGTGCTCTCAGTCCTTAGATCCTTAAGTCCCATCTCCTCCATGAAGGATCCTAAATCATTAAATAACGCTTCTATTCTACTTGCAACTTCAGAAATGAAATGGCTGAATGGTCCTTGTTTTATTAGCAAGCTACTTAGTTCCACAACTTGGGTTTGAAGGACTGGTGGACTTGCAAAACCTAAGCACTTCCTGCTAGCTCTTACTTAAAGACTTTATATGTAAAATTTCTAATAGATTCTCTTGTCTAAACCCACATCTTCTACATCATGTGTCTCTATTTCTACCACGCTCTTTTTTCTTCTCCCTTTTGAATTTCTCATGTGTCTCCTATTAGTCTAGATATTTTTCCTCTCATCTGCTGCTGGTACAGTGGATAGAGCACTGGACCTGGAATCAGGAAGAGCTGAGTTAAAATTTGCTTTAAATCCTAAGTCACTTATTAACTGTATGACCCTAGGTAAGTCACTTAACCTTGACCTCAATTTCTTTAACTGTAAAATAGGAATAATAACTGCAACCTACTATACAGAGTTGTAAAAATCAAGTTAAAAAGTATTCGTAAAAAAAGTACTTAACACAGTGCGTGGCGTATTGTACACACTATAAAAATGTTTATTCCCTTTCTTTCCCACCTTCAAAGATGTCTGGGGCTGTAAACCCTAGAACTGGAAATGCCATTAAAAAATCATCTACTGTGAACTTCTAATTTTATAGATGAAGAAAGTATACTTCTCTTCCAAAACTTGTGATTCCTTTATAACGTATTTTCTAAAAAGAAGTAATGCAAGCATACATATCATCATCGCTATCACCGTAACAACAACAACATGACAGATGATTTGGGTCTAGGCATATGAGAATTTAAAATAAATCCCCCAGCAATAAAGACACTCAGGTATTTAGTGAACAACAGGTTAGGCAATAAAGAATCCAATCAGTACAAACTACACCCACAGCTTTGTGATGCAGACAATTAATGTACTGAGGATGACATTTTGCAGAGCTCATGGACTGTAAGACAGACAGTAACAACTGTCACCTGGGAACATGTACATCTCTAGGGGGAACTGAAGAGGTTGTGGTGGAGGTGCTGAAACACAGAAGCGGCATGTAGACGCTAGAGGAAGAAAAGAGTGGGAAAAGCAGGAAGATGTCAGCAATAACCATCAGGGCTATTTATTATTGGGCCAATTAAACTTGGATAAATATTAGATTTGACTAGAAGGAGGCCAAGCAGGCTGGATTGCATTTGGGAAATTGCACAGCATTTTAATGATACCAAGTTACCCCTCTGACAACAAAAGTTCCTCTTCTGAAGATCAGTATTCTGTCATGGATGATATTTGGTTGCAGATCATAGAAATCCATGATCTCCAAAGAATCAAAATCAAAGGTAGCACAAAGGGAAATGGAAAGACTGGTGGCGAATTTAAGTAAATGAGATCACTAATTCAATTCTGAGTGATTCATTTACTTCAACGAGCATTTATTATTGATGATATTTGTTTAAGAAGTGGCATCAAAGATATCCTCTTGCGCTCATATGACTGTAAGAAGTAGTCCAGTTACGTGCTAAGAGTGAGGAATAACGGATGTACAGCTTGGATGTGACCATGGTAGCTACGAAAGAGCAAAAGCTCTAGAGGAAAGACTATGGTATACTAGGTATGTCCTCTCTGGAGGATTTATGAAGGGTAAGGTCCAAAAAACTGCATATGATGTGAATGATTTAGGTTGTGCTTTACACTACAAATGCATAGAATGAAGGAAGTAAAGAATATGCCTTTAAACATTTTCTGTGTGCCAGGTGAGGCATTAAGTGCTTTACAAATATCATCTCATTTGATTTTCACAGCACTCCTGGGAAGCAGGTGCTGTTATTATTTCCATTTTACAGGTAAGGAAATAGGGAAGAGGTTAAATGTCTTGTCCAGTCCATGTGTCTGAGGCCAGATTTGAATTCAATCTTCCTGAGTCTGGACAGGTGGGTGGTACAGTGGATAGAGTGCTGGTCCTGGAGTCAGGAGTATTCATCTTCCTGAGTTCAAATCCAATCTCAGACACTTACTAGCTATGTGACTTTGGCCAAATCACTTCCTCATCTGTAAAATGAGCTAGAGAAGCAAATAGCAAACCACTCTACTCTCTTTACCTAGAGCACCCGAAATAGGGTCACAGAAAGTCAGAAACGACCAAAATATGACCGAACAACAACTTCCTGCCTCCAGAGCCAAGGCTTTATCTACTGTGCCTCCTAACTGTGTCTAAACGAGATCACAGATAAGTCATTACAAACACTCATTAAGCAACTCCACTTTGCCAAGCACTGTATTCACGACTCTGAATACAAACACAGAAATAAATCTCTTCCTGTCCTTAAGGAGGTTGCGTTCATGGAGAGAGAGTCATGGAGACAGCATGTACACATATTATTATATGCAAAATAAGTACAAGATAATTTTTTTTTTTTTGGTGGAAGGCACTTGCTACTAGGGGGAGCAGGAAAAATTTCATGCAGATGTCTGTGCTTTTAAGGATGAAGGCATTGACAAAGAATTTGAATTTCATGAAAATTTCTCCCTCCTCTAACTCAATTTTGTTTTCCTACAACATAAGGTGTTCTAAACTTGGGGTCCAGGAACTGTGTGTGTATTATATTACATATTATATAGAATTATTATATATTATATTATAGTAAATAATATAATTATATAATATATTACTTAGCATATATTATATATTATTATATACATATATACGTATATAGTATGTGTCTATATATATAAACTATATAGAGACACATATATGTATTCTGATAATTATATGTCAACATAATTGGTTTCCTCATTTTGTTTTATGCATTTAAAATATTCTTCTGAAAATGGATGCATGGTTTCACCAGTTTGGCAAAGCAGTGCAGGACAAAAAAAGAGTTAAAAGAACTCCAAGTTAGGCTCTGAATGCATAGCATATAAGGCAGGAAGTTTGTCTTATTTATTTTTGTAGCTTTTATAGTAGCCAGGCACATAATAGGCTCTCTTTGTAGTTGAGGGAACCAATGACATGAGGAAGGTGATGCCAAGACTTGAAAATGAATTGGATTTAAGTGAGGGAGGGCTGTGCAAAGTCACCAGCCTCACTGTCTCTTTCCAGAGCCATGTGGGTCCAGTGGCAAGATACAGATCAAGATGACTAGATCCTGGGTATTTATTAATTATTTGTTGAATGACAAGTGAAAGAAATTTTGAGCCATTTCTAGCTTTTTTTTTTTAAATGAAGGCTAAATTCAACTAAAAGATACCTGTTATTTCCCATTGCATGATAAAAACACCATAGAGTAAATGAAAAAGAGTGATAGACTAACTGGATCCTTCTAAAGACATTCAAAAACTTTGCTTCAGAGGGTGAGTAGATTTGTTTTCATTTCCTGGTAAGCATACAACATGAGAGTAAGTAGATCAGAATTTCCCCTAGAATAATAATAAATTCCATATCATGACTTTGAAATCAAATTTTCAAGATGGTCAAAAGATGGATTAATATGTCTATGAAAGCTTCCACTCAAGAACTAGCTTCACTGAAGGGATCAAAGGTCCTTCAATGACTTCCTATATATCCATGCTCTAGGAATAAGGTAAATCTGATTATGACCCAAACACAGAGTTTCAGGATGGTGGGGCATGGAATGAGAGGACTCTAAGACTGCAATCTTAGAATAATGAGAACAGTTAGGAGTTTACACCAATCCCTATTGCCATTACAGTAATTGTCATATAAGCAGATTGAACACATTTGTCTGTTCTCATTTCAGTTTTTGCCACAAGATCGATGTACTAGAATTTTAATGTTATATAATTATATATTCTGTAAATTAAAGCAGCATGGCATACTAGATGGGAATAGCATATTTTACACTTCATTACATCTGCTCTGACTGTACTGCTGCTAAGTTCTGATTTTTCCTTCTACCCTGAGACATCTTTCTGATATTTGCTGAATGCCTATTAGGTAGAGAGAAATACATCAAGGTAATGTCATGGCACTGGAGTCAATAAAGCCTAGAGAAATTTGGAGAGAATGCTGCCCAAATCCTGGCAGCCTCAGATAGGCTGCTATAGATAGCAAGTGGAATGGCTATTGACAATATGGGCAGGTCTTGGCACATCTCTAGTTTTGAGGACTCCAAAGAAGGCAAGTCAATTCTAGTTTCAGCCCATAGGTACAGTAGGTCTAGTGACCAAAAACAAAACTTGAAACCTAACCTTAAAGTGCTCTGAATCCACTGACTGGCCTCACCTCCAAACCAGCTTCTCAAGGGAACTGATCTGTCTTTATATAGTGCTTCTCATGTTCATAACTGTTTGCATGTTTTCTTTTCCATAGAATGTAAGCTTCTTGAGGACAGGGACTAGATTTCCGCTTTTTGTTGTATCCTAGCACTTAGCACACTGCTTGGCAGAGAGGAAGTGCTTAATAAATGCTTCTTAACTGAATAAAATTTGTTAAGGATCTATCTTGAGTTTTCTGCTTCCCTCTTTTTCTACACTTTTCCTCCGAGAGTTCAACTGCCTTCACAGTTCAGTTACCACCCCTATATATTCATTCTGGAACTCACTGCTGAGCTCCACGCTCATTTCTCCAGCTGTCTACCAGATACTACCCCTTTGATAGTTGACTATCATCTCAAACTCAGCAAAATGAGATGAAATTCATCATTTCTCCCTCTGTCCAGTTCCCATTCCCAAAACAACACTACCATTCTCTCAGTCATTCAGGCTTTAAACCTTGGAGACATCTTTGGTGTTTCTTTCTCCACCATCATTCTATAGATACTTTTTCCCCCTGTAAAATGTCTCTCACAAATAAAAGGCAACAAAAGAGCATTCTCTTTACTATGGATAAATCACAGTACTTGATTTTGGAGATTTGATCCAGAAGACATTATTGATAGAGGATGCTTTCACTAGAGGACCTTACTGGTTATCTCTTCCTCTGTGTTGCTGTTTCCCCTTTCCCCCATCTCAAACCTTTCCCTTGCTTGGGGTTCTACTATTTGGGTTTGAAATGGGAGATATCCTTTTATTAACAATTATAAAGACAATGAGAGTTAGCCTTTTCATTACCTTTAAGGTTTGCTTTACATACATAGTCTTAGGGCAGTCTTAAGCTTTAATAGGTATATAAATCTCTATAGGTATAATAAATTGTAATAGCTTAAGATTATACAGGCTGTCCCCAAAGTCTTAGTGTAGTCTTAAGTTCAATTAACTTGGGGTCTTATTTGATCCTCACAACAATTCTGGGAGGTAGGAGCTATTATTCCCATTTTACAGATGAGGAAATTGTAGCTGAGAGCTTTAGTGACTTGTTCAGTATCATACAACAAATATGTGGCTGATATTTCACATTCCCCTGACGCTTAAGTCCAGAGCGCTAGCTCAGTTACCTCAAGTAGAGACCACTATGACTTGGATCTCTCTTTCTGTGTCATTGGGAGAGATATCTCTATCCAAGGGCACCATCTCCCATGCAAAAGTAACTTCAACCTCATAAACAGATTTATGGGGCAGAGTTAGTCTACAAGTTTATTGCTACCTGGTTCTCCTTCCACCTCATGGCTACTGAATTCTTACCTACTACTCCTTTCATCTCCATGATTCGGGACCATCCTTTTCTTTAATACTTTTATTAGCTCTGGGATCTCACTGATATAAATACTCCCTCCAGAGGTACAGATTTCCACCCCTGCATCTCTTACCGGGAGGCTCTTGTTTTGATCCTACCATAAATCTAATACCTAGTGTACTGGTGGGGCAACTAGGTGGCACGGTGGATAGAGCACTGCCTAAAATCAGGAGGACTTATCTTCCTGAGTTCAAATTTGGCCTCAGACACTCACTAACTACATGATCCTGGGCAAGTCATTTAAGCCTGTTTGCTTCAGTTTCCTCATCTGTAAAATGAGCTGGATTTATTTTCTCTGCCAAGAAAACACCATGGGGTCACAAAAAGTCAGACATGACTGAACAACAAAATGTACTGGAGGTTATCAACTAGAGCTTGGGACATTGTGTAGACACCAGTGGGACCTCCCAGGCTAT
>CM053773.1:146306836-146323292 GCA_028658325.1 Potorous gilbertii
GCGACTGCCTCCTCTAGGCCACAAGATTTTTCTGGAGGCCGTGCCCTGGGGGACTTATTGCATTAAAGTTTAACACTCCTGCTGTGGGGTTCCTGGTATTAGCTGGTACATAAGTGAGTCCAAACTCACATAGTTCACTGTATCTAGCCAGTCCTAGCTGAGATAATCTAGACCATGCTTTATATTCCATTAAGGCTATGGACCCCAGTCACCATTTTTCTGTTTACTTGGCCATCATAGATATTCTATGATCCCCTGCCCCTTTGTCCTTCCACTGTTTGTATCATGCTAATTCTTAACCATGGCTCACCCCCCCCCCCTTCTAGTTCTATACTCAAGTCACTGAACAGAAGATAATGGAAATAATGAAACCATGTCACTAAAATTCATGTTTTCAAATCTCACTTGGGCTCCCAACTGCTGCATTTAATGTCTGATGGACTATTGCCCTCCCCACAGCAGTTGTTCAGAATCTTTCCTCTCAAGACTCCGACTCCATCTCTCTCTTTGTCTTTTTATTTTACTGGGAAAGATTGAGGTCATTTATCATCAGCTTCTTCATCTCTCCTCCCCCAAACTTCAAAATTGCACTGTATCTTCACCTATCCTCTCTCTCATTTTCTCTTTGGTTCCAGTTGTTTCTGGAAATCTAACCCTTCCTGTTTCCTTTGGGAACCTGGCTCATTTATCTTTTTCATCACCCTTCTATTCCACCCCAATCTCTCATCTTTACCTTCTCCCTAAATAATTGTTCCTTCCATGCTATCTAGGAATATGGACCATCTTTTATAATTTAAAAAATCCTTCCTTTGACCTCTACTACCTCCTCAAGCTATCATCTGATTTCTCACTGCATCATCTCTTTCTTTCACTGATAAACTTCTAGAAAGAGTAATCTATACTAGCTATTTCTACTTCATCACCATCTGCTCACTAACCAAATCATTAGGATCAGTCAGTCAGTCAGTCATTATAAACACTGGGATACAAAGAAAGACAAAACAGGCCCTCCCCTTGTGGACTTCACATTCCAATGAGGGAGACAACAGGCAAACAACTGTGCATAAAATCTATAAGAGGATCAAGAATCTCTTATACAAGGTCATATTTGAACTGAGACTTGAAGGAAGTCAGGAAGCAAGAAGCCAAGGTGAGAAGGGAGAGAATTTTATATACGAGGGAGAGTGAAAAAACTGAGAGATAGAGTGTGTTATGTGACAGGAACAGCAAGAAAGTCGTTGTCATTGGACCATAAAGTAGGTAGAATGGAGTGGGGTGTAAATGTACAGTCATTTTTTTCTATTCTACTAGGTTATGGAAATGCTTGTTTTATCTCAAGTTTAGAATAAAATAAATAAAAATTTAAAAAAATAAAAGAAGATTGGGATGGTAGGAAGAGGTGAGGTTGTGCAGGGCTTTCAAAAGCAAAGAATTTTACATTTGATCCTGGAGGTAATAGGAAACACTGGATTTTATCAAATGGGGGTGACATGGTCAGACCTGCAATCTGGGAAAGTCACATTGGCAGCTGAATGAAGGATAGCTTGGAGTAGGTAGAGACTTGAGGAAGGAAGACATTAATGCAAAAGTCCAGGTATGAGGTGATGACCTGCACAAGAGTAGAAGAAATATGATAGGAGAGAAGGGAACACAGAAGAGACATCAAGGTAGAAATGACAAGACGTGAGAACAGATTGGGTATACGGGGTGGCTGTGAGGGAGGACTTAGGATGACGGCAAGGGTAGTAACGGGGAAGATGGTGGTACTTTTGACAGCAGTGTGTGTGTGTGTGTGTATGTGTGTGTTCATCCTTCATTGCTAAAGAAGACCACACCATCAAAGAAATAATGACATGACTTGCACTTGATTTTGTTTTGAGTGAGGGAGGACTGTGAAAGTCACCAACCTCACTTCTCCTCCAGAGCCATCTGATTCCAGTGACTAGGTATTTATCAGGATGACTGGAGATGACTCAAGAAGAGGCAGTTGAGGGTAAGTGACTTGCCCAAGGTCACACAGCTAATGAGTGTCAAGTGTCTGAGGTGAGATTTGAACTCAGGTCCTCCTGACTCCTGCACTGGTACTCTATCCACTGCACCACCTAGCTGCCCACGACTGCAACGGGTAAGTCTGAGAAAAAGGAAGAATTCTGGTGGAAAGATAGTGAGTATAGTTTCAGAGAGGTTGTGTTTGAGACATTTAAAGGAAGGTGGTCATAGGAGGCTGGATCCTTGGACTACTGATATAGAAGTGAAAAGAATTTAAGTGATCATGTAGCGACATTCTACTTAGTTTACAGATGGAGAAACTGAGGCCCAAGGAAGTTAAATTACTTGGCCAAGGCTGTATAGGTAGCAAACATTAGAGGTGGGATTTGAACCCATGTTTTCTGACTCCAGAGATAGTCCTCTTTCTGCTTTTTCTCTTTTACCATAATACCTTAGCAAAGTGGTTTTTTAATGTTTAAATGTTATTTTTAAAATATTTGGAACAATGGAATATATTATTTAAATTTTTTTATTTTTAATTTATGAAGTGAAATGAGCATTTCCCTAATATAGTAAAATAGTAAAAAGATGATTGCACACAAAACTGCAAATCTATTACGTACAACTTACTATTCCTTTTAAATATATACATTTATCACATAAATTTCTTCCCTACCCCCCAATTTGCCCCCACACCTGCTCTAGAAATGGCTACCATTAGACACAAACATAAATATATATCAGTGGTTTTAAAGAAATCTCTCTCTTAAAGGTCATCAATGATCATTGAAATGGCCAAGTCCAATGGCCTTTAAAAAAAAAATCTCATCTTCCTTAACCTTACCGTCAGCATTCAACACCAAGGAGCACAGTGATTTAATGGAAAGAACACTGAACTTCAGCAAAGAGTTCACATCTTGACTCAGAGGCATATTAGCTCTGTGATCTTGGGAAAGTCACTTACCTTCTGAAGTTTAGTTTCTTCATTTGTAAACTTGAGATAACACTACCTAATGACAACAGCAACAGCAGCAGCAACAAGCATTTAATTAAATGTTTACTATGTGCTAGGTCCTGTGCTAAATACTGGGGATGCAACGACAAATAAAAATTATCCCTGTTCTCTGGGAGCTCACAGTCGCCCCACCACTCAGAGCTGTTGTAAGAAGTTTTAGAAACTTAAAAGTGCTGTATACATAGGAGTTACTGTTATAGGGACAGCCCCCTCCTTCTGGATGCCTTCTGTTCCCTTCCATGACCCTGCTCTCTTCTCAATCTGGATATTCAAACTGACTGTTTGGATATTCTTTTATTCTCCATAATTTCATTACCTTCACTCCCCCAAGTTCAGATGCACCCTGAGAAATTTTCATAGGCCCTCTTTTCTCTCTATATTCTCCCTTTCTGATCTCATTTATTTCCAGATTCAATTATCACCTCTATGTAGATGTAGATTTCTATATATCTAGACCAAATCTTTAAATTTCAAACAGTCTTGTTGGAATTTCAAACACAACTGGTTCAAAACTAAATGCATCATATTCTCCCCTAAACTGCCTCCTCCTATGCATTTCCTCTTAGCTGTTGATGGGACCACCATCCCTCAGTCACAAAGGGTCACAATCACAGGATCTGAAGCAGGAAAAGCCCTTAAAAATCATTTAGCCAAGACCCTTCATTTTATAGATGAAGAGCCTGAGGTTCCGTGATTAGCCCAAGACCACACAGGTAGAACACAGCAGAGCCACCATGTGAACTCAGGGTCTCTGACTCCAAACCCAGACTTTTACTTGTACCACATTACTTCCTGACCGATAGTCATGCCTGGTCCAATTACAGAAATTATCTCCATTACCACCACTGATTGGCAATACTAAGTGCTCTGAGGAAAGCTAGCACTTTCTTATTAACATCAGTCACCAAGTATTTAATGAGTGCCTACTATGTGTTTGATGTTTCTGATGGCAGAGGATAAATATTAGACACAATCTGGGCCAGAATAAGTTGGAAGTCCATGAAAAAGTGCTTCTTTCCCTTTTTGCAGAGGTCATGGAACATAGGATTTAAAAGATTTAGGGGTGGAAGAAACCATAAAACATTTCCAGTTCAACCTCTTCATTTTTACAGATGAGGAAACTGAGGTCCAGAGAGGTTCCCTGATTTACTCAAGATAATTCAGGAAGTAAATACAAGAGTTTCGATTTAACCCAGGTCCTTTAATTCCAAATCCATTATTACTGTTTTTTAGAAATTGAACCATGCTCTCTCTTATGGTAGGGGATGATGGCTATAGATAAACTTTAGTGTGGTTGATGTTCTGGTTAGTTTTCTTGAACATCTTTCTCCCCTCTTTCTTTGTAACTGTCATAAGGAATAGTTCCTCTATAGGAAACAGGTGAGGCATATATTTAGAAATGAGAGGATGTTAAAAGAAAAGATATCCCACACAATTTTAAATTGATCTAGGTAATAATGTATTATAACTATTAAGTCTATGCAAAACACATTCCAAGTGGCCTTATAACTCTACCAGTTATGTCTCAGTGAAGGCAAGTTCTAGCTTTATTATGAATGTCCCTAGCTTGACCTTATTTATGAATAGTGCACAAGGAGGATGGGAGAAAAAAATAGTACCCTCAGACTGAAAATCAGGGGACCTAGGCTCAAATCTGACCTCTAATATTTACTTGCAAAGTGAGCTTGGTCCAATTTGGGACCTCAGTTTCCTCATTTGTAAATGTGTGTGTGTGTGTGTGTGTGTGTGTGTGTGTGTGTGTATAATACTATGTAACAGTGTTACCATAAGGACAAAACAAATCTTCAAACACTAGAGGAATGTGAGTTGCTGTTAGTACAGAGTATCTCTATCCTTTCAGTAGCTCACAAAAATGCTGCAGACTTTCACAACGAAATCAGATGCAAAGTTCTGCTAATTGGGCACAAGGTTTAAATAAATGGGAAATGAAAGAAGAAAAGGAAAGAAGAATGGTTCTGTTACCACAATAAAGCTTGATACTTCTAAATCTAATGCTTCATGGGACACATGTAGACCTGGCCTTGGAAAATGGACTTGTCCTTGTTCGTTACTAAGGTAAATGATGGAGCCCTTAATAGAAACTCACAGCTACCAAGAGGAATTATGCCTCCTCCAAAAACAATTGTGTTGACCTGCTGGGGAAACAACCAGGAAAATCGGAATTGAAAGTTTATACTCAGGTAAAGTGGATTATCTCTCACAACTCTCAGATGGGGAGTTTTTTTCTCTCCAAGTAGATAGTAGTGTTAAACTAGCAATCTGGAGCTTGCCTAGGATGCTTACTTATTTAACCCTGGACATGTCACTTAACCTCTCTGTGACTCAGTTTCCACATCTGTAAAATGAAGGAATTGGATTCAGTGGCCTCTAAGGTCCCTTTTATCTTTTAATATATGAGCCTACAATCATTAAGAGTTGCATTAGAAACTCTCTGTACTTGAAGTTTTTTTAAAGTATATTCTATTTGTATATACACACTTGAAATGCTTGTAGATTCAAGGTCAACTTAAGTCTACATCTATATTTTGGTTCAAAATATTGATAGCATGCAGGTGTGGGACTAGTAAGGAAGAGAGAATTAGATAATCTGATGGCAATTGGCTAATTTGCACGATGGGAGAAAAAATTCCCGGTTTCTTTCACTTATCCTTGAATGGCTCCCCTAAAACTCTTTGTAGCCAACTAACTTTCTCCAATTGGGCAACATCAAAAGAGCAAATGAAGTGACAGGCTCCAGTTGTAAGCCATGAATTTAATGTGAGTCTTGTCAGCCTCCTCTCTCTTCCTTTCTTCCCAATCCTTCATTTGTAGTGATTACTATGCTGAAAGCCCACAACATTGAAACATCAAGTACACAGAAATTAAAACCAAGTTCTCATTTCTGGACAAAGCCTGCCAACCCTAGGACCATCTGGGACAACTCAGTAGGTTCTACACCAACGACTTCAGTAGGACCAAAGAACTCTGCTAGAAATGAGAGGGGGCTGATCAAGAAAGATCACATTTGCAGAATTTACTCTTTTTTCCAGGTTTTAAACATCTCTGGAGATTATATAACAACAAAGAAGAGCAAATACTTCCCTCAATATCTTATGAAAGATATGATATCTTATTGTCGACACCTCCAGTTATGACTATAGGACACAGGATATGGGATCTAAGAGCAAAAGGGGTGTGTTAGGGAGTCACCTAATCCAACCTCCCCATTTTATTGAAGGAGACAGTTTCTGAGGGGTTGAATGATTTGCCCAAGGTCACTCAGCCAGTGATTGGCAGAGAAGGGACAAATTGTGGCTTCCTGATTTCTAGGGCAGTGTTGTTTCTACTATATCCCATTTCCTCGGTTTGTGGATTTCTGTTTCTTTCTGAAAATTTCTTTTGGTGGACGGCTGGTGATGGAAACACAGGGTCCAGGACGAGGAACTTGTACTCAAAGCACATTAGAGAAGAACATTTTTAAGAGTAATTTTTGCCTTTAATCTTGCTAAAGCATGAAGGGCAGAGTAGTTCCAAATATCTTTACATGTCTCTATTCAAGTTTCCTCTCTTCTCATCCATTTAAAATTAATCTGGTGTAAAAGAGACATTCCTAATGGTTTCCAATATACTTTTCTTGTCTATATCTTCTAAAATAATATAATACAAAGAATCTGTAGAAAAAATTTCAATCTGTGTTAACCCTTATATAGGATCATGAGAATTTATTACTAATGAAACTGGGATATAAAATAGAACTCCTTTTTAGTAAACTTTTTTTCAAAATGTTGTTATTTAGCTCCCATTTATGTAGAAAGTAGTAATAAACACGGATAATTTTGAAGTTCTTGATGTTCAATCCCTTCTCCCCTTTTGTCTTCACTGCTTGTAAGTCAGGCTTTTCACAGACCAACATCCTTCCTTCTGTTGCCCTCCTGGATTCCTTATAAAAACTGTCCGTTTCTGTAGAGCATGATGTACTCTATAAAAGAAACAATGCACGGGTGTCTGTCCTCAGGGAACTTAGCATCACAGGACTGCAGTTTGTAAAGAACTTTAGAGAGCATCTAGAGATCAGGCAATTTACAAAGTAACCTACAATGGAGTGCAAAATAAATTAAATTAAATCAATAGCAGCTTTCGGTCAAAGGTCAGAGAAGCAGAGCTAGAAGGAACTCACTGAGTCCAACTCTTTCATTTTACAGATGAGGAAGCCGAGGTGTAGACCTATTCCACTTGGAAATCATCAGCTTCCATGAATTTAATCATCTTGTCTAATGCTGATGATTCTCAAATCTACCTTTCCTGCCCCAACCCCTCTGATGACCTCCAATCTCTCATCTCTGACTGCCTTTCAGACATCTCAAACTGGATGTCCAGCAGACATCTTAAATTAAACACATCCGAAAAAGAACTAATTATCTTTCCTCCTAAACCCTCTCCCCTCCCACTTTCCTCATTACTGCAGAAGGCAACAACAACCTTCCAGTCCCCCAGGCTCCCAGGGATCATCCTCCATTCTTCACTATATCTCACCCTCCCTCCCCATATCCAATCCAGACAAGGACTGTTAACTTCACCTTTGCAACATCTCTCCAACAGGCCCCTTTCTCTTCTCTGACACTGCTGCCGTGTTAGTGCAGGCCCTCAGTACCTCAAGCCTGGACTAAATCAACAGTCTGCTGGTGGGTCTGCCTTTTCAAATCTTTCCCCACTCTAATCCCTCCTCCATTCAACCACCAAAGTAATTTTCCTAAAGCAAAGGTCTGACCAGGTCACCTCCCTACTCAATGAACTCCAGTGGGGTCCCTATTGCCTCTAGGATCAAACACAAAACACCGTTTGGCTTTCAAAACCCTTTACAGCCCAACCTCCTCCTACCTTTTCTATCTTCTTATACCTTACTCCCTACCACAAACTCTGATCCGGTGACACTGACAAGCCTTCTGGCTGATCCATGAACAAGACTCTCCATCTTTAGTCTCTGGACATTTTCTCTGGCCCTCCCTATACCTGGAATTCTCTCCTTCCTCATCTCTGCCTACTAATTTCCCTTGCTTCCATTAAGTCCAAATTTAAACCCTACTTTTATAAGAAGCTTTCCCCAACCCTTGTTAATTCTAGTGCCTTCCCTCTGTTAATTATTTCCTATTTATCCTGTGGATCAATACTTCTTAACCTGTGCTTTTTCACATAGGGGGGTCGTGAAAAATTTGGCAATAGGAAAAGTTTTCTGAATGCACGTTGATCAAAAATTAATTAAAAATCAAACATATAATGAATCCAAGGTTCTTCTGGCAGTGCTTGCCTGTATTGCCTAGTGCAACTTCATGGCAGCCTTGGTTCTGAACACAAAGCATGTGCACTTTTCACTGAGCATGCCCTCAGGCCACGCAACATGAAATAATGCTGCCAAACCACAAAAAAGGGATCAGAAGTGGAAAAAATTTAAGAAATCCTGCTATATATAGCTGCTTTGTCTGTACTTGTTTGCATGTTGTCTCCCCTACTAAACTGCAAGCTCCTTGAGGGCAGAACCTATCTTGTCTTTGGTTTTTTTCTGTATCCCCTATTAGTAAAATGCTTGGCACATAGCAGGTGCTTAATAAATACTGATCAATTGATTGCAGATAGAAAGGTAGTTTTAAGCAGCATTTCTGGGTTTGAATTTGGATTCTCTAATTCCATATTAAGGTATTTTTCTATTGCAATTCATCCAAATACTAGATGTCATTCAAGGTAGGCTTCACATCTTGGTTCCTCTAAGAAGTCTTTTTAGAAAATTTAAGCATAGACTGATCTGTTCTTCCTCCCACCCCTTAGGGCACCAATGACAGTTTGATCCTTTTTTTGCCCCTAGTCTTGTTTCCCCAGTTTGAGTAGAAGCTCCTTGATGACAGAAACTGTGTCATCAACTTTTCTTGTTTCTGGCTGGTATAACACCCTATTCCAATAACAATCAGGTTTATTGACTGGGGGCAATATAAATGGTGCATCAAGTTCATGCGATTTTGTCCTCTGATGCTTTAGAGAGTTTCTATTAAACAGAAAGTCAGGAACATAAGCACAACTACTGCTGGTCCCCAGTTGGGGGAATTACTAACAATGAAGCCGGGTTTTGATTTTCTGCCTTAATAAACATTTATATTTATCTCTACCTAACCCCTAGCTTGAAGCAAAATTGTGCAAAGTTGAAGCAAAATTCATGTCATTAGAGACATTTAAGTAAAGAAGCATAAGAGTATATTACAGTCTTAGTTTCTTCATCTCTAAAATTAAGTTGTAAGAATAAAAGACCTCCAACAATCTTTCCAGTTCTAAATTTATGATCCCATTGGAAAGGTAGAGAGGGGGTAGCACTGTACTTTCCTTTTCCTGACATGAGCAATACCATTTTAGAATAAGCCTCCAGGTCAGACTACATGGGCAAGCTACATCTAGCCATGATGGTTGTGTATTTCTCTCTTCTAGGCTTCCTTCAAGGAAAACCAAGACATGTAGAGTCTACCCTGCCTTGCGTGGATCTCCCAGGGCAATGACAGATAAGATTAAAAAGTTTCTGTCCTCTCCTCTAAAATACAATGGTCCTAAATGGACCAGTGGCTGACTGGTTGTAAACCCAGCCTGTTTATTTTTTTCCATTCTGTAAAGAACCAGCAGCCAGCACCTCATATTCCCAAACCTGATTGCTCCATAGAGATTCTTTACATTATTACCAACTGGTTCTTCTCTCAGTCTTGCTTTGTAACTATGGATGTAATGCAACTCTTTACTGACTTCTATCAATTGTGAACAGCTTTTCTTGCCCAAAACACTATGATTCTAAGATAAAATTTAACCAGGATAAATGTAAGGTTCTGAATTTCAGTTAAAAACATCAACTGTATTAGTAAAGAACAACAGAGAGCTATCTCAATTAGTAGTTCAAGAGGCTGAGGATTTTCCTCGACCAATGTTCAGTAAGAACCAACTATGGGTTGCAGCTACACAGTTTCCATTTATATGACTAGAAACAATCCCTAATGATAGGGATTGTTGTGTAGTGGATAAAGAGTCAGCCCCAGAATCAGGAAGTGTTAGATTCAAATTCTGCCTTTGTAACACATTGGCTGTGTGACCCTGGGCAAGTTCTGTTATCTCACAATTCCCAAGGCTTAGCTGAATAGTGATTTATTTTTCAGAAAGGTACTATCAGAATGATAGTACCTTTGCTTATGGAATGACAGGTATAAACAAACCAAAAATAGAAGTTCAGATCCAAGGAGGTTGAGCACCATTTTTTCCAATAGCATTTCTCACATTGTGTCACAATTTGGGAATTCTCAGTATTTCAAACATTTTCATTATCCTCATATCTGTTATGGTGTTCAATGATCTTTGATGTTACTATCGTTAAGCATTTTTGGCACCACAAACCACATCCAAATAAGACAATGAATTTAATTGATAACATCGTG
This sequence comes from Potorous gilbertii, assembly GCA_028658325.1. NCBI lineage: Eukaryota > Metazoa > Chordata > Mammalia > Diprotodontia > Potoroidae > Potorous > Potorous gilbertii. The sequence goes on from CM053773.1 coordinate 146,317,295, forward strand.
TGTTCTGACTGCTCCACTGCCCAGTCAATCCTCTGTCCCTCTCCCTCTCCTTGGGAATCCCTATTTGCTGAGACACAAGAATATTGAAATTAGATCAATTAATAACCTTATAATGGACTTTATGTATTCCAATGAAAGGAAGATTAAACCATTGGGGAAAACTTCATTGTTACCTTACTTTAAGAATCTACCACTGCCACCCCAACCTATAACAACCACCACCCTGATCAGTCAGCAGCCATCAAAACATTGAGGCAAGACACTTCACCAGCAAAAGAATTATGACTTGCTGGCTCAGATGAGGGTTAGCATTTTTTTTTTTAGCAATAAACTATTTTTCAAAAAGTTAAGATATGTACATTTTTTTAGACATTGTTGCACACTTAATAGTACAGTGTAAATAGTATAGCTATTATATACATTGAGAAACTAAAAAATTTATGTGACTGACTTTATTGTGATATTGGTTAAATTGTAGTGGTCTAGAAGTGAACCCCCAGTATCTCCAAGGGATGCCTCTATTAGTTGTTCATTCTTCTGGCAGAATTATATCTAGAATACCGACACTGGTAGGTCCCATTCCCAGCTGTTCAATCATTTTGGTTCTAGGTAATGTGTTCTAGTGGAAAGAGCACTGGATTAGCCTTTCCTCCTAACTAGCTTAAGCAAAGCATTTCCTTAGCCTTCATGAGCATCAATTTCTTCCTTTGATAAATAAGGTTTCTAATACCTGCTCCACTTATTCCACAAGTTTTTTTTGTGAGGGTTAATTTAGTCAAGATATAGAAAAAAAAAGACACTGAAATGTTTAAAGCACTACATGAACATAAAACCTGGGAGAGAGGGACCCTGACATAGGAGACCAGATGAAGAGGTCTCCTCTGCCCAGGAACAGGGACCCCCTGGAAGAGAACCCTGCAGGGCAAGATGTATGCTTATTAAAAGTATCCACTAATTCTCCTGAGTAGGGAAAAATTATCTTTTAAATATTGTCTTTTTTCAGGCTTATCTGCCTTCAAACTAGATTTTCTATGTATACCTTGCAAGAAAAACAGAGACTTTGTAGATGTTTTTTCATAGGCAGTCTTATACCCTACCTCTTTCCTTCCTGCTCCCTGAAATGTACTCCCTCTTTCCCTTTTCTCAGAATCCCTAGATACCTTCGAAACTCAGCTCAATTACCTTACTGGGGGGTCTTCCCTGCCTCCCCACCCCTCCACTTATCTTATTCTTCTTCTTTATTACCTTATATTTATTTTCTATGTACGTATATGTTGTATGTATTGTTTATTCTGATAGAATATAAGCTCCTTGAGGGTATTTTTTCCTTCATTTTTATTTCGTATCTCTGGCACCTGAGAGCTACCACCTGGTAGGGATTGACTGACTGTCTTGACTACTCTCAGAAGTACTCAAAGAAATATAATCATAATAATTCATTTTTCTATGGCTTTAATTTAATTTTTCCAAGAGAGTTTCCACTTGGAATGTTTCCTACATGATGAAACTTTCTTTCCTCTCAAAGCAGGTGTATCAGTGAACCCATACATAGTAAATGCATTTTCATATCAGTTTCATATCAGTGAACCCATGCATAGTAAAAAAAAATCAAGATCAATAACTTGTAATAAAATGAACAGGATGATTTCATAATCTTTCTGCAATAGTGGGGTGTAATGATGGGAAGGGGATCACCAGTTTACCAATTTCTTTCTAAAGGCTGGAGGGATGCTGGCACGAGCCTGTTGGAGGGAATGTGGAAGAGTACCATGGCATCTAGGGGATGTTGAATTATTATGTACAATGAATCCTGGCTACGAGGCAAGAACACAAAGAAAGGCTGAGCAGGGTCAGCCACTTTCTGTCCTCGTTCACTTCAGAGGATGCATCTCAGGTGGCTCTTCCTGACAGAGAAGTGATAAGACAAAGTAACTCCTATTTCACAATGCTGCGAGGCCAGGTCACTGGAGTCTAAATCTATGCTTCTTGGCAGACTCTAAACAGACTCTACAGAGAAGGTCAGGCAGAATCAGAGGATGTCAGATCAAGAAGGGAAACCTGGGGATCGTTCCGTCTAAATCAAGAGGCTAGAGGCTCTGACTAAGGTTCTGCAGCTAGCTAGTTTGGGGGTAGAACTCAGCTCTTCAGGCTCCTAGTAGTGCTCCTTCCAGATGGTAGCCCAAGCAGACAGTGTGCCTGGCCTGGAGTCAGGAAGATCTGAATTCCAATCTAGCTTCCGACGCTTACTAGCTGTGTGACCTTGGGCACACTCTATTTGCCTCAGTTTCCTCAACAAAACAAACGTAGTTAATATCCTACTTACCACACTTGTTGCCGGGATCGAATGAGATATTTGTAAAGTGCTCAGCACTTACTCAGCACTGCTTAATAAATGCTTCTTCTCTAACTTTACCCCCTTTCTAGTAGTATCATTAATGTTTAACATTAAAATATCTCTTTGAAGCTTATGAAGTGCTTTACTGTCATGGTTACAGGGAGGGGAGGAGCCTGAAGGACCAGAAATAAGAGAAAAAAGAGTAAACTAATAATTTACTATTTATTTTTTATTTTATTTCAACTCATACCCTATATCTTTGATTATTAAAAAATAAAGTTTCAAAGGTAACATCTGAGGAGTAGGTCTTAGCTTCTACAAAAACAAACAGATGAATATATCTGGGCCCTCAAATACTGAATAATTAGGGGAACAAACAGTTTTTATTCCTACCAGTCCAATGCAGTATCTTACTTAGAAAACATTTTGTCATCACTGTAATGGGCAGGCTAAAAAAAAAAAAATCACACATCAGACCGCAAGGTGCTTCCTTACTCTAAGGAGAGCTCAGGGATACAGCTGCTGAAGAGAAATGTGAAATTAAAGAAAGAATGAAATGTGTGATCTTATGTAATCACACCTGGTGCTTCAATTTTTCAATAACAGCACCCTGCTACACGGTATCAAATTGGTTTTACCAAAAAAAAAAATGTAGCTGAAAGATGAATTAACTATTTCACCACTAACTCTCTGCTTGGTGAACAAGGTAGTGTCAAAAAGTGAAAAAACATCTCAGTTTTCCCATCAGGAACATATTGGAGCTAAAATCCCCTAGGGGCTGCTTTGCATCAAATAATCACCCCAGAGGAGCCCTATCTCCTGAGGACACATTCACCTAGTCTGTAGTGGAGGCTTTGGTCCATTTTTATGCCAAAGACAGCTCTCTGATCAGAATCTGCTTAAAGTTTGACCTTGTAAGGGGTCTTGCTTCATATGCTTAGGCAGCTGGTAGGCAACTGAAACATGATAAAAATGGTCAAAATATAAGGAATTGAGAGTCGAAAATCCATGCTAGAATTCTCCACCCCTCCCTCCTTCCCAAGGAGGCATTAAGGTGTTACATTAAGGTGTCTTGGGACTTGTACTGGATGTCAAATATAATTTGATTCTGCAGGCAGTGCAGTGCACTGTGTGACTGTCCATGTCTTAGTGGCTAGTTAGCCACTGCATGGCCATGGTGTGTGCACTAATAAATCACTTTCTGTAACAGACAGCAAGGTGCTTTGTCTAATGTAAAAATGGTAATTGTGGTCAAATGTTCCATTCTTCTGGGGGTAAAAGCGCCTTCTACGTGATTCCACTTAGCAGCAGAAAATAAAAAAGCTAAGGTGTAATTAGCTTAACATAACCATCTTTATATCAAATTTACAGAGAAGCAAATCAAACATGAAAAACAACTAGAAAGTTGCTATTTTGGTCTTTTCAATAAAGTAACATTAGAATTCACTGCCTCAGGCACACAAATGACTCCCCACCCCTGCAGATGAATAACTTGTTCTGCGATGGTTTGTTGTTAAAGCTGGAACCACTGATTTGGAATTACATAGGAAATGCAAAAGATGGATTTATATGCATCTGGCCATAACTGATTTAGGAAGAGCAAAAGTTTTTAGGTATTTCTTTTTAAAGCCAACTACTGACAATATATCAAAAGTCAGAGACCAAAGCAATTTAAATTGTCTTTTCAGTGTTAACCAGCAGATTGCCTCCTCAGTGCCAGGGAGTTTCACCCCAGAAAATAACCATTTGTCTCCCAGGGATGGGGAAAAAACAATGTTCCAAAAATCAATTTTGAGATTGCAGAAATCTAAAACATTCATTCTCCAGTATATTGTAACAGCCCCAGTGAAAACCCCAATGTATAGTTATAAGATATAGATAGGAAGGCAATTAGAAAAATAAGCATTCATCAAAATCATACATATAGTGCATCTTTTTGGTTCCTAAAAGAGGCTTAAAGGGTTTTCAAGGTTTGCAGCCATTGGCCATTCACTGGCAAGAGGGCATCTGAGTTTGACTGACTGTGATCGGCTATGGCAAAATCAACCCTCTTTGCACCAGCTCTGGCATTTGTTTTTCTCTAGATAAATATTCTATCTAAAAAGCTGAGAATACCAACAATGACTTTTAAGAATCGTCAGGTCCATTTTCATTCATTGATATGCAGAGAGGACATGACATATTTTCATCTATCTGATTATTACACAGTCTAGATACACCCTACAATTGTAAGACTACTTACCATCATTTTATTAGGTAATCTGTGTAGATGAATACTTCCCAACTATCTTCTGACTAAGGAATAACTCCATAAGTCAATCAACACTTCTCTTCACTAGTCACAGCTAATGTATCCATACCTTTACCTTGATTTTACTTCTGATAATTTCTCTTTGCCTATTTGCCAACTCTCCGTAGGTGGTAGATACAAGGTGGTATCTAAAAGTGAAAGAAACTCATCTGTCTGAGACTAGGAAATGACTAGTCTAAGGGCAATGGCAGAACCTGACACATAGTAATGGGTTATTCAACTTGTTTCAAGTCTTCAGCTTTTCTCCTTTCCTTTCATAAAACGGGTTGCACAAGTGGCTGTGTTTTATCTAGTTAACACCCTAATCATTTTTTATAAGTGTGCTCCCTGGGAGTCTGCTCCCTGTTTCTGCTAAGGTCATACTACATACATACTAGGACTCCTACAGATCCCTGATCCAATTGGGGTCTGATGTGTGATGGATGATCTTGTTCTCCACTGCATTAGATTGCACACTCCTCTAGGGCAGGGACTGTTTTTGGTTATTTTTGCCACTTTTGGATCCTCAGCACTTAGCATAGTATCTGATACATGATAGGCACTTAATAAATATTTATTGAGCAAGGTTCTAAGACAACTCCAAAAGGCTGTGATGGAAAATGCTATAAACATCCTGAGAAAGAATGATGGAGTCTGAATGCAGATTGAAGCATACTATTTGCTCTCTCTCCCTTTTTTCTGTTTTGTTTCTTCTTTCTCATGATTTGTTCCATTGGTTATAACTCTTCTTTACAACTTGGCTATGTTTAATATGAATATATATATATGTAGAGCCTATATCAGATTTCATACCATGCTGGGGAGGGGGGAGGAAAGGAGGGAGAGAAAATTTAAAACTCAAAAGCTTGTGGAACTGAATGTTGTAAACTAAAAATGAATAATTTAAAAAACTGATTGATTGGTGACATTTCTTTGTTGACCTCTAAACCGTCACAGGGCAGTTTGGGACCTGTGGCTTTTGCTTCTAGGGGCAGATAGGTGGCTCAGTGGATAGGATCTGGAGTCAGGAAGACCTAAACTCAAATCTGGCCTCAGATGTGATTCTGTGCAAGTTACTTACCTTGTGTTTACCTCAGTTTCCTCATCTGTAAAAGGGGAAAAATAAAAATACCTACTTTTTAGAACCAAATGAGATAATGATTGTAAAGTGCTTTAAGCGCGGTGCCTGATGCGTAGTAAGCACTATATAAATGTTCGATATTTATCTGTTATTTGGAGGTTTTGGTTCTTGTTCTACTTCTTTATCTTTATTGACGTCCACAGGATCAACAGAGGGATTGTGTCCTTTGAGGAGGGATACATATTGGTGCAGGAGCAGTAGGTATGTCTGGATGGTTCAATGCAGACTTCTT
>CM053773.1:146323792-146357665 GCA_028658325.1 Potorous gilbertii
TTCGCAAATTCTAAAGGACTACATAAATGTTATTGTGATTAATAGTGGAAATATGTTATGCTTACTACAGGTTTATAGATAAACAGGCTGCTAGTATCATCAAGGACATTGTGTGACTAGAAATGAAGGTAGATGAGAGTGAAGGAAAACAGGCAATCAGCCCAAGTTCTGTGTGGATATTCATGAAGTATTTTTTTTAATATCCAGAACTTCTCTCACTCATTGGATAGAGTCTCTAATGGAAGATTGAGGACATGAACAAGAATGAGTCATGATGAATAGCCATGGATGAGTTATCTGTATTAGTGGAGGGTGTGATAAGATCACTGCCTCATCAAAGTATTGAAAGAAATACAATAATTGGAGGTTAGAAATGGAAAGGATATTAGAGATTATCTAGTCCAACCCAGAAGACATCATCTATGCTAAGAGAGAGGATGGGAGCTATTGACAGTCACAACTCAAGGTCTTAGTGGAGCTAAGATTACTATCCACCAACTTTTAGTATGCTGTTCTTTCCAATGCCTCAGGATGCTTTTATATATAGAGAACCACAATGCTGTTTATACTATCCATTATCATATCCATTCTTTAAGACTCAGTTTAATTCCCCATGAAGACTCCTCTACTTAAGTCAAGACAAATTAAGTCATCATACATTCATTAAGCATTCAGTATATGCCAGGTAGTGTGCTAAGTCCTTGGAATACAAATGCAAGCAGATGGTCCTTGCCCTCAAGAAGCTTCCTTTCTTTTGGGGGAAGACAACACATTAAAGACAGCTGAAAAGCAATAGATTGAGGTGAGAAGAAAGCACCCATGCAGGAGAAGAAAGTCCAGAGTATCAGAAGTGGAGCCCAGAGAATAATAAAGATATGACTGAGACTTTTCTTAAGTGATGTTCCTCTTTGAATTCCCACAGCACTCACCTTACACTCTAATATTATACAATATTATAGTTATTCAAGTGCGTGCCTTCCCTAATCAAATCAATACTACCATAGTGGCCATGTGTCTCTATTGACATTCCCTATGACTTTAGAGCCAAACTTCCTTCCCTATCACTTTCCACTACAGGTTATCTTCCTCTATCAGAATGCAAATTCCTCCAGGACAGAGATTGTCTAACTTTTGTTTTTGTATCTACAGTTCCTGGAATACAGTAGGTGCTTAATAAATGCTCATTCATTTGTTCACTCATTCACTGAGGCCATTGCCAGTCATTTTGACGTATGTCTTGCCACTGGACTCTGATGACTCTGGAGGAGAGAGAAAGGTTGATGACTTTGCACAGCTCTGACTCACTTAAATCCAATTCACTTGCAAGTCAAGACATCACCCTCCTGATGGCTTGGTCCTATTTGAGAATGGGGTAAATAGCCACAAAAACATTCACTGTAGATCACAAACTTCCAGAGGACAGACTGGGTCTTATCCATATCTATCTATGTACATCTCTGTCTGTCTGTCTGCCACCCACAACTCCTAGCTCAGTGCCTTCCATTAAATTGGTATGCAACAAGTGTTTGTTGAATAACTGACTAAATAAATGAATTGATTGATATGATGAGAAAATAGGGACTGTTCTTAGGATTTTCTATTATGTTTTTGATCAGAAACCATTCCAAATCATTTGCTGCTCAGAGCAAAAAGGTCCATCTATGCAAAGTAAACAGGTCAGTGTTTGCCAGCTCCTTACAGGCTATCAACAAGGCACATACCCAAGATGATTTTTATATAATCTTCCCTTGTCCATTAAATCCTTCCCTGGGGAAAACAGGTTACAATAATATTGACAAAGGCACTGCTTGATGTCAGACGCTGGCTTGGAACTAGGGAGACCAAGCATGTAGTCTCGACATGCTTTCTTTAACCTTATTCCACCTTCTAGCCACCTCCTACAGGGTAGGTAATAAAGTTTTTATTCACTTAATAATGCAAAGTCTGATCTAAAGACTCAAGTCTTGGGCCATAATACTACAGACTTAATGTGCTGAAAGCACCAGGGGCAGTAGATTACATACATAATGCTCATCCCCGCTTAGGGCCACTGCCCAGCTAATCTTTGGTTTCCAAAGAGTATGTCCGTGAAACTGAAATGGACAGAAACTGCAATTAGCTAGGGAGCTCTGTTTACAAAGAAGGAGCTTCTTTCTTTCTACTCCTTTAGAAAACTCATCTGTGCAAACCAAATCAGATTCGACAGAGAGCTTGAAGCTGACATTTCAGCATAGTGTTATATGTAAGTTAATAAGCACTTACTATTGATAGTTTCTGTAGTAGCTCTTTAATTTTTAATCATATCCTTAATTTACTGTTTACATTTTTATCCAATTAGCAAGCGAGTGAGGCTGGGTTTCCTTTGGACTATAATGACGCGATGACTCAGGGCTCTTTCTAAAATGCAATCTATTTTTCCCTTTTTAAGGAAGAAAGAGACGTTCCTGGATGAAGATGACATTTTCTCCTCAAAATGTTAAGATGCTGAAAAACTTCCACTCTAATTAAGGAGGAGGTCTTCACCTTTCCATAGGAGATTTTGCCAACCTGTCTCCTTTTCCAGAAAGAAGATCATTTCTACCTGATGGCTTATGTTTGCCTGGGTTTAAAAAAACCGAAACAGCTGGGCGATGGCATAAGAACATCTGCCCTTTACCCATGGATGATAATCTCAAGGTTTTTAACAAAATTCCACAGACAATAAAGCCAAGCAAACAAAAAAGCAACAAATATATGAGAGATAATGGTCATTTCTATGATGCTTTATAGAAGCCTTTCAAACACCAAATGTATTTTAATCACTGTTCTGTAGAATTTTGATAGGATCAATATATTGATACAGAAACAAAATCTAGGTGATGGAGTAAAGGATAAAGTGCTACTACTTTTAGAAATAACATCAATCTCTTGCCTTCCCTCTGCCTGTCCTCACTAAAGTTTTCAATTATGGAGTAAAAACGAAACAAGATAAAATAACTACCAGAGACACTGTGCCAAATATACTTTAGGAGAAGAAAGAGGAATGGGGACTGAGAAATGGGGAAGCCCTAAAAGCTCATTTGTGTCATTTCGTTAAAAGGAAGTCATTTTTTGTGTCTTACAGTAAAATGCTGGTGTCTGTGTGGAATCTGCAGATATGTCAGAGGCTTAGAACAGCAGCACTGCCCAGGAAGGGTTGTGGCTAATTCTGCAGCCTTGGGTAAGTAATTCAGCCAATTGTTCTCTCTTGTTCTGTGATCTGAAGGTAAAGAAATATTGCAAGTAGTGATGGGGGAAACCTGGGTAAAGGCATGGAGTAAGGCTACGAGCATGGTGTGTTTAGGGACAACCAAGGGACCAGTCTGCTTCTGGAATACTTCTGTATGAATGGCAAATGGTTAAGTTTTCTAGGGAATAAAGTAAATCCCTTACCCTTGTCCCTATGGATTTCAGGTCAAGACTTCCTGTTATCTAGAAAAAGGTCAGCATGGGCATTCAGAATGAGGTCAAAGAGGAATAGGGCTGGAGAGCCCAGACTCCAAACTCACAAGGTAGAGTCAGGCTCTAGAGAGGAAAGAGGAAGTCCTCCTCCCACGGAAGCGGATACATAAATATAACTTTTGGCAGCTGTCACAGGTGTAAAGTGGGACCAGGAAGTCCCAAAGTGATGCCAAGTATAGGGAACAGGGTACAAAGCAAGGAGAAAATACAACTCTGTAGGCTCATTCTCATCATTCAGTACCCTGTGTGCTCTAGAGGTCTCTCCATGGCTCCATCTGAGCAGCTCACCAGACTTTATGGAAATCTTTTATGTCTTTGTTTTCTCTATAAATAAGCCCAAGAAAACCAAATGTATTGTAATATAAGTTCATGAGCTAAGCAAGTTAACACTCAAAATGGCTACCCAGCCAACTTCATGGGATGTTGTCAGGCCAAATACCTTTTGAAAGAACACACAACACACACATACACACACATTTACCCTCATTGACCTTAATTTCTAATATTATAAAAGGAAGAATTTAAGAGATATATTTGAATATATTTGTGCCCGAGGTTTTACTTTCTTTCTCTCCCTCTCTACTCATTTTTTAAAGAAGGAAAGTGAGATTATACTGGTCACATGCACTTGGTCAGTAGAGATTTATTTATCTGGCCTACACAGAAAGAATGAAATAAAACCTGACCTGAGCTCTGCTGAGAATACCTTCAATGATGATACAACTTTAGAGGTATTTCAACCTGCTCCCCATTTTATTAAAACTTAAGAAGCCTAGAGTGGAGATTTTGCAGGTTAGAAGAGATCAGGTCATTCTGCTTTGCTGTTCTTTTGTCCCAGAGCAAAAAACCATGTCCAAGGGCTACAGCCTTCACTCAAAACAAAGTCAAGTGCTAGTCGTGTCATTATTTCTCTGATAGCATGATCATCTTTGGCAACAAAGGACAAACACACACACATAGCAGAGATCTCTATGACAAGTGCTCATAATGGTTCTAAAACTTGGAAAGTTGGTATAGGAGCAAAAAATAGAGGGCTCTGAGAACCCAAACTGTCCTAGTCTGGGAGAGAAGGAGGGGACAGGTTGAGAGAGACATAGGAAAGATTAGCCTATGGGGCTAGTTCTATGGCCAGGCTCTGGGGAACTTCAAGAGCAGCTTCATCTGCAGGGTTGCCCCCAGGCAGATCCTAATCCACACCACACTTCAGATTTGAAGCTGGATTTTTAGCAAAAAAGAATATATCTAAATCAGGGGTTCTTAACATGGGGTTTGTGAATATGCTTTTCAAAAATTTTGGTAACTATATTTCATTATAATTGGTTTCCTTTGTAATTTTATGTATCTTATGGATTTCAAAAAATATTCTGAGGTATCCATAGTCTTTACCAGATTACCCTAGAAGTCCAGGACATGAAAAAGATCAAGAACTCCTGGACTCGAAAATCTTTTATTAAGTCGAATACCTAATATAGTATCACTAAATCCAAGAGAAGGCATCTAACAAGGAAATGCTTTCTGAATACTACATAGGGAAAAACAAAAATCAGGAAAAAAATGCCAAATGGAAAAATAATAGTCTGTGGTCAAGAAAAAGCCAATTTTAAAATGCCTTTGCACATTATCCCCCTCAACTATCTTCAGCTGAAGAATGCCCTATAAAATGGACTAATCCTTCATCAAGATATATGAAGAGTAAAGAATGTCATCTCTGAAAATGCAGGATAGTGATATATTGTGTGTATATGTTCATATATGGGCGTTTGTGTGTCCAAACACTGAAAGCAGGAAAAAAATGAATCAGAACTTGGTAATCCATGAAGAAGCTGGATATGAACCTTCTTCAGACAATCTTAAGCTTGTCACATGTACATGGGTTGAACATGAATTCATTTCTCAATTGATCTGTTCCTTACCTCAATTTTTCTATTATTGATTTTTTTTTAAAGCAGGGTATCTATACAGTCTGGCTCCCACAATGACACAAGATTCAGAATCCCGGCTACCTGAAAAAAAAGGACCTGTCTACTTTCAGGATGTAAGTTTCCTAAAAGCAGATGCAATAGGAATCCTACACTAGAACAAGAGTAGCTCCTTAATAAATGTACAGAAACAGCCATCTTCTCTGAGGGAAAAACCTACTTTCTTCCCTGCCTCCATCACCTCCCACACGACTTCCTTACTTCTGCTATCTTTGGCATTATTACCATGTTCTGACTCCTTCCTTAGCTTCCTTCAGATGCTCCCACCTCAATGACAATGCCTATGAAGCTGTCAGATGATAATGTAATTCTCTCTTCCTTGTCAAGGAGAAAAACACTACTAAAACTCGACCTAATCCTCATCTCCATCATGGGACCTGGGCTGAAAGTGAGCACACATGGAAAAAATAGCAGGGGTGAGGTGGTCTGGTCTGCTGGTCCCTGGGCATGCATCAAATATACCTGGGACAATGTATCTGAACAATGAACAAAAACAATGGTGGTTATTAGGAGGCTGGAGCCACTTCTGCTTACAGCAAGAACAATGGTCCAAGCATAGGGTGCGATGAAAGCACTGGTCTGAGAACTCATAATTACGATAGCAGCTGGAGGTCAAAAAGAATGGCAGGCACAAAGTGGGGATTTATTGAAACAATGAAAAAGTGTGAGAGGTTATCAAGCCATTGGCAATAATTCAGTTTTACAAGCACTCATCAAGGTTGGATGACTGTTGAATGGTAATGCTGAAGAATCTTTCAAGATGCCTTGAAAAGATGTTAACAAAGGAAATCACTTTGATTCTGATATTAATTAATCATTAAATATTTAATTTAAATACTTAATATTAATAAATAATGAATGAGGCATAAAACAAGGAGATACATGTTTGGCCAACATAGTTATCACTCTCATGGATGCAGATTTGGTGTAGGGTCTAATTGGATGTTTTCTTATGAAGAGTCAATCCTTTACTGTTCATATATGCAGATGACAAGGCCCCAGAACAGGGCAAAGCCTCTTAAATGAGATTCTCAACCATGCAAAAGAGTTCAGTCAAACTATTCAGGCATTCAAGTCAGTCAATAAGTACTTACTGGCGGCTACTATTTGCCAGACACTTTCCTAGGTTCTAGGAATACAAAGAAAGGAAAAGACTGTCCCTGTCTTCAAAGGAAATACATTTTAATGGAGGAAACCACAGGTAAATAATAAGGTACACAGAGGAAAAATGTAAGGTTATCTGAAAGGAGAAGGCCCTGGGGGATGAAAAAAGGAGAGTAGACATCCTGCAGAAGGTGAGATTTGACCTGAGTCTTGAAGGAAGCCAAGGGAAAATAAGAGATGGATATGAAAAGAGAGAGGTTTCAGGTGGGAAGGAGGAAGGTAGTGCCAAGGCCTGGAGATGAAAGAGGAAACACGTCATGCAAGAAAGAGCAAGTAGCAAGCACAGCTGCATCATAGGGCGGACAGAGAGCAACAGAGTATAAGAAGACCTAAGAAAAGTATGCAATAAAGCATTTCATTTTTGACCCTGGAGGTAAGAATGAGTCACTGGAGCTCATAGAATGGCAGGGGCAGGGGGAGGCATGGTGAGACCTATATTTTAGAAAAACCACCTTGGCAGCTGTGTTTCATGGATTGTAGTGGGAAGAACCTCAAGGCAGGGAGACCAGTTCTTCTTGTGGCTGTTTGGTCATTTTCAATCATGTCTAACTCTGTGACCCCATTTGGGGTTTTCTTGGCAAAGATAATAGAGTGGTTTGCTATTTCCTTCTCCAGCTCATTTTCCAGATGAGGAAACTGAGGAAAACAGGGTTAAGTGACTGGCCCTGGATCACATGGCTAGTAAGTGTGTCTGAGGCCAGATTTGAACTCAGGAAGATGAATCTTCTTGACTCTAGACCCTGCTCACTATCCACTACATCACCCAGCTATCTCAGGAAGACCAGTTAAAAGGTGATAATTTAGTGGAAAGGTATTGAAGGTCTGAACTAGGTGGTAGCCATGTGAACAGAGAGACTGGAATGCATATTAGAATATCATAGAGGTAGAAGCGAAAAGATTTGGCAATAGATGGGGACACGTAGAGTGGTTAAGAGTGAGGAATAAAGATTGATGCTTATATTGTCCTAGGAAGTAAGAGGGAAGCGAGTGGGGGGGTGGTGGAGGGGGGGTGGGGAGATGGGACGGTTTGGGGGAAATGTAATGAGCTCCATTACGGCCATGTTGAATTTGAGAAGCCTCTGTGTTATTCATTTCAAGATATTCGAAAGGCAGTTGTGACTTTAGCTTAAGAGAGAATATGGCTAGATATATTGATCTGGAAATCATCTACATGGAGATGATGATCTAACTCATGGGAGCAGAAGAGATCAGCAAATGTTCTAAAGGGAAAAGAAAAGGGTGCAGCACAGGGTTACTAGGCATGATGAACCAGAACAGCAGACTGAGAAGGATCAGGCTATCAGATAAAAGGAGAATGAGGAGAGAGAAGGAAGGAGAGAAAGAAGGATGGGAGGTAAGGAAAAAAGAAAGGAAGGGAGAGGAAAGAGAGAGGAAAGGAGGAGGAAAGGGAAGAAGGGAGAAAGAATGGAAAAGGGGAGAAAAATCTTTGGATTGGCTTCATTTGATTGGCCTCGGTTCCTCATCTGGAATTTAGTATAATAATGGTGTTGGACTAAATGGTTTTTAAAGTTCTATCCACCTCTAAATCTAGGATCAATAGTCTCTTGGAGATGTCTATGTAAAGTTTCAGGTAAAAAAAACTATAAAAAACACTATAAAATTATTATACTTTCATCCATTTTACTGGGATGGATATAGGTGAATTAAACATGTTTGTCTCTTTAACTAGACTGTCAATTCTACGAAGGCAAAGACCAGGATCAGGCAGTAGAAAAGTTCTGGCCTTAGAGCCAGAGAACCCAGGTTCAAATTTTAGCTATGCCACTTACTAGCGCTATGACTTCGAGCAAGTCTCCCAATTTCTGTGGGTCTCATTACTTTTCTCTAAAATGAGGGTGTTGGACCAGTGACCTGTAAGTCCCTTTCAGCTAGAATTTATGATTTTGTGATTATGGTTTCCAGAATAATAAAATCTGAAATTTGGAAGAGCCTTCTGTAGTATATGGATTGAGTGAAAAATCATACATATCTGAAAGAAATCTTCTTAAATACCATATGGTCAAGTTATCATTCAACCTTTGCTTAAAGACCTCTGGCAGGCCATTCTACTTTTGGAGAGTGTTGATGATTAGTGGTACAGTGGATAGAATACTGGCCCTGGAGTCAGTAGGACTTGAGTTCAAATTTGACTTCAGATACTTACTAACTGTGTGACCCTATGTAAGTCACTTAACCCAGTTGGCTTCAGTCTCCTCATCTGTAAAATGAGTCAGAGAAAGAAATGGCAAACCCTTCTATTGTCAAGAAAACCCCAACTGGGGTCACAAAGAGTTAGACACAACTGAAATGACTGAACAACAAATGTTTAGGATTTTTTTTTTTGGTCATACTGAAGTAAAATGTCCAGGGTCAAACAGCCAAACCTCTTTCAAATGATAGACTTTCATTTGTTTGAAGCTAGCTATTAAATACAACCCTGCTGTGGTTCTCACCATTTCTTTTGTTTCCTATCTCCTTCCCCTTTCCCAGGCAATGGCTATGTGATCTCATTCATAACA
This sequence comes from Potorous gilbertii, assembly GCA_028658325.1. Lineage (NCBI taxonomy): Eukaryota > Metazoa > Chordata > Mammalia > Diprotodontia > Potoroidae > Potorous > Potorous gilbertii. The sequence goes on from CM053773.1 coordinate 146,332,935, forward strand.
ATGAAAAACCTCTAACACCTAAAACCTGGCCACCCACAGTACTGAGAAAGAACTTGTCTAAAATATTAGGAGTGATCCTCAGACTCCGCACCCTGATCCAATGAAAGCACCCAAAGTACACAGATTTACAACAACATACAGAAGTCTTCCTACCTCATCCTTTGGACTTGTTCACAAAAAATAAAAAATTGTCCTCAGACATGGGAAATTTTTTCCCTAAAATGTTGGCTGTCAAAGAGACTAGATTAGGTCAGAGACAATTCAATGGAAGCTATAAAGCTACAAATCTCATGCAATTAATTCTTCATGCTGACTTACTGGTTTCAGATACTCACTGGGCAGAGAATGAGAGTGATAAAAAAAATTGCAAACATTCACATGTAGTGCTTGTCATGTGCCAGGTGCTGTATAATTATTTTCTAATTTGATCTGTGCAACAACCTTGGGAATCAAGTGCTACTATCCCCATTTTACTGATGAGGAATCTGAGGCAAACTGAAGTTAACTGGCTTGCCTAGGGTCACACAGCTGTTAAGTATCAGACTAGATTTGAACTCAAGTCTTCCCAACTCCAGATCTGGCACACTATCCTCTGTGTCACCTAATTGTCTGGATCTTAGTTCATTTTACAAAGCTGACTTCCGTTTGATAATAGTTCTTCAGAAGTGGGGTCATTAAAAGTCATTAAATTCATGCTAGGATAGGTATTTACCTCAAATACCTGTTTTTTGGTGGGGGGGAAAAGCCCCTCTACCACTACCCTCATTGCCATCAGGCAAGGCTGTGGTGGCTTAATAGACATCCACGGAAGCCTACATTTCTGGCACATACTCTCATAGCTATTCCAATGGTCTTGGGAATCATTCCTAATATAAACACATGATCAGTAAGATCCAGATCTGTCTCTGTGATTCAGGATTCACACATCTGTCCTGGATGTGGTTTGGAACAGCGGAGGGCTACTCTGGAAGTACGCTTACATTGAATGTTCACAAAATGTTCACTGTGCTGTAAGAGAGAGCCACCTTAGTCCAGGCAAAAAGTCCAGTCCTCTGATCTTATTCCTTGGTATCTCCCCTGCCCTGCTGAAATGTGAATGAGATGTCCTCCCTACTTAGATTCTGGGTATTTCCATGTCTGCTAGCACTCTCAATATCTAAAACTGAAAGGTTGCATTCCTTGATGCCTAAACATAATTGGTTGCTAGTATTGGCTTCTTGAAGAGCATGTAGTGATTGTCAAAATTATTTTTGTATTCGTATCAGATTATATCTAACAATGTTATTTTAAAGCACAGGAAATGTGAATACTTCCAGGTTCCTGACTCCTCGTGCTGGGATAACCCATGGGGCCCATTGACTCACAAGCATACTTAGCTTAACAATGGAGATTACAGAGCCATCATAATTTTAGTTCCTGTTCTAGGGCAAAGGAAAGAACAAAGATGATTTATTTCAAAATAAGAGCCTATCTGGTTCCTGTTTTAAGGGAACAGGTAGCCCCTTGGGTTGTCTGAAACAGTAGCTCTCAAAGTCCTCCATGTCAGGTTTTGGCAGTAAGCTTTTCAAAGAAATCAATAAGGACTTGTAGAAGTATACATTCCATCACATTTTTCCAAGACTCAATTTGATAGCACCATATTGCAAGTGCTACTCCTTTACTTTGCCACATTGGGTGATCACTAAGTTCACGTCTACCTATATCGTCATCTATCCATGGCCATGAGATCACCAGAAAGCACTAGCTGGTAGAGGGTAAGGCATCCAGGCTCCACAGCTGTGTTCCAGATGGATTTAAATGCCCATTTCCTTTCCTTGTGTAGGGCAGGGAATTGTTGTGGCAGAACATTTTGTTCCCTGAAAACCTTGAAGCAAGAGTTCACCCAATTCATTCTGTCTTCTGGGAAGAAGACATAGACATCCTAAGAACTAGTATGTGTTAAGAGTCCTGGAAGAATAATGTTAATTGATCCTGCCTTACCGATACTATAAGGACATTTAGTCTGGACTAGTCCTCAAAGACAAGTAGTCAGTTTTTCAGAAAAAGTGTCAAAACCATTGTTTAATACTGGCCCCTAGTGCTTAGTGATATTTTTTATTTTAGACTTAAAACATGTTCTAACAGCTTCTTCCATGAGCTAATCAGCACTGATTAAGCACCTACCATGTGCAAGGTCCTGTGCTTGGTGCTGGGGATACAAATAGGAAAAATAAACAATCCCTGCCTTAAAGCAGATTATGTTCTAATGAAGTATATAACAAGGTGTGTATGTATACATGTCATGCAGACATATAAACACACATATACCCCAATCTATATACCTGAAGCTCACTTTCACACACGTTTGAACAAATATTTATTAAGCATCTACTACAATAAAATAATTCTACTAACTGGAAATTGGGAATCCAGACATGAAGGCAGGTAGCATGGGACAGCAGAAAGAAAATTGATTCTGGGGCTAGAGATTATGGGTTGAAATTTAGTACATTTGTGACCTTGGTCAAGTTAATCAAATTTTAAAAAAAGAGAGGGGGAGACACTGTTTACAAAATGGACTGCTTGGACTAGTGGCCTTCTAAGGTCCCTTCTAGCTTTACATCTATGATCTACACATCTCTGTGGACTTGATAAAATAGTTTTTGGTACAAAACTATGTTTTCATGAGGGTGGAGAGCTCCCAGTGTGGAAATTCCCTCCACTCAGAGTTTTTGAGTTGCCTGGGGCCTCACAAGTCAAAGACTTGACCTTGCTCACAGGGTCTGAATATGGATGGTGGAAAGGAAGAAGGGGAGGTGAACCTGAGCCCAAATTTGTTTGATATTAAGTCCTTTCTACCCACTATACCTCCTCACCTCCTCTCGTAAAATACACTGAGAGTGGAATGGGGATATAAAACAGGTATGAACAGAATATGATGTTTGGAAATACTATGAATGATTAGAGGAGGAAGGCTGCTGAAATCATGTTAGGTTCAGTTATGTTCCCTCCAAATCCCAGGTAACGAACTACAAACAGCTAACTGGCAATTAATATTATTTTGAAGATGGTGTTATGGAAAGAAGTTATTTTTTTTCATGTGTGAAAGTCATGTCTCCCTATTAAGACCATAAGGAATCTAAGGGCACAGACTGTCATTTTTTTGTATTCTTCACAATACCTACAATATTTCACTGTATCACACAGAGTTGTGAGCAGAGAGTAGGTATTCCCAAATATATGTTGAATAAACTTGAAAGGAAGGTAGGATAGGATAAAAATCTGTCTTTTGAATTGTTCCTGAAACTAACACAACTATTTTGAATCAGAATTTCTTTATAGTCAAAGGAGAACTACATTTTGCTAAGATTGCACATTGGCAAAAATACCAAAAGTTGTAGTGATGGATAATACATACATATATATATCATATGGAAAATATATATCGATAATGCATATCTATAATATCTGACATAAAACATAGAATATATGTCCACTATATAGAATAGTTAGAATATTCATTAATTAGGGCTTTGTTTATACTCTCAATGAAAAGGATATTAAATTGTTGATATTAGAAGGACTAAATACATCAACTGACACAACTAGATATTCTTAAGTTAAATAAGCTTGAGGGTTGACTACAGGTATCAAAATAGGATGAGACCAGGTCTCAGTAATGAAAGACAATCATATGGAAACCTGATAAATGAAAAGTTAAGCGGAAAACTCAACCACACCTGTGAGATTCCAAAGCACTTTTATTTAAAGTTACACTTACAGAACACTGAGATTAAAACTACCTTTGTATCTATTCTTACTGGTTTATATAGTGCATGGTACAAAGTAATTGCCTAATAAATGCTTGTGGATTAATTGATAAGAGAAATAACTATTTTGGATGAAACAACAGGTCCATAATCGAGAAATCTTTTAATTGCTTTTTTCTAATCTTGTTTGGTGTCTGATATGTAGACATGACGTAGTTTAAGGGGGAGTGAGCATCAAGAAAGAGACAATAATGTGAATGTATGTATGTATGTATGTATACACATACATCTTTCTGTAAGAGTAAACAACATAATAATGAAAAAATTTATGTATTTAAAAAAAATTTCCAAGTTCTAGCTGAGGGTCCACTCAATCACATAATATGTGATATGGTAAAACCGGGTTAATGTAAAAACTTAGACATCTATTTCACATTTCCTAAGGTTTATTACAATGGTTTTGACCTTGGAGATTATACTATCTTATTTTATAGGTGAAGAAATTGAGGTCAAGAGTTTAGTGACTTGGTTAGAATCACACAGGTAGTGGTGAGCAGAGATGGGATCCCAACCCAACTCCCTTTCCTATATTACACTGCCTCCCCCTCATTTGTACCCTTCCAATATAACTTTGAAATTAATGACCACTTAGGCATGTAAACCAAAGTTATATCAAGTCCGATAAAGTCAATCATCACTATAAACCCTCGAGGTCACTCATGATACTTTTCTGTGCACTCATTTGTACTGAATCAATTTCACTTAAATCAATTAAGATGGCAACTGGCAAAATTCACCTATCGATCTAACAGAATTGAGATTGTTCAATTTGTTTGGGTGCTCCAGGAAATTCAAAGTCAGCATCTCTGCCTGGTGATGATGTCAAGACTGGAGATTTAAAGAAATAAAACAAAAACATTTGATTCCTTATAAGTCAGATATTTGAGTGGTTTAATGCAACTCAGACATGTCTGTATTCTCTCTGCCCTGGCTCTTAGAGTTTGACTTGAACAAATGAGGAAGGCTGTCTCATATGAAGCATGAAAGCTATTAGGAGTAAACTTTTATTTGAATAGACTGCAACATTAATTTTTAAAAGGACATTATACAGCAAGACTTCTGTGTGAATGAAAAATCTCTCTTTAAGAGAAGAGCTTTATGATAAATCAGTAGTTTTGGAGAGCGTTTGATACACTTGATTTTGATACACTTGTTTTGATACATTTTTTGGGAGTGGGGAATATTTTTTAGGAATGCCTAAACCTGCAAGGCATATCTGTGCAATGGTAAAAATCTCCCTATCTTAATTATACCTATGGAATTTTCTAATATATCTCCAAAAAACTGGCTTCAGATAGACTTTGGGGGCATTATTTTCATTCCTTTATATACTCTTTAATTTTTCTATTAAGAAAATGACTTGAGTGTTTGCAACAGGTAGCCAAGAGAAAAGTTTAGTCTTTGCTCCTTACAGAGTAAGGAAAACAGTTTAAATCATCTCCTTTGGCTTTCCATCAGATCTATTTCCATTTGGGGCACTGTGTCAACTTAACAAGCATTTGTTAGGTGCCTAATATGCGACCAGCACTATGCTAAATTCTAGGGCTAACAAAGAAAGCCAAGAATAATCCTTGACTTCAAGAAGCTAATGGTCTAAGGGGGAGACAAACTACAAACTTTCATGTACGAAAAAGATTTACACTACACTGGAAATGATCACACAGAGAGAAGGCATTATGGGGGATTCTTACAGAGGGAAGGATTTTAAGTTGTATTTGAAGGAAACCAAGAAGCCAGGAGATAAGAGATGCGAAGGAGAGGATTTCAGGCATGGAGAACACCTACTAAAAAATGTACAGTTAGGAGTTGGAGTGTCACATGACAGGGACAGGAAGAAAGCCAGTCTTCTTCCTGTCACATGACAGGGACAGGAAGAAAGTCAGTCTTCTTGAATTTTCAGAATTTCTAAAGGCAGAAAGAGGTTAAATTATGAATGGCTATACAATCCAAACATAAACATTTTACATTTAATCTTGGTGGTAAAAGAGAGCCACTGGAATTTACTGAGTAGGGGAAAGATAAAGTTAGACCTACACTTTCAGATGATCAAATTTAGAAGTGCAGTGGGGAAAGATCTGAAGAAGGGAGAACTAAACAGAAGGCTATTGCAATAGTCTAGGCATGAGGTGATGAGGACATTAGAATGATGAGAGTATTAGAGGAAAGAAGAAGGCATACATGATAGATGTTGCAAATGAAGAATCAGTAGGATGATTATATCTAAATCACTTTTGCTATGTTTCAGTTTGGTGAATAGTGGAAATGCTAGTTTCATTGACTGAATTACCGGAGTAGCATCCTGAGTTAGTAAATTCTTTTTGAATTTATGAAAGGTTATCACAGTGGTCTGGAGACTAGTTTCTCCCAGGCCTTCTTCCATTTTTAGCTTTAATACTCCCATATCTAGGCTACAGATCCTTGGATCTTAGGCCAGCTTCCACATGTAATAATATTTAGATTTAATGGAAAGTAACAATGCATTATAATCATTAATCAATATTTATTAATTATTTATGACAGGCAGGGGACCAGGCTACACGCTAGAAACTGAATTCCTCATGATAAAGGTTCTTCTACCTGTGTGGCCTTGGTCAAGTAACTTTAGCTTTAGAGCATCCATTTCCTTAGCCTTGAAAAGGAGAGAGTAGACTTGATAAGCTCTTAGGTGTCTTTCAGCATTAAAATCCTTTGTTTCTATGGAACATGCTTTCTGGGAAGCATACTTCACATATTTCACAGGAAATACTTTAATGAGACAAAGTCTAGGCTACAGGAAATTGACTCATTGTGAAGAAAGAAGCCATGTTATTTGTGGGAAAACTATGAAATAAACTCTTCACAGAAAGCATTCAAGCATCCAGTCAGTAAGAGTAGTCTAAAGATGATACAAAAGAAGTACTCTATAGAATTTCTACAGTGCAGTAGTCTAAAGGAGGACTTCCAGAGGTCTTCAATGGTAAACACAAAAGAAGTCAACCTCCATTCGTATCTACGGATACTTCAGTGGAAAAAGTCAGCAGAGATCAGCACAATGTACAGAACACATGGGTTTTCAAGAGAGCAAACTATATCTATAAAATGAGTACCAGATGCTAAATGACACAGAAGTCATATACCAAAAAGCCATCTGGAAACCAGAGGACAAGGACCACTCCTGTTGAGGTCACCCCTAAATCATGTGCAGACTGCTGGGAAAGGATCATTGAGAATACTAAGGGCTTAGATATAGGCATAACAGCCGTCATATTGGCCTGTTTGCCATTTCTCACACAAGACACTCCATCCCCTGACCCTGGGCATTTTAGCTCACCAGCCCCCATGTCTCCCTCCTCATTTCTGCTTTTTGGATTCCCTGGCTTTCTTCAAATCTCAGCTAAAATTCCATCTTCTGCAAGAAGCCAGGTCTCTCTTAATGCCAGTGACTCCCCTCTGAAATTCCCTCCATTTTTTCCTATATATATTTTGTTTGTACACATTATGTGCATGCTGTTTTTCCCATTAGATTGTAAGGTTCCTTTAAGTAAGGATTTACCCACCCTTTCTATAGTCAATGTGTGACACATAGTGTGACACAGCAAACACTTGTTGACACATAGTAGGTATTTATCAATGCTTGCTGACTTAAGAACTTGCATTGGGTATACAGGATGAAAACTAGAGTCAATGTACTGCATTCTTTCAAGGGGCTTATAGTATTTGGGGGGAGTGTGTGTTATAACACGTACACATTAAATAAATGCAAAATATGTAGAAAGTAAATAAAAGTAAGTGTGTGTGTGTGTGTGTGTGTGTGTGTGTGTGTGTGTAGTACTAGTGACCAGGAGTCTTGGCAAAGGCCTTCCATAGTATGTGGCATTTTAGCAAAGCTTTGAAGGAAACACAGGAATTGAAGAGGGGAAGTAGACAGAGAACACAAAGCAGGCTGGAGGAATGGCCTCTGTAAATGCACAGGCTATAGATATTGTTAGGATCATAGAAGTAGAGCTGGAAGGAATGGCTTTCCAACACACCCATTTTTACAGATAAAGAAACTGAAGTGGAAGGTTGTGCTTGAGAGACAGAAAGGACCTTAGCTGGCAGTAATGGGAACACAGGGGAGCAAATATGTCATCAGAAAGATGCTAGGGGCTAGTTTTCAAGCATCAGTTTAGAAAAAAAACCCAACAATTCCATATGACTTTAAGTATTAAGTTGGATTGTAAAGCAACTTTATAATGAATATGACAGAACTCTGTTATGAAACTGGCAAATAAAGTGTTAGGACCCTAGAGTAATTTTAGGAAGGATGGTACCTCTCTGCCTCCTGGACTGCCTGGCTTCCTCACAATTCTACTTTCTACAGAAGCTTTTCCTGATCCTTCTTGATGCTAGTGCTTTCCCTGTGTGAGTATCTCCAATTTATCCTTTTGGTAAGATAGTTCTACATGGTTTCCATTCTGTCTCCACTATGAGGATGTGTGAGCTTCTTGACTTTTTTCTTTTTTTGTATCCCCACTGCTCACAGTGCCTGGCACTTAGTAGGTACTTAACAGATGCCTATAGAGAGATTGTTTTGAAGACTGAAAGAGCTGATGAAATTTGAATTCTCCTGGCAACAAAATATGTGTAAAATTATGTTAAAATTATGGTAACTAGTGTTTGAGACGTCTCCACCCAGAAGAAAATCAAATAGGGACTTTTGGTTCAAACACTATATGCCAATAGCATGTGTGTACAATCCAAAAAGGTGAGGGTAGTGCACGAATCCTAGATCAAAGGATGTGATCTATATTCTTTATGATTCTGTCTTTCCTATATCATCACCTGTCATCACCTTTAAAAACTGTTCACGAGCAATTCATAAGATCCTCTGGAAGGAAATCCAAATTAAGGATTAATAGATTAATTGATGTCTAGAGCTGGATTCAGCACTCAGGTGCCACCCCGCCTGCTCCCAACCCCCAGTAAAATAAATCCTAGGGAGAGGAAATGACAGACTTAAAGTGACATGGGAAATAAATGTTGAAGGCCATTTCTGAACTCAGATTCTCTGCTACCACAGCCCTCAGGAATATCCACTCTTCCAAGGGCATGTAAGTACTGGGTGGGTTCCAGGAGTATCCAAGGGATCCAAGAACGTCACTGACTCCTTTTATTAATTATTGCTAGCATGATCGATAAAATGATTGGTTATTCAGAAAAGTACAATACGACATCCCCATGTTCAGGAAATGTTTAGGAATGGTAAGGATTAATTTTTTTAAGCATCAAAAGGGGAGAAAACTGTCAGGTCAGAACTGGAAATAAAAAAGGGAGGGTAGGGTTTTTGACGATCTTACCAACAATCCTAAGATGTTAATATAAGAGAAAGACCAGGTCAAGATTCTTGAAGGATAAAGATGACTCATAGCATCTTGGTAACATTCCTTTCTACCATAAAAATAAATTTTTTTGAGGGACAGGAGACAGGAGTTTTGAGCCTGTGATTTCATTAGTATATAGAATTCAAATTAAAGAAACTTACTCTGCCATCAGCTCAATCAGTCAACATGTTTAAAGTAATTACTCTAAAGCTCTGTGTTAGGCACTTGGGATACAAATACAATAAAATAATCTTAGAGAGTTGCTTGGGGTTGTTGAGAATTTAAGTGACATGCCCACAGGGGTCACAGAAGTAGGATGTGTCTGAGGAGGAGGACTTGAACCCAAACCTTCCTGACTCCAGGGGGAGTTCTCTGCCCCCTACCTAAATCACACTAACCCTTAAACATGGTTACATTAAAAATGAAATTAACATGAGAACAAGCCTAATACAGTAAGAGAAAAAAGCTAAGAATATGTAATACTAATGCTATGATTGAATGAAAATTAGACAGAAGTCTAGAAAATTAAATGGTTTGATTCAGGGAATAAACAGTAAACAACATTGCCAGACAGATAATTGTGTGATACAGATCCCAAATGTTTCATAGTTTCCTTACTCATAAGTTTAGTTCTAGGAAATTAAATATCGCTAGATATTTTCCCTCAGATTGCCAACAAGAGAAAACATTTTATTGGAGACAATACAGAAAATGTTCTTCTATTAAATTAGCAAGTAGGTTCTGAGTTAGTATATTATGGACATTTTTTAATAATTCTCTTCTACCAGGTCAAATGCCTTTGGGAAACCACTGAGCCATAGAAACAGCAGGTTCTTATGTTCCTTATGCATACCACTAAATTGTATGATACTGGAAATTCCTGATACTTATTTATTATGTGTATATTTTGGGTACATGTTATCTCTCCTAATGAAATGTAAGCATCCTGCAAGTAGGGGCTATTTGATTTTGTCTTTATATTTGGAGTGTCTAGCATGATGCCTGGTCCACAGCAATTCCTTGACTGATTCATACAAAGCCAGAGCATACATAGAGGCAGAGCTTTGTGATATGTTAAGGTTTAGTGAAGTTTAATTTAGATTTGCTTCAATGACCTGGGTTCAAATCCCACCTCTGATATTTTGTGACTTTGGGCAAGTCACAAAAACAGCATGGCGCAATGAATAGACCAATAGACTCGGAGTCAAAAAGACCTGATTTTAAATTTTGCTTAGGCACCTACTAACTGTGTGACCCTGGGTATTTTGAGCCTCTCACAGCCTCGAATTTCTCATCTGTAAAATAGGTAGGAGTTGCTTTAGACTGGATGACCTCTAAATTCTTGATCCTCTTAAGTTATTTAACTTTCCTGCACTTCAATTTCCTTACCTGTAAGATGAGATGGTCTCTGGAGTCCCTTCCTGGGAAGCTAGGTGGTGCACTAAAGAGAGAGCCCTGCCTGGAGTCAGAAAGGCCCAATTTTGGGGGCCCTTGAATTCAAATCTGGCCTTAGACACAAGCTGTGTGACCCTGAGCAAGTCACTCAACCCTGTCTACCTTCAGTTCTTCATTTATAAAATGAGCTGGAGAAGGAAATAACAACCCACTACAGTATCTCTGCCAAGAAAACCCCAAAATGGGGTCACAAGGAGTCAAATATGACTGAAAAAAATCTGAAGTTTCTTCTAGCTCTGGCTGTATCTGTGAGTCACATATGAATGAAAACCAATATTCTAATTTCATTCATTACTAATGGCCAGTTCAGGAAACTAAGTTCTAATTGCAGCTCTGTCTCTGAATAACAGGCAAATCAAGTAATCTTTCTGGGCTTTAGTTCCCTCCACTGTAACCTTGTGGGATAAGAGTAGATGACATTTAAGATTCTTTCTAACTCTAAGAATCTATAACTCCACAGAATTGTAGAGTTAGAGCTCATGGTTAAATAGACAAGCTGATGAATGAGTCAGGATAGACACAAATCTGTTGTCCAGTATAATGAGAAGTGATAAGAGGGAATCAGGGTTTGAGATATAGAGATGGCGTTCTGTAATAGAATGGAACAAGCTAGAACGATGAACTTGATCTTTTAGGAGCAATTTGATATAGATAAATATAAACTTAATACTTGGGTTTGGGCAATCAACTTTGCAAGTTGGGGAGATGTTGTGACACAGTTTATCTGGATAAGATCTGTGGATTTTAGTGGGATTAAATTTAGTTAATAATATGATATGGAAACTAAGAAAGGTAAGGTAACATTAACAGAGGCATAGTGTTCAGCATAAGGAAGATGACAGTCCAATGAACAATGCCCTGGGTCAGACTTGATGTGGAATAATATTCTATTTGGTTCTGAACACTATATTTCAGGAAAGACACTGATAAGCTAGAGAGAAGCCCGAGGAGGCATATGGAAGGTCCTTGAGTTCAAGACAAATGAGAACTGGTAGATGGAACTAGGGATGTTTAGGGAGGAGAAGAGATTTCAGGGAACATGATAGTTATCTTCAAGTATATGAAGGGTTCTCATGTGAAAGACAGACTAGATTTTCACACTTGGCTCCAGAGATAGCTTGGAATAGGGAGATCATAGGATCATAGATAGGGCTGGAAATGACCTCCAAGGTCATCTAATCTAACACATTCATTTGAAAGATGAGGAAACTGAGGTCAAAAGAGTCACACAGGTAAGGGGCAGAGTCATTTATATAATTTTCCCTACACTGCCTTGCTTGAAGGTAGAGGGTTAGACTCTGTGGTCTCTTTCAACTTTACAAATGCCGAAACTTAGGTGTTCTTCGATGAGTAGAAGGCTGCATTGAGGCTTAGTTCATAGCAGTAGCTTGAAGAAGTTATTCTGGAAAGAGAGAGCAGTGTTGTGTTTTTGGAATATTCTTCCAAAAGACAGAGGGTCATGAAAGCCCTCATTGTGAAGCAATTGAATGCTACGAAATTACAGCTATGTTTGGATTTTACATATAGAGTCCTTGGGGGGAGGGGAGAGGGAATGCTGACTTTTAATAAGCTGTAATGGCCTCTGGTTAACAATGCACACATACTTCTCCCCATACCCAGAGCCACTGATTACAAAGGCATTTGCTGATGGTAAAATGCCAGGAAACATCTTTGCTGTAATGACTTATGGAATAATATGAACTGCTTCATCTGGCACATTCACCACTTGGGGGAATCCTCTGACAAAAAAGCAGCATCCCTTTGTGATGCGTGCTTTCCTCCAACCCTTATTACATCATCCAAACATCTGCAGTCAAAGATGGTGCTATACAGAAGTATCCCAGGTACCACTTTTTTCTCTACTGCAAAATATACATGGATCATAAAGATCTTTTCAAATCTGAAAAAATAGATAATGTACATGAAGTATTGTGTAAACCTAAAACATCATAATTATGAAGAAGAAGGTTATTAATCATGTCATCAAGAAGGTAGTTGACTTCTTTTTCATTAGAGGGAATGGAAACTATCAGTTCAGAACACCTTAAGGTACATAAGGAAGAGAGGGAAGGAATATAATTTCCAAAATCCTTTTGGGGTTAGCAAAAAGCCTAATGAATTCTTCATTTTCAAGCTTGAAGAAAACTGTGCTATAAAAAGGAGATGGAGATAGGGTGAAAGATTATCAATGAATTACTAGTTTCACATGATGGAGAGAAAGGAAGAAAATCTTTCCTCTTTGGATGTGACAAATTTATGGCAAGACTTGAACAGAAGTCACAGAAGATGAACAAATATGAATAATATGGGACTGGTATCATTGGAATAAAAATCTACATCCATGAAATAATGAGTATCTTAGAAATATGAATGATTACATGATTGATTAGAATGATTAACAATATGGCACTTAAATCCATCGCTATCGTTATTAATAACATAACTAGCCCCCAAATGCATTTGTGATCTCATGATCTGGGAGGTCCCTTTAATGATTCAGCATGCAACCTATCCATGGTGCTTGCCCATCCATGTTTTCCCCAAAAATTTTGTCATGGAGGCTCACCCATAGTGCTAGAGGCCTTTCTTGAGTCTCCCGACATTGCAAGGATATCACTGGAGCAGTTTGGCTTACAGGGTGCCATTTCTTTTTTTTTTTTTTTAAAATTATGGCAAACTAAGAATAACTGTATTTTCTTTATTTTAAAGTTCAAATTTTTTATATAATTATTGAATATACAGTTTGTTTAGAAAAAACCCATAGCTTTTTCCTCTAGTACATAATAGTAAGTATATGTGGAGCTGGTCCCTCCATACATCTATAAATATTACTCATTGTTAATAAAGTAACATGGTGCTTAACTATATTGTGCATCTGTCTCAGTAGGCACATTTGAAGCATTTTCTCTCTAACATGGATTAACTTGGAAAAATCCCAAAAGAGTCTTCCCCCATTGTCATGCCATCATCTAAGGCATTTTTTCTGTCTCTTATAAATCGAGATTAAGGTAGAAGTATAATAACGATGTCTTCTTCATGGAGCAGCTTTCCTCAAGAGATATCTACAGCTCTCTGTCAAAGCAGCTCCCTCACCCTCCAAAGCAGCAAGGATGCTGAATATACCCCTTTCCACTGTGAAAGGAAAACAAAAGAAAAAGAAAAAAAGTTGACAGGGAGCCCTAGTCCAGAATGTACCACAAAGGCAAGTTTAGAGGAAATAATACCAGCACCAAAGGGAAGTGTACTAAGACAAGGGCAAGAGTTGATCATGACACTTAACAAATGTCAGATACTTAAAGCAGTTGTATGAAAAAGGAGTTGGAAAACCAGAATGAAGACAGAAATCTAAGGGCAGGCTCCAGGCATAGATGAGTAGTTTTTTCTTTTTTCTTTTTCTTCATCATAGAGTAGAAAGAACACTGGATCAGGACCCAGGAGCTCTGAGATCTAGTGCCAGATATTCCACTAACTAGCCATGGTGGTCTGACTCTAAAGCCAGCGCTCTGTCCATTTTTCCAATAGCATGTGATGTGGCAGCCACAAAGATAAATGTGAACTTAGATTGAAAAAATAGAAGAATTGTATCCAAGATGAGGAACGTGATAGTACTGTTGCTTCTTGTTCTTTGTACCTTATCTGTAATATGGTGTCCACTTCTGGTCCTCAAATTTTAGAGAGACAGTTACCTAGCATATACCCAGAGTAAGACAATCAAAGCTTTAACTCTACATTCTCTAAATTATTTCTTACTTATCCTATATATAACCTGCATAGTCTATGTTTGCAGTCTCTCCCTTTAGATTGTAAGTTCCTTACAGGGCAGGGACTATTTTTTGCCTCCTTTTGTATCTCTGGTGCTTAGCACAGTGCCTGAAACATAGTAGACATTTAGTAAATGTTTATTGATTGATTGCCATATGTCAATTACCAGGCCATATGAAAATTGCTGAAGCCGTTCAGCCAGGATAAGAGAAGACTCAGGTGGGAATTTGATGATAGCAGCTTTTAAAAATTTCGTATGAGAGAAAAAGATAGAAAGAGTGAGAGAGACAGAGGGAGGGAAGGAGAGAGAGAGAGAGAGAGAGAGAGAGAGAGAGAGAGAGAGAGAGAGAGAGAGAGAGAGAGAGAGGAAGATTAAATTTACTCTGCTTAGCTATAAGGAAACAAATTTCAGCTCCACGCAAGATAAAAACTTATTAGCAATGAAATGTATTCAAGATAGAATAGGTTACCTGAGAGTGGAACGAACTCTGTCACTAGAGGTTAGCCAAGAGGCTAATGACCTCTTTGAACTGGGCAAAGGTACTAGAATATAGATTATCACTTATTGGGTATATTGGAAGATGGGTTCATGATTTGAGCTGGACCTGACCTAGATGATCTTTGAATTCAGCTTGAACTCTGAAATACAAGGCAAAGGAAGCAGTCTTTCATCCTGTTTCTACAAGCAACAAACCACTACTTCTAATGCCAGTCAGATGCTTGGAAGACTGCCGGATGGGTCTCTGTGATCCTCTCAGAGCTACAATTGTACTTGGAATCTTGATAGTCTGAGAAACAGTTACTCAAACCAAGAAATATGAGTATTATTTTTTTAAAAGACAATACCAGAAAGACAATACAGACAAGCAGATTAGGTATACTATGTAGCCTCCCAAAATGTTCAGGAGTGTACCTCTAGATGACTTTGTTCACATGTTA
The DNA here is from genome assembly GCA_028658325.1 of Potorous gilbertii. Classification (NCBI taxonomy): domain Eukaryota; kingdom Metazoa; phylum Chordata; class Mammalia; order Diprotodontia; family Potoroidae; genus Potorous; species Potorous gilbertii. The sequence goes on from CM053773.1 coordinate 146,348,242, forward strand.
TATCTCCTTAAAGCAATATAACTGATTTGGAAATGTTGTGTTGTTTCAGTTGAGTCTGACTCTTTGTGACCCCATTGGGGGTTTCCATCAAATTGTCCTTCTTACTGAACCGGAATTTAACTGCTATTTTCATTTCTTCCCCCGCCATATCTAGAATGTAGTCCCTCTTCACCTCTGCCTCCTAAAAGCCTTAGCTTCCTTCAAGGCTCAGCTCAGGTAAATTCCCTCTTATAGCTAAGCCCTTCCCCATTCTCCTGAATCGTGAGTGGTCTCTCCTCCTCAAATCATACTCAATTTACTTATCTGTTGGTATGTTGTATTCTCAAGAAAGGTGAGCATCTGAGGGCCAGGGATGCTTCGGTTATTCTTGTTTTTGCCTTTATATTCCCAGAGCCTTTAAATTGACAATTAAAGTCAATTGTTTAGCAGAATTGAAACAATAAGAGAAAACTTATTATCTCTGAGAGTGGATTCAATTTTTAGAAGCAACTAAAAGTCAGAAAAATATTTGGTATAAAACATCATGCTCAAGCTGCGGGATACTATACACAGTTGGAAGGCAGATGTGATGTAGTATAAAGGACATTAGATGCAAAATCATAAGATGCAGGTTCACATCAAATAATATTACACTGCCTGGGTGTGAGGAAAGTGCTCCATCGATACCGCTATTGGTTTCTAGTCTCTTTCTTTAGACTGGAAGGTACACTGAACCCCTATTGTTGATGGTTTTGCTTGTTTGGCTAAGCAGTTTATTTTTGATCTTAGAGTCGATGGAGGGTCACTGATGACTTCTGAGTAGGAGAGTAACATGGCCAGAGCCATGAATGAGGAAGATTAGCTGGGCAGTTGTATGACGGATGGAGTCATGTAATAAGGGGGGAGCTCGAGGTAGAAAGAATAGTTAGAAGGATATGTGGATAATTCAGGTGAGAAGTGATGAGGCACTCAACTATGGCAGTGGCAGTGCAAGTAAACAGGAGAGACACGTGGAGGCAAGTGACTGAACATCAAAGGATCAATATTTATTGTGTCTAGGAGCCAGGCACTGAGCATACAAAGATAAAATTCAAACCATCCATGACCTCAGGGAGATTCCATTCCTTATACTGGGAGAAGGGACATACACAAGAGGAACGTCTATGCAAAATATATACCGAGTAAATTCAGGGTGATTTTGGGGAGGAAGAGCGGCCACTAACAAGAGTGAAACAGAAGGAAGAACGAAATATGACTGAGAATTCAAACCTGCTCGATAAGAAGGAGGTGGGTGTTAATAGCAGAAATAGGAAAAGCTGTACGCAGCAAGGACAGTTTGGGGGAGGGGAAGGAAATAATGAGTTTATTTCGAGACATAATGAGCTTGAGATGCCAGGAGTACATTTAAGTGGAGATGTTCAGGAGGCAGCTGTCCATGGGGAGCTATGATTCAGGGTCAATGGAAGGGTTACTGTTGCTGTTGCTGTTTTAGTGACAAAGAAACTAGAGCTCTTTTCCAGGGTAGAAAGAAGGCTCCATTTGACAGGGAGAGATCAATGAAGCCAAGTCCTGAAGGAGACGGGAAGGAATGAGATCAGAGACACGTGTGGAAAGGCTAGATTTGGGAGATAATCACCTCATCCTTTGCAACTATAGGAAAAGTGGGAGAGATTAGTTTTCATCATCAGAAAAGGATAGGTAATCCTATAAAGATGAGGTCTGCAAAGCAGAGGTCCTAGAATGTTGAAATGAGGACTCTTTGCTGTATTCTGTAAGCAATGGGGGAGGGGGGACCACTGAAGATCCCTGACTAGGGGAATGTCAGAATCGTAACTGACTGAGGAAGATGAAAGGTAGTTCACATTTACCATGAGTGATTCAGGCTTTCCAAGAGAGTGGAATTTGGAATTTCCAGGGAATTTAGACTTTATTTGACAGCTAAGTGACATTCAGAAATCTTTTTTACTTATTTAGCATAGTATTTCTGCTGATTAGTGTGCATGGGGATGAAAAATCAAATATTCATTACAGATGTTTACATCTCAACACCTTTAATTTTCACATCACGTAAATATTAATTCAGTCAGGGGAATTAAACTCCAAGGTGCTCAACTCCACATCAACTCCCTAAATATTTTGAGGCTATTTGTTGCCTTTAAGTTTGTCTACTATTCTGACACAATTTAAAGTTTGCAGAAAAGAGTAATTTAATTAAAGGCTCAGAATTTTTCAAAAGCTCCTTGATATGAAATATGCTTATATGTTAATATGTAAAAGAGAGAGAGAGAGAGAAAGAGAGAGAAAGAAAGAGAGAAAAAGAGAGACAGAGAGAGACACACACAGAGAGAGACACAGAGAGAGACAGAGAGAGAAAGAGAGAGAGGAGAGAGAGAAAGAGAGAGAGAGACAGAGAGAGACCCACAGAGAGAGAGAAAGAGAGAGAGAGAGACAGAGAGAGAAAGAGAGAGAGAGAGAAAGAGAAAGAGAGAAAGAAAGAGAGAGAGAGAGAGAGAGAGAGAGAAAGAGAGAGAGGAAGAGGGGGGGGGCAGTATGGAGTAGTAGATAGAGAAGACTGGTCCTCAAATCAGGTTAAGAGTTAGAATGAAGGCATGCCTCTGACATGTGTAACCCTGGGCAAGTAACTTAACATCTCAGTGCTCAAGGTAACTCTCAAGATGGTTACACAACAGTTGCCAATACACTGGTAGAAGTTTCTTCAGTTACCAATGAAATCAATCTCAGTTCCCCCATCTCCCACTAAAAAGGAGAAAGTGCAGGATTACAGTGGCGATGGTGATGACTGCAGTCGATATACTTAAATTCAAGGTAACTTGATGTATTCTAAAGGAATAAGCATGTGACCCTGAGCAAGTCTGTTCACTTTTGAATCCCAGTTTCCACATCTGCAAAATAGGGATAACAAGAATACTTAAATCATAGGTTTGTTGTTAGACTTAAATGAAATAGTGCATGTAATCATTTTGCCAACCTTAAAGTGCTACATGAGGGTAAGCATCGCTCAATCATCCCACAAATATTCATTAAGCTAATACTATTTATCATAGCACTGTGCTAGGTGTGGGGGATACAAAGAAAGCTAAAAGCCTGTCCATGCATTTTAATGGGGGAGAAAACATGCAAAACATGTTTGTAGAAGATGGGTGTCATGAATTATTATTCCATGAATGAAGGACAAAGCGTTGATTTAGCACTTACTGTATACCATATACTCTGCTAGCTTATTGTTATTGCTGTTGTCAATGTTATTATTAAAAGGATGTAGCTTTTCCAAATCAAAGATATTCACAAACAAAATAAAGAGGTTGAACTTTGGCGTCACCATTTCGGAATGAAAATTATACAGAGTTTAAAGGTTCTAGCAATAGCTTGGGAAAAACGTGTCTCTAGCAAACAATACTATAGATAGTTTAATAAAAGAAACATCACGGGTATACAGAAAGTACCTGGACAACAATGTGCTCCTGAGGGGTGCTAATCTCATTCTCTTCTCCAATACCCATGCTCAACCCTGACCCAAATTGTTTACACAGTGTCTCATCTACACCTGATGCTTAATAAAATAGAATTGAACAAGAACAGATTTGAACTAAATTTCTTTTATAGAAGGAAAACCAAAATTCTTTGGATACTTCATTTAACATTGCATAACAAGCTTTTATAAAGTGCCTATTATGGCAAACCCAAGAAGGGACTGATCAAACTTTCTAGCGGCCATTTATAAATCACACAGTGTATGTAACACCAACCTATAACTCTATCAGCAATAAGTCACTGGGAACAAAATGCTTACGCTGTACAGATCAAATGAGTGAAACAATTCTCAGATTACCTGATGTATAAACACATCCCTATAGAAGAGTTATCACCTAGGCAGCCGGCTTTCTTCTAGGGAGATGGATTATTATTGAGTTAATCTCAGTGTACCACGAGACTTGGCTGACCTAGTTTTCTCTAATACCATTACACACATAGCTTAGCCAGTCACAATATTTTGCAGATTGAAAAACATATCCAGTGCTCTCCAAACACATTTTATTGTTGTCTCTTCATTTGAAATGACACAAAATGGCCATTAAAATAAAACAAAAAGTCAAAGCAATCTGTGGTTGATGCACTTGGGTGAGCTACCAGTCTGCATCCCGCATGGAGGGAAATATATCTTTCTTTTTTTTTCAGTGCTGAAATGTAATACAGGGTATTGTCTACATTTCAACTTTAGTTTGAAATGACCCTACAGTTATAAGGGCTTTAAATGTACTGGTACTATTGAAACAATTAAGGATTCCTCTTGAGTATGACATGAAATTGACATGGAGGTTTTTCTTGATATCTATTTTTTAAAAGGTTTTCCATTTCAGAGATTTAACAGGGTTTTTTCACTGTTTTCAAAGCAACAAAGACTTCTAAAATACCTTCTTCCTACTTGTCTTCTTTTCCAACAATAAGTAAAACACTCTAGGTCCACTTTGTCTCTCATGGCGGGGACAGGGTTGGCCTTGGAGTCAGGAATATGTGTTCACATTTCACCTTTGAGCCACACTACCTGTGTGACTATAGGGAAGTCACTTAGCTTCTTTGTGTCCCAGGCATAGTCTCCAAGACAATGGGAGCTCTCACAATAAAAGTTCCCCACACCAAAGAAATAAACCAAAAATAGTACATAAATGATAGAGTGACATGGCTCCAAGGAGCTTTTCAGATTAGCTAGTTAGACTAAGATGCCTCCATTTATTTATCTCAGTTTCTATTTAGTGATCAGTGACTGCTTTCTTTAAATTTTATTTATGTATTTCTAAAAGCACCATAGTGATCTCCTTATAGTTTCTCTTCACAGAGAATACGTATTTCCTTATAGCAAAGAAAAATTCTTAAGAAGACTGACAGACACAGTAGCCACATCTGTATCTACAACCATATTCTTTCACCTGCCTACCTTTCTATAGAGAGACTTTTACCTAGTTTTATAAAAAAATACTTTTCAGAAGTTCTTTGAGATCCTAATGAAAGCTTTTGTGAAGGATCTTTTGGTAGGCAGCAAAATATTATCTCATTTTTACATATTTGGAAGTACACTCTTATTTACCACTCCTTCCTCTCTCTTCAATCCATAGGGAAGTACCTTGTGTGAGTAACTGAAGGTTCCTGACTTCCTCTCGAACCTTCAGCTGAAGCACCTGCTGCAAGATGTGCTGTCGGAGGTTCTCCTGGGCGATCCCCATTCGTTCCAGCTTTTTGTCAGTGAGTCTCAGTAGTGCCCGTCCTGGAGTGTTGGGAGAAAGAAAATAAGTGATAGTTACTGAAGAATCTTTTGAAAAAAACTATTTATTACTTTTGATTAATGGAGTTAGTGCCTAGGGGCCTAGATGTTGGGTCTTGCTAAAAAAGAGATTCTTATGTTATAAAGGAAATAAAATAAAGCTATCTCTGTTAGTCATGGAAAGAGAGGAATAGGAAACCTGGATGATGGAAAGTGATGCCTTTTAAAAAAATGATTTTTATTGAGTTTTTTGCCTATTCATCACCAAAACTTTTCTAAGCATTCTTCCCCTTCTTCCTTCAAAGAGAGTTATCCCATATAACAAAAAAATGAGAGTAATAAATAAGCAAAACCAATAAATATATATAAAAGCAAGAGAATATATGCAATATTCCATACTCATGGACCTGTAAAGGAGTAGGATGTTAAAGTCTTTTCATACCTATTCTTTAGTGACATACTTATTATTTGTAATTTTGCAATATTAAGCTTTGATTGTGGTTGGTTCTTTCCATTTACAATGTTATTTATTGTGCATATTGTTTTCTTGGCTCTGTTTGCTCTGCATCAATTCATGAAAATCTTTCCATGTTTCTCTGTCGTCATCATATTTTCTATTTCTTATTACTACTGTGATATTCCTTTACATGTGTGTACCGTATTTTGTTTAGCAATTCTCCAATCTGCGGGTATCTCCTTTGCCTTCAGTTCTTTGCTATCACAAAATACATTGCTATAAATATTTTGGTGTATATGTAAACTGTATTCTAATCAATGACCTCCTTTGGGTATAAGCTTAATAACAGAATTTCTGGATTAATGGGCATGGACATTTTAGTTATTTTATTTGCATGATTCCAAATTGCTTTCCAAATGATCATACTAATTTACAGTATCACCAAATATGTACTAGTATGCCTATCTTCCTACCACTCTGCCAACACTGGCCACTCCTACTGTAAAGCTACAGAAAAGTAACAAAACAAAACATCTTATTGATGCCTTTTGTCATTCAAACCTCCAGCTTACGACAAAGAAAAAGAATTAAACCAAAAATAAGATACAATAATTTATACAATATCCTATCCTATTAGCCCCCATTTCTCTGTCCTGGGGGAAGAAATATATTTTATTATTTAGTCTGAGTATGACTTTATGGTGCTGAAGTCATTTTATATATTGCTGTTTTGGTTCTGCTTATTTGATTCTTTACCAATCAATCTTCCCAAGTTGTTTATAATTTTTCATTATACGCTATTATTTTATCACATTCATATGCCATAGTTTGTTTAGTCATTCCCCAACTGATGGGCACCTACTTAGTTTCTTTTTTGCAACTATAAACTATGCTACTGACTTCTTGGTTATATGAGCAATAAAATGGCTGACAAAAAATATTTTATAATCTCCACAACCTTTCAGACCTCTCCAAAATAGAAATTATGCACCAAAACTCACTTCTGCACCCTGCTCCCCCTCCCTCTTTCCAGTGCCAAGCAGACCTTAGCTCAAGGTTGCAGTATATTGCTCAGGCCTTGACAGCCAGGTTGGCCAAAGTACTTTAGGGTCAAAAGTCTGTCAAGAGCAGTATCCCAAGGAAAAGTAGGCTCTGTTGGTGCTGGGCCAGAGACCTAAGGGAAAAAGGAAGTCACCAGGTCAGGATACAGTGCATGTGTGGGGTTATGTAGCACTTTACCATACCTGAGGGAAAAAGCAAAGTATCCAGCTGGGGCCAGTTCTGAATACCCAAAAGTCACTTGGGACAGAGATGTAGGCTGGTGAATCATGAAATTCCCATTAGAGAGGAGGCAGAGATTTACTCAGAAAACCATAATTAGAAAGGAGAGAGTCAGAAAGGGAGTGATAAAAGGGGGAAGGGAGATTGAAAGTACAAAAAATTTCAGGAAGAAAAAAATAAAAAATTCTGAACATAAACAGATAAATCACTGGGAAAAACAGTAACAGCAGAAGGAAATATGGGCTTCAGATCTAGCAATTGAGTTCAGGCATCTATGAAGAAATACTGAAAAAAAAAAGAAGAGGGAATGCTCTAACATGAAACAGAGAAACTTGTGGAATTTGAGGAGAACATGCAACCACAATACACTGTATCCGCGTGGCTTAAAAGAGAATGAGAATTTTGAGCAGAGAATTTATGTCCAGAACAACAAAATTAATGAGCACATAGAAAAACTTCAGTGGCAACCCTCACCAAAGAAACAAAAGAGAGAACAATAGATTGGGAATGTAAATATGCAGAACTTAATAGAATAAGAAGCAAAAAATAATAACGTTAAAAAAATATTCTCACTGTGCAAGTAAAACATACTGAACTCAAAGACAAGATATACAGACAGGAAGGATCATTTGTCTCCCAGAAAAACATGACAGGCAAAAAAAAATCTTAGCACTATACCAAAGGAAAAATAGGAAAAAATGGCCCCAAATTACTAAATATATATAAAATAAATAAAATTCCAACTGAAAGAATTCACAGATCATGTACAGAATGCAACCCAGGGTTGCAAACTCCAGACATACAGTGATTAAATTTAACAATTCAACTCAGAACCAATAAGTTCTGAAAGCTGCCAGGAGAAAGACCTCCAAATACAAAGGGAAGGACATTTTATTAATGCAAGACCATTTCATACCCACCAAAAAGAAGGAAGAGAGGATGAAATGTTTTCTGAAGACCAATGGTACTTAGGCTGATCTCTCCTGCAAATCTGAGCTCCACTATATAGGACAAAAGATGGACATTCAATAATAATGGATATTTGGAAACATTTTTTTAGAGAGAAACCAGAATGATGAGATTATTTACCTTTCACATACCCTAAACAAGAGAAATGCCGGAGATGTGAAAAAATGCAGATAGCAACAGCTACAGAGTGACAACAGAAAGACCAGTAAGAGATTTCATTCTAAATGTATACTAGGATCCTGGGGTGAAGGCGGAAATCTGGTGATGGTAACAGTGAAGGCAGACAGTACTATAGGATGGTATTAAGAGTACAATGGATAGACTTTGGCAGCACCTTGACTCCCAGATGAATGAGTCTTTTGTGGGACTGCATTAGAACATGGGAAGGTACAAAAAAGGAATAGAGAGGGGCAAGTGATGTTACTAGGGTCAAATCAAAGGCTAGTAATGAAGGGAAAGTGACTTCTGCAGTCTTAGAAAGAGAAACCCTACAGGAGACAGTGTAAGAAGGAAAGGGAAAAGCTTGCGAAGGAGAGGGAAAGGAAGAAGGCCTTACTCAGGAGGTGGGAGGGAGTTCCATTGGTGAATGTTCCTATGACTAAAGAGAGATGGGTGAAGGGAAAGGAGACCATACACTGGATTAAATCTGGGGGATTTAGTACTTGAAAAATATACTTATCCTGAGGTAGGGGGAGTTACAATCTCTGGGGATAACTGGCACCTGAAGGGATGGCAGAACATAGACACAGGGAAGAGATTTCCAGGCAAATGTAGAAAAAAAAGTCAACAAGAGAGGATATAGATCAGTGGCGGGGTTGCATAATCAGGGATGAGGTGGGTGAGGGTCCTACCCTGGGGCAATCCTAATTGGCACAGGAGATAGAGTATGTGGCCTGGAGTCAGGAAGAAATAAATTCAAATCTTGCTTCACAGACTACCTGTGTGATCCTGGGGGCAAGCCCCTTAACCTCTGTTTACTTTATTTTCCTTATCTGTAAATTGGGGATAAAAATAGCATTTATCTTCCAGGGTTGATGCAAGGCTCAAATGAGGTAAGTGTCAATGATGTATGTAATGAATACATAGAATGGAAAAAATCTATATGAACTAATGCAGACTTAAGTAAGCAGAGCCAAGAAAACAATATAGATAGTAATTACAATAATTTAAAAAACCCCAATGCATCAAAAAATAAAATGTAGCAAAATTATAAAGATCAAGTAGGGCTAAAATGAAGAGATGCAAGAAGACATCCCCAACATACCCCTTCATGGAGGATAGAGGTCTACAGGTGGTACACGTTGTACATGTTTTCAGATTTTCTCAATTTATTGCTTAGCTGTCCTAACTGCCCCCACCCCCTCCTTGTCCTCTCCAAAAAATGTTATTTGTCCACCAACAATGAATTAGTGTTCCAACTCTCCCACATCCTCTCCAGCATTTATCATTTTCTTGTTCTG
>CM053773.1:146358165-146373345 GCA_028658325.1 Potorous gilbertii
AAAGGGAAAGATACATGGGTTACTCTAGTGATGTAAGAAACAGAAAATATCAATGAAAATTTCTGGCTCTGTGATTCTGGTTTGTCTTTGACTTCTTTGAGATCTATGCTATGTCAAAGGGCATAGACAGTTGAGCTATCTTTCTTGCACAATTCCAAATGGATATTTCGAGTAGTTTCATGGCTCTACCAACAGAACCATCAGCATACCTGTGAAAGCTATGGATTTTAAAGACAATATTATAATCCTCCTTCAACTGAACCACTGATAATATTATTTTTCTAAGGTTACTCATGTGAATTCCATATCCCTTCTTAGGCTCTACTAGACATAGTATTGAGCAATGAACTGGTCAAAGGGCAGTGGACAGAAAGGATACCGTGGTGCTGTGGATAGTGCTGGACTTATTTAGCACCAGGAGATCTGGGTTTGAATCCTAAGTCGGACACTTAATGATTGTAGGTTGCTTACAATGGTGACGCCATTGGGTACTCTTCAAAGACAAAGGACAACAACCAACCAAGGGCAGCTAGGTGGCACAATGGATAGAGTACCAACCCTGGAGTCGGGAAGACTCATCTTCCTGAGTTCAAATCTGGCCTCAGATACACAGAAACTAGCTGTGTAATCCTGGGCAAGTCACTTAACTCTGTTTGCCTCAGCTTCCTGAGTTCCTCAGTTTGATCTGGAGAAGGAAATGGCAAATCACTCCAGTATCTTTGCCAAGAAAACCCCAAACAAGGCCATGAGAAGTCTGACATAACTGAACAACAATAGACAAGTCATATGACCTAGCTAAATTTCAGTTTCCTTGCAACACTTATTGGCTTATTGTGAGCATCAAATGAGGTAATACATATAAACTGCTTTGTAAATTTTAAAGTGCTATAGAAATGCTAGTTATCAGTGTTATACTTCAGTACTACTAGGAGGATGATTACTACTACTGATCATAGTCATTACATGTCAAAGGAGAGGATGGGGTCTGAATAAACAGGAAATGCATGTACTTTGTATTCTAAATTTCCTATGCTGTCTGAAAAACCATTTCCACCACTGGATGATCTCAATTTCCTTGGCCATTTTAATTTTATAAAGCATTCGTTCCCTTTCTTTTCTGAGCGGTTAGCATGCATTGTTTCATAGCTTGGGCATTCCACTCCCACAGGTAGCTGCTGTGAATCAGGACAGACCTATGACCTCTATTATAGAGAGAGGCTGGTTAGTTCACTGGGCTAGAACATAGTGCTAATGAGATCAAGGTCATAGGTTTGATCCTTGTACGGGCCAATTAACTTGATTACATTCCAGGGTCCTAAACTGTACCCCACACACATTTCCTTCCAGCAAGTATGATCAAGTGACTGTGGCGATATCAATTAGCACAAGCTGATCAGCAGTATTGAGAAACACATCAATAGGCAGAGTAGATCAAGAATATCCTTATATATGGGAAGACTCCTCTTCATCAATTAAAATCCAGCCTCAGAACTTACTAGCTGTGTTTCCCTGTGCAAGTCACTTAACCATGTTTCCCTCAGTTTCCTTATCTGTAAAATGAGGTTGGAGAAGGAAATGGCAAACCACTCCAGTATCTTTGCCAAGAAAATCTCAAATGGGATCATGAAGAGTCAGACAGCAGTGAAAAATGACTGAGTAACGAATGCAACTGTGTATTTGTGTACATTTAACAGATTCACATGACACTATTTTCAGCATCAATGTACATGCCACCTATGTGATACAGTGCTGTTCAAAATTTTTTGTTCAGGTTTCATGAATATAGAAATCTTTATTCTTCCCATTTTACAGTTGGAAATACTGAGGTGCAATGGAATTAATGACTTTTTAACAGAGTGGGGATCTTTTTGATTCCCCTAAGGAGTTTCCTCACCTAGGAGTTCCCTAGCCCAATGTATATCAATTACAACAACTGACATTTACACAGCACTTAAAAGTTTGTAAAGGACTTTACAATTATTTTCTTGTTTGTATATCACAACAACCCTGTATGGAGGGTACTAAAATGATCATAAATGTGGCGAGCCTGTGCCTCATATGGAACATGGGGTGTGATGCTGTCCTGGTGTGTGGCTTGCAAGAAGGAGAGGTGGGGTACAGGGCTAAACTATATCTACCTGTTCCCTTAAATATTACTGGTCTAGGGGACGTAATTTTTAGATTCAAGCTAAACCCCTGACCACTACTTCTTAATAAAGAAAGAAGGATCTCTCTTCTTCACTTGTAACTTTAAAAAAAATTTTAAACTTCATTTTTTTAATTTAACATTCATTGAAAAAAATATTGAGTTTCAAATTCTCTCCCTCCCTCTCATTGAGAAAGCAAGCAATATAATATCAATTATACATGTGAAGCCATGCAAAACACATTTCCATATTAGCTAAAAAAAGAGCAAGAATAATAAACTGAGGAAAAAAGTATGCTTCAATCTGCAATTAGAATTCATTAGTTGTCTTTCTGGATGTAAATAGAATTTTTTTAAATCATGAGTCTTTTATAATTGTCTTGGATTGTTGTTTTGATTACGGTGGCTAAGTCTTTTACAGTTGATCATCCTAGCAATATTGTTACTGTGTACAATGTTCTCTTGGTTCTGCCCACTTCACTTTGTATCACTAATATAAATCTTCCCAGGTTTTTCTGAAATCATCCTGTTCATCATTTCTTATAGCACAATAATATTTTATCAAAACCATATACCAAAATTTGTTCTATTGTTCCTGAAATGATTTTCTATTGTTCCTCAATTTACAAGTCTTTATCACTATAAAAAGAGCTGCTATAAATATTTCTGTATGCACAAATTCTTTTTCAACAATCTCTTTGAGAAATACACTTATTTAATAACCCTTTGGGTATAATTCTGAATAGTTCTCCAGAAAGGTTGGACCAGTTCACAATTCTACCAATAGTGCATTAGTGTACTCATTTTTCCACATCCCTTCTAGCATTTGTCATTTTTGAACGGAGAATGCCAAACTTTATATCTTGATTCCTTTCCCACTAAAAAATAGTAGTACAATAAATACACATAGCAAGTAGTAAAGAAACCCATTTGTCCATGTCAATAGCAAAACAGAAATACAAGGAAGTATACATAGGAGAATATATACCAGACAACATAGACTGAAGGAGTTCTCCCATCGGGAGTGAGTTAACTCAGCTCAATTGACACAGAAAGTCCCAGATCCTCCCCAAAGGGGAAATTCTTCAAAGAATCTAATGTAGCAAACTAGGGGTAGGGACATGATGAAAACTGCCAGCTCCTCTCATACTGGCTTCTGCCCAGTCTTTTTCTCCCTTCAACAACCTTAAGTAGGCTTGGCATCATCCATCTTCTCTTTCAAGCCAGAAGAGTCCAAAGAGACTGAATGAGACTCTTTTCTCTATCCATTTCACCAACTCTGCCTAGTCACTCATGCAGGCACAGGGCATTGATATCTACTAATGAGGAGATGGTCCCTTACCACTCAGCTTTGGGGCTTGGGTTACAGAATATTTTTATAGGTGAAGAAACAACTGGGGAAAGTTAAAGCAATTGTTTGTGACTACACAGCAAGCAAATTTCAAAGATGGATTTTGAACCCAAGGATTCCTCATTTCAAGTCAAACCCAACATCCACTATACCAAGCATCAAACACGCAGACGTATGCACCCTACAACACCCCCACTGTAACCCAAATCAGATTAAAATGTATATGGTAAGTACTTAGCAAAATAAATAAAAGTACAAGATGATATAGATAGTGTTGATAGGTGGTTTTCTGAGAATATGGCTCACAGTGATTCCCATTTCTATTTGAGTTTGACAGCACTGCTGTATATTACATGCTCTATCTAATTCTTAAACTCTGGATATTGAATGGTATCTCCATTTTTTCCTCTAGTTGTGGCCAGGTGCCCTACTAGGCCCAGCAGTGACACATTCAGGGCTAAAGTAGCTGTGATCTGGATGGCCAAAAATATAAGGTGGAGAAAATGAGGTCAGTTCAAGAAAGATAAAGATGGACAGGAATCTGCTCAGTGGCAAGACAAATTTGTTGCTATGAAAATAATTCCAGGAGACCAGAGCTTGGCTGTAATTATAAGTTTCAGCATTAAAACAGATTTATGGAGTGTTCTCATTGCCGAATATATTAAAAAAAACAAACTTTCTCTTACATGTGAACTCAGAATCTGAATATTATTACTGTATTGTCTTTACCATTGATTGGAAACTACCAGAGAAACATGGTGGCAAAAGTAGGGAAGTTGAATCTGGAAAGACCCTGTATTTCTCTGGTGGGGAAGGGGAGGGAGACAGACAGAGACTCACAGGGAGAGAAACAGACAGACATACAGAGACAGAGAGAGGGGCAGAAGAAGGAGATATGGAGGGGGGAGGAGACAGGGACGGACAAGAGGAGAGGGAGAAGGGAACAGGGGGAGGGAAAGGGAATGGGGGAAAAGGGGGAGATGAGAGAGAGAGAGAGAGAGAGAGAGAGAGAGAGAGGGAGGGAGGGAGGGAGGGAAGAAGGGAGGGAGGAGGAGAGGAGGGAGGGAGGAAGGGGGGAGAGAGAGAGAGATTTAATCTAGAAGTCTGGAGAAAAGATTACTATGGGGAAATATCATAGCTCTCTCTTCAGGTATTACAAGGAGTGTCACATAGAAGGGGGATCAGATTTGTTCTGCTTGGCTCTAGAGAATGAAACAAGAAGCAATACTTGGAAGGTCCAGAAACACAGATTTAAGTTTGAGATGAGGGGAAACCAATTTTACCAAGTAGAGCTATCTAAATGTGGAATCAGTCAGCTTGGGAGGCAGGGGCTTCTCTCTCATTAGAGACTGGATGACCACTTGACAGAGATGCCACAGAAAGAACTTTTTAGTCCTAGGTTGAAGGAGAGAGCTTTTGAAGTTTCTTCCAACCCTCAGCTTCTGTGACCATAATCAGGGATATAAAGAGACAAGCATCTAGTTTCTCATTCAGACTAGTGTGGCAGAGGCCATGGGGCTGAAGCTGTGACCCTCCCTTCTTCTTTTGGAATTATTCCTCCAGTGGGTATCTTTTCCACTTACTCTAGTAATTTCACTGCATCTTAGCTTTCTACTACGTACATCCTTACTCATCTCCATTTTTCTGATAAATAAAGGGAGAAGAAACACCGATGCCAGGAAAAGTCAATTAGGGATAGGCAATAGGGCTTTGGAATTTTATCCTGCTTTCTAAAAAATAATATTGACATGATTTCTTCTTATATTGCCTTCTTTTCCAAACACATTTCTTTCCTCATTTACCATCCCAGAGTGCCATCCTCTAAGAGCAAGCAGGGCTGAGGTAAAATGAAGCAACTATGCCATGCAATGAGTAGAGTATTGGACCTGAAGGAAGACCTGAATTCAAATCTGTCCCCAGTCACCAGTTAGCTGTGGGACCCTGAGCAGGTCAATTAATTTGTCTGCCTCAGTTTCTTCATCTGTAAAATGGAGATAACTGCACCAACCTCCCAAGGTTTTTGTGCAGATAGAAATGGGATGTTGTAAAGCATTTTGCAAACCTTAAACCTTTACATAAATACTAAGTGTATTTATTATTAACAAAGAATAGAAGAGAGAAAAAAGAAAAGAACTTCAGTAAAACTCCCTAATAGGCCCACTAAGTCTGATGCTGTCATAGCAATAATTACCATTTATGTAGTCCATTAAGGTTTGATAAAGATTTTCTCATTTTAGCCTTTTAACTAATCTGTGAGGGAGTTGGTATTATTGCCTTCATTTTAGAGATGAGGAAACTGAGGCAGGAAAGGGTTAAGTGACTTGCCCAGGGTCATACAACTAATATCTGAGGCTGAATTTGAATTGAGACTTCCTGACTTCAGGTCTACCTAGCTTCCTGTACCCATTGTGTGTGTGTGTGTGTGTGTGTGTGTGTGTGTGTGTGTTGGAGGGAGGGCAAGGCAACCGGGGTTAAGTAACTTGCCCAAGGTCACACAGCTAGTATGTATCAAGTGTCTGAGGCTGAACTTAAACTCAGGTCCTCCTGACTCTGGGGCTGGTGCTCTATTCACTGTACCACTTAGCTACCCAAGTCTAATATATTGTTAAAAAATTTAATAGTCTCCTAATTGCTTTTCCCAGTGTCTTCTTTCTCCAATTTATCCTTTAGACACAGCTGTCAGAAATAATATCCATAAGTGCAGGAAGGGTCAAACTGACTATTTCTTTCTCCTGAGTTCAGAAACCTTCTTGTACTGCCCTTTGCCTGTAGGATAAAGTAAAAGCCCCTCAGCCTGGTGCTCAAAGCTCTTCACAGTCTGACTCCTACTTACCTTTCCAGCATTATTTCATTCCACTTCAGGCTAGCTCTTTTCCTAAATCTGTCATGTAATCTCCAGCTTCTTTGCATTGAACACACCAATTCCCACATTGAGAATATATTCCTCCCTCATCTCCAGCCTCTCAAACTTATTTCTTCCTTCCCAGCTCTGCCACCTTCTTCCATGAAGCCATCCCTCATTTCCAGGATCCCATCTGTTAGTAGTCTGAGGTCACACCCTCCTCAAATTACTTCCTATTTACTTATCTCTACCATCCTTTCCCGTGGAATAGAGGCCTGGGAGCATTGAATCTAGGAGGCTAGAAAACAGGTCAATTTCACTTGTAATTCCTCTCTAGTAGATTGTCAGTTCATTGAGGGCATGGCCAATTTTATTGATCACATATTATCTTGTAAATAACAGGTACTTCATATATCTTTGTTGAAATGAATTGAATAAAAGTAACCAACAAATGAGAGAATTTTAGAAGGAAGAAACTATTCCCTCCACACCTTCCGGTTAATCATTTTCTGCAGATGAGCTAAAGATACATCTTGTTTAGGAATTGCTATCATGAAGTCTTGAATGCCTAAAGATACCAGCCCATCACCAAACACCAGACCTAGAAAGGACCTCAAGGTCAGCCAAAGATACCAGCCCATCACCAAGCACCAGACCTAGAAAGGACCTCAAGGTCAGCCAGTCATCAATGCAATTCCTGGCAAGGATGTCTGAGGAGCCTTCCAAAACGAATACATCTCTACTTTCTCTTACCTGCCAGCATTTCACTGGAGCCAAAACTTGGGTACTCGCTTGATCCTATTTAGAAATTATTGTCCTTTTATTGGAGCACTGAGAAGAAAAGGGGTTAATGCAAATTATCCCCATGGTTCCAGTCAGTTATTACTGCCTTGATAGGAAAAGATGCATTGTTTCGTTGCCAGTCTTGGGGCAAAGACTTAGGTAAGTTCAGATTGTTGGCTGAAAATATTCAGGAGCTGATGATGCTAATAGAAGGAAATAGTAATAATGTAAATTTCCATTAGAAATATAAATTTAGAAAGAAATCGTATTACAGTGCCTTTCCAATGAACTGAAAGTGTGGTTTTTAACAACTTTTTGCCCTCTCTGGAAGGGTTAAACAGCTCTTAATCGGTAAATTAAAGGTTAAATACTGTCTAAAATTCCATGTTCCTTGTTGAATGTACATTTACCAAGATACTTCCTGACTAAGAAATAACAAAATTCTGTTTTAAAAAGACTTTTTTGTTGTTAATGTTTTTTCTTTAAGTCACTGGAAACATCCAATAATTTCTTCTCTTGAACCACCGAGCAGATTGCTTTTAAACAAAATCTGATACTAACATAACGCAGACTATATCTCAAGGATTTATGATACCATAAACAACCTTCAAGGTCTTTTCTGCTTTTGATGGGTAGACCAAGCATTGAAATAACTTTGATTTTATTTGTCGGCAACAGAGTGCATTGTTGTTTTTCTATTTCCTGTTAATCTAATGTCGCTAGGTGGGTAGCCCAGCAGGCATGAGGTATCTTGTTGTTTTATTAATTACAGAGAAGTACATTACATGGCTATTGGCAAACCTCCTCTCCCCAGTTATCCAACTCCTAAGCACAACAGCCAAACACAGATAGAGTTCATATGCTGACAAGATTAAAGTTTGGACAATGTGGTTACTGCACAAGATTTCAATTGAATCAATGACTCCTAAAACAGCCAATAAATCAGAAAAATTCCAACGTGAAATCAGTATTTAAAAAAAATGTTTTCCACGTGCTTCTCCACCCTCAGGAGTTCTGTATTCCCTAAAATTTTATGTCTTGTGACTCCATTAGTAGATTTGCTTTAAAAATCAATTATCTCTGCGTATTTTCTTTATTTTCCAAAATGTAATCTCATCCATGAATAGTTACTAACTAGGCCTCCCTAGCCACAATATAAAAGTGTTCTGCCTCTGTTCAAATATTTTCTAGACTACTCTTTGGGGATCTATTCTCTTACCCAATCACTCTACCTTGTATTATAATTATTTGCATAAGCTCCTTTGTAGGCAGAGTCTTGTGGGTATTTACAAAAAAAATCTCTGCATCCTTCAGCCGATTAGTTTCTTGATCCTTTATATAGTCATTGTGATTTATTTATTTTTGCCATTAATTAAAATAAAAACACCATAGGTTTTTTGAAGGGAATTAAAGAACACGAGGTTTATAGCTGACCAGAAGTTTCTAGGGAAACCCAAGTGCCCTAGAAGGTAGATTAGTCTTTATTATGGCAGGCAGACATTGAGAACTGAAGTAATATTCTGTGCTAAGAGCTTTGAGGTCAGCATGAGAGCTATGGGAGGACTCAGAAGGGTGTTCAGTCCCAACTGGATTGTGAATTGTCTGAGGGCAAGGATTTTCTTCTTCCTTCCTTTGTATCCCCAAGCACCTAGCACATGATAAGCACTTAATAAATGTGTACTGACTGACTGACAATGGGCATATGGAGAAAACTTCAGTTCACTCAGAAGTGTTTTCTTTCAGTGCCATCTATATGCAGGGCACCTGCTTGTTTGTGATCATGGGATAACATATAAGGAAAGAGGCTTACTATTGATGAGATTACAGGTATCCCTTCCACAATGTTAGGGATGTGGCATCTTCATTCTCTAGAAAATGTGCATAACATTTTTAGGCTCACCTTTCATACCAGAGATTGAAGTCCAAATTCTTATGGCATTAAAGATAAAAATATGTCGATATAGAATACTGTGCATATATTTTATGTATTTCTGAATTTCTAAACTTTTTCTGTGTCATCTGCTAGCTTTCATGTGCTGTCTGTGGTTTCTGCAAAACTCCCCCAAATTTTAATTTAATTTTTTATGCTGACCCATGATATATCAAAATCATGATGGGGAAAGTTGCAATGGGGAAGGGATAGCTGTCTAATTTAATTGAAGAGTTAGACCACGTACATATGAAAATAACTTCAAACATTTATATTGCAACATGAACATAAATTAATCTAATGCAACCTGAGCCTACAGCTCAGTGATTCCTAGTTATTTTTCTGATCTAATAAAGGGACTCTATGATTCCTTGACATCTTTTAAAAGTAGGACATTAGAGAGAATGTATTATTGGAGAAGGAGGTGGGTTGGTCAAGTGGGAAGAAAAGTTAGTGGATGAATAACACAAGAACCACAGTGGTACCTAAGAGATATGGGAAAAAAAAGGAATACTAAAATCTGTCATGCATTGGTTATCATCTTCTATGGAAGATTTATGGAAAGTCATAAAGGACGAGAAGGTATAGGCCAGATTCATGAATGGAGGGAATAAATACACCAGCAAAATCATATAGTCATCCAACTATTATCACTGTTAGGTTATTCCAATTATCTCAAAGGCTATAATATGTTTGTTTGCAAAAATTTAAAACAAAATGAATTCTAATTAACTTTAATTAACCATAAATAAACAAACACCATATTGTATTTCTGATGACTGGGGAGAAGTGGGTGTTAGTAAAGCAAACAAATATAAGGTGCTACAATTCCAAAACAGTTTGGAATCATGATATTAGTAATATGTCTTAATCGGAATAATAAATGTTTGTTTTTTTGAGGGGGGAGGGCAGATTATTAAAAGAAGGTACTTAGAATGACTAAAAAAAGGGCAAATGGAAAACACAGTTACCTGTGTATGTAATATATATATATAAAATATATATACATATATATATAATATATATACATATATATGCATGAATATAAGATACATTCACATATGTCAGTACATATATGCATATGAATATATAAATACACCCACACACACATATATGTATGCGTATATATGTATACATACACACATATAGCATGAACTGCAAGAGCTATACTAGTAATTGGAGACATAGCTGTGATTTCAAATATTTCATTGATATAGGAAATTCTCATATGAAAAAACTTTTAAAAATTCAGGTGGACACCTTCTCTTGTCGTTTTAAAGAACTGTTTATAGGACTCAGTGGTTGAAAGACTTGTTCAGAATCATACAACAAGTTTGAATCAAGAGGAAGGACTTGAAAACAGGTCATCTGTGCTCCAAAGTTAGCTCTCTATCCATTATCCCAAAGCAATCTTTTATAATAAAATAATTTTTCATGGAAATGATAGTATAAATATATATTAACCAGGATTGGTTAGAAATAAAATAATTAGCGTGAACCAGAATTGATTAGAAATAAGAGTTAGAAATAGAATTTATTAAAATTAACTAGAATTGATTATTAATAAAAATGGATTAAAATTTAAAGAAACTTAACAGTTCAGATTGGTACCTTTTCTTCATTGCCATTAATTGATATTTAAGTAAATATCAAGTATAAGGTATTAGTAGATGCATGAAAAAATATTCTAACTTACCAATAATTGGAGAACTGCAAATTTTAAATAACTCTGAGGTACCTATCACCTCATACCCTTTAAGTTGGCTAAGAGGACAAAAAAGGAAATGGCCAAATTACTGGAGAGGATGTGGGAAAACAGGAACCAATAATGTACTATTGGTGGGGTCTAAACATTCTCAAAAACAGTTTGGAACTATGGCCAAAATGTTATTAAACTCTGCATACTCTTTGACTCAAGAATTTCTCTTTTAGGTTTTATACCCCAAAGAAATCAAAGAAAGAGGGAAAAGACCTGTAAGTACAAGACTATTAATAGCAGTTCTTTTTATAGTGGTAAAGAATTGGAAACTGAGGGCATGTCCATCTATTGGGAAATGGATGAACAAGCGATGATGAATATGATGATGGGAATAATATTATCCTATTAGGATGGTTTCAGAAAAGTTTGGGAAGACTTACATGATGATGCAAAGTGAAATACACAGAATGAGAAGAATAATATATACAGTAACAATATTGTAGAAACAAACAACTTTGAAAGGCTTAAGAAATGATCAATATGATGATCAACCACAATTACAGAGAAAACATGTTATACACCTCCAGCTAAAGAGATGATTGACTCAAAGCACAGATTGAAGCATATTTCCTTTTCTTTTCCATCCTCCCTTTTTTCTTCCTTCCCTCCTCTCTTCTCCTTTTGGAACATAGGTAATGCAGGAATTTATTTTGCCCAACTATACTGTATTGGTAATGGGTTTTGTTTTTCTTGACTTCTCAATGAAGGAGGAAGGGGAGGGAGGGAGGGAGGGAGGGAGGGAGGGAGGGAGGGAGAGAGAGAGAGAGAGAGAGAGAGAGAGAGAGAGAGAATTTGCAACTGAAAAAGAAACTGAATAACCCCCCAAATCTGGTATTCTCACAGACCTACATAAAAAACTTCCTCTCTTCTTGTAGTCAAAGGTCTTCCAGGGTCAGTGTCACAGGAAATGGCAGTATTTTTGGATCAGGTATGATTTCCCCTTTAAAATATCTTTCAAATAAGTCTTCTATCTACTTGGAAATTTGTCAGGGTAAAATTTGATCTGCAGAGCTTTGGAGATAAGTTCTAAAGCTCAATGGAGGGTCTTTGTTTAATGTCTATATTATACAGGTAGGGCCATCTCCAATCGTCCTGATTTATATCTTGCCACTTGACTCAGATGACTCCCGGGGAAAAAGTGAGGCTGGTGACTCCCTGACTTAAATCCGATTCACTTGCAAGTTACAGTATTATTTTCCCTGATGTCATGGTCCTCTTTGAAAAGGAAAGACAGCCAACAACAACAACGACATTTCTAATTTATCCTGTATATGGTTTGTTTATGCCTCAGCTGCTTATATATTGTCTCCCCATTGGACTGTGATGTCCTTGAGAAAAGGGACTGTCTTTGGCTTTTCTTTTTCTTCCTAAGTGCCTGGCATGTTATAGGGGCTTTATAAATGTTTATTGACTTAATAACTGTGACACCACAGTTCTCTTCATTTTCAGATGGCATGAATTTTAGCCTCTTTACCATCCTGTCCATCCTTTGTGGATACTCTCTAGCTTATTAATATCTTTCTTAATGTACAACACCTGTCTTAGTTGACTCCCCCATCCGATACTGGTACTACCAGGTGTAGATGCTACTAACACTGGCTGAAGAACCCTCCCTCCTGTGTTTTCCCTTAACAGCCATCCAGTAGACTTTCCTTCTTTCTGTACCCTCTGTCTATGTGTTCCTTCTGATATACTATTAGTGATTGGGACATCTCTAGTCATATTGATCTATATCTTGCCCCTGGACCTAGACAGTTCCAAAGGTATAGCCTGACCTCACTTAAATCACTTGCAAGGCATAGTATCATCTTCCTGATGTCATGGTCCTCTTCAAGCATGAAAGACAACAATATTATATAAGTAGGGCATATTGAACAATTTAGTTTGGTTGAGGCAGAGGGAGAGCACACAGGGAGGAAATTAAAGAGATGTAAGCATTGATGGAGGTTCTGGAATGCTTAGATAAGAAATATCATAGTATAGTAGAGAGGAAAAGAGCATTTGAGTTCCTGTCAAAGGACCTGGATTTGAATCTCAGTTGTGAAATTTGCTATTGGTACGATGTTGGATGAGTCACTTAAACTCTTTCAGTTTGCTCATTTATGAAAAGTAATGAGGAAATGGACTTGCAGATTTTTTGTTCCATTTCAGCTCTAATCCTGTCTTTCAGATTTAATACAACTGGCAACAAATCCAAATTGTTTTATACAGGAACACTGGAAGGACAAATTATAGGCAGGATGATCAGATAAGATACTGCCCCAGTAATCCTGAGATGACTAAGGCAAGGACAAAAAATAATAATACCAAATAATGTATGTGTAGCTTTAAGGTCTGAAAAGTGCTTTTTCTACAGAAACCTTGTCAAAAAAGTAAAATGAGGCTTTATATAACAGGATTAAGGTTCTGTCTGTCAAGACTCAATCAATCAACAAATACTTACTAAATGTCTATCATGTGCCAAGTCCTGTGATAGACTACAAAGACAAAAATGAGAGTCTCTGCCTTCAAGAAGCTTACATTTGACTGAGGGAAAAAACATGTAAAAATAGAAATAAGTATGAAATATACATCAAGTAAATACAAGGCAAGCACAAAGTAATTTTTTTGAGAGAGCCTCATGGTTGGGGGGAGACAGGGAAAAGTGTCACGTAGGAGGCATGACCCGGAAGGAACATAGAGATTCTACAGGGCAGAGGTATGTTTTATTGATTGAGGTGAGAAGAAAATGTATTCTAGAAAAGGGGGTGTGTGACTTTTGCAAAGGCATGCAGGTGTCACATGTGGTAGCAAAGGAGAACACTTTGACTGGACTGTATTGTCTATGAGGAAAAGTAATGTACAAGTCTGGAAAGGTAGAGTGAAGGCAGCCGAAGAATTTTAAATGCCAACTGTGAAAACCAAAAGGAAGGGATGCCTTGACAGATATTATGGGGTAGGAAATCAAACCAAAACACCAGCACCAAAGACTTGGTGGTGCATTATGGAGATAAAAAGCTAAAAGCATAAAATTCCTTTAAGATTGTGATCACATAAACTGGAATGATATTGCTACTAATAGGTTAAAAATGGGTATCTTCTGGTGTGAGGTGGATGAGGGTTGAAGAAATGAGGGTAAACCTAAGCTCATTTTCAGACAAGTTAAATATCAGAAATCAGCAGGACGTGCTGGAGATGAGCTATTCTAAAAAGTTTGCTTTCAACCCACACTAAATGAGTTGGACTAATCAACAACATTGTATGTTCTGAGAGCTCATCATGGTGAGGAGGTAAACCATAATGCAAGGAAGAATTTCCATGTAACAGAGAAGAAAATTCATAAACACACACAATTACTACACTTTGAAGTGGCAATTCACTTAAAAGATCTCATAACTAAGGAAATGAAAATGATTGGTGAAACGGCACCACCAGCCTTCACTCCTTTTTGTTAAGTGGTTAAAAAAACTGGAGGCTTCTAAAATCATGGAAATTTACCTTGCTTTAGTGCATTTGAACTTTGAAAAGAAGGATAATTCTTTCCCTACATATAGAAACTCTTCTAAAATATGATAAATGCTTTCTTCCCAAGTAGAACTTTAAAAGGGAAAGTAAAAATAAGCTTCTTAACTTACTAAAACAGAGAAGACTGATCATCCAAATAGGATACTCATATTTAACGTTACTAAAAGAAGAGAAATAAACATGAGAAAGAATAGGGAAAATATCTCCTGGAGCTAAAATTTTACAGTTATCCCTTCCATTTTGTGGGGGTTAGAGGTACAGTGTCCTTACAATCTGGAAAATCCGCATAATACTTTTTGATCCTTTCCTCATACCAGAGAAGAAGTTTGAATTATTATGACATTAAAAGATAAAATATGTCGATATTATACAATACTATACATATATTTTATACATTTCTAAGTTTTTAAACTTCTGCATCATCTGCAGGCCTTTGTCTGTTGTCTGTTGCTTCTGTAAAACTCCCCCCAAATTTCCATTTAATTTCTTATACCAACTTGTGATATATTGAAACTGCGATGGGGAAAGTCACAATGTGAAAGGGATAACTGTATATTCCCTCACTGGCAGAGATTTTCATCACAGCAACTTCTCTCTAGAAAGGTGATCGATTAGTGAATGAATCAATGGATTTTTATTGCATGGTTATTATATGTACAGTTCTGTGCTAGGTGGGAATATTTAATGTTGAAAAAAAGAGAGATAATGCTGAGATAAAATATTGTTTCTGTCCTCAAGGAGTCCAAACTGGAAGGGGGGGTGATATATCAACTTATAAACAATATTATATGATGAAAGCATTAGAAAGTTAGAAATACAAAGTGGTATATAAATTATAGTTGAAAGGTCATCCAATTCAAGTAGG
>CM053773.1:146373845-146397894 GCA_028658325.1 Potorous gilbertii
AAGTATAAACACAAAGTATATGGAAAGTAACTGCAGGGGGAAAGTGCTAACAATGAGGGTGGGGAATGACATTGCAAAGGCTTTATTTAGGATTTATTAGTAGTTGTTAAGTAGAAAAGAAAATTAAGATAAAATGGGTATTTGAAAAAAAAATTGTACCTCGGTATAGTAATTCTCAGTTGGATGGCTACATAGGACCATGATTCATGCTTCTAAAGGATCCTTCAGACTTTCATTTTAATCTCACTAATCTATGTGGTGCTAGGTTAGTATTAATAGTTATATTTAGGGGTAAAAACCACTCAGGGCATTGTCCTCAAGTAGCACACACATCAATGACAAGCTTGAGAAGGTCCCAACTCTCCTAAATTGTGCATCCAAAGTCTTTCTTCACTTTCCCCAACCTTGGCATACTCATTTGTTCCTGGATTTCTCAAATCCCTTGCCTTGGAAACTGACGAATATTGATGGCTGGCTAAAATCAGAGTAATGTTGCTTGTGGCTTGGCCTTAGCTCACCTACACAGAACATTTAGAATCCTGCTAAAGTAAGCTCATCACAGAGGGGACCAGGGAGAAGGCAATACTACTTTAAGAAAAGACAGGGAGAGAAGTCATCCGATGGGTGAAAAAGCATAAAATATTTTGGACACTGCATACTTTACCAGTTATGTCATGCTGTTTGAATGACTCACTGTAGATCTGATACTGATTTGGACAATGTTTCTTCAGCCATTTGCAGACATCCTGCTGGGTCCACAGAGCCACTGGTTTTGACAGCTTCACTGTGCCAGACTGTAAACACAGAGAGGAAAAAGAAAATCCATTAAACCAGCACCCTGCTTTGAAAGGCACTGCCATGCAATGAAATTCATTCCTAATCCATTAATTCATTAGTTGATAGGGTATAAAGCTGCAATGGGCTTTTGAGATGAACTGTTTAAGCCCTCCATTTTACAGTTAGAAAATTTGAGGACCACCCACATGAAATGACTTCTCCAAGGTCACACAGGTAAGAAGCAGTGTGGCAAAATTCAACACTAATCTTACACAGAGGCTAGTATTCTTGCCACAACACTACCATACCTTTCCTGTTCAATTCAAGTCAACATGTAATAAGCATCTAAGGCGTGTAAGGATTAAAATGGCAGGATGCCTGCCTGTAAGGAGCTTACTATCTGAAAGCAGCAGACAAATAAGTCTGATGCAAGGCAGATTGTGCTAACTACAAATGATCATAGGAATGGTTTGATCCAAAAATTGTACCTCGGTATAGTAATTCTCAGTTGGATGGCTACATAGGACCATGATTCATGCTTCTAAAGGATCCTTCAGACTTTCATTTTAATCTCACTAATCTATGTGGTGCTAGGTTAGTATTAATAGTTATATTTAGGACTAAGAAAGTAAGTCCTGAAAAGGGTAAAGTGACTTGCCAAGGTCACTGAGGTGGTAAGTTTCAGAGCTGACTATGTGACTCCAAATCCAGCCATCTTTCACTACATCAAAGTGCTAGCAGTGTAAGATAAGAGAAGTGGGACAAGTGAAAGAGAGGGAGAGAAGAGAGGGAAGGAGAGGAGGAGAGGGAGAGATCACTGACATCTGAGAAAATTAGGGGAGGTTTCCTTCCTTGTAAAGAGGAAGTGAAACCTTATCGCAGTCTTGAAGGATTTCAATAGGCAGAGATATAGAAAGGAGTGCATTCTAGACATGTAAAAAGCTAGTAAAGAGTCACTTAGTCCAAACCCCAGCCTGGAAGGGGATGGTCAAGGGTGGTCACAGACTGTAGTTTATCCCTAGTCCACAGCACTCAGGAAGGAGAGACAGCTGTACAGTTAATATGGAGGCTTAATTGATCATAATCAAAGCATTATAGATTAGAACTTGAAAGGGCCTTAGAGGTCATCATATCTACCCCTTCCCATTTTACACATCAGGAAACAAAGACATGGAGAGGTAAAGTGCTTTGCCCAGGATCAAGAACCAGTCTGAGATTGGATTTGATCTCCCATCTTCTTGACTCTAACTCCAATGCCTTATCTACAATATCCCTGTATGTGAAGTACATATCACTGTAAGTAAAGTCCTTTGTAAACATGAACATCAATTATCTTAATTTATCATTTTGTAAAATTTTTGTTGGATCTCATAACATGCCACATGACTTCAGTAAAACTATCTACCCAGCCCACAACAGTATTGATTATCTTCAAAGTATAGGGTTGTAGCTAAGATTTCCCTGCTATTAATGACCTCCAATGTACCCTGAGCACTGACACACATCTTCACACAATTCCTAGAAATGCCCACTTTTGTCCAAGTCAGCAAGAAATTCTTCAGTACCACCCCCACACTGACCTCCCACTTCAGTGCCTTAAGAAAGTACTTTGGCATGAAGTTCCTGATTGCTGGTGTTATTTGCCCAATGGTATTCAATGTTTGCTGAAAAATACTGCAGTTTTGTGTTCTAATGCAATCCAAACCCTGTGAAACAGTCTATTTATCAACCCGTCTTGCAGTGTGTGTGTGATAAATGAGAAACATTTTTTTTTCCAAGTTTCAACACTGGCCTGATGAAAGAAGGGATTGGTACTTAGTTCATTATCTTGCTTAGCACAAAATGTTGCTGAGCATTTGATTGGCTCCTTCACAGCCTACAGGAATGCTTTTTTTTTATTATGACTTGTAATACTAAGTCTGACTTCCTCATTACCTCAAAAGACAGATGATCTGGCTGGCATGGGTATTCCCTCCCATGATGCAGATCACAAACCTTTGCATGCCCTGGTGAATGTTCTTTATGAGATGCCATGACTGAAAAATTAATCTCCTAGCTTCCCTTCTGGTGCTGAGTCTCTCTAGTCTCGCTATACTTAAACCCTATACACCATTGCCAAGCTTGCACCCAAAGCTTTTCCGGATTTGTAGCACCTACCACAACTTGCATTCCACTGTCTTGGCCTTCTGGAGGTCTCCATACCATGGGAAAGTCATTGAAACAAAATTTCAGTGGAGGAATACTGATTTATATTACATGAATAATTTATATAATTTTAATAATTACTCAACAAGCATTTATTAAGTGTCTACTATATGCTAGTCACTGTTCTAAGTGCTGGGAAAACAAAGAAAGGCAAAAGATGGTCCTTGTTCTTGAGAAGATCACAGTCTAAAGTTGTCAATGGCAACTTGTTCCCTTGGATATTCCCCCCAATAGAAGAAGCAGTTCATAATCACAGTCAGATTTATAAACTGGTGATTTAGATCATCATTTATTATAATCTTAACTCAGTAAAACAGTCTGTTCTCCTGACTAGAAGTGCTAAATGATATATGCTTATGTGACCTATTTGAATAGTACTTTGCATTTTCAAATCAGCCATATATTATATTTATTATATAAAATTATATGATATATAATAAATTATATATAAATATATATTTCAAATAATTCTAGTTACCAACTACAACAATGTTTTTAAAGTCTCCATCTTTTAAGTTTGAACTTTGCATAGTATTTGACACTATTGACCATTTTCTCCTACTTTGATTTCGGTCTTCACCACACTCTTTAGATCCTCTTTCCATTTTGCTAACAGCTCCTCATTTCTAGCCTCTTAAGATGAATGATCTGTCTTTGGTCGTCTACTCTTCTCCCTTAGCAATATCATTCATTCCCTAAGTTTCAACTATTATCTTTTTATCTTCATTTCTAGCCTTGGCTTCTCTATAACTGGATTTTCAACTAATTATAAGGTATCTACATCTGGATGTTCCACTGTCACCTTAAACTGAGCACTGGAATAAATGGTTTCTGAGGTCTCTTCCAGTTCTATGACCCTAAACTCAATTGACCATCTCCCCCTCTAAACTTGTTGCCTATAAATTTGCATGATAAATAAAATAATCTACATAAAGCATGTTGCAAACCTTAATTACTGCATCAATATTTGTCATTCTGACTTTACTATTCTCTATATTCTCTCTCAGTATATATATGCATATATAGAAATATATGTCTCTCTCTCTCTCTCTCTCTCTCTCTCTCTCTCTGTGGTGCCTGTAGTAGAAATTATGTATATATAATTTTTACTACAGGCACGACCATTTGCAACTTCCCACATTTGAAATGCTAGCAATTTTTCTGACTCTTCCTCATGTCTCATATCTAAGCATTCACCAAGATCTTTTGCTTCTATTTCCATAAATGTTCCCTCCTTTCTATTCCCACCTTCATAATAAGCCCTTGTTAGTATCTAACTCAACTATTATTATAGCCTCATACAAGTCTTCCTGTCTCCATTTTTTTGCCTCCTATACATTCTTAATTTCATTATTAGACTTATTTTTGTAATAGTTATTTTATTCTTCTTCTCAAAAATTTTCAGTGAAGCCAGTAGTGAGGGTAGCTGTCCTTACAGTGCACATCTGTAATCCCTGCTACCTGGCAGTTTACTTGAGTTCCAGTTTTGAGACACTGGAGGGTGAAAATTGACTGGATGTCCACACTAAGTCAGCCACCTATATGGTGAGCGCCCGGAAGCAAGGGACCACCAGGATGCCCAACGAGGGACAAACCGAACAGGTCAAAACTTTCATATTAATGGTCGGATTGGGCCCATAAATGGCTGCTGTTTTCCAAGCTTGGGCAAGATAGGGAGATAGAGAAACTACCAACCCCAAACCCAACCAAAGCACACACATACACAGAAAAAATCAAAAACTAGTAACAACAAAAACCCCACCACTACAAGCACCACCACCAGCCAGCCTTTTCGCTGCCTATCAAAAAGAACTGGAAGCCTTGTGCCTGGTATTGAAGGCCTTCTTGCAGGTGGTATCTTTCCAACCTTAAATTATTCTTCATCACTCCTCTGTGCTTGCCAAATTGAACCACTCTATGCCCCTAACAGCATTCTTTGCTTCTTTTTTTCCCTTGTTTTTGCTGATACTATTCTCTGTATCGTGAATATCTTCTCTCCCCAACCCCGGTAGACTCCATGGCCAAAAGCTGCCTTTTTTCTTTTGAGTTTACCAGCTACATTTCTTACTCAAAGATCAAGTCTTAAACCTAGTTCACTCTGGAGCTCATAGATGGGACAACAAGTCCCCACCTACCTAGCACAGAGTGATTGTAAATACTAAATAGTAATTGTTTCTCTTTTACCCAGGAATCCTGAGGGTCTTCCCCTTCCATTTTGATTTTTCTTTCTTTTTTTTTTTTATTAAAGGGGTCATCTGTTGAGTAACTACTCAAAGAAGCCTATTCGTTCAATGAGTGTATCTCACTCAAAGTGAAAATGTGATAAGACCTCAACCTGAAAGGGCCAGGGTCTCCCATCGCATCCTGGGCCATCTGCAGTTGTCCTGATGAATATCAGGCCACTGCACCCAGATGGCTCAGGAGAAGAAGGTGAGCCTAGTGACCCTGTACAGCCCTCCCTCACTCAAATCAAAGTCAACTTCAAGTCATGTCATCTTCTTGACGTCATGCTCCTCTTCAAGAACAAAGGACAAACACAACCACAGCAACATCAATCTTCCCCCTCTTTGCCTCCTAATTTCCTGCTTATCCTTTAAGGCTCAACTCCAATGCCACCTCTCAGATAAAGTTGTCCCTTACATCCTATCAATACTAACCTCTTTTGGATCTTGGCTAGTTCTTTGTTCAGCACCTCTCTGGGGCACTTATTATATATCAGTTATTTGTGCTTATCTTATTCTTTTGATAACATATATGCTCCATGAGGGCAGGGACCACAACTCATCTAATAGTTATACAGTCCCTCTATATCTAATACAATGTTCTAAATAAAAGAAATGCTTACTAAATGTTGAGGGAATAAATGAATGGATTAGTAAAACATAGAAAAAGAGTGATGTTTTAACAATCTAAATACAAAGCCCCAGGTAAGGGGGAAAATTTAGGATGACAAACATGGTAAATTGGGTTTTTTTGCACTTGAAGGGTGAATTCAAATGATATTCTTACATTTTCTTTCTCCTCTCATTCTCTTCCTAGGGCAGTCCCTCACTCAATTGTGAAGCAGAGCTCTGTAGGATGATATGTTGACTCATCCTTCATTTCTTAAGAGAACCAATGCCATCAAGTTGTGATGAGTACTATCTTGACTTATAGGTTGGATTTAAGTGAGGCAGAGGTACCCAAAGTCATCAGCTTCTCTCTCTTCCAGAGTCACTTAAGTCCAGTGGAAAGACAAAAATCAGTATGCCTGACTTTAGCAGCCTTCATGGCCACTGGAATAAATTGTTCTCATCCACACATTCCACCAGATGAAGTCTTCTTATACTTAGGATAGGCATCCCTCTAATGCACCAACAGTTTTAAAGATGGTTAGCTAGCCTCTACCTAGTTTAGACCATCTAAGGAGACAGGTTACCAGGGTGTGGCCATTGTGCATGCTACAGCTACCTGGAGCCACTATAAAGAGGAAGAACATAAGGGATTGACTCTAAACCCTCTGAATTATTTCCTGTTTATCCTGTATATAGCTTGCTTCGTCTATATTTGTTTGCACGTTATCTTTCCATTTGATTTTAAGTTCCTTAAGGGCAGGAACTATCTTTTACCTCGTTTTGTACCCTCAGAATCTAGCTCAGTGCCTGGCTCATACTAGGCACTTAATAAATATTGGCTGGTTGATTGATTATTGATTGACTGATTGATTTAGAAGAGTTCTTTGCAGGAAAGAACAGCTGCCCTAGAGGGATTGCTGGACAAGTAGGAACATAGATGAAAAAAAGTATAAACTATTTGAGAAAGGAGCCCTTTCTATCCTCAAATAGACCTCTGAGGGTGCCCGCAGCAGGAACACAAGCAACTCTTAAGAAACTTCAAAGGGGTGGAATTTGAGATACCACTGGTAGCTGTAGAAGCAGCAGCATCCAACACAGGGTTCTTCAGCCAGTGTAGGCATCTGGAGTAAGAAAATCTCCTTTGATGGATGCTGCTGGGGAGAAAAATAATGTTTAAGCAATACCTTAGCCATTTACCATAACCATAGGTCACTTTCAGGCTTTATCCAAGCTGGAAGTATGGGAAAAATATGGTCTATAACTGGATCAATACAGTATTTGTTTTGTGAAAATTTCCATGCTTTTAGATTTTTCTTTCAATGGTGGTAAATCCACAAAGATCTCATCCAGACAACACCCTTACTTCAAGGTGTTGTTTATTGCCTCCTGGCAGTGGAGTAGGTATGATGTGTTATATGACAGTCCCTCAGTGTGCAATATAATAATAACACTGGCAATAACAGCAACAACCATAAGAAAAGCTCTCAGGAAAACAGCAAACAGTATTAACAATCAACCCATATATAAACATTTATTAGGCACCATACAATATATAGTGGTATAGTGGAGAGTGCGTAAGACTGGGAATCAATTCTCCAAGTAATCACTGAAATTCTCCCAGCCTCAATTTCCTCATCCACAGGTTGGACTATGTGGCCTCAAAGTTCCCCTTAAACTTTAATTATATATTTTATGATAAAAATAAGTTTCTGCTGTTAAGGAGATTATATTCCATCAGGAGAATTTAAAACAGATTAAAACAGATTTTATATACCCATTATGTATACTTTTATATCATGTATTATATACATTTAATATCATATATAAATAGAAAAAATATAAGATAAAAAAACTTGTGATGGAGTGGGTGGGGAATAGGGAGAATAGTGAAAGGTAATATGTAAGAAGCGGCTTGTACGTAGGCCTTCATTACCCCTAGCCTTGACTACTGTAATAGCTTTCTGGTTGGTGTCCTTGTCTCAAGCCTCTCCCTACTGCTCTCCACCTCCATGTGGCTGCCAAAGTGATTTTCCTAAAGTATAAATGTGGCCATGTCACTCCCACTCAATAAACTCCAGTGGTTCTCCATTACCTCCAGGATGAAGTATAATATGCAGAGATAGGAGAGTACACATTGATGAGGTCCTGGGATCCACTAAATTATTTAAGTAATAAAATAGAAATCAGTTCATTTACTTATTAAATCAAGCAATACAAACAGAATAAAGGAAAGGGAGGGGATACCTTCTAAGTCCAAAAAAAGGACACTCTGCCCTTCTTAGCTAGAATACAACTATTTAAGTTCAGTTTTATCAATCTCTGCCATTCTTAGCTACTTGAAACAAAGTCCCCAGTGCTTCACTACCACATTTCCACTATTTTGTTATTTCCTAGGCCAGCACTTCCTTAATTAATTTGGTTACTTCAGCCTCAAAATATCGTGATCAAATCTATTAATACTGGAGGTGCTGGTCTGATGGGTTCTGGAAACATCAAATACTCTACAAATAAAATGGAACTTGGGAAAATATCAAGGCAAAATGGAATAAATTGAGACTATTTTCATTATGGAAAAGTCCCATGTGACAATAAGTATTTTTGAATCAATCAGAAAATATTAGAATTGTAAGGAGATTAGGAGATCATCTGAATCAGCCCACTCATTTTAGAGGTGAGGAGTGGGGAGGCTAAAACTCACAGACCCAAGGTCCTGATACCCCTTAATTCTATTGCTTTCCCTCTGTTGATTACTCCCAGATTTACCCTGTGTGTACATACCCTATATACTGTTTATAAGGCATGTCATAAACACACATGTATGTTATATGATAGGCATGCATGCATGTCACATATTTAGACATGTATATTTGTACATGTCACACATATATTTATAGATGTATGTCTGGTTTGCACTGAGTTGTATGCGTACTGCTTCCCTCATTAGACTCTGAACTCTTTGAGCTCAGGGTCAGTCTTTTGCCTTTTTTTGTATTCTCCTTGCTGTGTTCAGGGCTTGGCACATAGTAAGCACTTAATAAATGTTATTGATTGACTAAGGTCATACAACTGATTAGTGGATGAATTGGGACTTGAACTAGGGTACCTTGCTTCCTGGTCCAAGGTTGTTTTCTTCCTCTATGCCATACTGATTGATATGAATAACTTCATACTTAATATTTTAAAAGAGAAAAAATTTTGCATTGAGGTTATCTCATTTACATCTTATAAACTTTCAGAATATCCCAACACACAATTTAGGAAAAGTTATACTAAGTTACTGAAAGCCACAGTATCTTGAATTTACCTAGTTTACTTCTTTTATGGTTCGTCATGGGGGCCACTGTCTCCTCTAGTCTCCTAGAAGTGATTATGAAAGCCAGTGCATTCCAATCCTCCCTTTTCCCCAGCCAATCCCTGATAAAGTGATTTAGCAACCTGACTTTGTAAATGAGGACTTCCTTGATATACCACTAACACATCTTCCAACAATGCTGACCTACTTATCATATCATTATAGCTTAAATATTATTCCATCCCAGGCCTCTACAAGCAGAAGCTAGATATCTTGGAAATGACCTAGAATAATGCATGCGTACATAAACATACATATGTAAGCACATACACATACACAGTGCATTTGTTTGTCTCATACTGGGTAGAATTAAAATTATAGGATTATGATTTACCACACAATAGCAATATTCCCCTTTCTTCAAAGTCACAGGACTGTTCTTCAGTCCATTTAGAAAGGAGTGGGGGGATTTCAAGTTCTTTCATCTGTTTGCATTGAGTTGCCAGTGTGTCTTCACCCTCATGAGTACAAGCCAAAACCAAAAACAAACAGATGCACCATTTTACAATGACTTTAAACAATGAAATAGGAAGAAAAGTTCAAACTGTCCAAGGACATGCTAATACAAAAAAGTTAGAAAGAGGAAGTATTTTCAGTGATTTCCCATTTGCCTCATTCCTCTTTCCCACGTACATGTATACCACATCATTCTCTTGATTTAAAACACAGGAAAGAGGGGGATTTGATTTTTAATGTCCACAGAAAGACCACAAAGCAGACAACCTCCTTAATATCTCAAGGTCAGCATGTTGTGACACACAGCAAATTCTCAGGCATTTCCTCTCAGAACTGGTCATTGTACTGTCCTATAGCCAAGGCCACAAATGAGATGCCAAGGCTTTCTAACTCTGTTCAGGACAATAAGGTGCATTATTGGGGAGAGGTGTGAAAAATGAACTTTGTGAAATGATTCACATTTCCTGTTTCCTATTATAATTTCAAGATGCTTTATCCTTCTATTTCTCATTAGTTAACTTGGCAGTAAGTGTTTCCTACTGCTTCTGTTTAAGTTTCCCTGTCCAGGTCTTTGTCTCAAGTTTCTCATAGCCTGTAAACAAACTGAGAGGAAACAAGGAAGTATGGTATTTAAAGGAAACTTCAGGTGAATCAATTTAAGAGTCAAAAATTCTCTTTTTTAGAGGAAATACTCACTCATTACTTAATATTTCTAAAATCTAACTTTTCCTATAATGACCTGGATTTTTCTTGAAGTGGAAGAACATGTCTATTTTTGGTCCCCAAAGGTATGGCAGAATTTTAGCTGAGCCTTCCCTCATTATTCCTCGAATCTGGTATACTGGGAGAGGCAGACGATCACTGCACTGCATCTACCTACTATTAGAGGAAAGCAGGGCTTCTATGGCCAACTCTCAGAAAGTGGTAAACATGTTTTCAGCATCTCATTTGCATGTATTTGAAAACTCCAAGCATTGCCTAGTTCTTCCCTTACCATTCTGCAATGTCCTTTGCTTACTTCCCAGTCCTCTCTTTTACTGTCTTCCATTGTGTCATCTTATTCAAGGTTAGGAGAAAGGGGAAAAAACACACAAAAAAACAGATGTTAATGTCTATCTCTACATCCCTTAATGGTGCTTATCAGTCCAGAATAAGGGCATTTTGAGACATTAGAGGAAACAAAAGAGGGAGAAAAGTTTTCTCCTGTGAAGAGATGCTTTGTCATGGAATCAATTCAAATTAATTCACAAATGCTAATATGCCCTTCTGTTCAACTGGATCCAGTAACTCAAATAATCTACAAGGTCCAAATTCTAACGATTTTCCTGGGATTTTGATAGGAAAACCCCAGGAAACTCAACAATCTTTATATTTCATTTTTCAAAATAAAGAACAATACAACCTTCCTTTTCATCTCAAAGATGCCTGCTAGAAAATTCTAAGGAGTAAAATACAAGTTATTTCTTAGTTCTTCCAAGGGGAACTAGGTATACTGCTGGACCATAGCACTCAGCTTACATAAACCTTGTTTCAATATTAAAGGGATATGGTGCACACTTTGCATTTGTGAAGCTAGTTCCCTCCTGGTTAGGATGGGATGTGTTTACTGTCACTCATTGGTCAGTACTGGTAGATAATTCTCCCTTATGCCCAAACCATCATGTGAGGGAAAACTGGGGGTTTTAATGGACCACAAGCTCAAAACACATTACTAATATGATATGGCAGTCAAGAAAGTCACAGAGGCAAATTTAGGCTAAATGCAAAGGAAAACTTTAAAATAACATTTCTCACATTTAAATGGTACTTTATGGTCTGCAAAACATTGAACATATATGATCTCATGTGATCCTCACAACATTTCTGTGTATAGGTGAAATTATTATGCACATTTTAGATAAGAATACTGAGGTTGAGAGATGTTAAGTCATCTGCCCACTGATGCTAATCAGTGTCTGAAGTAGGATTTGAACCCAGAATTTCCTGAATTTAAATTTAAGCACTCTACCCATCATTATGCTACGCTATGTCCAAAGATGATAAGGAAGAAAGGAAAAGATCCTGCATATTCTCAAATATTTACAGCAGCTCTCTTGGTGGTGGCAAAGAACTGGAAATTGCAGGGATGCCCATCACAACGAATGGCTGAACAAGTTATGGTATATGAACGCAACAGAACTCTACTGTACTATGAAGAAATGATGAGCTTCTTGATGATAAAAAAAACATGTATAGATTTGCATGAAATAAGGAAGAGTGAAATGAGAAGAACCAAGAAAACGCTATATGCAGTAACAGCAATATTATTTTAAGAATAACTTTGAGTGAATGTCATTTTGACTAATATAAATACCCAAATTAACTGAAAAATGGAAGTATGTATAGAATGATTTTATGTATGTATATATATATATATATATATATATATACACATGCATATATATATATATATATGCATATTTTGTCTGATGGTAGCCATCTCTAGAGTGGGGAGGGAGGGCAGAAAAAAATTACACAATAACTTTGTTATTAAAAGAAATGGAAGTTGTACATAATAAATTTGCAATTTCATGTGAAATCATGTTTTTTATTTACTACATTATGGAAATGTTTGCTTTAGTTCATAAAATAAAATAAATTTAAATTTTTAAAAAAGTTAATGGATTACTTTGGGGGATAGTGGGAGGTCTTCAAGCAAAATCTTATGACCTTTTATCGTATATGTTGTAGAAGGATTCCTTTATCAGGTGTGGGTTGAACTAGAGAGTCAATAAGGTCCTTCTAGTCATCAAATTCTGTGAGTCTCTGAAGCTTTGGAATTCATAGATCCTGACACATTCTGTTGTTCTCACACCCTGAAGGAGAAACTCAGGTCATTCTGATTTATGTGGGAGAATAACATGGTAAAAGTTCTTTAATTACAGGGTAAATAGGGAAACAAAGAAAAAGCTATGAATCATCTGCCCATATTCATAGATCGAAAGGATAAGATCAAATTAGCTATGGAATGTATTGAATCAATGTTGGATGCATAGAATTTCAGCCTGTGACCACCAAACCATAAACTCTTAAGAACTGGAAAGTAATTTAAAAGGTCATGTACTTGAACTTTCCTCCCAACATAGGTGCATCACATCTTTTACTACAGCCCATTCAGAAAGTCACTGAACATCTGTTTGAGTGCTACCAGGGAAATATGACACTTTACTCTTTAAGGCAGTCAATACTGGTTACCCTAAGTTCTCAATATGATTCAAGAGATAACATCCCACACTGGACAGATAGCTTAGACGAAGTCTGAGTCATGCATATTTCTATAATAGTATAAGACTACTTTAGCTCCCTACTCCTTACCCGCAACAACTGTATCACATTGTTGGCACATACTGATCTTGCAACTAAAACCTCCAGATCTTTCTGACATAAATATTTTCCAGTCCATGTTACTTCCACTCTATACTTATGCAAATAATTTTCTGAATCTAAAGAGTACACTAATTTTTGCTAAATAGAATCATGGTAGTTTCAATCTACCTTCCTGAGAAAATGTTCCGTTCTTATTTAGTCATTCAGTGAATTAGCTCTCTTCTTAGCTTTATCTTTTGAAAACTTAATAATCTTGCCATTATTCAAATTGTTAATATAAATGATGAGTAGGACAAGACCAAGGACAAAGCACTGTAGTATGTCACCAGAGACTTCCCCAAATTGAACTATTATTTTACTAGACACCAAATCTGCCTAACTTCTATCATCCATAACACATTTCTCTATCTTGTCCTTCAGGATATCATGGAAAATTTTGTTAAATGCCTCGATTAAAGTCAGATATATTATGTCTATGACATCCTCTTGGTCCATTAGTTTATTAACTTTATCGATAAAAGGGATGAAAATTTTAATAGGACTTACTTCTTTAAGGCCATCTCTTTTTTTCCTTCTTCTAAGTAAGAAGGACAGTAGTAATAGATGAAATTTATGTAGTGTTTTGGTTATATCATCTCAGTGATCTTTACAACAACCTTATGAGGTAAATGTTGTAGGTATCATTATCTCAGTATTACAGATAAGATAACTAAGACTTAGTGAGGTTAAGTCACTTGTCCAAGGTCATATAGTGCAAAGGTAGGATTGAAACCCAGATCTCACATGACTACACATCCAGAACACTTCAAAGTTGGAAAAGCCTTTATAAAATATGAATCCTATGTATAGAATCCTTTAATGCAGTGATTCCAATTTAGTGGTTGGTGAACTCTTAGGGAGTCTGCAACAACAGTCCAAGGAGTCAGGGCTAAAAAATATCTAATGGTACTTTAAGCAGTAAATAACTGTAAAGAATATTTTGAGCAGTATATCAAATTACCCCAGGGGCTCACAGCACATTTTTCTGTGGTTGTTGAAAGAGGTTTGTGGAATTTTTAAAAATGTTAGGATGTCTACCCTTAATAGGTGGTCTAATTCAATTTAAGCACTTACAGAAATGGGAATTTACTTCATAATGACTGTTCAACCTCCTTAACAGCAGCCTTGCCTACCTTCACTCAGAATGCTGTTCTGAGTGGTGATTCCCTGACTATAATGACCGTTGCACAAGAGGTTCTAGCCATGATCACTTCATTCCTAGCTCAGCTTGGTCACTGGGTGATTTCACCTCCTCCCTAGGAGTAAGCCTCTGCCATGAGGAGTAATCCCCTGACTGGTGAGTTACTGCTTATAGCAACTATTTCTTGAGACATCCCAGCCATTCTCATTTTTTCAGGCTCTTCCAAACTGACTGAAAACATGGGATAAGGATGACTGAGTGAGTAGCATGTAAAGGAGAAAAAAATGAGAGCAAGTTGTATAAGCAACCTCATCTGAGGGAAAGAGAAAGGAGAGTAATCTAGAAAAAAGGATTGGAAGAAATTAGACAAATGACAGAGGAAACAAAGCAGGGTGGTAGAAAAGAGGGAGAATCAATCAACAACTGTGTATTGGGCATTGGGAAGAGTTGGGGTAGAGAGGAGGCAGATCCTGCTTCTTTCTTAGGCTTGGCTGTAATCATACAAAAGCAAATGTGTTTATCCATAATAACATGCTGTTGTCTCTGGTTCCTGGGTGAATCTCTGAGTCTACCCTCCTATTACATCATAGCTCAGATACAGCTGTGTGTCCCTTCTGACTTTCTCCTTCCAGAAACATTATAAGGTGCCTACCAAGAACCCCTGAGAAGTGAAAGAGCAAGCTGCCTGATTCTAATGCAGGCAGAGTCATACACAAGGCTTCCTAATATCCATGCAAACAATAGAGCTTAAGACCAGCAGGCACCAGGGAGGACTATTTATAAAGGGCATTGACGCAATGGGGAAGCTCAACTGTTCATGCATTGCAATAAGGGTATCTGCACACCACTCTGGTAGGGGCTGGCACCTCCCCACTGCACTGGGTGACAAGTCAAGGTTTCTAACAATAAGCCCTGGTGGAGGAGAAATACAGATATGCACAAGCAGCCAACTGGAAACATGATATCTCAGGCACTGTGGGATGGCATTGGTGACCAAGGCCTGCGGAGTCCTGCCTATCAGGCTACATTATACAGTCTTGTCAGAGGAATAGGGAGGGGGGGAATCAAGCTATATTCTATATCTTAATCAACAAATACAGGACAAAAACCCATCATTCAGCCCAGGGGAACTCACACTGCAAGGAGACAAAAATGTTTGCAAATCATAAATAAACACACACACATACACACAAACATATACACTGCTCTGACTCATGCACAAATCTCCAAGAGATATAGACAATTAACAAATCTAATGTTCCCAACAAAGCTATGCCTCAAATGTCTATGAAGCCTTCATTGGGTGAGTCTCAGTATGGTTCCCAGGCATTCCTATTCGTTTTTGTAACATCTTTGTAAATATCAGGAATCCTACTAATCCCATTCCAGAGTAAGGAAAAATAGACTTAGAAATAGGAGGTATGTTATTTGGGATCCTAAGGATAGAGTCCTCTCAGGATTATCAACCAGTGTCCTTCCCACTTAACCCTGTAACATTCCTAGACCCATATTACTAAAGCAAGGCTAATGATTTCTTTATTTTCCAAACTTAAGCTCCTATAATTCACATTCATTTCTTGGGGCCACTTGATTAATAAATAGTTCCTTCATCTAATCTAGGAAGCAACAATATGTTAAAAGATCTAGCTAACATATCCAAAGAAGAATCCAATAATATATTCATTTTAGAGACCCCACAGAAAGAGCAAACCATTTTAACACTTTCTCTGAAAACAGTCACTAAGTTGAAACCACTTAGCTTGGCAAACCCGACAACATGCAGTAAGAGACAGTTGCATTTGGGAGCACAGTGGTGAATAAAATAGAAAGCTAGTTTTGAAATTGACCAGCATCCAAGTCCTATCTCTGACATATATCCCATTTCCCCAGACAATTCTTTGAGACTATAAATTGTAGACCGAGAAGGGGCCAAACTGCATTGATAAAGGGAGTTTCCTCATCCAGAGTGCCCTGTTTCCCTGAAATTACAGGTCCAGTCTAAGGAGAACTCAACTTTCTAATTTATCCTCCAATCCATTCAAGCAGGTTTTCTCAGTATCTATTCAATACCATTTCTGTTCTTACTAACCTGTCTTTGCTACAAAGCTCTGCACTTGGAGTTCTAAATGTAATAAATTGTGTAAAACATAAAGTCCTGTTCTTGCATTTAAAAAATGTATATGTATAAGATAAGAAAAGCATGGTTAGACAACAGCATATATGAGAAATATCTGAAGGTTTTAGTGGGCTGCAAACTCAATATGAAATAACAGTATGGGTATGATGTCCAAAAGAATGGTTAATGCAAACTTAGACTGCAGTAAGAAAAAGCATAAGCTAGGATACAAGAGCTGATAGCCTTCCGGTCTGCTCTGATCACACCACAACTAGGGTATTGGGTTCAGAGCCACAATTTAGAAAGGCCATTAACTATCTGGAGAGATTCCAGAAAGGCTAGCGAGGATGGTGAAGGGCCTTATGATCCTGCCAGAAAAGTGAAAAACTGGGATGTTTAGCCAGAGAACAGAAAAATGAAGAGGATATAAGTACGAGACTCTTCTATCGAGAAGGCATTAGATTTATTTTGTTAAAAACCAAGAGGTCAGAACTAGGAACAATGGATAAAGTTGCAGACAGGTAGAACTGAACTCAACAAAAGGAAAAAGTAACTTCCCAATAATAAAGGTAGCCCTGAGTGGAATGGGCTATCTTGGGAGGTAGTGGTTCTCTTCTCACTGGAGTTTTTCAAGTGTAGGCTGGATAACTCTTTGTGGGAGAGATTTCAGTAAGGATTCTTGTCTGGATACAGGTTGGAATAGATGGCCCCTGAGCTCTCTTCCAACTCTGAGGCTCTGTGATTCCAATATTCCACTTCCTTACAATGTTCATTTTCATCCACTCTATCCTAAATCTTACCCATTCATCAAGGCCCAGCTTAAGCTCTACCTTTCTTTTTCAAGTTTTATTTGCTCACCCCACCCAAATTCATTTCTCTCTTCTCTGAAAACCATTTTCACTTAAATATCATCAGGCTATGTTCTCTCTATTGAATTAGACTGTAAGCTACTTGGGGACAAAATCATTTTTATTTTGCAAGTAACAAGTATTGTAAAAATTCATCTATCTCTTCCTATCACTATCCTATAATTAAAAAAAAAAACTCTGAATACATATCTACACAGTTCAGCAAAACCAACTGTCCACGTTGGCCATGCCTCAAAAATCTTTCTTTCTTTCATTTGAAGCCCATCACCTGTCAGTCAGGATGCGAATGCCTTGTTTTATCTTCCTTCTTTTTGGCTCCTAGTTATCACTGCATTGATAAATTCTAAAGTTTTAAAATCTCTCGAAGTTATTTTGTCCTCTATAATATTCTCAGTGTATGAATTGTGTTCCTAGTCATGATCACTTCATTCCGTGTCAATTCCAAATGGTCATCCAGTTTCCTCTGAAATTGTCCATTTCACAAAGTTCATGTATTATCCCTCCTTTTGCATTTTCTTTAATCCATAGAGCACTGATGATCACATAGATTTGTCACTCAGCGAATGCTTTTTGAGAGACTAGATGGAGAAGGAAGAAGTAGGCTGACCAGTCAAGTGACAGAGGGATAGATGAAGTCACTCCTCTAAGAACTGCATGACTTA
Organism: Potorous gilbertii; assembly: GCA_028658325.1. Taxonomy (NCBI): domain Eukaryota; kingdom Metazoa; phylum Chordata; class Mammalia; order Diprotodontia; family Potoroidae; genus Potorous; species Potorous gilbertii. The sequence goes on from CM053773.1 coordinate 146,391,663, forward strand.
AATCAATAATGGAATCTAGGAACCACTGCTCTGGTCCATGAAAAGGCAAAAAAGAAAATATCATTGAATTCTACAATTCAATGAGGTAAAAAGTACCTGCACAACATACAGAATGACTAGGAGAATATAAATGAAAGATCTTTAATAAAAGGAAATCAAACTGAGTAACTGAAAAAAAAAGAAAAGCAGAGATAGATCTGGTAAAGAGATAGATAATGCAATACAGTCCCTTCTTCTTGGAAGGGAAGCCAGGCACAGTTGGAGGAGGGGGGAGATACTCAAAAATAATGGTGATGTCAAAACACAAGACAACAGCAAAAATTACTTTTAAAAAGTTTACTAATCCCATCTAGATACAGCCTCAAATGCCTCTATAAATAATCACTATTAGCAGGAGGTAGGGTTGGAGGTGGGAGTTTTTTGAGGAAAGAAAGGAAGAGAAAATTCTTCATTATGATATCCTCTTCTTAAAACTCTGGCTGCTCTTCTTTTTCTTAATAGAGACAGCAGTCTTCATTTGGTGATGAAGCAAGGCTCTATGTGTTTAGGCAGCAGTACCCACCAAGATGACTTAGAGACTGAAAGTTACATGACATTGAAGAGCAGCCTTTACTTTCCCACAGAGAGGTGGAATGGGTAGAGTTCTAAACTGAGAGACAGGAAGATCAATGTTCAGACCTCACTTCAACTACTTAGAAGCAAGATGACTTTGGGCAAGTTACTTAAATTCTCAGCCTCAGGGTTTTTTAGGGGTATAATAACTGTACCTACCTTATAGCTGATAATCTTGCCTCATATTTTGCAGAAAAAATGAAGCTATTAGCCATGAACTTCCTCTTTTCTCCTCTTTCCCATCTCCTAACACTCAGATGCTTTCTGTCACTTTCTCCTTCATCCCTGTTTCACATGATGAAGTGATCTTGACTCCTTAACAAGGCTAACTTCTCTGTTTAAGTGATCTCATTCGATTCTGTCTCCTCCAACAGGTTGCCTCTGTCTTCCCTACTCTTTTCACTTCTTTTTCAATCTCTTCCTGACTACTGACTCATTTCCTACCGCCAACAAACATGCCCATGTCTCCCCTAAACTGAAAAATCCCTCATTTGATCCTTCCTTGCTATTACTGTATATCTCTTCTGTTCTTTATAGCTAAATTCTTTGAAAAGTCTGTCAGCTACAGGTAACTCCACTTTCTCTCCTCTTAGCCCATTAAAATCTCACTCTCAACCTTATCATTCCACAGCAACTGCTGTCTCCAAATTCACTGATGATCTCTTAGTTGCCAAATCCAATGGACTTTTCTCAATCCTCATTATTCTTCATCTCTCTGCAGCCTTTGACAGAACTCTCTCCTCCCTGATATTCTCTTCTCTCTAGGTTTTTGGGGTACCATTTTCTCCTGGTTGCCCTTCTACCTATCAGATCTCCCCTCTGTCTCCTTTGCTGGATCCTCCTCAAGACCACATCTTCCAACTGTACGTGCCCCTCAGGGCTCTCTTCTAGGCTTTCTTCTCTTCTCCCTCTATACTACTTCATTTGTGATCTCATCAGTTCCCATGAGAATGATTCTCAAATCTACCTTTCCTGCCCCAATCTCTCAGCTCTGGGCATTTTCTCCGGCTATCCTCCATGTCTACAATGCTCTCCCTCCTCCACTCCAACTACTGACTTATCTGGCTTCCTTTAAATTCCACCTAAAATCCACATTCAACAGGAAGCTTAACCCCTCTTAATTTCAGTGATCTTCTTATATTTATTTCCTATTTGTCATATATATACACACATGTACATAAACATATATGTACGTCTGTATATAGATAATACACACATACATACATATGTATACATATATAGCCAGCTTTGTCTATGTTTGCATGTTGTCTCTCCCATTAGAGCATAAGCTCCTTGAAGGCAGGAACTGTCTTTTGCCTTTTTTAATATCCCAGAGTTTAGCACAGTGTCTGGCATATAGTAGGTGCTTAATAAATGTTTATCGATTGACAGTTATCATCATCAACTAATTCCGTTATTTGCTTCTCAACTCATTTACTGGATCACAATTTATTCTCTCCACTGGTCAATATATTCACAATTGTGAAACACTAATTCATATTAGATACCTTCAAATATAGGAGGGAGGTGGGAAAAGGGAAGAATAGTTAAACTTATTTTAAATTATCTTTAGGGTTATCAAGTTAAATCAAAAGTCCTAATTAACATATATCCTCAGAAAGAGACAAATCCAATTCAGCCTCAAGGCCTCTGCTGTTTTTTTTTCTTTTCTAAATATTCAGAACGATGCCAGTATTTTCTGACCATTTTCTAGACTTGGTAACTGTCAGTCACAAAAAACATAAGCAATCAATATTAATTAAAGACAAATTTCAGCTTTCCATCAGTTTTCTATCAATAACTAAATACCCAAACCAACCTGGCTGACTCTAACCCTTACCCTGTAGCTACTGACAAAAGACACACACACACACACACCTAAGTCAAAAGAACATTTGCTGTTCAAATTCTTCCTTTCCCCATTTCTGAAACTTAGGTCCATGAAGTTGAGTTATTTTGTCTAGAAGCACAGTTCTCCATAAATAGAAACTCATATTTCAACACAGCAGCTTTCCTTGTTTTCAAGAGTTGGGATTTTGAAAGTTAATCTAGGATCCTACATGAGCGTTTAACAAACACAAAATAAGAAAAATCTTCCCCTGACATACACATCACCCCTAAATCCATAATGAAGGAATGAATGCATATAGAAAATAAACAGAACGCAATTTCTGTTCTTGCCAAATCATGTACCCCCCAAAATACCATCTAAAATATTCTTTCATGTTTTTATCCTCTCTACTGCCTGTTTATTCCCCTTTAATAAGTTTCTCCATTCATTTTTTATTCCATTTCCATTTCCCCTTGAATATAGTCAGGGAGTTAAATTAAAAATCCTCACCCTCTATCTTCACATACACATTATTTTCCATTTCTATTCTGGGCCCAATTCTGATCCCAGAGCCATTTGGTATTCCAAACAGGTACAAGAGAAGGCTGAAGGATCAGATGTAACTTTTACATTTCTTGACTTCTTTGGCTTGAAAATGTGTAATTTTAACACTGAAAATACCCAGGCTACACAAAAGATATACAGATCTGGGCACCCAGTACGTTGAAATTCCTGTTCCGCCCTCTATGATTTTAAGGAAAAGCAAAGAAAAGGATTCCAAACTAATTTTCCACCGATTCTTGGTTCTTCCATTACATTATTTTCCAATACCTTTTTTCCAACAGCAGGGCCCCTCAGTGCAGTTTATTTAGGCTTATTGATTATGAAGCTGCAAAAATCTTTCACACAGCAAGCAATGCATGCCAGTTTTTCCAGCTACACTTTCAATCTTATTATGTCTATTTATCAAATGTGGTTCATTCCCTAAGTCTTTCTAGAGAGTGAAACTAGTTTTCAAGTTGCTGCTACTCTGAAAAGTGAACATAAAAAGTTTAAAATCTACAGATTTAATGTGCCTGACATTTAATTTCATGCTCTGTTTGCCCCATTGTTCAAAGCAAACAGTAGTTAAATCTCCACCTCCAAAATATATTTTAAAAAAAGAAATTAAATTCATAAACTTGTGTATTGTGGAGTGGCGGGCCTTCGTTTTCTAGAATAATATTGGTATTTAAAGTCTGTTTTGAATCTAAAAATCAGGGAGCAATGTTGAACAATGATTTACAAGCCAACATATCAGCTTTACAGGTGCTATTTACAAAACTTTCCAATTTTCAGGGTTAACATATTCACCCACATTTCCACATTTTTATTTATCTTCCACTTTAAACAAGACTACTGTACTCTGAGATGACAAAGGACTGGAGAAGAGGGCACTACTGGAAGCAGGAAAGAATGATTCTGCATATTATAATTCAAATTATTTAAAAGGCATTCAAAACAAGCAAATAATTATTAATAAATGCAGATGTCTATTCTGTGCCTGGGAGCATGCATAGATTTTAAATTTACAGAAGAGTGGACCCTACTTAACCCTGAGAAGTTTTACAGGAGAAAAAAAAACTTTTCAAGAATAATCATCTAAATCACTATAATGAAAAACAGATTAGAACACAGACTTCAGCTTAATGATAAGAATCTGTATAATTAAGTAGTTATTTTGTTGACCAGCTGATTCCTTTATATAGGATCCCATCAAAACCAGTGATTACAAATCTCTGTGAGGAGATATAGAAAATCTGGTATAGCCAGTTACAAGCACTTGAACAAAAAACATAGTCATCAGAGCAAAAGAATAAAAATAAAAATTACAAATAATGAAGGTTCATTGAATGTGAACTAGATACTTCCTAACATATAGGTGAATTTTCCCATAGTTATGACACAACCTCCATCTGCACAGAATTCTATTATCTAAAATGTAACCTACTATCACCCCTTGTAATCACTCAACATTAATGGTTCATGTTCCTCTTTGAATTTATTGCCATTATTTAGATTGCCAATGGAGTCTACCACATACCAAATAGCCAGATGGACCAGATGTCAAACAAAGTGACAGTTAAGAATCTCAATTTAAACAAAGTGAAGAAAGAAGGGAAAAACCTTATGGGATGGTATGGAGACAGGATGAAGACCATGTTGACCCATTATATGTGAGAGAAACAAAATGACAAAGTAGGAGGAGAGCTACAATCAGAAGACTAGGGTGGGAATGGATTAACTCTGCCGATCAGAACTCATGGGTGGTACCTTGGACAAGGAACTTGACTCTAGGTCTCACATTTCCCATCTATAAACTGTGATCGCTAAGATTCCTTCTGACTCCAGATGCTAGGATTCTCTGTGTCTTGGAAAAATATTAAGACACAGAATCAAAGAATTTCAGAGTTGAAAAGGGCCTCAATAACTGTCCAATCTAACCCATACCTCCCCCATGCCCTGCCCCCCAAAATACAACAACCCGCCGCACTATCCAATTAACCTTTGATTTAAGTCTTCTAATGAGGAAAAACCACAAACTCCTGAGGTAGCCCCATTTTATCTTTCAACAGAAAAGAGTGCAAGCTTGCATTTGTCTCTTTGCAATATCCAACCATAGCTCCTGTTCTAATCTTGGGAGTGAGACACAACACTGACACACATGACAACCTTTCATATACTTGAAGACAGCTATCATGATCTCCAAGGTCCCTTACAGATCTAAATCTAGAATCCTATGTCCATCCCTATCATCCCTGCCCCTGCCCCCTTTTCTCTTCCAGCTTAAACACAACTAGGTCCTTCAACTAGTCTTATTATGGAATTTGCTCAAAGTCCCTCCTCTATATGCTGTTCAGCTTAAAAATATCCTGCCTAGTATTCCTGGAGTTGTATACAATACACTCTACGGGCTATGATGGCAGAATACAGTGGAACTATCACGTCCTTACTCCTAGAAGCTTTGACTCTCTCAATGCAGCCCAAGATTGAATCAGTTTTTTCAGACTGCAGTCCACCAAAAAAAAGTCTCAGGTATTTTTAGGTCAACTGTGTCTAATCATGACCTCCATCTTTATTCTTTGAATGCCAACATAAGATATCAAATTTATACCCACTAAATTTTATCTTAGCCCAACATTGGAACCTCTCAAGGTCTCTGTAAATCCTGCCCTATAGAATTCCTTCCAAACTGACATTAGATCAAAAATGACTATTCTTTTAATATGATCATTCAAACAGATGCAAATAACAATGCCACCCATAGTATAATACATAGCACTGCAAGTTTTGAAAAATACAAATATTAACTCACTTTATCCTCACAACCACCCTGGACGGCAGATGATAGTATTATCAATATTTTACAGATGAGGAGTCTGACTCAAGCAGAGGCTAAGCGACTAGCCCAGCGTTTAACATCAAGTAAGTGTCTAAGGTCACATTTGAACTCAGGGCTTACTGCCTCCTGTCCTGATTCTTCTATCTACTGCACTACCTCAATGTCTTCAATTACATTAGTGTCCGGCTCATGTCTCTCCATCATTTCCATATTTGCCATAAGAATAGGAGGAGATCTGTGACAAGTGTCTTGCTAAAATCTAAGCAAATTATTCCTACAACACTCCTCTAACCTACCAGTTTAATAAACCCATTATCACCTCTTATTGAGGAAGTCATGATGGCTCTTCATGAACACTATTTCCTTTTTTAGATTTGTTCACTAGCTATTACTTCAAAAGTCTTCCA
>CM053773.1:146398394-146442292 GCA_028658325.1 Potorous gilbertii
GGGTCTGATCAGAGTGGAGAGGAGAGGAAAGAAAATGACTAGAAATTATATTTCTACAGATGAACTTATCACACATAGTATCTGAGAGAAGCTGCTGTTTGCATTATGGCAACAAGCCGCTATTCCAGGATCAAAGGTACCAACTAAATTAGTTTCAGATGTTGAGAAAAGGCAAGAAAGAGTCTTAGACAACCATCATAAATAAAGACTTGCTTTAGCATCCACAGAATGAGAGGACCTGGGGACAGAAACTTCTGTTACAGTGAACAGATGTGGCACATAGGCAATGTATTAAGGCAATTACCTGTGTGAGTTACCAGCATGAAAGACCAAGATAGAATGTCTCCGTTTTATCAAGTACGGAGGGTGAGGATTATTATGTTTATTGGTGTTGCAAATAACCAAATAACACGTGAGGACACAAAATTCAAATTCGTCTCCCCCCGCTAGAGGAGAAGATCACAAGCCTTGGAGAATGTCTTTGCATTCTTTAGATTATTGTATTCTTTGAAAGTGTGGGGGAAAAAATGCTTCAAGTAGAAATAAAGAGAAAAAAAAAGCCCAAGAAGTAGATTGGGTTCTGAGGTTAAAGGGTAAAAAATATGATGGAGAAAATACAGAAAAAGACCACAGAAACTGCTTAATAAAACCAGAGAAGGACCACAGAAGCAAGCTGTTTAATATCTCAGTTCTTGTTTCTTCCTCCATACAATAAGGACAGCTAGATGGCACAGGTAAATAGAGTGCCAGGTCTGAAGTCATTTTCCTGCATTTAAAACAGGCCTCAGACACTAGCTGTGTGACCCTGGGCAACTCACTTCACCTTGTTTGCCTCAATTTCTTCATCTGTAAAACGAGCTGGAGAAGTATTTTTGCCAAGAAAATTCCAAATTGGGGTCCCGAAGCGTTAATACAACTGAACAGCAAAAACAAGGACATCGGCTTTGATGAACTCTGTGTCCCTTTCTAATTTTAATTTTTGATAAGTCCAGTATTTTAAGTAGAAAACAAAAATAAGGAGGATATAGGGAATGCCAAAGAGGAAGAGAGGAGGAATAAGATGGAGCTGGCATAACAGGTGGAGAAAGGGATGTGTAAAAAGTGTCATAGGGGATTTTACAGGGAACATTTTGTCCCTCCCTGTATTGGCACTTATGCTCCTGAAACAAGAGATTCCATTTGAATCTTAAATTTGCATCTGTGTCTCAGTGTTTCTAATGGCACAAGGGAGGCCTCAGGAAATAGAATGAATTCCCTTAGAAGAATGGCAGTAGTTTACACAGCATCTGAGCCAATGCTACTTCTGGCATTCGTAGAAGCCCATAACTTCAAGACCTTCTGCCACATGGATCAAAACCTAAGATAGAATTTGTTTTTCATCCTGGAAAAGAGGAGCCCTATCAGCTGCAATGGATCATAACGCTTGGAAAAAGTATGTGTTGGAAGTTAGGAAAGGAAAGGAAGGGAGTCTATGTACCTAATAGCACCAGTATGACTCAAAATGGATGGATATGGACAGACTTTTCTTTAAAATCTTCAGAGTGGTAATTCACATTTCTTTGGCACTTTGGGATTTGCAAACAGTTTTGATTACAGAAACTTTGGGATGGAGAGAATGCAGATATTTTCATTCCCATTGGATAGATGAGAGAAGTAAAGTTCAGAGAGTTTAAATGACTTGTCCAAGGTCACATAGATATTAAGTTAAATTCAAGCCTCTGGACTCCAAATCCAATGCTTGTTTGACAGCAATGATTTCTCAGGGAAATTGTGGACTATTAAAATACCCAAATGCCACAATACCCAAAGTAGAAAAGTTTGATTTTTTTCCCTAAAAGTTGAATGAAATTCCACCTTCTCATTTTGGTACAGCAATCCCTTGCCTGAGTATGAATTCATGTAAAATCAACCAATAGAGACCAAATTATATCTTTTTAACTCCTGCCTAAGCGTTTTCCCAACAGATATTTTAAAACAATGTTATATGACAAAAGTATTTATGTACTACATAGTTTTTGTTTTTAGGTCCATGAATTAGAATGTCTTTTCTGTGTGTAGCAGCAGCCCCAGAAGTAGTAATGGTAGGAGGAAGAGGAAAAGAGGGCAGCAAGGTGGCACAGTGGATAAAGTGCCAGGGCTAAAGTAAGGAAGACTCATCTTCTTGAGTACAAATCTGGCCTCAGATACTTACTTGACCCTGGACAAGTCATTTAACCCTGTTTGCCTCAGTTTCCTCATCTGTAAAATGAGCTAGAGAAAGAAATGGCATACCATTCCAGTACCTTTGCAATGAAAACCCTAAATGAAATCACAAAGAGTTGGATATGACTGAATAACAGCAAAAGTTGTAGTAGTGATGATGGTGGTGGTAGCAGTGGTCAGGAGAGCAGTAGAAGCAGTAAGTAGTAGCAGCAGATGTTAGCTATTACTGTAGTAGGACGAGAAGCCGTAGTAACAGCAACACCAGGTAAGCACTTTACAAATCTTATCTCATTTGATCCTAACGAGAACCTATTATTGGCATTCTCATCTTATAGTTGAGAAAACTGAGGCAGACAGAGGTTAAATGATTTGCCCAAGGTCACACAGCTAATAAGCGGATTTGAACTCAGGTCTTCCTGATTCTAGGTCCAGTGCTCAGACAGTTTTCATTCCTATCAATCAACAGTCACTCAACAAGTATTTATTAAACACCCTCTATGTGCCAGGCACTGTGCTAGGCACTGGGGACAGAAAGACAAAATAAAACAGTCCCTACCCTCAAGGAGCTTATGTTCTAAGACGGGAGACAACATATACCTATATAGATACACACAATACATATAAAACTTCCCAGTAAAGTTCAATCCTTCAACAAACTTTGCAGAAAAAAGGGGGTATGGAGAAATTACCTTCCTTATTAAAGAGGGACATTAATATCAGGATTGCCCATCTGGAAGTACCTCTAAGAAATAAATTATTTCTACATAACCCTTCAGTACAAATTTGGTTTCTGAAGTCCTGAACTTCAAATCCAGCCACTGGTACTTACTCTCTCAGTGTGACTTTAGAAAAGTCATGTGAGCCCTCTATGCCTTGGTTTCCTTATATGCAAAATGAAGAAGTTGGACTAGATAATCCATAAGACCCTTCTCAACTATAAATCTTATAATTTGCATATAACAACCTACACTACTAAAGGGTTAAAGTTGAAAGGAGGGCATTGCTTTTTCCTGGAAAGTAAGAAATACCTTAGGATTGGTGAGCCTAAGAAATGAAAAGGAACTGAAAGTTTTGTAAGGTGCTAACTCTGAGAAAAATCCCTAGAAAAGAGAGATCATTCAAACAAGGAAGGGGAAACAGAAAGATTAAGACTTAGTTCATATGTCTGCTTGTAGGACCAGTGTTAACTCTCAAGTCTTTTTTTTTCCAATCTGTGTTCTAATTTGGGGGAGCAGGGAAAATGGCAGCATGCTGGTGTCGTGATATAGCATTCTTTTCAAAGTCAGAAGGCTTACCACCAACTACCTGTTGGACCTTTGACTTATTTGGGCCTTATTTTCCTCATCTGTAAAAGAAAGGGGTGTTGCACTAGATGACCTCTGTGGTGACTTTCAACTCTAAAACCTATGATGCTGTGAAATTATAATGGCCTCTCCAATTGGGAAAGCTGGGCTTATGGGAGCCCCAGTATTAATAGGAGAGTGGCTGTGAGAGTCCAGTAGGGGGAACCATTGAGCCAAGTCCTGGTTCAATGTTCTATGACAATATATGGTTCATATTGGTGAATATAAATGAAGGAGGTTTAAGGGAGGAGGAGTGGTAAGGGACTGGAAGGACTCTAGAGCTCTGAAAGATAATGGGGTCACCAGGTAATTCTAAAAGAAAAGCCCGTGGGTGTTAAAGTGGCACTTGAGGGATAAAAGAAGTCTTCAACGTCTTCTTCCATCAGAAGGTATTATATGAATCCTACTAAACTTCTTCCATCAGCTCCAGTACTTTTTCTTCTTTGATTTTCATAATAAAGAAACAGGCACATTAATTTTTAAAGCTGGGAAATGATAGGGCAAAGACTCTGTAAACTGCTGAAATGTTAATCACACAAAGGCCCCCAAAGCAATTTTAGCTCCTGATTCCTCATGCATATGCATGACAATGGGGGCTGTCATCAGAGCAACAGCCAGTGGTGTGGCCTGATGCTTGCCAAAGGACTCTGCAGCAGCCAAAATCCCCCTCCTTGTTCAGTAGAAGGAGTCCTTATAGCAAGAATACTTGTATATCACTAACAGAGGCATTAAGGTTCATCCCAAACTGAGGAGCTGATCCTGCTTTTGAGGATACTCTAGCGTAAGGGTGAAGCCAAGTCCCAAAAAGTCACGTCAGCATATACTGTGCTAAGCTTTGAGAATACAAAGAAAGCAAAAACAGTGCCTGCTCTCAAGAAGTTCACATTCTAATGCAAGTCTGATCTGGAATGGAATCAACAAGCATTTATTAAGTCCCTACTAAATTTCAGGCACTGTACCAGGAATTCAGTACTCCTTCAAAGACTTGGTGGATGAAGAGACTGGGGAAAAAATTCTTTAAGAAATTTATCTCAATATGAAATGTAAAGATTAAGCCTAACAATCTATAAACAGAAAATCAGATATATGAAGAAAGTCAATTCTCCAGACTCTGACAATAGACTTGGATATAGTTTGGTTACTTCATTAATATGTTTCTCTCTCTTTTTAAATTTTTATTTACTTTACTTTTAATCTGTGCAATAAAACAAGCATTTCATAAAAAGTACAGCAAAAAAAAGATTGCACATGAAACTGCAAATCTATTATGTATAACTTTCTATTCCTTTAAAATATATAATAAAGTTATCCTGTAAATTTTTCCCCTTTTTCTCTCCCCCTCCCCATATCAATACATATCCCTTGACCAGCCAGGGCAGATGGGCAATACACTATACCCAGCATTGAGTAGGAGGAGGAAGGCAGGTTGAGTTGTATTTTGGAAGTTGCAAAGTAGTTTTAAGAATGCCAAGATTCTCACTAAAGCAAAGATCCATCTTTTTATAACAATACTCTTCAGGTGATGTCATATGTCTGCACATCAGATGACATCTTGAAATTTCCTAGTAATCAAAATGCAAGTGATATGACAGATATCCTTCATAAAATGCTTAACCAGAAAAGGAAGTCAACAGGTCATATAGAAAAGAAAGAGATAACAGATGGATAGTGTTGCTCTGGTACTTGGGAAATGTCAAAAGACCTGAAAGAAATGCTTTGGTTTGAAACTGTATGGAGGATTTATAAAAGGATCTGGTCAAGAGTGCCAAAAATAACAAAGTGCTAAGATTTTGAATAGATTGGTTTGGGATCTGTGCCAATGGGGTACATACCAACATCAATCAGATCAAAGATCAACTGAGAATTGATGTTTGAACTTTCATCTTCATTTTAAATTTATACTCTCTACATTCAATCAAACAATAATTTTAAGTACTTACTATGTACCAAATGCTGTTAAGTTCTGGGCTTACAAAGAAAGGCTAAAATAATCCTCACCCTTAAAGAAATTGCATTCTAAAGAGGAGATAACATTTAAGGAACTAGGCACATTAATGACATGTACAGAGACCATGGAAGATAATCTCAGAGTGGAAGGAATCTGCACTACTAGACGCTTGCAGGACCTTGCCTTGACCTCTATCACCTTGATGCAGTCACAAAGACCTTCCATATCTGGAATGCTCTTCCTTCACATCCTTACCAATTAAAATCCTTCAAGACATAATGATACAGGTAGCATTGGTAACATCTATTCCCTGAAATCTTTCCTGATTCACCTAGAAGTGAATTCTCTTCTTGAAGTTTTTCATGGCATTTTGGACTTCTCCTTTGCATTACTGCATTCTGTCTCTTATCAGACTTCTCTGTACACGCACATGCTCATCATCACATACCCCTCTCTCCTTAGATTATAGGTTCTCTTTAAGAATGAAAGATAAACAACAATAATAGCATTCTTTGAGGGGACATTGGCTTTGACATTGGCTTTTTTTTTTTGGTATTTGCTTCCTCGGGCCCTAACAATGTGTTGCTTTGGCTTTCCCACAGAACAGATGATTAATGAATCCTGGATTTTATTGATTTGGATTGAATTGAATTAAAAATTATATTAATTTGAGGTGCTCATGAAAGGTCATTTTTAGGGACATCATAGATTAATATGCTTTTGTGCCCCCAAAATAGAGAAACATTTAGTATAATATCTTCATTTTGTATACGATTACACCAAAGTTCAAATAAATATGTGATTGCCCAAATTTATATAACTAATTGCAACGTGGATCATCATGGTACTCAGTGAACTAGGTAATGGTTATGAAGACATTGTCAGGTAACATACAAACTAGTCAATCATACTGATCAATCCCAGATTCTAGTCATCACACCTGACATTGTGAATAGCTCCATTATAGGCAATGCCATAGGCAGTAATTTGTCCAATCAGGACAAGTAGCATGAAATGACCTGGGTCAAGCAGCATGAAACATTCCTTCAAATACAGCTAGGGAAGCCACTACATGGGGTAAGTAGGGTAGTATGGAAAAAAATTTACAAGAGTGTGTGATCACCATGCTTTATCTGGTAGCTTCCAATTTTAATTAATTATTTTTGCTAAGTACTTTCTAAGTTTTTTTTTCTATGTTGCTGAAGGACCGCGAGAGTTGTCAGGGCCTTCTAAACTTTGACACCCTGGTACAAAGCCCTACTGTCACTGACCTGGTTATGGCTAAGTGTAATCAACAATATCATCTGTGTTCATTGCAAGTTACACTTACATTGTGCTAATGTATTCTGTAATGGACTACAATCATGCCTTTCTCAAACCTATTCTTTCCTGCTATGTTGAGAAAGACTGTAATTATGCTTAGTCCTTTGCTTGTTTTATAGCTACGTACTGACATAGTGAGAGTATCCATAATATAAATGTCTATTGGGCATTGTTTGCCTTTGTAAAAACACATTGTCTGGAATCTACCAGCCACATGTCTTGGTGATTTATCAGAATTAGACCATTCAGAATAGCAACTGAGTGCTATTCTGTTTATTTTTTTGTATGTGCTCTGTTATTTTCATATAGTTTAAACTGAGCTCCTATTTCTATTTAAAATGAACTACCCCTTGGTCCACCTTATCCCAGAAACCCTGCATTCTCCTCTTTATTAGACTTAAAGGTTATATAATGAATAGTATTTCTTCATTATAGTTTTCCTTTTCACTGACATCCCACCTAATTTTACCCTACCTAATCTAATGTCCTAGTTGCTAGGAATTGGATAAACCTTGTAACAGGTGGAATATTTAATGGACCAGAAACAGTAGTGAATAATGGAAGAAACCTCATCTTGTTTTTCTACCTTTGGTCATCAGTTCTCAATATCAACATAGGTATGCCCTCAGTATCTCCATTTCTGCACTGATAAAATAGCGATTAACTTGATCCCTAAAACGGAAGGATTGCAGAGTGGTGGTTAGATCACTGGAGTCCACATCAGGAAGATCTGAGTTTAAGTCTTGCCTCAAACATATATTGAGTTGGGTCACCCCAGAAAAACTAATTAATTTGTCTATACCTCAGTTTCTTCACCTGTAAAATGAAGGGGTTGGACTCAGTGGCCTCAGGTTCTTTCTAACTCTAAATCTATAATCCAAGATCCCACAAAATATTCTCAGTTGATTAGGGGAAAGTTCATGGATAATGAACTATACCAGCAACTTGTTTACCCTTTGATATTGGTCTCATTACTTTAGTATAAAATAACAATAGTAAAGAAAGTTAACAAAAGTGCTTTATAATGTTATTTCCCTTTATCCTCATAATGACCCTGGGAGATTCATTTTACAGAGGAAAAAACTGAAGCAGGCAGAGGTCAAGTGATTTGATCAGGGTCACATAGTTCCTAATAACAATAGTTAATATTTATATAGTGCTTATTATGATGTGCCAGGCGCTGTGCTAAGTGCTTTGCAATTATTGTCTCATTTGAATCGGGGCAGGTAGGTGCTATTTTTATTTTACAGAAATTTATGCATATTTACAGATATTTTTATGCATTTCACAGATGAGGAAACTGGAGGCAAATAGAGATTAAGTGACTTGTAGGGGAATTGGTAGGGCTGTTCTAGTCCTGAGAATACTATGTTAGATCCTAGAGATATGAAGACAGAAAGAAATAATAGTATGTTATAGATAGAAAAATTGTAGATGATAAAGATATGGGAGAGAAAATGACATAATTAAAAGAATTTTACAAGATGGAGCTGTTCACGAAGATGGATGGAGTAACACAATATGTTAAAAATATCAGTGATTAACACAAACACAATCCAGTGAAAAAAACCATCTGCCTGGTCAGCAGTACCCTGGGCATGGTCCCACTGTCATCCTCTGTCCCATGAAAGGCCTATCAGGTCAGCCTGAGCAACAGGCAGCACCACATGGAGAAATAGGCTATTTTCTCCACTGGACTGGGCAAACAGAACACTGCTCCAGGCAACAGAAGGAATGATTTCATGTCCTGAGATCTCTCTGGTAAAAGAAGGAAGTATCAGGATCATAGACTTATAGATTCAGAGTTGGATGGGGTCTTAAAGACCTTCTGGGCCAACTCCCCATCTTGATGATTGAATTTCCTAGACTGTATCCTTGGCAAATGGTCATCTAGTACCTGAAAAAGTCAGCCTAAAAAGGCCAAGGTCTCACATTGTATCCTGAGCCATCTCCAGTCATGCTGGTGAATATCTGGTCACTGGACCCAGATGGCTCTGGAGGAGGAGTAAGGCTGGTGACTTGCACAGCCCTCCCTCACTCAAAACAAAGTCAAGTGCAAGTCAAGTCATCATTTCTGTGATGTTATGGTTTTCTTCGAAAACAAAGGACGAACACAACAACAACAACAGAAGATCTAGATAGAACAATGACTAAAATAATAGGTTAAGATTCAGGGAGACCTCCAATACTTAACTAGCAGTATCTGGGAAAGTCAAGAAATAACCAATGGATCCAGGCAGAGTGATTTTAACAAAGGTGTTGTCCCTACATAGACTTCAGGATTTTGTGGCTAATTTGATCAATTTATTTGACTCCTATGCCTATGAGGCACATTTACTCAGTAACCAAATGTGGGAATAAAATGCTACAGGAATTGCTAATAGAAATGTTTGTAAGACATTCATCTGACCTTCTATATCCCTCTCCCCAACACCATCCTCCCCTTCGCAAGGGCCCTGATCATGTTAATAAAGAGAAAGAACAAGGAACTAAGACTCTGCCTTGGTTATAAGATCTTCAATGCCTTGATGTTTTTGTATTGTCATGTTCTGCTCTAATGCTTGAGGATGTAGTAAGCACTTAGTTTCATCTAGCTGGACCTTGGAGACATGGGGGCGGGGGGAGAGAAGAAGGGGACAATCTGATTTAAATTAGGGAGGGAGGTAAGTAAAAGATGAGGTTTCAGCCTAGCCAAGGGCTGTTCAAGTATAGAGTTATATCATTTGGGTTGTAAAACAGTCCTGCTCTTTTCCAGTGATTCATGAGCTCAGTCTTTCAAAACCTGCTAGATTGGAGGTTAGTAGTTTGTCTTGGTGACATTTTGATCTACTAGTGGTTCCCTGCCCAACCTGTCACCCTGGTAAAGACCATCCTCCAGCAATAGCACCAGAGCTACCAGTTAATGAAGTGGGGAAATTGTCCATGTAAGTAAGAGAAGCCTGAATTCTAGAATCATAAAATGAACTGTGGGGGAGAACACATGAACCTATAAAGGACAGACATGACATGAGGGCAGAGGAAAAGAGGAGAGAACAAGGTACTTTCAATATACACCTTACACAACCCTAAACACTTTGTAATACAATCAAGTAAATGTCCTAAGATGCTATAATGCACTCAAATACTAGAAATTACTAATAGAGATCTGACATGGCAATTTACAAGACACTAAACCTTTGTAATATAATCATAGGATCCTAAATTTTTGTAATATAATCAAGTAAAATGCCCTAAGACTCTACAATGCACTCAAATCGTAGAAACTATTAATAGGGACCTGAGATGGCTATTCACTCCTGCTCCAATAATAAGGTATCCAAACCATCAAAAACCATTCCCAAGGGGAAAAATGTCTCTATATGACAGTAATGCCTGCCCCCTCTCCCTCCCCACTACCCCCCCCAAAAAAACCCAAACCTTACCTTTATTTTGTGCATATATTTGAAGAATCTAACAATAGCTCAAAGAAATTCTACAGTCTAGGGGAAAAGAGTTGCCAGCAGCCAAAACAACTTTTGAGGTTTGGGACCATTCCTTGAAAGGGATTCAGCAGCCCATAGTGGTCCAGTCAGACCATTAAACCTGGAACTCTTCCAATATAACTTTAAATCAGTGACAGATAAGGCAGATGTATTTTCCCCCATCTGGCTCAACTTTTCCATTGTATATGCTCCAGGATGTCACAATCAGCAAGCAGATTAGGCCTTATATGATTTATCCAACATTAGTAAGCTTAAAGATGGATATTCCCAGATATAGCCTACCATTCAAGCAGGAAAGACTGGCTTTTGATATAGCTTCTACAGACCCCTTAAGGTAACTTGATGAGCACAACTATGGCAGTGCCATCATAGCTCAAAGGCAAAGCAAATGGGGATATTTAAGATAGCATATGTCCCTGAAGTAGACTTCTGTTGGCCATTTTGCTTCCAGAACGATGCCAATCTGTGTATTTGTTTAACCCTGAGGGAGATCTGGGCCTTTACTCAGGATTCTTCTTTCTATCTCTTGCACAACTAATGAATATTTTCAGTGATTTCTAGTTGCTTGCTACTGAGAATCCATCCTCTTAATGCCTTATCTAGCCCTTTAAGATAGAAGTCTTTTTGAGGATGGAAGTGTTCAAGTAGTGGCTAAACAGCCGTTTGTCAGTTATATGATAGTGGTGATTCTTTTTCTGAATAGGTTGGAACAGTTAATTAATGAGATTCCTTCTAGTGCTCCAATTCTGTGAATCTAAGACACTGGAATTCTTTTTTTTATCCATTTATTTTTAGTTTTCAACATTTGCTTTTAAAAGATTTTGAGTTCTAAGTTTCCCCCACTCCCTCCTATTCCTGCCTACTCAACACAGTATGCAATCTGATATAGGCTATACATGTATAATCATATTAAACATATTTCCACATTAGTCATGTTGTGAAAGGAAAATCTGCACAAAGGGTGAAAACCACGAGAAAGAAAATACAAAAAACAACAAAAAAAGAGAAAATATTATGTTTCAATCTGCATTCAGATGCCATAGTTATTTCTCTTGATGTGGATAGCATTTTCCATCATGAGTTTTTTTAAATAGGGGCATTCTCGATGTTCCTCACATATGTCATACCTTCTTATTTTCTCTCTCCTCATGTTTACCTCTTAGAATCCCTAGTTTGTTTTTTCAAAACTTAGTTCCCATACTGTGTGAAGTTATCAGATCCTCAAATTCCCCACCTAACTGTAAAGCTCTCCCATGTTTTTGCATGGCTAGTGCCCATACAGTGTCTGGAACATAACAAGGACTTATTGATTCATTGATTGTTGATTAATTTATGCTTGCTCACTTCTAGTTCCTTTAAAACTGTGTGCACCAAGGCAGCACTCAGACTGTC
Source organism: Potorous gilbertii (assembly GCA_028658325.1). Classification (NCBI taxonomy): domain Eukaryota; kingdom Metazoa; phylum Chordata; class Mammalia; order Diprotodontia; family Potoroidae; genus Potorous; species Potorous gilbertii. The sequence goes on from CM053773.1 coordinate 146,410,085, forward strand.
CTTCTATCATCCTTTACCCTTGTTACACAGCTAGCCTATATCCTTTACCATTTCACATGATCCAAGGTCTTTCACAACTTTTCTCATTCATGAGAATGGTCAATAGCTTCAAACTAATTATAGCCGTTGAGTCTTTTTCAGTTTCCCTTTGGGTCACCTGCAATCTTCAATTCTTTTGAGGGCATGCTGTTCTATAACTCATTGTTATATCAAATCAACAAGCACTATGTGCCAGGCACTATGCCACAACTGCCAGGGATATAAATAAAGTAAAAAATAGTCCCTGCCCTCAAAGATCTTACATTCTAATGGGGGAGTCAATATATACAGAAATAAGGAAATACCAGTGAGACTAAATGGTCTAGGGGACAGAGAACCAGACTCAAAATCTGGATTCAAATCTTTTTTTTTTGTTATGGATTCAAATCTTGCCACTAACATATGCTACCTCTGTGACTTAGAGCAAATCATCTAACCTCTTAATGCTCTGGACACATCTTCATAGTCATAGAAATGGCACCAATCCCTTTTTTTCATAGAGAGAGAAGCTTTTGATAACTATGAAATCATAGTTAGTGCCTCTCCTTAGCCCATAGACCAATCCCTAGCCTTATTGACAATGATTGGTTGGTTACTTTCCTTTGTTCTCCAAGAGGATCAAAATGAGAACAGTATGTTAGGGTCAAGGTACAATATGCCCAATTGTGGGTGATCAAACCAACAGGAGCTTAGAAGCCTCCATAAATACATACAGTATTGGTTACAAATAGTCAATATGAACATTTGGAGTGCAGATTCAGATATACAAAACCTTAAGTCATTCCCCAGTGAATAAGTGGTCAAAGTATATCAGTACATGGTTCTGTAAAGGAGAAAGCAAACTATTGACAAATATATGAAAGACTGCTGTAAATCATGAATAACAAAAAAATGCAAATCAAAGTAAGTCTGAGGTTTCACCTTACATCCAGCAAAGCAGCAAAGATGACAGTAAGTTGGTATAGTCTACATTAGAACGGTTTTAGAAAGAGAAAAATTACTGTGCTATAAAGGAAGTTAAATATGAAGAATGGGAAGATTTATAGCAACTGATAAAAAGTGAATTAAGAAACAGAGATATGTATACATACATGCACACACATATACATGCACAATGACTACAACAACAATGTAAATGAGGAAAGAAACAAAATTGAAATTAAACGGAATAAAATTATTATAACCAAGCTTGGTCCCAAAGAAGAGATACGATAATATAAATTCCTCCCTTCTTTGTAGAAATAAGAAATTATAATGAGGAAATACTTGGAACTTGACTGGCATTCTAGTTAGTTTTGATGTATTTTTTGTTATAAGGAATTATACTAATATCCTCCTTTGGGGGGAGAGGAAAAAAAGAGTTATATTGGAAAATGGAGGTAATATTAAAAGATATCAATAATTTTTAAAAGAATATTTTTCTTCAAAAAAAAAAAGATTCCATAAGCTCCTAAGGGTATAAACTTACATCATGCATTCACTCTTGATTTGACTGAAAAATACCTACCTCACTCCATTTCCTTCTATGTTTTTTACCCCTGACCAGGCAGTAACATCAAAACCTCCAGAGATGTTAGAAACCTGCAAGAGAAGGCAAACACAACACAAGGTATTGAGCTGAGCTTGGGATGGAAACTGGAGTGGAGGAATACAGTACTGGGGGGGAGGTGGAAGTAAGTGTTGTTGTCATTGCTGCTGGCCCTTTGTCTCTGAAGGGGACTCATGACATCCCAAGTGATGTCTTGATGTGAATTGAAGTGAGGCAGGGTTGCTCAAAGTTGGCAGCCTCCCTCTCTCTCCTAGTTATTGTAGTTCAGTGGCAAGACAAAAGTTAAGATGATGGGCAGTGGCTCAAGATACAGTGGATGACTAAACTCTAAGTTTGATTGGACCCTGGAAAAAGATGCCAAAATAAACCCTCCAATGATTGGCCTACTAAAGGATCAGCAGTAAGGTGTTTGTTGTTGTTCCTGATGACTAGGCAGGAAATGAATGCTTACATAGGTATAGGGATTAATTAATGAAATTGGGAGGGAGCAGCTTGTAGAGACTCTTGTAAGAGGGTGGTTGATGAATGTACCAGATGCTATTCAAAGTAACATGGAGGTTTTAAGGATAGGCAAGATTTATGCTTAGTCTAAAAAAGCTAGTTCTTCATTCTCTTTGTTTATCAGGGGAGCAGTCAGACTTTACTTCTCTTTCTTTTCAAATAGACACATGACAAGAAGCATATCTGGTTCTCTTCCCTGATGGATTAAATTTTCTTCTCCCTAGAAGACTGAAGAACCTCAGGTCAAGGCATGTCCAACTTGGCTTAGGACAGATATTTCTAATCTGATCCTCCCTTTACAGGAAAAAGTGTGGGCCCCTCTTTTTTTGTTGTTGCTAGTAAGCCCATAGAGAATAGACATAGAATTTTAACATACAGTATTGCTAATGAATCTTTCACTTGTATGTTTGTATCTTTAAGAATATTGTTATTATATTTTCAACTTAAAGGAGTTTTATAAAAATGGATTTTCAATCGGTTTTGAGCCAGATATTTTCCTGAAAGTTCATGTGCTTGCAAGTCCTCATTAAATCTTTCTCTTTCTCTAGTAAGAAAAGTTGTCTTTTAGCAAGATTCAGAGAGAGTCCTACATATTTATGACATGTTTTTGGTCCAAACCTGTAATTTCATAAGAGAGATAGTGTTGCTTAGAGGCTAGAGCACCATTCTTGGAGTCAGGAAGACCTAGCTTCAAGTGAAGCCTATGAATCATATTAGCTGTGTGACCATGTAAAATTATTTAATCTATCCTAAGATCCTACATTTGGAGCTAGAAAGAAGCATACTGTCCATCTGGTCAAACCCCCTCATTTTATAGATAAGAAAACTGAAGTGTAGGAAACTTAAGGGATTTATGCAAAGTCACATGAGTACCAAATAACCAAGATAGAATTTCAACCCAGGTCTTCTGATTCTAAATCTTTCTTTTAAAAAAATAGTTTAAAATTTATTTTATTTTTAATTTATGGAATAAAGCAAGCATTTCTATAACAGTATAATTTTAAAAGTTGATTTACATGAAACTGCAAATCTATTGTGTACAATTTACTATTCCTTTTAAATTTTTAATAAAGTTATCGTGTACATTTCCTTTCATTCTTCTCCCCACTCCCTCCCACCCTAGAGATGGCTATCATTTTTGCTCTGTCCACAGCATCACAAATGTTTCTTTCTCAGTTCCCCAGGCAACTCTCCAAGTCTACAAATATCTACAAAATAAGGAGGTTGGGCAACACGGCCTCTGAAAGCCTTTCCAGTTCCAAATCTATAATGTGGATGGGTTACTGTTCAGCATGAGTAGACTGAGTTTTCTTACCAGGATGAAACAAGTCAATCAACTGACATTTATTAAGTGCCTAATATGTACCAGGCATTGTGCTAACTGCTGGAGATACAAGGAAAGGAAAAAAACAGTCCCTACTCTCAAGGAACTCAGTCTAATGGAGGAGACAACATACAAACAACTATGTAAAAAAAGATACATATGTGTGTACATACACATTATAAATTGAGGGAAAGATTGAGGAGGACTGGAAAAGGCTTTGTATAGAAGATAGGACTTTATCTGAGATTTGAAGGAAACCAGGATATCTAGGACTGGAGATGAGAACTGAGACTAACTGCTAGTGAAAACAATCAGAGTTGGGAGATGATATGTCTTTTGCAAGGAAGCCCAAGAAGGATAGTGTCACTGGATAATATACAAGACATAGAGAAAACAACATTGCCAAGCAAGGAAAAGGAAAAGAAAAAAAATTAAACAGATTATTTAATTCTCTGTTATCTTGCTTTTAAATGGTTTGGGAATAGTAAAGTCCTAATATTAACTTATGGTATTGGTCTTTACTACTAAATTTGACTCTTATTTATTCATCGAAAAATTCTAAAACATATAATTAAAGACCTGGGATTCCAAGCAGGGGGTAGGAGGAATGAGGGTCACAGTTCCTATTAGCAGGATATTCCTTGACAGTGATCTTGACAGTTGCTTTGTTATCCTGTTTAAAAAGAGCCCTCTTTGAGGTCAGATCATCTATGGACTTTGTCATGTAATGAAATAAAAGAAGTCAATTCTATGCTTTCTATTTCTGTCCCTAGCACCAAACAGAGTGCTGGGCACATAGTAGGCACTTAATATGTGCTTCTTGATTGCTGGAACTTAATCTTCCCTATGGTGGATATATTATATAACAGCTCCTACCCCCAAAGCTTCAGAGCTTTCATTAGAACTCCAAATGACAGAGAAATAACTTTCAAATACAACTTTAAAAAACTCATGAGCATCACTGACAGAAAAAGGAAGGCCAGAAGAGGAAGCACAAGGCTGCTCTGTGCTAACTGTTTTTCTTGGCACAAAAGGATATCTTGTATAGCCTTGCATTCTGTGAAGCCCAGGTCCATTTTAAATCATCTCCTTTAAGGGGTTGCCTTTCCTTACTCCTCGGACTTTGTCGGGCATTAAGGTTAGGTCTTACATCATGCCTTCAAAATTGTGAAGATAGTAATCTATCATAAGCACCTGTGGTAGCTGTGATACTATTCACTGAAATGCTTTTTACAGAACCTTGTTCTCCAGGAAAGGGTTCCCCCACTCCAATTTCTTGACACCTGGTTAGAGTTTCCTTGAATTTGATATCTCTGAGCACATAGCCTCAAATCCATTCCTTTCCCTTTCAAGACAATAAAATTCATGTATTACATTTTTTAGTCTAACTAAGACTAACCAAGAAGACTTTAGGTTTCTATTAAAAAGATGTTCAGGTTACCTAGATTACACTCAGCAGTACTCCATCAACGGCAACATTCAATCTAAGTTTAGTTGACTACTTCCCGTACATGTCATTGAGACAATTTCATTCAGGTCTGGGTTGGACCAGATAACCTCTGAGGTCCTCCAGTGGAATTTCTCTGATGTTGTGATCCAAGACCTATTACATTCAAGGACAGGTCCATCAAAGAAAAGTAATGTCTCATTCAGTGATATGGCTATTGCCATTTATCTTCAGTATACACACAAACAAGGTTCTCAGCTGTCTAGACTGTACTTCCAGAATGCTCCATATACTTCTGGCCCCATCACCTTAAGAGGCAGGAAAATAGGGCATTTTAAGACTCATGAAAATTCCTAGGGCTGTCCATGGTAAAAATATGAAACAGTTTTGTTTTTGGTATTCTTTGTTCTTTTTACTTATTCTACCCTCTCAAGAATCCCCTGTGCATATGCCCCTCATCCCCTTTTCACTTTATTGGGTAGTCATTTTATGGAAATGAACAAAATGTTTTTAAGTCATCTGTGTATGTTCACACCTCCTACTTATTAGAGCAAGGGATCCTTACTTGAGGTCCATTGATCTTTTGGGGTTTTTTTAAATTGATAACAGCATTTCAACATACTTGGCATCCTTTGTAATCTTATGGTTTTCATTTTTGAGCATTGAAAAGCCTTATTCAGAGAAGGGATCCATAGCTTCAATAGAACACCAGGAGGATCAGTGATATACACAAGATTAAGAACCTCTATGTTAGACCAAAAATCATAATTAATACAAAACCCAAAGTATAAAAATGATAAAAAACAGCATGATTAAAACAAATCTAACCTGACATATACATAAGTGATTGATGTGAAAAATGAGGAAAGGATGATTACAGCAATTTTGTATAGAAGTTTAAATGATGTAAATTAATTGTTATAATAATAGTTCCAAAAGATTCCAAAAAATGATTCCCAAATCATTCCAATCAGCCTTACTAAGAAAACACTTGATGTACTTATGAAGTAGAGAGATATGGCAGTCAAAGAAAACAATAGTTTGAAATATCAATTTCTATGTTTATGAATTTTTATGAAGAGAAAGAGTAGATTGCAAAAAGTATTATAACATAAAAAAGTGAAAAACAGTAGAATTTAAAACAAATTTAAAGAAATCGTATGAGAGAACCAACTAGGTAAAATCAAACTATTTAAAGATAAAAGTGGAAGACAACAACAAAAACAAAACTAAATAAAAGATCTGCAAAGATTTTTATAATGAGCTCTTCACCATCAAGGCAGGAAATATACATATTAGAACTCAAATATAATATTACAGTCCTGTATGTGCTTCTTGGAGTAAAATTTACATTGAAAAAACAAAGACAGGAAAAACAGCTAGACTGGACCAAGTATATATATATATATGTTACAGGTGATACAATTTTGAGGATATTAATAATTTGATAATCAAGTTAACCTATAGAGAGGAAGAAATCAGAGGTACAGAAAGAATAATGAACCTTAACATTCCCAGCAAAAGGCACAAAAAGAGACCATCAACAATTATCAAGCTATAAGCCTCTTTTTCACTCTACAAAAAGATTTCTTTTATGTTTATTTTCTGGTTCTGACATCATCTACATTTCCCAATATAGCCATTCTCCCTTTCTCAGATTTATACATTTAGCAAAAAAATTAAAAGAGAGGAAAAGAGCTTAACAAACCTAATGAACACATCAACCAAATCTCCCATCTGTAAAGGCGGGGATACATCCTCTTAGTTCTTATTTGTGGCCAGACTTGGTCATTTTAATTTCCCAGCTTTGTTTCACTTGTTTTGTTTTTACTTTCCTTTATAGTTATGTTACTGTAATGATTGTGCATATTACTATTTAATCTATTTTATATAACAATTTTATGGGCGTAATCTAAACATGCGCTGACGTTAACCTTGATGACCGTATTAGGAGAGACTGGCAAATATTCACAAGTGGTGTGCCATAGGACACCTCTTTCTCTCCATATGCCTGAAAATTGTTGCCAAGGCAGGATTCCAATCTGTTCCCTGATAATAGATTACAAAGGCAGGTAGGAGGCACAGTGGATAGAGCAATAGACCTAGAGTTAAGATGACCTAAGTTTAAATCTAGTTTCACACACTTACACTTACTAGCTGTATGACTGTGGTCAAGTCATTTAATCTTTGTCTGCCTCAGTTTCCTCAGCGATAAAATAGGAATAATAATTGCCCCTCCTTCCCAGGGTTATTGTGAAAATCAAATGTGATATTTGTAAAGCACTTAGCATGGTGCCTGACTCAGAGTAGTTGGTTAATAAATACTTGCCTCTTTCCCCTATAAAGAAATAGATACATCAAAATATCACTTTGAAGTCACTTCTTTGGCAAGATGTCTCCCATGTCTCCGATTTATAAAATTCCTTCAAAGATATAGCAACAGAAAGAATCTTGTTAAGTGGCCCAATAATTGTTAATATCAAGCAAAGCATAAAGCAGAGAAACATGCTCACAAAAAATGTTGAATGTTATGGAGGAAATTCAACATCGAATCCACCTTGAAAAAAGATTCTTTAGAGATGACAAGGTCCTTCTGATGTACTTTATTATACATAGCATTGTCTGGATTTCATCAAACTAAAAGAACATTGCAGGGCCCAATAAGTGAAATCGATAATCACTCCAAAGAGTTTGGCCTAATTCCACATGAGAAAAAAGTAGATGAAAACGGCTTATTGTTCAGATTATGATATTCATTCAGTTGGAAGGACAACCTGGAACTCATCCATTAATGTGGGAATCTTCAACAGCTACTACTTAAGGGGAAATGAATTGAGCCTAGAATTGAATAGGAAGAGAGCAGGCTGGTTCACTTTGGGAAATTGCAAGGTTTTTTTAAGGACCCCCAAGCCTCTATTTGAACCCAATGGTCCATGCTTTCAATATGATATTGTTCCAGTGACATTGTATGACTCTGAGTCATGGAACACTTAAATATTTGAAGAACACAAGTTCAACATCTTCTTGTAAAGGAAAAATTTAATGGTTAACCTAAGCAGAATGCAAAACATTACCAACATTAAAAAGTCTTCATATGAAAGATGTCATAAAACAAATGTATAGCCCCACATACTCCCTTGGAATCCATATGATGTCTAATATGTCCATCCCACTACTAGGAAAAATTCCATCTGGGTCCCTTGGCCAGCATGGACAGAGTTCAAACCAAGATATCTGACTGCCAAGGAATCAGATTCTCTTTGGCTAGTTAGTGCTCTCACCTAGATTTCTCTAAGAAAATATCTGAAAAAAAACTTAGGTATGGATCATGTCTAGGGTTTCCCCTAATGTGTGCATGGGTAAGAGGGTCCTTTCAGTCAGTCAATAAGCATTTATTAAGCACTTACTAGAAAGCACTGTCAAGTGTTAGGAATATAAGTGCAAGTAGAAAAAAAAATCCCTGTTCTCAAAGATCTTACATTCGATAATAGGAGAAGACAATACCTAAAAAGAAGTTGAAAAGGAGTGGAGCTTGTAGGAAGAATGGAGAAAAATGAGGAATGAATCCCCACAAAAACAGACTTAGGTTCTGGGTGTGGGACAGCTTTTCACCCTGACACCGAAATTGCGTAAAAAACAAAGCACTCACAGGGATACATGAATAAGCACAGGAAAGAGGGAAACATCAAATAACCTCTTATCATTACTGTACTTTCTCCTAACCTTAGACAGTAAGGAAGTTGTGTATGTCAAAAGGAATTTCTCATGCACTTGGATCTGCTGTATCTATTCAATTTATAGCAATTACAGGAGAAACAGCTCCTTTTTGCATTCTTGTTATGGGTAACTACATCAAGTATATATTTACCACAATATAGAAATTATGTATGTAAAAACCTAGGATAATCAAGAGGTTTCTGAAGAGGTTTTTTAATACAACATTAAGTCAAAATTACAAAAGAAATGATTCTTTTACATATTAGCATCTTCTACATTTCTCTTAGACCACAAAAGTTAAAGAGAAGATAGATTCATATTCCCATACCTCCTTCAATGTCATAAAAGTTGAACAAATTTAGCTAAACAGAGTCATAATCTCACACATCCCCTAAGGAAACAACAAAGTTCATTCATCAAACAAACTCTATAGGTAAACTAAATGAAGTTACAGATTAAATGGCATTACACAAATATACTGATTGAAGAGGAGGGTGTTTATATGTCGCCAAGGAGTTGGTGACATAGTTAAGATTTTTCCTCTGTATTCTTCTGTAAGACATATTTAAAATTCTTCAGTAAATTTTCACATTCTCTTTGTTCAGATGAAGTTAATAATAAAGCAGACTTCTAGTTAACCAAAAAATGTAAGAGCTATGGCCCTGAGTCTCTAATAATAAAGGGAAATCAAAAATTCCCATAACAGTTGGTAAGCAAGTTCTATACCTCTTGGCAAGTCATGGAATAGTTTTAGCCACAGGATCATCCAGTTGGTGGTCCTCTTCTCCCCAGAGAAACAAGCTATAATAGAAATATCCCTCTATGCAGTGGGTGCCCTATGCTTGCATTCAGAAGCTATCAAATGAAGATTTAAACATTCAATAGCACCCAAGTCTAGAAACATCCATTCTCAGGATCATTAATCATTGTCTTGTGCTCAGAAAAGGGCACAAAAAGGAAGGAGAAAAGATCAGAAATGTTGAGGTCTAAGAAACTCTAGCTTCAGATTTACCTAGGCAGAACATTTCTTACTGCCATGTTATTCTGGTTTAACTTGCCATTCCTACTGGTTTCATGGAGTAGTGGTTACTGAAGAGGATAAGGAAAAAAATAATCCTCTCCTCACCATTGCAGGAAATTCAAGGGAAAGACAGTCTTAAAAATGGAGAAGGGTCTAAACTCTAAGTGATTGGAGTTTTCCTCAGCTCACTCTTATTAACTCTTATTAACTTATTAACACTCTTATTAACGATAGAAGAAGGCAATAGTCTACCCACTCTGACTCTATTAACAATAATCAAGACATTCCCCCCTATTAGTGAAATTCATCTTCAGGAGGCATGAAGAGGCAATTTCACACAAAACCATTCATCTTTGGGACCATGTTAATCATTGAGGATTACTTTTCCTCTCAACAAGGCACCAACAAGCATGTCCAAAGAGTTTTACGAAAGGTACCTCCATCTAACAAAGATCTGTGCCTTGTAATCTCATCAAATGCATAGTGGGAAATTATCAATTTGATCAGGATTTTTTCTGGTCAACCCCCACTAGAAAATAAAAAATACTTTTAGCAGATTGCTTGGAATCCAGGAATTAAACATTAAGGAGGGCATGGTTATCCATGATTTGCATAGGATGGGAAAGCCTGTATGGGTTGAGATTCGCATCACTGAAGGGAATAACTGCATTAAAGAAATCATAGATCAGTTGGAGTAATGGAACAAATATTCTTTTAATTACAAAACAAGAAAATTATTCCAGATTGCTATTTTCAAGGAAGTAGACTGATTTTTGTTGTAAATTTAGTATGTGTCAATGCCTTTGGGGGAAAAATTAATAAATATCAAAATTGAAACAAATATTGAATATCCTTAAATTCTTTTTTTTAATATTTTTAAAGTCTGAATGTACTTCCTACTAATGTTTCATTGATTTTGTTCACATTAGACATTTGCTATGGATCAAAGCATGACTTTGTGTGAGATGTGCATATTCTTTTGAAAAATTAATTAATATTTGTTTTCGGTTTTCTGCGTCACTTCCATTTATCTTAGATTCCCACCCCCCTCTTTCTCCCAACTTTGCCTTTCTCTCCCTGCTCCCTTCCCAAGACAGCATGTAATTTTATATAGGTTCCACAAATACATATCAAATACATTTTTACCTAAGTCATCTTGCATAGAAAAATTTAAATGAATGGGAGAAACCATGAAAACAAAACAAAACATAACACAAGAAAAAATGGTCTGTTTCATTCTGTGATCCAGTTTCATAATTCTTTCTCTGAATGTGGAAGGCATTTTACCTCGAGTTCATTGGGAAGTTTTTAGGTCCTTGCATTGCTATGAAGGGCTAAGTCTACCAGAAAAATTCCTTGCATACTGTGATTGTTGTTCTGTACAAATTTCTCCTGGTTCTGCTCCTTTCACACAGCATCAGTTTATATAGGTCCTTCCAGGCCTCTCTGAAGTCTTCCTGTTCATCATTTCTTTTAGCACAATAGTATTCCATTACATTCATATACCACAGCTTGTTCAGCCATTCCACAATTGATGCATCCCCTCAATTTCCAGTTCCTGGTCACCACAAAAAGAGCTGATATAAAAATTTTTGTACATGTGGGACCCTTTCCCATTTTTATGATCTCTTTGGGATACAGTCCTAGAAGAAATATTGTTGGGTCGAAGAGTATACATATTTTTGTAGCCCTTTGGGCATAGTTCCAAATTGTTCTCCAGAAGTTGGATCAGCTCACAGCTCCACTAACATTGAATTAGTGTTCCAACTCTCCCACATCTTCTCCAACATTTATCATCTTCATGTTTTGTCATGTTAGTTAATCTTATAGGTATGATGTGTTACCTCAGAGCTGTTTTGATTTGCATCTCTAGTCAATAGTGATTTAGAGCATTTTTTCAAGACTATAGATAGCTTTGATTTCTTCCTCTGAAAACTCCCTGTTTATATCCTTTGACCATTTATCAATTGGTAAATGACTTATATTCATGTACATTTGACTCAGATCTCTTCTTTGTCAAATTTTCAAGAGTTAATAAGGGCTTGTTGGACACCACCCATATATTGTTGTTTTCTAAGGTATAGATGGTGAAATCATTCCAGTGGTCCTTAATTTTCACAAAGAAAAGACAATTCTCTACTACCTTCTCTTGGAACTACATAAGATACTCATAATACACATGTGTGTCACTCTGAATACCCTTTGGACTAGCTGTGGCCAATGGAGGCTATCACCCACCCCTTAGGAATTATCTTTTCTCTCAGGCTAAACTTGTCCACATTCTTCCAGAGCCCTTATCTACATCGAAATATGCCCAAACCATGAAGAAAATATTCAGAACCTCCATGAAAGCCCTACTCTAAAGCTTTATGGTGGGGATGAAATAGGATCATCAGTTCTGGAAGGGTAAGTCCCAGCAGAATCTACCAAAATAATAAAGCTTCAAACATAACCTTGACAATAGATTTAGTCTGCTTTCTAGGACTCCGTCAAAGTGTCCAAAGGTTCACGTCTAGAGGATTTGGCCAGTATTTTGACATTTAAGGAACAAAAATGGCCCTCAGTCCAAGGCAAATAACTTCTGTTTCTATAGTGATGACAACAGGCACTCAACACACCTTCATTAAGTACTTACTGTGACCAGGTGCTGTGCTAAGAACTGTGTTGTTATTTGTCTTTCATTTTCAAAGACAACCAATAATATCACAAATGAATGATGTCTTGACTTATGCATGAATTGGATTTAAGTGAGGCAGAGTTGCACGAAATTGTCATCTTTTCTCTTCAAGAGTTGTGGAAATCTAGTGGCAAGATAAAAGTCAGGAAGCCCAGGGACAGCCCAGAATTCAGTGAACGAACTTGGCATCTTCAATATCTGACCAAGTTCTAAGAGTTCCATGGCACCTGCTTTAGCCACCTTTGTGACCATTAGAACAAATTGTTCTCATCTGCCCATTCTGCTGAAGGAAGTCTTCACATACTTGAGGTAGACATCCCTCCAACTCAGCAATGGGTTTAAAGTCTGTTGGCTACCCTCAACCTGGTTCAGCCATATGCAGAGATGCTTTATCAGTTTGTGTCTACAGATTAAAGATTAAGAAATGAAAGACTTACAGACTTTTTGGAAGCTTCACGCATGTATTTCATGAATACTTTCTTAATCCTAAAACATACTGTATTACAAATTTTTCATTGTAGACCTTTACTCTGAGCTTCTCATTGAAGCCACTAAGTTTGTAGATTTTCTTTGAAGGATCTTGTCAAGTTCTTCATATAATTTTTCTACTCCTTTCTCTTTGCAGACAACAATGTCATATAACATACACTTATGTAAATAGTGGCCTGAGATTTTTATTTTATCCATACAATCAAATATCTCCAGTTTAGGGGAATGGGAAAAAAGAAATTACATTTAACCAGTAGAGATTCAACAAAATAATTTAAGTGAAGCAAAAGTATATATAGCTGGAACATGTGCAACATTAGGCAAACAACTTTCACCAATTCCAAGAATACTGACTCAGGGATAAGAAGCCACATAGTTTGACAAGTAAGACAGACGATGAATGATCAACTTATAGTATAATAAACAATACAGGGTTTTACCCAAAGACTCATTTTTCTTCCAATCACCAGATGGTGTGTTTTTTGGTAAAACACATTTGTTACACTCATTTTAGAAATTGCTCTACTCATGACTGAGTGGAATGATAGCACTTGCCCAAAGTATACAACTTTTAGTCTTCCAAATAACTTCCTAGATCAGAATCTGTGCCATGGTAGTGTGAGACAGCCAAGTGTTCCATGAAATGATGTTCCTGATATCACCTCCTCCAACCCAAAATTCTTTTATTCATCTCTCTGAGGAGAACCTATCTTTCAATTTAGATACAGTTTCTTTGTGATTTGTGGTTTCATTTATTGTGAGAATATAAATGTTGATGTGGTTAGGTTCCTGGGATATTGTATCCCTTCACTGGTTGTTATATAGCAATTACAGACTAAGAGTCTGTAGACAGTTATGTTGATGTCTAGAGACATCCTAAAACCTGTAAGATTCTTAGCATCCTCTCTCCCCTGTCACTTTGCCCTCAGAAATTGATCCGCTACACATACATATACCATAAACAAACACATATATACATATATTAAATTGGGTATATAATGTACATGTGTATAGAATAATATAGAGATACATATATATGTATATAGTGTGTGAATATATGTAACTTACAGACTTTTTGGAAGCTTCGCATATGTATTTCATGAATATTTTCTTAAAGAAGAGAATTGGAAAATGGTAGACATACCAAGTACTCAACACCACCATTAAGAATGAATTGAAACAACTACATTTTAATATACAAGATACAACCAGTCATGGGTATGGAAGTCATTTTGACATAAGTTCTCTGTGTACAATTAGATCATTGATTATTTAAAGCAAAGGTCAAAATCAATACTGAATTAGTAAAAAAGAATAAAAATGGGAAGACATTGGATGTGATTACAACTTGAGCTTGATCTATTTAAATAAGCTGTCCACTTTGAAAAATGGGAAATAGAAAAAAATAAAAATATTCACATTGACCATCATGGACTATAATGGATGGCCTACCTGATAGACTGGCAGATTTAAAGTCAGGAATTTGCCTTTGACATTTGCTACATATAGGAACATGGTCAAGTTACTTTAACTCTCTGAGTCTCATTTTCTCACTTGCAAAAAGGGGGCAATATTCTCTGTAGGATCTACCTTACAGAGTTGCTTTGAAGTTCAAAATTAATATTGTATATAAAGTTCTTTGAAAAATGCAAAGTGTTATATAAATGCAAATCATCATCATCATCATCATCATATCACATCATCTACACCAATGGAAAATCATTAATCCATTCCCTACCTTTATCCTGTTATTCCAAATGTTAGTGCTATTCTTGACCCTCCTCCTTCAAATTCCTCCTAATAATAAATACATGGTAAAGAGAATATGGGAATATGTTCATATTTATCTTTGTATCACCAGCACAGAGCCACTTAGTAGACATGTAATAGATTCTTGTTACATTGAATTGAATTGCAATGAATTTCAGACACTACCGGGGTCTCCCCGTGCTGTGTTGAAACTGTTGAGCTTGTAGCTGGGGGTGGAATAATATCTTAGCAGTAGATGCTTGAGGTTGCTGAGACTTTTGGCCTCTTTCCTCCAGTTTTCTGGTGGGAATTTGGAGGAAGAAAGCATTTAACCTGGGCTGTGCTGGATAAAAGAGAAATGAGAGATGGCTTATTAGATGCATGGGCACTCAGAATGTTTCTGGTTTCTCTTTTTTAATTCTGCTCTAATTAAATAATTTTACCAATCACGTAAATAACAGCAGGCCTGGGTTTCTATTAGTATGATAGGAAACTCTTTAAACCTGATAGGTTAAAGGTTCCCAATTTCTTTCTGCTGTGGGGACTTGAGCTAAGTGAGAGAATAGTGACTTCGCTAACAAACACGCACACACACAAACCACCACCACCACCACCACAAACAACAACAACTTTCCTAAGGTGACATAGGTAATAAATGGAACAGTCAGAATTCAAACTCAAATCCTGTTACTCCTGGTACTTTACCCTTTCTACTGCACTTACAAGGATGTTGTGAGCATAAAACGTAAAGTATACTGATCTATAATTTCACTAGGCAAAAATAGTAACTTTTCGGGCCACATTCAGACTAGAATAGTCTCTTAGTTGTATAGAATCATAGTGAGACAAGAACAGTTTGAAAAGTATTCTATTGTACATGACTTCACTTAAATTCCACAAAACATAAAGCTTGATTTATAGTTATGGAGTAGCTATCTTTCTGGTATAAATTGACAAGTGTCACAAATAAATAAATCAGGATGTCTAGAATGCTAGGAATTTTATCCTATCATACATTTTGCTTGGGATGCAGCATTACCATCCACCTCACATACTTTGTAAATCAGTCAAAAAGTTTGTTCATATCTTTTATTCATAGACTTTAGAGTTGGAAAGAACTTTAGAGATCATCTAATTCAACTCTCTCATTTTACAGAATAAGAAATTGAGGTAAAAAAAAAATTGTCTTGCCTATGGCAATACAATCATGAAGTATTAGATTCCAAACCAGGTCTTCTGACCCCGAGTCCCGTACTCTTTACACTTGCCCCAGTGGATCTCTGCTTCAGTCCGGTAAGGCAGGTGGCAATTCCAAATAACCAGACCCATCATTGTAAGATATCCATGATTGTTCATGATTGCCAGTTTCATGGTCACCATACGATGAAAAGTTGTTGCAAATTTATCATAGAGAAGCAGCTCCACAGTGGTCTCCGAAGTTTGCTCCAAAATGCCTTTTGTGTCTCAAAATATCCCTTATTCTTTCTAACAACAGCACAGTCAACCCTGTTGGAAGGCTACATTTCTACCCCTAGGAGAGCTCAATGCAACAAAGCAGTGTTCTCACACCAGTGTGGTAAGGCACCACTTCAACCAATTTAAGATCATTCTGTTACTAGCATGACTTGAAATCAAACTGTGCTTGTTTGCTCCTGGTATTTCTTGTACCAATTTGCAAAATGGCACTTGAAGTTCATGGTGCCATCATTCTGAAGTATGTCCAGGTTTGTGGGGGATGGTTTTCTTTTTGGAAGTCATTTAAGAAAAGTCATTTCAATCTTAAGGCAACTGCAATTTAATGCATTTAATAAGAAAATGATATTTTCTGTTTTTTTCAACAGGTCATTGTGTTTTTTCTTGACTCAATAAAGAAACAATCCTGAACCATAGAAAATATTTTTTCTCTAATACAGCACAATCCTGTTAAGACTCAGCTTATTATCACATAGATTTGAATAGCCTACTGATGGAATCACCAAATTTGAAACATAATAACTTTATTCAACAGAGCCTAACAAAACATAACTGTTCATTTCCTCTGTTATTTCAGCATTAGAAATGGGTTCCGATAAATAGATAGATAGATAGATAGACATGTAGGTAGGTAGATAGATTTTATTTTGGTACTTATTGAGAAGATAATGATATGATAGGAACTCCTTCATTTGATTTCTTCTTCCATTTTTCAAAACTCAGAATCAGCATGCTATCACTCCTTGTTCTTTTTGGCTACAGAAGAAGCAATCTGCCTATTCCTCATTGTCTAATTCTTTGCCTGTATCACTGGTCCAATTTCCTCTCACTTCTTTAGGTTCAGCATACTCCCATCAATGGCTATTCCAAAATTCTTCCCTTAATTTATCTTTTGTACCTTCTCTCTCATCAGAGGATCTGGTTTCCAACTTTACTGAGACAATTGAGGGCATCTACTGTGAGCTGCCACTTCTCTCCTCTTCTGCCCTTTAGAACCCCTCTGTATCATTCCCTATTCTTTCCTTTTTAGGTATACGTAGAGTTTCTGAACAGGAGGGAGCCTTTTTCCTTGTCAAGGCCACTCTCACTACTTGTGTTCTTCATCCCAACCTTCCCTATGTTCTCCAGGAGCTTGCTTGGTTCCTAATCATTTCATGCCTTTCTATCATCTTCAGCCTCTTCTCATCCATTCACTCCTTCCCTTCTGCCTACAAACCTATCCATTCTTAGGCAAACTTCACTTAATACTACCTTTCCTCATCTTATCATCTAGTATCTCTTCTCCTTTTCCACCAGACTTCTAGAAATGATGATTTCTGCTTGGTTACCGTCATTTTTATATCTCTCATTCACTTTTCAGCTCCTTGCAATCAGACTAATGACTCAACCACTGAACTGAAAATTTTCTCATCTAAGTTTTGAACCATTTTTAATTGATAAACTCAATGGTTTGTTACAGTCATCTTTCTATTGCAACGCTGTTGACCAGTGCTCCTTCCTTGATGTTCTCCACTACCTTGGCTTCAACGATATTCTGTTCTTTTGACTCTTCTCCTATCTGCGAGATGGCCACTCTCTCCTTTGCTAGAAAAACTTCTCCCACTCACTAATTCTAAACTTTGTTCTGCTTCCTCTTTTCTTTCCTATACTCTCTCCTTTAATGATCTCACCATCTCCCATGGGCATAATTATGATCTCTATTAAGATCATTTCCAAATCTATATATTAAGTCTTAATATCTTTCCTGTTTTCCCATTCCAAACTTTTAACTGCCTGCTGGACGTTACTATCTCTCTGTCCCGTAAGCATCTCAAACTCAATGGTTCTAAAAGAGAACCCAGAATTTTTCCTAAAGTCCATCCCCCATCCACTTTTCCCTATTTCTTCTTTAAGTATCACCATTTTTGTAGTTATTCTGATTCTTTACTTGGGGGTTACTGTCTGCTCTTCTCACTCTCCTATTCCCCCGTAGCAATCAGTTGCCAAGACCTCTTAATCCTTCCTACACAATATCCCTTATATCAGTCCTCTTTTCTCTAATCTATCTGAGGCCACATTTGAACTCAGGTCTTTCTGACTCCAAGTCCATTGTGTCTTTTTTTTAATGACTTAAAGGGGTGCTATGGGAAGCTTTTCTTGATATCTCTAGGTGGCAATGACCATTTCCTTTAGATTTCACATGTCTCTTTCATTTATCATATAAATTATCTATTTCAGCTATCCATATTTATATCTTACTCCACAATTGGCTGTAAGTTCTTTGAGGGCTAGAGTAGTGCCTTATCTATTTTTTTTTACTTCCCCTATATCCAAAACAGTTTAGTGAACAATATGCTTAATAAATGTTAGCTATGTTTTTAGGCTTTGTTCTTGCCCTCAAATAGTTTTCAGTATAGTGGGAATGACTTAAACAGACCCAAACAGATAAGCTTGCACATATTAGAAAAAGCAAAGTGATTTACCAAGGTAGAAATAAAAGTGAATTCCTGAGGTGAGCATGAACATGACTTCTGTCTGGAGTATTTCACGGACAAAGTATCAGCTGAAAGATTAGAAGGACTCCAACAGGTAAGGATGGTGTTTGGAAAGGGATGGAGGAATATGGAAGAAGAATACTGTATAGGAGAAAAGGCATTGAATGAATTTAAATTTGGTCTAGTTTAAACTAGAGACTATGAAAAAAAGAAACTAACATGGGATAAGGCTGGAAAGGGAAGTTGGAGGCTAATTATGGAGAGTTTTAAATGTCACGCTTTCAACTTTATTCAGTAATCAAATTTGTGCTGAAAATGAGATTTTTGAAGGAGCTGAAATAATAACAGCTCATGTACACATGATACTTTATAGTCTACTAAAGGCATTTCTTACAAAAACTCTCTGGGGTAGCAAGTGTGTCTTCTAACTTAGAATCTCTCTGGAAGTGCTCTATACATAGTAGGTACTTGAAAAAGTTTTTTTGAATTAATTTTTACTATGGTACAAAATAGGAAACTGAGGTTCAGATAGATTAGAAGATTGGTTCAGGATCATATAATGGATAAAGATCAGGACTGGTGCTAAATACTCAGGCTTCTAGAATTTAATTATAAGCATCTGCTATTTCTTTTCTAATTGCTCCAAATCTTAAGTTTGCTACACAGTTAATCTTACAGTCTTTTTCTTTTTCATTTAATTTTCACTCCTTCACCTAGTTCTTATTCTCTTTGTGACTTTTCATATACTGCAAGTAGGAAATTAAGACTAAATTTGACCTGGTCCAGTGGGTCCAAGGTTTTTGTTGTTGTTTTTTTAACTCAGTAGGCAATCATGAATCGTAACAATTCATGTAAAATGACTTTCATTTTTTTACAGAATTTCAAAGAACAAGAGAGCTTACAAATAATTTGTTCTTGAAAAGTCAACTGAATCAATCATAGCCCTCTGATGGACACTATTATTTATTCTTTTTTAGGTAAAAAATCTGTACACTTGAATTCCCTCTATAACCAGTTCCTGAAAGGAAGGCAGCAGGGTAGGGGAGTGAAATGTTTTATAGAGATAGGTTTGAGATTGAATTTATTCCTCTGAAAGAAGATCTCTCCTGCTCCCACGCTTTTGGCCAACTTGCTTTAGATGGGATGAATATCTTTTAGTTGGAGTTGCCTTCCACGATGATATAATGGTCTAGTACTTTGGGTCTTCCCCATCAGACTATCTAACAAATCTGGGCAGATCAAAAAAGTTTAAGCCCATTAGTTAGTCAAATAAACTGAACTGTCCACATGGCAGAGGAGTTCTGGAGATTATTTGTAGGGGATGATCCCTACCATCACATTAGGTGGGTAGAAGGTAAAAATTTCCTATCCCTGTAACGAACGTTGAGTACAGTTCTTAAAACATGATGTATAAGAAGAAAACTGATAAACAGCCTACAGAGGTGTTAATAAAATTATATAGTACACCTAGGATCAGAGGAGTCAAGGCCTTTCTGCTCCAAAAAAATTTAGGACATGTCTAAAAGCCTCTACCTAACCTGATCGGCCTCCATCCTATCCCTGTGAACAACTAAGCTAATATTGTGAATAGAACCCATCTTGGGGTTCCTGAAGCATCCCTTGTAGTTAATATTAAATACTATTATTCTATTATCCAGATGTCAACATTTTATGATTAACTCAATCCACAAGTTAGAGGAAATATGTCCATGGGAACTCTGTTAAAAACCAGAATTATTATAAATCTCATATATATATGTACATACATATAGTTTATATATGTATATAGTTAAATACATATATAGTTTATATGTGTATTATTTATAAATTATAAATTCAACAAAATTGAGTCTCTAGAAGGCCAGTTAATTCAGAAAAAAAAGTCGATGTCATGGTCCTAAATGAATAGAACCTGGTAGGTTTTTACAAATGGTTAGGGATTTAGAATATTATGAGTTCTTGGGATTTGGTATCTTTATGTGATCAGGAAGGAACCTAGTACTCCCACAGACTTGAATGTGCAGCTACTGTCAGTGGATTTGTGGATATCTCTTTTAAGGGTGAACAGGATCTCATGCAGGCTGTGTTAACTATGGAAATTTATGTCCAGAAGTCCATCCTTCTGATCCTATCAGTTAGGATTTTATTATGAACCAAACTGTGCTGGTCAGCATTTGGTCCATAACACCTTGATAGTGGGGTATACATTTGAAGGAGAAAACAAGGATGGACAGAAGTATAGCACTGTTAAAAAAAAGTTGAGGTGAGAAAAGGAATGATTCAGCCTACATCCCTATAGCAAAGGACAATGGTTATGACATTGCTACTAGTGTCAGTTTAGTGCAACTCATCAGAGATCACTCCCTATAGGTGGAGTCTATGATCCATAGAAGACATCATTCTTTCAAGTATTTAGTTGGGATGAAAGAACCTGATTCTAAGTCTCCCCATCATAACTGTGCACCTTCATTGCAGGGGATTTTGGTTTTCTGCAAATGTTAGATTCGGATGTTAACTGGATATGCTAAAACTGTAAATAATAAAAATGAATATAATTTAAAAAACATATCTAGAAGAGTGGGGGTGAAAAATATTTCCTTTCTAGTAATGGTGATAAAGGAGGTAAGAATACATGCTTAATGGAATGAGGTTGGAATACCCATTTTAATAACACTGTGTGGCCAGGGAAGAATATGGATGATACCTGGAGATTAATAAAAGTCTACAGTGAGTGGAATAAAGTAATTACACCAGTTTTTACAGCTTTTCCTGATCTTTCCAGTATGGTTCAATGAACCAGATAGTTCAGGCCTCAGGTGAGTTTTACGGAATTATTGATTTTGCCGGTGTTTTCTTTTCCATAGCATTCAGCAGGCAGTTCAGACTCAGTAAAACAAAATGGGCTGCCTTCCTACTGCCAGGCCAATGGTTTTATATTCCAAGCCCCCAGGCCTGAAAAGCATCAGGTGGGGCTAAGCCAAGGACAGGAAAGAGGAGAGTCTGTGGCCACAACTTCTACAATAACCTTACGAAAACAGTCCAAACTCCCTCTATAGAGCAATACAGGTAAGAAAGGAGATCTGGACTGACTCTCCTTGGACTAAGAATCTTTATTAACTGCTCAGTGCTTTGGATGATGGCAAGAGAAAACAGACCCTAGAAGTCACTTCTTTCCATTCTCATAATAAACATTGTGGATTGATCTGTTTTTCTATGATGAAGGTTTCTCTGCTACCCAGCCCTCCCTCTAATCAGGGAACAGAGAAGAGGTTGAATGTTGTCATGGTGACTTAATAGTTAAAAAATACATTCAAAAGGACTCAGATTTATTCTCCTTTACTATCTCTTGCCCATATCAGCTAACATGTTTACCACTTCTATATGACAAAAGGAGGTACAAAGTCATTGTAATTATTAGAGAATTAATTAATATTGTAATTATTAGAGAATCAGATAAGAGAATGGAAAGGAACTTTTGAGATTTAGTCATTTGGACTACTTGCCATTATCACATCAACTTTAGTCAGAGGACCTGGGTTCCAATCTCAGTTTTGCTATATGTTGCCTGTATGACCTTGGATAAATCATTTCACTTCCCCAGACCTCCATTTCCTTATTTGTAAAATTTGCTGGGGAAGTCCTATATAATGTCTATGGTTCTTTACAATCACAATTTTTTGATCCCATCATATTTTACTCATTATTCCAGAGTACAACCCCAATTACTTTTCCCCTCCCCCAGAGTGATTTTTCTTTGTAGGGAGTTACTTTCACCAGTGCAGCTGGTGAAAAAATAGAATTAACCCATCCAGCCTTTGTTAAGCATTGTCTATGTGCCAGACACTAAGCTAGGTACTGAGAATATAAAACAAAACAAAACAAAAAATAGTTCTTATTTTCAAGAAGTTTACATTCTATGACAGGAACCACATGCATATATGTGGACATATTCATACATATATACTATGTGCATACATGTATATCAAAATTTTTCAAATTCATTAAGACTTTTGGGACACCACACTTATAAATCCTAACACATACATATGTGTATACCTACACCTAAATATTATCACACTCTATATACTTATACACATATTTGTATATATATATATATGATTATACATGCGTAGTTACACACAAAGTAAATGTTTAGCAATTTAGGGGTAGGCAGCAATAGTATTTGCAGGAGAGTGGGATCTGGAAAGCTCTAATGCAGAAGATAATATTTGACAAATGTTTTAAAAAGCCTATGGATTTTGATAGGTGAAAAGTGAGGAAGTGTCCTCCAGACATTGGGAACTGCCTGTGCAAAGGCACGGAGGTGGGATGGAATCTGTTGCTTGTTGAACAGCAAGAAGGCCAGTTTGACCGCATCATAGAATGTATTAAATAAGTCTTCAACTACTTGTCTTGCCTAATATATTTTTGTTGAAATTCTTCAGGAATTTCCCACCTTCCCAAGCATCCTGGCTGAAGGATCCAAGGCTAGGTTTCCTTCCAGGCCTCAAACGTCCTTACAATGCACCATAAAAGGGTGACTAAGCGTTGCTTTCCTTCGACCCCCCTTGGTGCAACCATTTTGCAGTTGGCATTGGAGGCCAGGCATCAAACAAGATGCCCAGCTCTTGGAAGCCAAGGGTCTCTGGGTCAGCCCGGAGGAGCTGGAGGAAGGTCAAGTCGAGAATGTAGGCGACCCACGCCGGCTAAGTAAACTGTGGAATGACACATAGCTATCACAATAGCCAGCAGCCTCCCGCCCCTAGCACCAGACCCTTGCCCTCGTACCTGTTCCCTTCTAATTTGACGGGGAAGTTCTCAATCACTAATGCCCATTCTAAATCTCTCGCTAAACGCTGAAGCTTTGCATCTCGGGAATTGTAGTTCTGATCACAGCCCAGGGCTCCTGGTCCTCCTCGCCAGCTCCGGGGGATGTGCTCCACTGCCTAGTTCAGTCCGTCCCTCTGACTGACTCTGGAGAGGGGGAGGGGGTGGTGCCAAAGTGCTCTCAGAGGGTGGATTCTGGGGGTATATGCTGGGGCTGAGAAGGGGGGAAGGGAGACTACATTTCCCAGACTGCCCGACTCGTGCAGGGAGTCGGCTCCTCCAGTTTGCGTGAGGGCTGCAGGTTGATCTTGGTTGCAGATGAGCGCAGAATTTATAAGCGAGAGCAAGTGAAGTGGGGGGGGTGGGGAGTCCTGGGCAGAAGAAGTACCCTGGCCAGGCGAATTATGCATACGTTAGGCAAACACTGAGAGAATGGCTGTGGAAGGTAAGAGACGTCTAAGTCCTATTTCCTGCAGCAGCTGCTGCATCGACACGCGCACCCCATGCACCCATTGATGAGGATTGAGGGGATCGTAGGGGGAAGGGAGAGGGATGAGACGGGAAGGAAGGTGAGGGGGAGGGAAGGAGTTCTGCCGCCTCCAGCCCCTCACCTGGGCCCCCCAGGAGAAGACGCTGGGTCATCCCCAGGGAGAGGTGGCCCAGAGGGGCGATGATGTGCAAAGGAATTAAGGTCTGGAGGTGGGGAAAGGATAAAAATCTCATTATGCAAATGGTTACTCCGGGAATTGGAGGGAAGCCTGAGCTACCCGGCCCCAAGTGCTAACCCACAGCGATCTACTTGGCCCTCTCCAGCCTCCCCGGGCCGGCCGGTGGGTGGGTGATGAGCCCTTTTCGGGCCCCCACGTGGGGAGGGGGACCCTTGCCAGGTGCGTCATCCCCCCACTGTCGGGATCTCGGATTGCGATTGGGCTGGAAACCCCTCCCTCCGACGCTGGGCTCTGAGCTGGGCGCGCAGGAGCAGCTGCGGCGCCTGTGCCGGGGGTGGAGAGGTGTCACTACACCTGTCTCCTTGTTCCCGCAGCCGCACTCAGCGGCTTGGGAAAGTTTGTGGGAACGGAATTCGTGCGGGGTGTGGGGGTGGGAGGAAACTACTCGAATCCCTTCAAAGTGGTCGCGGGCTGGAGAGGGTTGGGATTCTATCTCTTTTTCCTTTCGGCATTTGGATCTCCTGTACCCGGTTTCCGAGTTTTGTTTGGCAGTGATATCTGTAAATTACAGCATCCACTAAGCTTCCTGGTTGGAGGCATGGTTGGGAATGGGAACATCCTGGGATTCAAGTAGGGGTACAAGTCCTGGGGTCATAGGAGCATAAATTTAGAGTGCAGAGCCCTTTGGAGGGTATCCAGTACATATGAGAAAGCTAAGGCCCGGAGTGCTTCGGCCGAGGTCTCAAAACTAGTAAGTGGCGGTCAGTTTTCGAACTTAGGTCTTAACTTGCTCAGGTCTTTTGACTGCAGATCTAGTGCTCTGGCTGTAAAATCCCCATAACAGATACTTGCTTTATAAAAAATTGGTTGTTAATGATGAAACCTAGTCACTAATATTTATTATATAAAGTTGTGTGATGAGTCAAGACAGTCAGGAAATGATTGAGCGCTGATGACTAAAGGTAGCCTTCACATTCTCATATATAGAGGATTACTTAGGGTATAGAAGGGCGGCACTGGGCCAAAGCCTTTCCCAGGCATCAAGGGCAAGAGAGAAGGCAACACCCCAGCAACAGAACTGGGCGCACTGCCACCGGGAAATGAGTCTATTCCTTGTGGGCAAGAGACAAGAACCAGTCTTCTGAGGGCCTCTTTCTTCTGGAGTATAAAGGAAGAAGAATGGCTCTCCAGTTTAAACATCAGCCTTATCCTCCTAATAGTTTTTACTGTCAGCAGCCAGGTCTTTACCTTCTGCTTGTCGACCTTGTGAGCAGAAAACATTTATTTACCATTGCCATCCATTGTCACCAGCTATTACATTAATGTACATTTTCACATACACATGTGTGTTTCTATATCTCATTCAATTAATTCACATTTATTAAGTGCCTACTCTGTGTTAGGCACAGGAAACACTGGGGATACAAACAAGCAAATGATAGTCCCTACCCTCAAGGAGTTTACTATCTAATGGTGGAAGCAATAAGAAAACAAATATATACAAATCAAGCTATATACAGGACAACTAGGAAATAATTAACAGAAGGAAGACACTTGAATTAAGAGAGGATGAGAAAAGTCTTCCAGGAAAAAGGATTTTTGTTGGACCTTAAAGGAAACCAGGGAGGTAACAGTAGAGGAGGGAGAGCATTCCAGGCATGAAGGACAGCTAGAGAAAATGTTTGGAAGCAAGAAATGGAGTGTCTTGTTTGTGGAACAACCAGCAGTCTGCTGTCACTGGATCCATAGTATGATGGGGAGTAAGGTATATGAAAGCTTAGAAGGTAGAAGGGGCTAGGTTATGAAGAACTTTGAATGCCAAACAAAGCATTTTGTAATTTATCCAGGAAACAATATGGAGTCACTGCTTTTTTATTGAGTAGGGTGGCATAACATGATCAGGCCTGCACTTTAGGAAAATCACTTTAGTGGCTGGAGATTGGATTACAGTAGGGAGAGACTTGAGGCAGGAGTTCTCTCCCCCACCCTCCCTCTCTCCCTCTCCCCCTCTCCCCCCCTTTCTCTCTCTCTGTGTGTCTCTCTCTATCTCTTTCTCTTTGTGTGTGTGTCTGTCTCTCTGTGTGTGTGTCTCCTTCTGCCTCTGTCTCTGTCTCCCTGCCCCGCACTGAATTCTTATTTCTGTACCTCATAAGCGTCATGGAAGTAACTACTTTCTGAAGTTACATTGATAACTCTACATATGGGATCACTTCAAGGACCTAGCCTAGCTGACTTCATAATAGCTTGTTCTCTTGAAGACTGAGCAGTAAGGGATGCGAAGTCATTCAAGTGAGGTGTCATTCTCTCAGTTGTAATTGGTGTCACTTGTTGGAACATGATGAGTATTGGACTTATTGGGCTTAGAATTTCTCTGTTAGAGGGACTTCTTGAATGAGGAAGATCTCTTAACCATTGAAGTTTAACACCTCTTCCATTTCTTTTCTTAGAGTTACCTAGAACATTGATAAGTTAAGTGATGTGCTTAGGGCTTATGTGGGCAGTATGTGTCAGAAGCATGACCCTAATCCAGAACTTCCTGGTTTTGAGACATCAGCTCTCTACTATTTGTTCTTTGTATATGAGAAAGAGAGAGGGTCATAGGAACATAGATATAAAGTTAGAAGGAACCTAAGAGGCCATCTACTCTAGTGTTGTCAAACTCAAATAGAAACAGATCCCTGCAGGGACATATTGATTTAGAAAACCACAAACTAATCTTATGCCAGACTTTTATATATTATGTTAAACATTTCTCACTTATGTTTTAATCTGGTTCTAGATTCACCTCTTCATTTTGCAGACAGAGAACTCAGGCTGAAGTGAGTTAAGTAACTTGTCCAAGGTCACACAGGTCATTGGTGGGATTTGAACTGAGGCCCTCTGACTCCAGTGTTGGTGCCCTTTCCTCCACTGAAATCGTCCTGGTAGCTTGTGATGTTGGATACTCAAAGACTGCCTATGCCATTCTACCAAGTTGGAAAATCTTTTCGTATAGGCGTGGCAACACCAGTCTTTCTAACTTTGGAGAGACTCTGTCAGAATGGCCAAAGGGTGAAAAAAAGTGGAGCCATAGTTACTCTTAAAGACTGTCAACTAAGTTACAAAGGGGTTTCTAGATTTGTAAAGGGAATACCTATATTGTGAACAGAGATCCTTGACATATTGAAACCAGTATGTCTGTATGTGTATGTGTACATCTGTGTATATATGTGTGTGTCTATGTATATGTACCTATACATATATAGTGTACATATTAATGTATAATAGGTATGTAAAATTGGTCATGTCCTTCTTATAGTTTTCCTCTCTTATTGAAGCATGATTTTACTCATAACAAGACTGGACCAAAACCCACTTAAAAGGAGATAGGAGGGCTTTTTAAAAGGAGAACTTTAGTTAGTGTCATCCCTGTCATTGGTCACCCAGATTGTTGTTGGGAATTTCTGAAGTTCTCAGTTTCCCTCAAGTGGCATTTGAGAGATTTGAAGAAAGAAAGGAATGAGGTGAACCCGCTGTTCCCCTTCAGAGGAATTGTTTCTCTTTTTAACATTTTATTCTGGTTTTCTAGAAGAGACACAGTAAAGGACTGACAGTATTTGGAAGACCTGGTTCTGCCTCTGCTACATTTGCTGTGTTACACTTGACAAAGCCTTTAACCTCACAGTGTGGCTGGCAATTTTTTAAGCCTCTCAAGTAACAGATGAGTTAAATAGATCTGGCTCAGTTTCCTCTCTGGGGAAAAAAAAGAGATGTGTGAAAGGCAATGACCAGCACATCTTCCAGCAAGGACAGCGAATGCAATGTTGTCTACCCATAATGCCCCACCTTCTCCAAGAAGGGACAAAGGTGCATTTTTCCTCCTCCTTTTTTTGTGACCCAGCTTGAGCGTTACAATTAGTGTTCAGTTTTTTGTTAGTGTGGTTGTTCTTCCCATATATATTATAGTAATAGTGGGTACTTTTTTTCTTAATCATGGATCAGTTTATATAACTCCTCTCATGCTTCTCTGCATAAGATGTGATTGATATAATTATTACAGGTTTCTTCCCTATATTAAACAAAGTGGATCTCTAGGTCCTTTCTGGCCTATTCTAGTTAGCACACATACTTCAAAGTGACAAGCCTTCATTGCTTCATTTCTTCTTCTTCTTCACCTCCTCTCTCTGTCTCTGTCTGCCTGTCTGTCTCTCTTTCTGTGTCTCTCTCCCTCCCTCCCCCTTCTTCTCCCCCATTCCATATTATTTATTTATTTACTAATTCTGATCAGCTTTCCCCTCCCAACTCATATACATTACTGAGGTTTTACTTTGTAAATATCATTCCTTCTAAGTAAATTTGATAACATAGCCTTTTGAGGATTACACAATCATCCTGGATTATGTGTCATATTTTAGTAGGATGACAAATTGGAATATCCCAGAGGCAGATAACCAGATTGGTGAGGGGACTTGAGACTGTGCCATATGAGGATCAGTGAATGTCACTGGGAATGTTAGACTGGAGAAGAAAAGACTGGATCTTCAAGTATTTAAAAGGTCATCAGGCTAGATTTGTTCTGTTTAGCCCCAGAGAATTAGGAGCAGTGGGTGGAGGTTTCAGAGAGGAAGATTAAAAATTATGTCACCTGGAATTTCCAACAATTAAAATTGCCTTAAAGTGGAGAGGCCTGCTTGGGGAGACTCACTAGAAAGCTTTAAGCCAAGGTTAGATCACCACTTATTGAGGATATCACAGAAAATGAAATCAGAAAGTGTGTGGGTTCAAATCCTGCCTTAAATGCTTCCTAGCTATTAGATTCTGGACAAATCCCTCAACTTTTCGGAGATACAGTTTATTTGTTTGTTAAATGGGAATGATTGTAACTTTATAACTTTAACCTAAGTGAATATTGAGCCCAGTGTTACATTTACACCAGACTTTTGCAGCTTATAAACTAAGTAGCCACAGAATTGGGATGTAAAAAGAAGAGTAAGTTATAGCAGGTAGCAAAAGCAAAATCTATAAATATTTATTAAGAGCCTGTCTATGCTATGCTGAACCTCTTAAAAGATTTAAATATGAGTAAGACTTTCCCCTTCCCCCTCCCCATTATGGTCTAGTTGTGGGATCAGACTGTTTGATTTACCTGATATTCTTAAAACATTATGTGCAAGGCATTGACAATGCAGAGACACAAAGGACACATTTCCTACTCTCAAGTAGCTTTCCGTCTTGTGGGGTAGAGGGAGAGGGGGAGGACAGAAATACAATATATATATACAAATAAGTATGACACTAATTAAAAATCAATTTAATTCTCAGATGGATTTATGAATACACTGATTTGTGTATGCACTTCAGTGATGAAGATAACCCATGTGACTGCCGATTCTAGGAGATTCTTGTTCATGGCTTCCCATAAGTTTATGCCAAAGGACCTATCATATGTACTGTGGGGCTGCCAACATCCCATTGTAGCAACTGACCTGAGTATCTATTATTTGCCATTTTTTGATCCTCCATTTCCCTGGTGACATTCTTTCTTCCTGATCTTCCTTGAAGTTCCTTATTTATTATGTTGCAGCCTGTTCATATCTACTATGCTCTTCTCAATTGCCTTCTGTGTGAGAATTGTTTTTAATTCTTTGGACATTAAAATGTTCCATGACATAGTCATAGTTGCCTTTGTTTATTGGAGAATTGAGGGATTGTTCAGGAAATTTTGCAGCTTCTGGAAGGTAATCTGATTCAATGCCCTGTTTAATTTGGGCTCAACTCAGTATCCATTTGTACAGACTGACTGATACAGAGAGAGAGAGAGAGAGAGAGAGAGAGAGAGAGAGAGAGAGAGAGAGAGAGAGATGGACAACCTATAGAATTTGTCTGTGTACTGTATGTCATAAAACTAGGCAATAGATATCTTTCATCCACTTGGT
Organism: Potorous gilbertii; assembly: GCA_028658325.1. NCBI lineage: Eukaryota > Metazoa > Chordata > Mammalia > Diprotodontia > Potoroidae > Potorous > Potorous gilbertii. The sequence goes on from CM053773.1 coordinate 146,439,955, forward strand.
TTTTCTACATGAATGGTTAAGTTAAACTTGCTTTTGAGTGGTTTGAAATAAAGAAAACTTCCAGTGATATAATCAATATTTAGTGTATTATATAAAGTCTTAAGTTAGTAGTAATCTGAAGATTTTTAGATATTAAATATCCCAATAAAAAAGAGAACAAAAGTTTTAAGGAACTTTGAATGGAGAGTCAGGATTAGTGAGAGAAATGATTATGAAACTGTTTGGGCCAAGGAAAAGGATGGAGTGTGTAGAGTGCTGCTAAGAGATACTGTAGAAAAGTCCTGAGCTATCAAAGCTATTGTTGACATATAATGAGTCTGGTCACTCCAAATTTGGAAACAAAGTAACAGGCAACATGTTGGTTGTTTGCCTACATACAGTAGACTGTAAGTGCCCTTTTAAGATCAGGGACTCTGGTTATCATCTTTAGACACTCATATATGTGATTTTCATGGAGGAGGGGAAACTCGCAGTTCCTTACCTTTTCTTTACCTTAGAGCAGTGGTTGTCAAATTTTTGGTTCTAGGACCCAGGACCTTCTTAAAAATTACTGAAGACCCTTCAAACAGCTTTTGTGGATTACATCTATAGATATTTACTGTATTAAAAATTGAAACACATTGGTATTATTATGAAAATAATTTTGATCACATGATCTCCCAGAAAAGGTCTTGGGGACTCCTAGGATTTCACTTCTGAAAGCCACTGCCCCAGAGTTTTGCCTGCTAAGAATAAGGATAGAATGAGGCAGTCATGATGAAACTAGTTTAAGGATTTAGTCATGAGATGGGAGGTGTGCAAAGGAGAGTTTGGTTCCTAGGCTTTGAATTTGGAAAATTAGAAAAGAGGGGCTGTCCACCTATACCAAGATAAAAGCTCCCATTGAGTTAGGTAATGGGGCATCCTGAGCAGCAGCATGTCATGTGCATCCCATCTAGAAAGTGTGTGTGCCTGTATACATATGTGTGTATGCATGTATGTATGTGTATATATACACATGTAAAGATTTTCTGCCACCTTCTCCCATCTGCCTGGCCCATAGTAACACTTTCTTATATTCACAAAGATTCATTTTTTTGCAAGTTCAGAGAAAGGGACATTAAAAATAACAACTTTGAAAAATAAATTGTTATTGATATCTGCTGTTTTTACATTGCCTAGCTTTCCCATACAACTTTCTCCCAAAATCATGCCTTATGATAAAGTTGTTTTTTTTTAAAAAGAATTAGAAAGAAGAGAAAAAAATCAGCATAGCTAATCAATACATTGGAAAAAAATATCTGCAGCTCTGTACAATGTTCTACACTTGTTCACCTTCCACCTAAACTCAGCAAAGAACTTGCAGATGTCTTCTCCTGTCTCTTCTTTGGGGTGCAGTAAAATGGTCACTTATTAATTGGAGGGAGGGGACTCCTTTATTATTCTATTTAAATCCTTTTCCTTTTCTCTCTATTTTTGGAATTTCTACTTACATTTTCACAGTTCAATTCAAAGCTTTCTCAGATTTCTACCCCCACCCAACCTAATATAGTAGTGTTTTTACACCTCTCTAACGTGCTTATTTTTGTAGTATTTGTTATGCTAGTTATGTCTGTATCACGCCCTTCTATTAAGTTGTAAGCTCCCTGAAAGATGACTGAAGCTGTTTTTTTAAAAATGTTTATTTATTTATTTTTTAGTTTTCAGCATTCATTTCCGCAAAATTTTGAGTTCCAAATTTTTCCTCATCTCTCCCCTCCCCCACCCCATACCACCTTGCATTCTGATTACCCCTTCCCTCAATATGCCCTCCCTTCTACCACACCCTCCCTTTCCTTATCCCCATCTTCTCTCTTTTCTTTCAGGGCAAGACTCATTTCTATACCCCATTGCCTGTATTTCTTATTTCCCAGTTATATGCAAACAATTCTTAACATCTTGTTCCTAAAATTTTGAGTTCCAACTTCTCTCCTTTCCTCTCTTCCCACCCATCCCCACTGAGAAGGCAAGCAATTCAATATAGGCTATATATGTGTAGTTTTGCAAAAGACTTCCATAATAGTCTTGTTGTATAAGACTAACTATATTTCCCTTCATCCTATCCTGCTCCCCATTTATTCTAGTCTCTCTTTTGATCTTGTCCCTCCCCAAAAGTGTTGTCTTCTAATTACTGCCTCCTCCCATTTGCCCTCCCTTCTATCATCCTCACATTATCTTCTATTTTTTTATTCTTTTGGTTTTGTTTTATAATTTCTTAGTTTCTCATAAAGTCATTAGTTTCCATCTGTTCCATTCTAATTTTTAAAGAACTATTTTCTTCAGTGAGCTTTTGAACCTCCTTTTCCCTTTGGCTAGTTCT
>CM053773.1:146442792-146474214 GCA_028658325.1 Potorous gilbertii
AGGAATAAGTATTTATATTGCCAATTGTCAGGCATTGTGCTAAGAACGTGACAAATATTACCTTACTTGAAGAATCTATTCGGAAAGGCAAAAAAAATCATTCTGTAGATGATAATCCTTTGCGATAATCCACATAAAAATAATCAAGGCTAGACTATACAGCAAGTAATCATCACTAACACCTTATAGAGCTTTTCCAATGGTACGTTTTTTCTGGGACAGATAACATAGATGGACCCAGAGTTGAAAAAGAAGAGAGTGAATTGGATTGCTTTTGGGCAACTGAAAAAGCACATTTACTAACTTCAAACTCTCCACAACAACAAAGCTTGATCTTTTTAATACAAAGATTTTACTGAAGTTTTTTGTATAGCAGGAAGACCTGGGATACCATTGCCTCCAAAGTACTGAAGAGGAGTATTGCGCAGAGGGGAGCAGAAAGGCCCATGGCAGGTGTGAGCAGGCTGCAACATATAATCAATATGGATTGCCAGAGAAGAACAAAAGTGAAGGTTGTTATCATTCTATATGACAGAATAAGAAGATGGGCTAGTCACATGGTAAGGCTGAGAGATGACTGGTGGATGGTCAAAGTCTTTGCTGGTACCCCTGTGTAAATGGGTAAATTTCCAGGGAATTCCTGAATCAATGAAATCAAAGATCTATTGGAGAATATGAGCACCTGGAAGTTAGGATGTGTAACCTTACAGCCTACCAACAGCTTCAGCTATTTTAGATAGACAAATAGATTCTCTACAGAGCCATGCCTACTGCTGAGAACTGACAAAACTAATGATGAGGTATATCCTGTCTGGGATACTTCTGTGTTTAAGAATTACTTGATCTGTCAAAGTCCTTTTCTCTCAAACTATGTACACCATCCTTCAAATAGGCATCACTGGATCTATATCCAAACTCAACAATTAACCATGGTCCATCTCCATTATAATACAATTGTAACATTCAAATCAAATGCTATACCATTCCTTGTTTTATTTTCAATTTTTATTAGTGCCTGTTAAGAAATTATAAAGTATTTAAATTTCCACAAATTTTTAAATTTGTTACTTCCTATTTCCTAGTCAAGCCTCACCTTTGGTCAACATTTTTATATCTTATTACTTAATTATATTATATTACTTATATATTTATTACTAATACTTATTACTATCATATTAAGGCATAGGATTTTAAACCAATCAATGAATCAAAGATCTCATGGAAAGAACACTAAAGGACAAACTGAAGCACAGTCAGGAGAATATTAGGCATGTTGGCCACAATACTGTCAATAGAAAACCTCCATAAATCAATTAAAGTTAAATTAATTGCAGTGACCAATCCTGTCCAGGAGAACAGATGATGAAATATATTTTCCATCTCTTAAAAGAAAAGTGGAAGATCACAGGGGAAGAATGTGGTAGCAATTGCTTAGTTGTTTCGTTGCTTGGTTTGCTTCTGTGATTTTTGTCACAAGAAAAAGATCAATTGGGTGGGGAAGTGATTTTATACACACACACACACATACACATACATACACATATGTATTTGAATGTATATCTTTTATGTATATGTGTGTATATATGACATTTCCTGATATATAAAATATATTAAATTAAATTAATATATGACATTAAAACTAATTATTTTTTATTGTCTTGCAATAACTTTTTAAAGAATAAACCCTGACCCTAGTTCTGCCATTTATAAACAGTATGACTTTCAGTAAATCATGAAACTTCTCAGTTTCTTCATCCTTAAAATGGGATACTTGTATTTACTTGCCTCACAGGGTCTGTTATAAGGATCAAATGAGACAATATAAATAAAATGCTTTTTAAATAAAAAGAGTACAAATGTAGACTAATCATCCAACTATAAAGAGAATTTTCTTTCTTAATAAAACCTAAACCAGATCCTAGCTAGTCAGTATTCCAATTGTTCTTTTCTATTACTGGGCTGACATATATTTTTTCGAAAACTGTAGTTGATCTATTGCCTCAATAAGTTGGATTATTCCTTACCTTAGATGCCTCTGCCTCAATCTGTTGTCGCTTGGGTGTTTCTTTCAGGTCAGGTGATTTCTGGGTAGTTTTGTTCTTAACGGCTTGAGATTCAATGCCTTCGCCTTCAATTTGCTGGTTAATACCTTCTGCATGGACAGAGTGATCAATACCATTTGGATTCAGACTGCAATGGATAGCTGAGGAGAAAAAATGACAGATATAGCTCAGTAAACAGACCATATCAGCAGAGTCTCCAAAGACAAAGAGTATTTCATCAAGCAGTGACAGGAAGGTGCCAGGCTGGGATCTGAGAAGCTGAGAGAGCCTCAGAAACTGTACTTCCTATAATCTTAAGGAACCATAGAGGTTCAGAGGCATTTCAGAGGTCTTCAGAGGTCATTCATTCCACCTATATCAGAGGAGGAATACTTTCTATAACCAAACTGACCAGTGGCCATCTTAAAGCAAACTATTACTCTTAGGGGCAGTTCTAATTGTTGGAACATTTTCTCCAGCCCCTTTCTTTACTAGTCTGGAAAAAAAATTTACCTTTTCATCCCAGAGAAATTCAATTAGATAGCTCCATATCTACAGCATGCAAAGATCTGGGATAAATGATGAGCATGGTCATATGTAGCAAAGTAGAAAGAATGATGGATTTTAGAGTCAGAAAATCCTAACTGTTTGACAAAGGGCAAGTCATTTATTCTCTTTGGGCCTCCATGCCCTCATCTATAAAAGGAGGAGAGGTTGGATTTGATGGCATCTGAGATCCTTTCCAGCTCTGAAGTTTCATATATGAATATGAAGATACTCTTTTCCAAAATGTATAATATAATGCAAAATGAGAATGGACTGAAAGTTCACAACTATGATGAAAAGGAGAGTGAGGTAAGTACAAAAACATGTAAGATAAGTTGAGATGGAGAGGTGGCATGGAGGTGGCAGAAGAGGAGGGCCAGGAAAGACTTCTTGGAGGAGTTAACATCTATTTCAAGACTCTAAAAGAGAGTCAATTGGTGGAACTAGAGATGTGGAAAGACCTTTTAATGTTCTGGGGACCAGAGTAAAGTCAATACGAGAACAGAGAGAATGCTCTGGATCATTGTCTTGGATCATTGTATTGCTGAGAAGAACTAAACTATTCACAGCTGATCATAACACGATGTTGTTGTTACTGTGTACAGTGTTATCCTGGTTCTGCTCACTTCAATTTGTATTAGTTCATGTAAGTCTTTCCAGGCTTTTCTGAAATCATCTTGCTTATCATTTCTTATAGCAAAGTCGTATACCATATATTCATATGCCACATTCCCCTAATTGATGGGCATCCCCTCAGTTTCCAATTCTTTGCCACCACAAAAGAAGAGTTGCTATAAATATTTTTGTATATGTAGGTCCTTTTCTCTTTTTTAATGAACTCTTTGGGATACAGACACACTGGCGGTATTGTTGCATCAAAGAATATGGATGGTTCGATTGCCCTTTGGGCAGAGTTTCAAATTGCTCTCCAGAATGGTTAGATCAGTTCATAGCTCCACAGAAGGTGACTCTTAAAATGAATGTTGAAAGAAACTAAGGATCTTAAGAGATGGAAGTGAGAAGGAAGTTCATTCCAGGCATGGGGCACAGAATGCACAGGGATAGAGATTGAACGCTACATTTGAGGAATAATAAGGAAATCAGTTTAGCAGGACTAGTGTGGATGACAGAGCAGTTATGTGCAATAAATCTGAAAAGAGGTTGGGATAATGTTGTGAAGGTCTTTAAATCTTGAAGACTTTTAATTTTATCTTGAAGGTAACAGGAGTCATTGAAGTTCATTGAATAAAGGGAGAGAGATCCTGGAACATTGATAAAGATTGCCATACACATCCAGAGAAAGAACTATGGAATCTGAATGCAGGTCAACTTATGCTATTTTCCTTTATTTTTTTCATGTTTTTTTTTCCTTTTAGTCTGTTTCTTCTCTCACAACATAACTAACAAGAAAATATGTTTTACATAACTGTACATATATTACTTAAATCAAATTGTTTACTGTTTTAAGGAAGGGGTGGAGAGGGGAGAAGAGAGAAAATTTGGAACTCAAATTTTTTTTAAAATGAATGTTAAAATTGTCTTTATATGTAATTGAAACAAATACTATTAGTAAATAAAAAAAGTCACCTGCTACATGAGGCTTTTCACATAATTTCCTCCCTCTCCTCCTACTCGTACTTTCCCCTCCAAGTCACTTTGTATCAGTTTTGAAAAATCCTACATATACCTCCATATGGGTGGATTGTTTCCCCTGGTCAGATTCTAAGTAATATGAGAGTAGGAACTGTTTCCATTTTTATCTTTGTATCACAAGTTCCCAGCAGAGTGCCTGGCACATATCAGGTCCTCAGCAAATGCTTGTTGGTTGACTGATTGAAGAGGAGTGGTAAAAATTAAGTTGAATTATGGAGGTCCTTAAATTCCAAGGTGAAGAGTTTATACTTCATTTGGTAGGCGATGGAGAACAACATGACCACAATCGTATTTTGGAAAGATTATTGAGGATATAGAGTTTGCCTCCTGGTGCACTCAAAACAAGAAGAGCTCGGAGCTATCCCAGGACTCCATCAATCCAGATTCTGGGAATCAATCATTTATTATATTCCAGGTACCATGCTAGATAGGGCAGATAGTGGTGCAGTGAACAGAGTGCCAAGTCTACAGTCAGGAAGACAACTCTTTCCGAGTTCAAATCTGGTCTCAGACACTTACTACCTATGTGACTATGGGAAAGTCACTTGACCCTGTTTGCCTCAGTTTCCTCATCTCTAAAATGATCTGGAGAAGGAAATGGTAAACTATTCCAGTATATTTGCCAAGAAAACCCCAAGTGGGGCCACAAAGTATCAGATGTGACTGAAATGACTGAATAATAACAATAACAAACTATGCAATGCAGTAACACTAGCTTTCTTCCTTTTTGATAAATAAGAAATTTGACCTCTTGACTCTGAACATATTCTCTGGCTGTCCTTCATTCCTGGAATGCTGCTTCTCCTTGTTTCAAACTCCTGGTTTCCCTGACTTCCTTTAAGTTCCAACTAAAATCCCACTTTCTACAAGAAGTCTTTCTCAACCACTCTTCAAGAATGGGTCATCTCTCTCTGTCTCCCATTTATTTTATCTGTAGTTTGTTTGCACATTTTTGTTTACTCTTTTATATTGTGGGGTCCTTGAGGGCAAGTCTTTTGCCTCTTTTTATGTACTCAGAGCTTAGCACATGCCTGACATATAATAGATACTTGATAAATGTTTATCAACTGATTGATTATTCAACATATTTGGGCATGAGAAATTCATTTTGCTCCACAATAATATATATGGCCTCTGTTCTTTCCTCCTATCATTACAGAATTTTGCAAAGAACCTTTCTTTTATGGAATAATTTTTAAATAAAGCTTCATTATTCTTATAGTAACTTGAAAAATGCATATTGCTCCTCATATTTCTTGATACAGATAATTATGAAGTGTGAGATTATGTATATGCATATGTATATGTATGTATGTGTATATATATGTATATATACATATATAGTCAAATTATAACAGAAGTCATATTCTTAATTAATATGTATAGACATTTCATCTGGACATCAATTTGTCTCTTTCTGTGCAGAATCCAATAGAATTCTGTCATATCATTTTCCTAAGTTGTGGCATTGCCATCAATAGGTTAGTAAAGTTTAAAAAAACATTCCCTAAAAGCAGTATCATCAGCATAGGTAATAATCACCTTTAATTCCCTTCATGCTTTTCTTATTGTTCAGTTATGTTCAACTATTCATGACCCCATTTGGGATCTTCTTGGCAAAGATACTGGAGTGGTTTCCCATTTCCTTATCTAACTCATTTTCAGATGTAGAACTGGGTTAAGTGACTTGCCCAGGGTCACACAGCTACTAAGTATCTGAGGTCACATTTGAACTCTAGGGAGATGAGTCATCCTTACTCGAAGCCCAGCACCCTATCTATTGTAGCACCAAGCTGCCTTCACTTTTAATGCAAAGTGGAGCAAAGCAAAGATTTGCTTTTCAATTATTTTATTATAAAGGTCATTAGACAGACATGTAGGTGATTTTCCTTTTCACCATTTTACCTATGAAAAAAACCATTCACAACTGTACTGCAAGTAATATATCCAGCATAGTCCTGGACATATAGCTGCACTTATAGTTTCCTATTTGATAAATTTTTTGCACATTGTTTTTTGCATTTAGTAATTGTGTTATCAGCTTTGCGCAATGTAAGTAACTCTTTTAATGTCATGGACACTTTTCTGTTTATTTGTTTTGCTTAATCTAATTTTTTCTGGGAAATTATTTTATCTTGCCAATCTATTTTGTATGTAGACATTTAAGACATCTTGTCAGATTACTAGATTTCATAACATCTGTAGCTAAGGCACAGATACAAAGCAAAAATAATTATATTCCTTATCCATCAATAACAGCTTTTTTGAAACCTATCAACAAATAAATGGGATTGTATTTTCCAGATTTGAGAATTTTACTTTGACTTTCTGTTTTTCTGTGACTTACATACTCTCCATTGCCTTTCTACTAATTTTAGCTATTCTAGTAGATTTTCTTTTCAAATAGGTCATATGTTTATCTATGAATACTATTTCACTTTTTAAAAATGGGCAATAAAATTAAGTCATAAATTTCAAATAGTTATCTAAATTTGCTATCAGTTATTACAAATCTTTGAAATGTTAGGTTTTTTGAGAAACCAGTTTATTCTAAATTTACTAAAAATAATAATAGATATGATGATACTTTCAACTTTTCTTCAAAAACTATTTAAGTTTCCAGATTTCATTTTCAAATGCAACAACAGAGTTCCTCTATCTTGTGAGTCTATTGTCAATGGCAGCAGATCATGACTATGCTAAAATTCTACATGTAGCATTTGACCCCCTTTAAACACTATGAATGCTGCCCAGTCACTGTCAATGGAAATGAATTCTACCCACTATTCTTGCCTTTACTGATTTTTACCTAGGTTTGAAAAAAGCTCAGTTTTTTTGTCAAAGTGGAGGAGCTATACATGAAAACATTCAATGGTTTTTGCCATTCCTTTGAGCAGTCTTGACCCTCTACCTTATCATGGAGGTGGGATGAGGAAGAGGCAAATCTCATAGTTTGGGATTCTATCTCAGGTCCTTGGTCATAACTTGACTGAATCTGTCTTCTCTAAGTCTACCAATGAGTTGTTAATTGTGAGAACTGTTGATATTTTCTCAATTTTCATTCTTGACGTACAGTAGGTACCTTATATATTGATCAGTTCCTATCTCCACCCACCCCCCTACTACATCTAACATGGTTAATTACTCCCTATGACCTCCCCGCAAGGTTTTATCTTGATTGTCATCCTAACTGTCCAGCCACTCTTTCTCAGTTTTCCTTGTGGTGCTACCATCCATGTTCTAAACCCAAGTTTGGGGAATTTCCCAAGGCTTGACTCTGATGGATGAATAAAGCAAATAAATAATATTTATATTATTTAAATAATTAAGAAATTATTCATTTAGCTCTTATGTGCCTGGCACTATGCTAATTTCTGGGAACACAAAGATGATACCACTGCCTTGCTCAAGGAGCTTTAGGGATTTTTCTATTGCGTCTAAATATGAACTCCTGTATTTGGCATTTGAAGCCCTTTCCTAAAACTCCAGTCTATTTTTCTATGATTATTTCTCATTATTCCCCTTGACACAGGCTCAGCTCTCACCACCCTAGGCAACTTACTGCTCTCCATAAGCAGTATCAAATCTTCCACCTTCAAGCCTGTATAGACTATTCCCCATGGCTGGAATAAAGTCCTTCTTTACCTCAACCTCTTATAATTTTTAGTTTACCTTGATGTTTGGCTTATGCCATGTTCTACAAAAGGCCTAATATTTCTAGTACCCTCCCCCTCTTTCACAAATAACACACACACACAATGCTAGAACAAAATGTTGCCTAACAGGATCTTTTAGAGTAAAGATGTCTCCCACCCGCACATCAGGATCATGCACGATTCTTTATAAGACATAACAACAGAAATAGACATAATCCTGTTCAATGATGTTTTGATAATAAATTTCAGATGAGACATAAAACAGAGAAATGTGCCCATAGAACGTATTGATGGCCGCAACAGAAGTCACCTGGACAGTTCCAGGTTGAGGTGGAATTCCTCATGGATAGGGAGGTATCTCAGATGTTCCTGATTAAAGATGACATTGTGTTGATTTCATCAAATTCAAGACTTTTCAGAGAATCCAGGAAGCAATGTGTAATCATTCAAAGAACTTTTATCTGTCCATTTACACAAGAAAGATGAAGTGTAAAAAAATAAGTATCTGTTGCCCGTATTTCTATACATGCATTTAGATTGATCAGTTATACAGTTTGTCCGATAGTGAGTGTGCGTGCGTGCGTGCATGCATGTGTGTGTGTGTGTACACACAGACAATACAAAGAGACAATGAAATAGGCCTGGAATAGTAAAGGAGGATGAAAATATGCTGGGTTGCTTTCAGGAAATTGAAAAGTTTTTTATGACCCTTTCCATGAAAACCAAAGGTCTATGTTTTCAATACTAACATTTTATCAGTGTTGCTATATGGCATATGCCAATGAAATGAGGAATACTAAAAATGAATACCGCCCAGAGAGTAAAGGAGGGGTATATGGTAGGTGTGTAAGAAGACTGAAACATAGCTAGTGAGGAACTCCACAACTCCAGTCTGCTGGGTATTCACCCTAGCTTTGTGTCATCTGCACATTTCATAAACATACCATGTTTCCAGTTGTCTTTATGGCAAACCATTGGCCTCCATGTCCACAAGGTCCCAACCCTATACTCATGGGCTTTGATCAGTGAGCATTTCATCATTTCTTACCTAGTCTCAAGCCCATCTTTCCCCTTCCCATGCTCTGTATGCCCTACCATGTCACACATACATACTTTCCAAGTCTAGCTCTGAAAAATAATAATAAACTAAATAAATAAATAAACTAACCAAATAAAAACAAAAATAAACTAAAAAATAATGAGAAATGAATAAAAATCAATAATAATCCAATCATTTCCCTTAAAGGATGTCAATCAATTGTCATATTAACATAATCGCAATTCTATTTGAGACATTGTAAGTAAGGTAGATTTTAGTATGTGTAAGATGGATTTTTGTTATTCTTTCTTAGAATTTAGTTTTCCAGGATTCATGGCCATAACAATCTCTATTTCCCAGGCTCATGACTTGTAAACATCTCCACCGTACTTATGCAGCCTCATATAATGATAAATAACGTAAATATGTCTGCTTAAAATTGTAAATATCCACTGCAACTCTGCAGTGAGATGTAATAGTGACAAAAGGTAAACTTGTGAGTCTACTGCTGGCAATATGCCTTCTTTGTCTATTGCCCTATAAATCAAGTGGATACTGGTCAGTAGTGGGGAACCCACAGGAGAATATGACAGTGTAATGCTGTGTGCATCTTGATCGGTCCCCATCAAGGCTTGAGGGGGAATCTGTGTTTGCCTCAACTGGCCCCCACTGAGGCTTGCAAGGATCTAAGGGAGTGCACAAGTTGGAATGGTCTCGACCGACCCCACTGAGACGCAGGGGTAGCGGCCTCTCCTCCCCCTTCTCATTGGCCCCTTTGAGAAGGGTGATTAGGGAACGCTGTAGGAGATGGTGCTCCCACTATCAGCACTATTTTAAGAAGACTAGACTAGAAGAAAGTAAGATTATTAACCCCTCCGAAGCCATCTTCCTACCCTTGCAGTCCGAGAAAATCAAGACTGAATCTGTTGGAGGCTGGAGTTCAAAACCTCCAGTGCCTCCCACGTTTTATTTGTGAAATATTGATCCATCCAAACCCTGTTCTCTGGTCACATTCCCTGCAAGTGTAGTGTTCCCTAATTAAAATGTAAACTCCATGAGAACAAGGGCTATTTTGCTTTCTTCTATTTATATCTCCAGAACTTTTCACAGTGCCTAGAACATAGTAAATGCTTAATAAATGATTTTGCATTTATTTAGCCATCTCTGCTTTAAAGATACTGACAGACTTCACCCAGATAAAACTGTGGGGAACAAAGAGTAAATTGCTCTTGACTTCAAACCCACACAAAGAGGTCACATCTAGCCTGCGTTTCTCCAGATCTGGTTGGCCTATGGCTCCTGCAAAGGATGTCCTATTAACTCAGTGGTTGAAATGAAAAGGGAAGTCCAAATTATATGGAACTGCTTAGCACCAGTGGTATCTTGCAGCATGTGGCACATAACCACTCAGTCTAACAGTTGGAAATGACATTAAAGGCCGTTTGGTCCAACCTGTACCCATTAACAAATGGTCATTTAATCTTTGCTTGAAAGTCCCCAGTGAAGAGGCATACACTAATTTCAGAAGCATGTCATTCTACTTTTGGATAATTCTTATTATAAGGAAGGTTTTTTTTTCATGAAAATCTTCTTCTCAGGATACAGAGATGCAGGGTAGTGTTGGTATTTGCCATTTTTAAATAAACAGACACAGTTATACATATGCACGTGTATACGTATTCATGTGTGTGTGTGTGTGTGTGTGTGTGTGTGTGTGTGTGTGTATACAAACACAAGACATGTATAATAGGGCTAGCTCGGTTTGTCAATAGAATACTATTAATAAAGTGCTGGTCTCAAGAGTCAGGAAGATTTAAGTTCAAATCCTGCCCTAGACATTTATTAAGTCTATGTCCCCTGGGAAAGTCATTTAGTTTCTTTATTTGTAAGTAAAGAGCTTGGACTTCATGGCCTCTGAGCTCTTTTTTAGTTCTAAACGATCCTATAAAAATTGCATGACTTCATTTACCATTCCCATTTCCTAGACACCTTTGTACATGAAAATGTTTACACTTGATGTTTTTTCTAGTCGTAATTTAAAAAAAATAAGGAAATCTTTCTTTCATCGTAAACCTTTAGCTACCTATTTTACTCCCAGGGACATGTAGAAGAAATCTAATCTTCATGTTTTATATAATGACCCTTCGAATACTTGCTATTATGTTCCTTTTAAGTCTTCTCTAAGCTAAATATTCTCAAACATCCCCATTTGCCCCTTGGAGGCCAAATCTTCCAGTCGTCTTACGATTCCAGTGGCCCTTTTCTGGATATGCTCCATCACAAACATCTTTTTCAAAATGTGGCACAGCAAAACCACTCTACAAGTGTCCCTGACCACAACAGAGTTTAGCAGAATTATTACTTTTTCTGGACTTCCAGGAGCCAAGATGGCAAAGTAAGCAATAAATTGCTGTAACTCCCACATTCACCTCCAAACAGCTATAAAATAGCACCCAAAACAAATTCTGAAACAACAGAATCAGCAAAAAGACAGGGCGAAACCATGTTTTAGCCCAGGAAACTTGGAATATCAGCAAGAAAGGTCCACCTTACTTGAGTAAAAGAGGAGTGCATTCCAGGACAGGAAGCATCCCAGCAAACCAGCAGCAAACTCCACCTCAGCAAATCAGTGGGAGATTCTGAGACCCAGTGTGATGGAACAGGCAAACACCAACACCAGCAACCCCACATGCCTTAGCATAGCCAGAGGAACCAGCAGACTTCAGCTCCAAGAACCATCAAGTGCTGGTGGGCAAACAGGAATCATTTAGCATGACAAGAAAGTAGGTCAGACCTCTATCACCTTTAGGTGAAACAGGTATCTTCCAGGGACTTCAGCAAGGCCCCAGGGAAAAGCAGAAATATACTACTGGACCTCAGCATATACCAGATACCATCAGTATGGGCCAAGCTCAGCACAAGGTAAGCTGCCAGATCTGTATGACCTCCAGCTGCAGCAGCCATCCCCCACCCCACCCCCTCAACTCAGCACAAGACATCAGGGTCTCCTGCGGGCCTCAGGGCAACATCAGTACAACATGAGGTAAACAGTCAGGGCCTGCAGCCACTAGCACAAGAAGTCTGAAGCAGTACTCCTTTTACCCTAGGTGCAGAGCTCAAATTTAAAAGAAAGGAAAACAACAACAAAAAGATGAACAAAAATAATTAAAAAATAATGTTACATAGAAAGTTATTATTGGTGACAGGCAAGATCAAGACACAAACCAGAAGAGGACAACAGTGACAAAACAGCTATGGACAAAACTGCAAAGAAAAACAAGAAGTGGTCTCAGACCCAGAAAGAATGCATGGAAGAGTGTAAAACTCACATAGAGGACGTAGAAGAGAAAATGAGAAAAGAAGTGAGAGTGATGTAAGAGAATTATGAAAAAAAGTGAACAGTTTGGAAAACTGCTTCAAGAGTAGAAATGGCCAGATGGAAAAGAAAGTACCAAAGCTAATTGAGGAAAACACCTTAAAGGTGAGAGCTAGGCAAATGGTAGTGAGACATCAAGAATCAATCAAACAAATTCGGAAGAATTAAAAAATGGAAGAAAATGTAAAATACCTCATGGGAAAAACAACTGACCTGGAAAATAGATTCAATAGAAACAATATTAGAATCATTGGACTCCCTGAAAGTCATAATCTAAAAGAGGACCTGAACAGCATCTTTCAAGAAATTATCAAGGAAAACTGTCCTGATATCCTGGAAACAGAGGGCAAAATAGGCACTGAAAGAATCTACTCAGGAAAGAAATCCCAAAATAAAAACTCAAAGGAACATTATAGCCAAATTTCAGAACAATCAGATCAAGGGAAGAAATACAAGTGGTCAGAAAGAAACAATTCAAATATCGGGGAGTCACAATCAAGATTGCATAGGACTTGGCAGCTGCAATATTAAAGGATCAGAGGTCAGGAATCATGATATACAAGAAAACAAAGAAGCTAGGACTATAACCAAAAATCACTTACCCAGCAAAATTAAGCATAATTCATCAAGGGAAAAAATGGTCATTCAATGAAATAGAAGGATTTTAAGCTTTTACAAGGAGACCAAAACTAAACCAAAAATTTAACCTCCTACATCAAGATCCAAGAGAAGCATAAACAGGTAAAAAAGGGAAAAAAAATAAAGGATTCCAAAGAGCCAAACTATTCACATCCCTACATGGGAAAATGATACTTGTAATTATTAAAAACTGTATCACTAATAGTACAGCTAGAAGGAATATACATAGACAGAGTCCATATATAAGGTGAATTTGAAGGAATGACAAAAAAATGAAAGGATGGAAAGAGGAAAAAAGGATGCAGAAGGAAGGGAGCGGTAGAATGGGGTACATTATTCACATGAAGATATGTGAAAAACCTATTCAGTGGAGGGGGAGGATGGGAGGGTGGGTGAGAGGCATCAGTTTAATGTCACCCTCATCAATATTGGGTCAAAGAGGGAATCATATACACAATCAGTTGAATGTAGAAATCTATCTTTCCCAACAGGGAAGTAGGAGGGGAGGAAATCAGTGGAGGTGGAGTGCAAGGGGTGGAGAGACTGACAGAAGGGAGGGCAGATCAGGAGAGGTGGTAGACAGAAGCAAAACACTGGTGAAGAGGGAAAGGGTGAAAGGAGAGAACAATCAGGAAGAAGAATAGGATGGAGGGAAATACACATTAACCGTTTTGTTTTTTGCCTTTCAATCATTTCTTTTTTTCACTCTGTGACTAACATGGAAATATTTTTACATGATAGCACATGTATAAACTATATCAAACTGCCTACCATATTCAAAAGAGGGGAAGGGAAGGAGGGAAGGGGAGACATTTGGAATTCAAAATCTTGTAAAAATGAATGCTGAAAATTTTGTTGATGTAACGGGAAAAATAAAATACTATTTTAAAAAAGAATTATTACTTTCCCTGTTCAGGACCCTATGATCTGCTTAATGCAGGCTGGGATGAATCAGTTTTTTTTTGTCTACCATGAATTTTCTCACATTAAGTTTGTGACTCACCAAAACTCTCAATCAATCAATAAGAATCTATTAAGGATCTACAAAGAGCTAGATCTTATCCATAGGGACATTTGTCTAGTCATGACTAGCTCATGCTTCAGTTTTCAAATTGACTTTTTGAGCTCAAGTGCAGAATTTTACCTTTATTCCTATTAAATTTTACATTTTTTAATTTCAGTCCATTGGTCTAAAATGTTGAGCTTTATTTTCAATCTAGGATATCATTCATTATGTCAGCCGTTACTCATAACTTCATGTCATTTTCAAATTTGACATGTATATCATCTATGGTTTCATCCAAATCAATGATAAAAATGTTGAACCCCACAAGACCATGGACCTATTCCTTGGGTACTCCACCAGAGACCTGCCTCACAGTTGACAATGCCACTTTAATGGACTTCTTTTTTTTGGTTCTAGTCATTCATCCAATTCCAAATATGTTATGTAGTTTATATTTCTTCATCTTTTCTCCAAGGATAGCAGGATCATAGGACCACAGATTTAGAACTGGGAAAGAACTTAGAAATTATTCTACTCCAACACTCACATTTTACATTTTCTAGCTATTTAGAGATAAAGTTAAATAACCTGCCCAAGTTCACACAAGTGGCAGTGTTTGGATTTTTTTTTTTACTCCAAATTAAGAATTTTCCACTGCATCAATCCTCCTGCCAAATTATTTCAGAATATCAAATATTTGCTGTGATCTCCATAACTGTGATCTTATATTACCCAATCTATTTATTTTTTCAAGAATGAAAGAAAGAAATGAGCTAGGCATAATGGCATATGCCTATAATCTCTACTACCAGGGAGGCTAAGTCCCATCTCTTAAGCAGAGGAGCCCTGAACTACAGTGCGCTAAAGCAAACCAGTATCCAAACTAAGTACCAATACAGTACCCACTGATAATGGGAGGGGTGGGGAGTTGAGGTTTAGGGGATGGGATAGCACCAAACTCTACAGAGGAGCCCAAAAGCCTAGGCTGGAAATGGAGCAGGTTGAAATTCCCATGCCAGTTAGTTGCAGAATTGGGCCAATGAGAAGCCACTGGACTTCCAGGGTGGGTAAAATACAAAGAGGGATAGAGGGAAGGAAGGAGGCAGAGAGAAAGCTTGGTTTCCCCTGTCATAATCTCTACTACAGAGAACCATACTGTCTTTTAGAAAACATCAATTCCTTTTCTAAAGGCTTACAAACCACATTGTTTATAAAGTGTTTCAAATTTTTCCAGGAAGTCAAAATCATTAGACAAACATACAGGCCAAGTCCCCAGATCCCACCTTTGCCCATGTCAGTTGCCAGAACATCAAGAGACCCTCCAGAGGAAACCAAACTGGTCTAGAATGGATAGTATCAGTATTTTTTCTTTTCCACTGCCAGGCCATGACATCTGATTATTCAAATGCCCTCCACAAGGCTCCTGCTACTGCCCAAGAGGGGGAAAAAGTCCTTCTAAGAGAGAAAAGAGTCGATGACCTCTACTAGAAGATGTGAGTGTAAGTACTAGTATTTTTGCTAGACTGATGCCATAGGCACCAATATGCTCTATTTTGAGACAGCAATGAGTGGTTATTAATCTCTGTTAAAAGAAAATTATCATACCTGTACCTCAACTTCACTGAATAATGCTAACAAAGCTTACAAGAATATGATAAGGATTTAACTATGTTTACTTTAGGAAGATTACCGCTTTTCATCATATCCTTTTAAAACCTAGACTAGCTCCTGTTATTGCCTGTCTAATCAAGTCTAATCTCAGGTTGACATTCAAATGTTCCATGAACTGCTCTGCTGCTCCACCTAGACAAATTTGCCTTTCACTCTTCCCTAAGTCAGGTATTCTCACAATCACAGAAACAAGGATTATTCCTACATAAACTCATGGAATCCTTCTCTCCACCCCACATTCTGACAATCTACTCACTCAAGATATTAGTTCAGGATCCTTTTCTATCTACTAATCCAACCCATACCTAGCTTTCCCCGTTCTGAACACCTGGAATATTCAGAGTACTCTCTAGCTTGACTCAACTAGAGTACACGGCATATATACTCTAAATCAGGATTCATAGGATTGTAGGATCTTCTATTTGGATTGAGCAGAGAACACAGAGGTTACTGGATCCGACTTCCCTGAGGAATCTAAGACTCAGAGAAATTAAGCGATTTATCAATCACACCAGTTAAATTCAGAGGCTGGGACAGAAACCAGGACTTACTAACCTGAAATCCTACTTTGGTGCCTGCCTTCCATAGATATCCCAACTTGATAAGATGATTCAGTGACTGACCTTTGCTTCTAACCTGCCAGTGGGCTGATTGTGCACAAACGGCTGATTCTGAAATGACCTCTGTTTCAGAAACCAGTCTTTCCTGTCTATAGGTATAATCAGTTTCATTTTCTGAAACAGTGCAGTTTAGTGCAAGAAAGAAAATATTCACAATATGAAGACATGAAGTCAATGAGTATAAGCCTTTAGTGTCTCTTACTTCTTAACTCTAAAACTTATTCTCCAATCTATTTTCCTCCAGGCTCTTCCCCTGATTTGGGAATACCAAGATATAGTGCAATTTGGCTTGAAGAACCTTGTCAGATTTATTAGAGAATTTCTCTTCTTCCTCACCTAGGACAAATGTCCTAAGGATCAAATTCCAGCTTTGCTACTTAGTTGGTACTCACTCAACTTTTCTGGGCCTCAGTCTCATGTACAAAATGAATTTTGACCACAAATCTGGGGTTCTTATCCCAACAGACACAGGTACCCAAAGTAGAAAGATTTGGATGGGGAAAAAATGGTATCTTTATCTTAATTGACATCTAACTAAAATTTATGAATGTAGGTAACAATTCAATTATGATTACAGGCAAAAATCTGTTATTCTGAGAAGTTTATAGGCTTGCTCAGACTGCCAAGATGGTGTTGTACTGATGGTGACGCGCTAGGGTGCACCTCTTTTCAGGTGATACTGAGCTAATTGCATCAAGTTCACAGAAATGAGCAAGGCTTCAGGGCACCCTTCCACCAGACCTTTGGCCCACTTCTACAAGTGATATTCCCAGTCCCTGCCAAGCCCTGGGTGCCACTGACTTTTGTTTCACAACAAAATCCTCTATAAACTGTGACCCTTACCATTCGCCTGTCACCCATTACTGCTTCTATGGTTAGTACACTCCTAATACCTCTTCCTCCCCATTCTATATTACTTCATCACTAGCCTACAAGAAGTTCATTGTTTTAAACCTCAGCTTCCTGTTCTCATCCCAATTCTCCTTAAACCCACCCTTACTCACATACTACTCCAACGGTGGAAATCTTGTTTCAAAAATTAACAAACCTGCCTTCATTCAAAACTTCTTTTCCATCTCCATCTTTATTTTTACTAAGCTTTGATTTCCTTTGTGACCCTAAGTGTTTTGTTTTATTCAACAAAACATTATTCTGAGAATAGATTCGTAGGCTTCATCAGTGTCAAAAAAATCTACAATGTAAAAAAGGTTTAGAAATGCCTATTTGTAACACAGGGACCTTCATCAATTGACCATTCCTCATGCGATGCTGGACAAATTCCTTGCTTCTGTTCTCTCTATATAGATTAATCAAGAGGCTACATCTACTGGTGCAAAAATCCTCTTCCTTCTCTGCATAGCATCCTAATCTTCTGTCCATATCCAACAGCACCACATTCCATTATGCTCTGAAGAACCTCCTCTGAATTGTGAAATGCCCCTTTATCCTAGATTTCTTTACTTTCTGCTCTTTCCATCTTATACTAATGAAAAACAAGCTCTCCCCAGAAGACACTGCCTCCTTAGTTATTGTCTCCTGAACTAGGAGCTCCATCTTTCATGCTTACCCTCCTCACCACACCCCTACCCCAAAGTTCTGGATTAGAAGATGTAGATGTGTAAGTACACGGAAGCTAACACTGGATAGAGCACTCAGCCTGGGGGCATGAAGACCTGAGTTCAAATCTAGCCTCAGATGCTCCGTAGCTGTGTTACTCTGACTAAATCCCTTAACCTCTATTTTTCTCAGTTTCCTCATCTATAACGTAGGGATAATAGTATAACTAAGGGTGTTGTGAGGATCAGATGAGATAACACTTTGTAAAGCACAGTATCTGGCACGTAGTAAATACTGCTATCATTGTTTTCACCATCATCAGCATTGTTGTTATGCCTCTCAATGCCACTTTCAGAAGGCTAGTTTGCCACCATCAGTCAAAAACATTTCTTCCTCTGGGGCTCCTTCCATTCATCTTTCTATTCTTGCTCAGTTGTTGTTTAGTGATGTCTGACTCTTCATGACCCCATTAAGGGTTGTCTTGACAGAGATAGTAGAGTGATTCTACTTCTAACTCAATTTACATACGTGAAAACTGAGGCAAACAGGGTTAGGTGACTTTCCCAGAATCACACAGCTAGTAAGTGTCTGAAACCAGATTTAAACTTAGGAAGATAAGCTTTCTTGACTCTGGGTCCAGCACTGCCTCGACTAATATATTAAGGGAAGGCTTATTCCAGCTTCCTTTGTTTAGTCTCCTTGAGTATAGTGGGCATATAATAAATGTTTCCATTTTTAAGATAAATAAAAATACTGTCTTTCTATAGATTTCTAGTTATGGATCTATGTGGACACCAGAAGTCTAAAAAGGAGAGGACATGGAGAGGGGAGAATGGAGGAGAATAAAGGAGAAGATTTTAAAGATTAGCCCCTTATAGACTTGAATTTATCATTTCTCCCAGATTTCTGGAGTGTGTGTGTGTGTGTACGTGTGTGTGTGAGTGTGTGTGTACGTGTGTGTGTGTGTGTGTGTGTGTGTGTGTGTGTAGAGTGGAAGAGAAGGAAGTAGCTGACCCCTTTCAAAAACTGTGATGGAGAGAACTGGGTACCCAGACCTTATTTGCCAAAGAAGGCAAATAGCCTTAATTTACCTCCCTCTCCATAGGTGTGTCCATAGGGACACCTGCTGAAATGGCATAAGGAGACAGCTAAAATGCATTTTAAAAAACTACCACTGTCAGTATGGGGCTCTATCCACTTTCAAGAAGTATAAAAAATACAGCTAGCTAGCAACCATCACTCCCATTCTCAGAAATATCTGCTCATAAATCAGATAGGAGATTTTTCCCTGGGTATAAATATCTTGTGCTCAAAATGTAAACTATCTATAAACACAAGAGAAAGGCTTTTGAGTTTCTGTACACATAGTCTTATTCTTCACAAAGATATATTTTAATCCTCCATTTGTACATCATCAGCACCTCCTCCTACAACCACCTCCCTTTTTCCTCCTTAAAGCATTGCCATTAAATTAGGAAATAACACAAATGCAGGCTCTTACACATGCACACACACACACACACACACACACACACACACACACACACACCCCTCACTACCACCACCACCACCAGCAACATTTACAAGTCAGGAAATTTTTAAGTGACCTCTTTGATAACACTGACCTTCAACTCCGGGATTGTCCTCTAAATGAAAACCTGTTTGGTTTTTATTTATTCTTTTTCATTATAGTCCTTTCTTATATTGAGGGCAGTTATTTACCCCGAGTAATTGCTTAAGCACCCCAAGGGCCATTCCCATGCACCCAGGCTCCCCTTTTAGAAGATTTCAGGGCCCTTCCTGCTTGAGTAGGTATTTCTAACCAAATCACTCCCTATGGCATTTACCTGAAATGCTGAGGCTTTCATGTTTAATTAAATTTTAATGCCCCTAATTTTGCGTTCTTTGAAATGAAGGAGTTAAGACTGAATGAATCTCACAGATATAGCTATTTTAAAAATTAAACAGGGAAAATTCCCAGCATCAATGTGCTCCTTTTAGCATTTCTTGAAATGCCATTTGAAAGAGATGTGTTCCTGGTTTTCCACTGTGCAAAAAGATTTGCACAACACATTTTATATATAGATATGTATATAAATAGACAGATACAGATCTTGGTATAGATATATACACATATATGTGTATTTGTAAATACATGCACATGTATGTGTATGTGTGTATATACACATACACACATATACACACATCATTTTTTATACACACACACATACACAGAAACTGAAAAAAGATTTTTTTAAAGACAGTTTAGTCTTCTTCAGCCAAAATGATACCAGGTTCTCTTAAAGTTGTGTGTTGCTGACAATGACTACAACAACGAAACCACAAAACAATCAAGACCAAATGCAACATTTCATAGAACAAGCTAAATAACAGATAATAAGAATGGCTAACATTTATATGGCACTTACTATGTACGGGGCGTCGTGCCAAACACCTTCACAATAATCTGGAAGGCAGGTGCTAGTATATTCCCATTTTACAGATGAGAAAACTGAGGCAAGCAGAGGTTATGCAGCTTGCCTAGGATCATACAGCTAGTAAATAGTTGAGGCTTTGTTTTAATCTAGGTCTAGTGTACTATCCACTGTGCTATCTACCCATCCCTCGCAAGGCTCCACAGGAGAGATATGAAGAGATACTGCCACCATTCTCCTTTGAAAAGGTGATAGGTCCATGGGTGTAGATATACATATACTTTAAACTTCTTTAAATGAGTTGATTTGTTTTCCTGAATTATTCCCTTTTTTTTTCTTTAATTACTATTAGTATTTTTAAATGTGGGATGGCTTTCTGGAAGGGAGAAGAGAAGGGATCCTGAGAGAAATTCTGGTGATTTAAAAAAAAATCAATATTTTTTAAAGCAAAGTTCTTTTTCAATGATTCTCACTATGATTTCTAGCTAGCATACTTTTTTTGTTTTCCAAAACAAAACAAAAAGAATTTATAGCGATCAGGCTCCATCAGGATCAGATGACTTCAGAACTTCAGTGGAAATATAGGCTATTCCCACCAAAGATGAGCATGTTGGACTGAAACTGGGTTCCATTTATAACATCTTTACAAGGAACAAAAAGCCACACTCGGACTTTACCACCTACATAGTGTAGCCTGACCGTACTAAATAGTTATTAACTAAAACAGACTAAACAGAAGCACTGTACTTATTTTGTTTTCTTGAGATGGATGATTCCAAAAGAAGCTGCACAGACATTTTATTCCTGACTGCATCATACATCCCCCCCTTTCCTTTAGGTGATCAAGGGATATAGCTTTGCTGCAGTTGACGGATTCTTTAAAAGAGAGATATACCAATAAAATATATAGTATATGGATAAAAAAAAAGACAACTGGATCTTCAGTTGAAAGACATGAGTGCATAACTGGCCTCTGATATATATACCTGTGTGACACTGGCAAATGACAACAGCCCTAGGACAAATTTCTTCTGTAAAATAAGGAGGGTGGATTTCATGACATTTGAGGTTTTCAAACTCTGGCTTCCTTTAATTTCCAACTAAATCCCACCTCCTACTGAAAGCCTTTCCTCATCCCTCTTAATTCTGGTGTTTTCCTTCTATTGATTACTTCCAATTTGTTTGTCATCCCTTTTAGACTAAAGACAGAGACTTTCTTTTGCCTCACTGTATTTCAAGCTCTTCAGCACAGTGCCTAACACAGTAGGCACTTAATAAATGTTTACTGACTAACTGAATAAAATCTTGATTCTAAATATTTTCAGTTCTTAATATAGAGCTGATCCCAAAACCAGACCTGAGACTAATAAGCAGATAAATTAGGCAGATGCCCCAGGCATAGTATTCACTGAAGGGCTCAACAAATGCATATACAATCAAGTCTCAACTTTCATTGGGATAATGTTCCTAGAAAATGGTGGGAAAGTCAAAAACTTGAATACTGATACATTGAACCTATAGTTAGGTTTCTGTGGCCACCAAAAACTAATCTCTTGTTAGAAATCTCTGAAAGTATGCTTTTCTGCATACAATTCTTTACAACTAAACATTAATTCTGATAATGTGTCCTTTTCCTAACACAGTAATCACAAAATAACCCATAAAATGCAGTACACAAAATAAAATTGGTAACATGTGAAACATCTTTTTCTCATTACTATTTCCCAAGAATTTTGTGAATTTTTCTGATAACATCTCAGTCAAAAAATTAATTTCAGAGAATATTCATTTTCATAACACATGAAATCTCTACATCATACTTTCCCCTTTTTTCAAATAAAATAAATGATTGATTCATTAACACCAAACTCGTAGCCACTAGGAATTGCAGACATTCTGGCATAAAGTTTATCCAGTACCTTTATTTTCTTGCTAAACTGCATCGGTGACTTTGAAAACTTGTACTTAGAGCCCAAAGGACTTGCACTATGCTTTGGGGAGGCATGATTATAACACAAAACTTGAGTTTTAAAGGCAAAAAAATGAAAATACACACTGGGAATGAAAGGGGGACACTTTATTCTACAACAGTAAAGTGAACAAGATGAGTGGAGCATCTATTAGGATATGAGCTACTCCACAAACTTGCACGTATCATGCCTCTCATTTTCTTCTCTATTGTACATAGACAGGAATATGCTCAGTTACTAATGAAAAACTGAAAATGAGGTTACTAATAAAAATCATACAAATGCTTTAAGTCAGAAAAGTTAAAAGCATGAATGCTGAGAACTGACTATTTTTATCAACAAAATTTCTTTCCTTGCATCTAGGCATGTGTTGCATGATACAAGGAAAGTTCAAAGCCTCAGGGATATATGAGGTAAAATTTTCCCACCTAGACCAAGATTCAAAAACACTGTGTCCTGTCTCTACCCTGTAATTTGAATACTGAAGAGAAAGACTATCCCTACAACTCATAAACATTAGCTCTACCATACCAATAGAGGAGAAAAAGGAAGCAAGGAGCCATCAAGCATTTAAACCTAGCAGCTGTGCCTGTCTGTCAGTACTAGGTCTACTGGTTTTGCTTAATTATTTCTCTTTGTTACAAGTGTTGCAGAGCAGGGTGTGAGTATATCAGTGAGGATGGATTTTGACCTTAGCCTCTTGACCCCAGGTCCAGTGACTCTACATCATATCACATCCCCCTTATGTCAAGTTACATAGCTGCCACATATCCAAATCTGAAAACTAGAATATTCACACTCAAGACTGGAAATGAAATTGGAAAAATAAAAAAGGTAGAAGATTGTTTCCAAAAGTATATACAAAGCCCAGACATCTCCCTGAAATCTCACACACACACCCAAAATAAAAGATTGCCATTCCAAGCAATTTCGTCAAACTGAGGCAAAGACAGGAATAAAATGGTCAGCTTTTCAACTATGCAACAACTTTGGCCAGAAAAAATGATGAGGGTACAATGGAGAACTGGGAAAAAAGGATCTGAATACAGTAAAAGATCTTTTGACGGCTCTGCTCATGTTAGCATCTTCTGTCCCAGCAAATTACTAAAGAGAGAGAGTCACGACTTGCCCTAAAAATGCTGGGACTCTCCCCGAACACGCATTTCATCGTGTCAGGAGGCAAACTAATATTCTAGAGGAGCAATACTTTCTTCCCTTACCCTCCCCTCAGATCTTGGTCATGTTGGATTATAATTTAGTCTCATTAAGGTCAATTGCAGAACTTTCATTCTTCTAATCAAATGCCATTTGACTCTCTGTGTGTATCTTAGAGTGACTTAGCTGGGCTTTTTGTTAAAATCACCTCTCAGAAAATAATGCTGTTGAATCATTAAATAATCCTGCCCTTCCCCTCCCCAGCAAATCAAGGGATACAAATCAAGCTGTTATTTTCCAGTTTCAAGACTGAAAAAACCCAAAAAGATTACATCATGAGTGCTAAAGGGCTATGATTTCTTTTCAAAAATTTTTTTCTAATTCAGAACTGAACATCAAATATCATCTCCATATACAAAGCAGAACACTAAAAGATGTATATAATTCTCTATTATGTACCTTTTAAATATTGTCTTAACAAATTCAACATATAACTTTCAAAGCTATCCTACTCATCTGCATTTCCTTCTCAGTTCTAATAGTTTCAAATATATGTACATATACACATATATATGTGTATATATACATATATATCAGTCTTCTCATATGTAGTTTTAAAAAGTTTTATTGATACATTTTGTTTTTAGATCATAAAATCTAACAGATTATTAACAATTTTAATGGGAAATCAAAAATATTTAAGTTGAATAAAACTGAATGATTGCCTGCACCCTCCCAATCCCCACCAATTCATTTGACGAAACTAAGACCCAGAAAGATTGACTCCCCCTCAATCAAATATATACCTAGTGGTAAAGGTATCTGAATATGTTATCCAAGTTAAATATGTTAACCACTGCCAGTCTACAGAACAGTAAGAAAAAGCTATAGGACTACATAAACATAGAGAATTTACAAGGCAATAACATTATCACCCAGATGTTGTCCCCTTAGTTCCATTCCACTCAACCAAGTGTTTATTAAGTGCATTTTATAAGCCAGGCATTATGCAAACAAAGAAAAAGTGTGATGCCTTTCCTGCCTTCAAGAAATTTGTTTTCTAGGGAATGAAGACAGTATGAAATGCATACACGTAATTAATGATACAATGAAGCAGAAAGTAATTGAGACAAAGGAAAAACCCAGATAAAGTGCCTTTCAAATTGTCAGTCAGACCATCAATAGGGGTACCACTTCTACTGATGAAGATCACAACCTATCCATGGTTTCTTATCTTAGAGAACTCTTATCACTCATTCAACAAGCCTTTATTAAGTGTCTACAGTGCTCTAGGCACTACATTCAGGATGCAAAGATAAAAGGAAAGCAGTCTATGCTGAAAGAGTTTAAATTAACCATGTCTTCCTATAAACTTCCCACAGAGGACCCACCCAAAATGCTTTCCTTTATGTCTTTTTTAGCACCATTCTTTGGGCATCATTGAAACAATCTGGCTATCCATCTGTCATGCCTTTTTCTCACTACATGACTGGCTCACTTCTGTTTCCAATAATACATCTACTGTATGACATCATTTATGCCAATATTTCAACCTTGGTGATATGCTGTAGCCATCTTAATACACCATGAATCTCTTTACTACCCTTTGAGTCATCCACTATTTTGATATTTCACAGAGTAGGGGATTCCATGATCCACAGCCAGAGACATCCTTAAGAGAATGCTCACACCAAAAAGTTATTTTGGGGATGTTAGGAAGTAGCTTCCAAATGTTCAAAGTCCTACACAATAACCCAAATAAAATTCAACTTATTTTTCTTCTACTGGCAGGGTGGATAGAGTACTGGGGCTAGAATCAGGAATACCTGAATTCAAATTCAGCCTCAGACATATACTAGTTGTGTGACCTTAAGCAAGTCATTTAACTTCCGTTTGCCTCAGTTTTCTCATCTTAAAATGAAGATAATAGCATGCACCTGCCAGGGAATGTGGAAATCAAATGAGATAATACTATTATAAAATGATTATTTACACACAGTACACACTATAAAAATACTAGTTATTGTGATTATTTCCCTCTCCTGTCCCATTTTGACCTTATTTACTGCCCTCAGTCTCTGTCCCAGATAGAGATACTGACAAATAACTCAAGGATTATTTATCCAATTGTATACCATATTCTAGTCAAGAGGCTTTTTCATTTTATTTGTCTTATATACAATATTAGGGTAACACTTTTAATTGTCCGTGAACCTTATTAGGAGGTCCTATAGTCCTCTCAAGTTTCATGGAATAAGTATAATATCATCTGAAGGATTTCACTACCTATATATTTTTCTTACATTTGAAATTTGCAAAAGATATCTTTCATGACAGTGGAAAATACCTTTAACAAACACATCTCAGTTTCATGCCTCATTTGATATGGATGATGAGAGGATCAGTGAACAAAGTTATTTCCATGGCTGCATCTATCAAAGATTCATGTATTATCTTAACCTTTGTATTGGAGATCTTTTACTGGAGAAGGTTGCTCCAAGACTGCATTTTGTTCAACCAAATCAAATGTTTATGATCAACAAGGTCAACACTGGCAAGGGCTACTTCCCTCATGTCTTTGAGTCTCCTTTGTTAGAAAACAGTTGATACTTAACAAATACTAATTGACTGAATGACAAAACACAGCAGACTCTTGGATTAGCTATACTTTTAAACTGACTATATGACTAAAGCTGTGATTTATTGTAGAAAGCTTCTCTGTCCTTTATCAGATCTTCTAGCAAGGGTACTATGGGAGACTTTCAGTTCCTATGACCAAAAGGATAATTTCTTCCATCCTCATGATGTCTCAAACCCTTCCAAAATAGGAATTACATGCAAGAGATAAAGCAATTTCATCTATATCCATGGTCTAGAAAAATAAAGCAAAGCAAAAATGAACAAGCATGGCTCAATGGAAAAGATAGGAAGAGACCGCCCACCTCATCTTTTTGCAGAGGCAGGAGGTTCGCAAGCACTGTACATTGCATGTATTTTCAGACTCTTTTGATTTACAAATGTGATACTCATTTTTCCCTTTTTGTTTCCCTTATAAATAATATCTGCTACATCAAATGGCTCCCTGGGTGGGGAAGGGACATTGGAAAAAATTATGATGACATAAAAAAATCAAAAGACAACAATAAAAACATTTTTTAAAAAAGGTACTATTGATGAACATGCTTGTCATTGTTCACTAGTATCTGACTGCTCCTAACTCTATTTGGAGTTTTCTTGGCAGAGATACTGGAGAGGTTTACCATTTCCTTTTCCAGCTTGTTTTACAGGTGAGAAAACTGAGACAAACAGGGTTAAATGATTTGCTCACTTGAGATTGAACTTGAACTCAGGATCTTGCTGACTCCAGGCCCCACAATATCCACTGTGTCACCTAGATGCCCCAGAAAAAATACTAGACTTCAGATCCCAGCTCTGTCACCTGTATGACCTTGAGTAAAACATATGGTCTCTATGAATCTGTTTCCTCAGCTCTAAAATGATGTGGTTGGAAGGTCCCTTCCACCTCAAAACTAAATGGTCTCAACAAATGGTTCAATCTGGTATTTGAGGCTCTCCATCATTTGACCTTACTTTACCAGTTCTTTATACAGTATCTTCAATACAAATCTTTTCTTCCACTCAGGTTGATACGTTCACTGCTCCCTTTCCAGCGGAAAGAGTATTAGCTCTGAAGTCAAAGACCTGTGTTCAAATCCTGCCTAGAACTCTTACCACAAGTGTAACCTTAGAAAAGTCACCTATCTCTCTGAGTACTCAGCTTCCTTATCATTTAAAAAGTTATGAGGTTTCCTAGATGGTCTCTGAGATTCTTTCTAGCTCTGGAGCTATGATCTAGTTTTTCTTTCTCTTCTTTCCCCCCATTCATCCCCTAACTCTCCATCTCTGCTTGGGCAGTTTATTCCACCTGATTCCTCCTTTCCACATACTCTCATGCATTCTTCTAGGATCGTATGAACTCCTATCACTTCCGCTAAACCAACTCTTCTACCAAACAATGATACTTCTGTTACATGGACGCCTCTGGCACTGAATATTTATACACAGAAGAACGTAGGTTCCTTGTGGGCAGGACTATCCAGTAACACAACAATAATGAGTAGCTAAGACATAGAGCACTTACTGTTTACCAAGCACGGTGCTAAGCACGTTACAATTACAACGTTATTTGACCCTCACAACCACTCTGCAAAGTAAGTGCTGCTATTATCCTCATTTTACAGATGAGGAAACTGAGGCTAAAAGCTATTAAATGACTCGCCCAGGGTCACACAGTTAGTAAGTGTCCAAGGTCAAATTTGAACTCAGGTTCTCCTGACCCCAGCACCCACACTCTATCCACTGGGCCACCTACTTGCCTATGTTTTATACTTATATATACTCTAGGGCTATTAGCATAGTGTTTCTGCTCAATGGACAGTTGCTGCTTTGTTGAAGCCTAAGAAATACCAAATAGTATCCAGGGCTTCCACCCACAAGTCCCATAACTGAGTGCTGGGAGAAAATACAAGTGAAAGAATGTTGGAACCAGTGCCATCAATATCCCATAGTTCCCTTAACCTCATAAATGCAAAACTTCTATTTCCAAAAGGCAATGGAAGCAACTAGTACTAGGTAAAAGCAGCAAAACCATTAGAGAAGGGATTTATTTTTACGCTTGTGTTTTCAAATTTTAAAAAAATGCTTCTAAAATATTTTAACAATTTCCATATTGGACGAGATCTTCTTGGCTGTTGTACAGAATAAAAATAGGCAAAAAAAAGTTCTGCAGAAATCCACTGTAAAAGATTAGAAATTCATATATACTTCTGTAAATTATTTCTAAAGATGCTTTCAGTCAGCTCCCAATGTGATTGCCATTTAAACATTGTAAACAACAACTGTTACATTATAACTTTTCTGAAGTTTAGGGAAAAAAGAAAAATTAAAAGCACAAAACTCTAATCAGACATACAGGAAAGGAAAATCCAAAAAGTATAGTCAACTTTTGAACATCTCTGAAAAAGGGGGATTGGAATTGGCAACATAAATGGCCTCCACATAGATAATCCAATAACAATATTTTTGCAAATTCTTGCTAAAAAATTCAATGATATGTCTGTGGTCACCCAACAAGTTAGTTATAGAAGCAGGACGAGGATGCAGCTCTCTTTCTTCCCAGTTCTCTTTTCTCACTACCTCTAATAGAAGGAAAGACCACAAGGCTATCCTACAATATGTACCAGCACACAGAAATAGTTATAGCAGTTTGGGCCCCTCTCTGGAGATTATGAGATTTAGAACTGGAAGGAATTGCAAATAATAAGAATGGTTGACATTTATAGAGTGCCCTAAGGTTGGCAAAGCACTTTACATACCTTATCTCATTCAATTTTCATTACAACCTTGTGAGAGATGTACCACAGGTATCATTATCCCCACTTTAAAGAAGAAGAAACAGATTAATTGACTGACTGCCCCCAATCACAACACCTAGCTTGGTTTCAATCAATCAACTAGCATTTATTTAAGCACAGGCCCTGGGCCAAGCATTGTATTAGGAGCTGGGGATAAAATATTAGAATGCAACAACATCTACTTACAATCTAAGAGAGGAGAAAACAAGCACATACATAAGTATAAATAGAATAAATAGAAAATAAATAAAAGTATTTAAATACAACGCAGTTTGGGAGGGAAGCCAGTTTGGCTGGATCTCAAAGGTTTATCTGTAGTGTTCAACTATACAAATTAATCTCATCTTCCTTTACCAGAGATAATTAAAGCTAGTTATTATTTACTTTTCCCATCTTTTTTCTTCTCTTTCCTTTCCTTTTCCATTTTGTTGCTTTTCTAATCCAGACTTCAAAAATTGTCCATATACTCTATTTTATATGAAATGAAACTGAGATGCAGAGAAGTTATGATTTGCTAGAAATCACACAGATAGTCAGTGAAAGAACTAAGATTCAAACGTGAGTCTTCTGACTCTAAATCAAGAACTCTTTCCTAAATACCAAGCTGCCTCAGCAACAATATCTTCCAGAGTATTAAGTGAGCATTCTTTCCCTTCCTCCCATTTATCCAGGAACTTGTAACAAAGTTCTTTACTTTGCATGAAACTCACTCAGAAAGCTTTAGATATCATTGAAAAACTCCCAACTTCTCCTTAGTAAGATTCTCATGCTTAGACAGGTTTGACACAAAAAAGTGAAATTCTTTCCTGCTTTACCCCAAGTTTTCCTACATCTTTCTTATTATCACTAGATTTTGAGCTTGAAAGGAAAGTGGTTTGTGATACTTACAGGAATTCTTAGCCTTTTTCTGGGTCATGGACCCCTTTAAAAATCTGGTGAACTGTCAAAGGACACCATCTCTGTATAATGCATAAATGCATAAAATAAAATGAATAGAATTACAAAGGAAACCACAGGTTAATAAAAAATAAAAATGTATCCCCTCCCCCAAGTTCACAGGATCCTGAAGTCTAACTCCAAATCCATTGAGGGTCTATGAATCCAAGATAAAGATTTCCTGATCTAATTCAACTTCATTTTACAGATAAGGAAACTGAGTCCCAGAAGGGGTTAAACAAATGGCCTAAGATCACAAAGGTACTAGGTAGGAAAGCTGAGACTTGGAATGAAGCCCTCTGTCTCCAAATCCAGCACTGTTGCTGTAATGCTCCCATCCCCCCAGAACTTTCAGAATTCAACCCTCTCTTTCTCTGTATACCTTATAAAAATGTATAAGCTGGTATATTAAGCATATTACCTATGCTTATAAGTAGCTCTGATGTTAGGCTGAAAAGATAACTCAGCTAAGAATTAAAAAAGCTCTTAAGGCACAGCTAAAATTCTTGACAAGGAAGAGTAAGATAAGAATTAATATCCATGGATAATTCTAACCTCAGTCATCATTCACTTCTCAGTATTTTACTGTTCTATTATGAGAACTTATTTCTGAGGGACTTCAAACATTGAATCTCACCCCATCTCATTTTTTAAAACTGCGTTATCATTCTCCCCTCACTTTACAACTGGGAAAACCAAGATCCAATATCAAAACCCAAACTCAGAAGCCAATTTAATCTGGCTCAGGCCCTATGGGCCTTCATCTGCCTCCATTTTCTCATTTGTATTAACAATGGGAGATAATTACTTTTAACCTCATGTAAATGTGATAGACCTAACAAAAAGTTATTATCAAGACCTTACAGGGCTATAAACTACTACAGAAACATTGGCTAACACTCTTTTCTTGGTCTTTTGAGGTAGGTCATGACTTTCACACCTTCTTGACTTAAAACTATAGAATTCTTAGAAGTAGGATGGGATAGCAGGCAGCGCTCAAAACAAGGAAATAGGCCCAATTTGCTATTCTGTAGGTGTATGTCTGTAATACAGTCAGTCTCCATTAAGCAGTGAGCTGCATAGGGAGAACAAAGGAGAAAAGGTGACTCTTTGGATTCATGCAGAAAATCTAAGCATCCAGCCAAGACCCTTCCTGATCCCCTCAGCTGTGTCTACTCTCTCACTGAAAAAAAGAAGTTATCTTATATATACATTGTACTGATTTGTCTAGATGTATATTGTTTTTATCTCCCAGTAAGCTCCTTGAGGACAGGGACTATTTTTTTTGTTGTTGTTTAAGTATCACCAGTACCCAGCACATTTCCTGGCACATAATAGGTATTTAATGATTATGTGTTGAATTGAATTAAACAGAGAGGCAGAGATACAGCAAGACTGTTTCTATGACTCATGAATGAAGCTGAAAGAACACTAGATCTGGAATCAGGGAGCCTTAGGTGACAAGTTTCATTTCTACTCTGTAACCACATGAAATTGGGTATCTTTTCTCATTTATAAAGTGGGGGTATTAATTCTTAGACTATTTATTTCAACAACAGAAAAGGCAAAAGATTCAAGTTTTCCTTTGCCTTGAAATCTATGATCCTGTGGCTTAATGGATGTGGTGAGGTAAAAGTCTTATATTTCCTAGGATTCCTGGGCCTAGAGCAATAATTCCTTACTATTTTTGTGCCATGGATCCCCTGG